>CM049317.1:9946756-10621131 GCA_026874595.1 Sipunculus nudus
ACTTTATGTACTTAATGGAATTTCAGTAGACTTGAATATCATGTTTATGAATGTATGGTGCCATACAGATGATAAGTTCTTATAAAATATATTTTAGCAAATGACTTCAATATTGTTTGATAAAAAAAAGCATGTTAACTTGCATATGTATGAATTTATACCACTATTATTGTCTGTAAAATAGTCTTTGAAGTGATCCTAAAATAAATGTACCTGTACCTCTACCTATAGGTACTTTATAAAGTACCTGTATCCTTTACCTAGGTACTCAGTGATAATCAAGTACCTGTACCTGACAAATTCAGAAGTACCAGTACCTGTACCTATGTACTTTCACTTGTACCTGGCCCCAACCCTGATATTTATAAATGTTTATATGTTGATTTGAAAATATGATAATTTATGTATAATTATTATAGTTTATATAGTATGGTATATACTTCCTTTGTATACATTGATGATAATAGTTAAATTAGGTATTATATAAATTACATAATCATTCAAATATTATACATGTATTTGTAAATCATAATATTCATACTTTTAATCCTTTTGACACACACAGGCCCATATACCACCCTCAGTAAAGTGTGTAACAAAACTCATGGGCACATAATGATACTAATTAGACAGCTGGTTTTTGATTGGGACTCCGCTGCTCAAGTTATGTAATAGAAAAAAAACCCCAATAAACATCATAGAGATGCCTTGGGTTTATAAATTATAAACTTTATAAATGATCATTATTATTTAAAAAACCGAGCATAAATTTTATCCATAATGAATTAGTGTAGAACATATATTAAGTGAGTTATTTTGGATATATGACAAAATAAAAATATAACATATAAACATTTATTAACAATTAATTCTGTTAAATTAGATTTCCGTTTAATTGATTTAAATGAAAATAATTTTAAAAAATTAAAATGTAATTAAACCCATCAGTAGGCATAATTTGATAATTTTTTCGGGGGGGGGGGGGGGGGCTTTTTTCCTCTTTATCATTAAGGTAGGTGGCTTTTTCCCAAGGAGTCATTTTGTCCAGGGGTACTTTAGTCCTACACCTATAAAAAACCCATAAAAAACATTAGTGTTCTTCATACCAAAAGTTCTTTGTCAAATCTTTTAGTATCATTTTATGTTATGATTTTGTAATAATCTAAGTATCATCCTACAATACCCTAGAATTTCATTATGTGTGTACAAATGAAAGATATAATAATTAAATAATTGTATATGACCACATTATGTGTAATCTTTATTTTTGAAATTATTAACATAAGATTGATTATACAAATAAAGTTATATAAGACAATAAATTCATTTACCTTTTTTTTTCTTCTTATGTAAGGGTCATGTTGAATTTTCAGCCAAGTATTGCTTCAATGCTTGCTTTTAAAGTTGTTGTTGCTACTTCAGTCACAGAAGGTATCACTCATGATTGGAGATTCATATACTTATTCTGACCAGGCCTAACAAAGCTGAGTGGTGTACAACCATCTTCAGTTTTGGCAATTATTGACCTAATGATGAGGCAGCAAACATGAAGCAAAAGGTGGTCACCTACCTGCCCAGACATCTGTTGTTACATTATACATGACTGACTACCCCTCATTGATACTCTGATGTCTGTCATAGCTCTAGACTTGGTGCTGTTGTAACTAGCTGCTAATGAGGTTGGCCACCATGTAACCACCACCCTCAAGTGGATCAAACATCCTAGAGCTGTAGAATGAGTTGTTGCGATTAGCATCTTAGTTGTAGGGTAAAACTGATCATTCATAAAATGCTCTATATTTACACCTATTGAATGTGCATATTTCTATGTCAAAACAAGGGAAATCAACCTTAATGAATAGTGCACGACAATAATTGTAAATATAACAAAGGTGACAGCAGTAATATTGGTTGTTCATTTTAATATAACACATTCAGCACTATATTCTGGTATATGTGTGCTTGTTATGTGTGGGTGATCAAGTGTGTGACCATTTAAACAAGTGATCAGTATTTATCACTTCAATTATATAATACAGGTAAATACTCCTATTTAAATTTAAGTTTTTGATGCACTCCTGAAAACTTACAGAAAGAAAGTATTTAAGCTGCATAACCAGACAGCCCGCACATATTCCGAGCATGGAATCAACTTGGCCATTGTTTGCATTTAATAACAAATGGATCCTGGAAACGCCTAAAAAGTTAAAACATATGTTAAGTTTATGAATGGTATAAATAATTGATATAAAAACCAAGATTGATATAAATCAAACATATACATTTCAGCACACATACACCTTTATGTACTTACTCAAGTGTTACATAACAAAACCAGTTTAATTTAAGAGGTGATTTATAAATATAAAAAAAGTAAATTATTAAAAATGCACAACATATTGGCACACACACACATGATATATGAAATTTGCCAGATAATATTAAATAATAACACACACAAAACACATGTACACTCATGTGTATTTGGAAAATAATATTGGTTTAGCTCTATGAACCAATAATCATTTTAAAATTATTTTACAATTTGCTTAAACCATTAGAAATGTCATTAAAATTATTCAAATATATATATATATATATATATATATATATATATATATATATAACAAATGAGGTACAAAAGTATCTAGTATTATTATTCTAATACAAATACTTAATAGGCCTACATATCTGAAAGTTAGCTAACATTATCACTGGTACATATGGCCATGCATAAAAATTGAAACAATGTATACTTAAATATTTTCTAAACAAATACGCACGTATAACTGAACATAATGGTGATTTCAGTCAAATAGCTGATATTTGAATGAAGAAAAAAATAAAATATAATTATTATAAAGAATTATATCTCAAAATCACATATATATATATATATATATATATATATATATAATTAAAACATTGATACAGGTGTAAATAAACTATGACAACAGATATAGAATTTTCCATATGATACACACACAGATTATATACCTTAAATATTTTAAAAATATTTTAAATTCAGTTGAAATTAGTTGTATTTCAAACATAATAAAATAATAAAGAAACCCTAAAATAAAACTTATATTATAACTTCTTATTAAAATCATTTGAAAAAGTATTTGAAAATATATGTTGTTAGGGTTTGGTGAGGAAATAAGAAGTGTAAGAGGGCTTTAGGCCATTTAATATGGGTTAACTTGATGTGTCATAAGAGCTAGTGATAAGCTCATGAGCAGGTTACAAGTCTATGAGTGATGTCATTTGTCCTTATCTCCTATTGGTTCTCTGCTGGGTCATGCCATATTTATGAGCTGATCATGTGATAGGCAAACACATGCAGCCCCCATAGGAAAGTTTTGTATGTGGTCAGCTAGCGTGACGTTCGGGCACAGTCACCGCCCAGACAGGCTGAGTACTCAGTATGTTGGTGATAATAAAATGTGAAATATGTTGCCAAAATCAGTATCAACTTGAACTATCTCTTTCTGATGTTTATGCTGCCCAATTAGTACCATAAAACATTAATATCAACTAAGTTGAAGGATGATATGTCATAACATTAACAATGTAAATATAAATTATTCGGGAATTCAAGAAGGTTTTTGGCAATATTTATTTTTCAAAGTCTGTTCATTATGACAATGACCTATTCATAACTCAAACAGGTACTGGGGCATTTAATATTTTGTTTATAAGGAGACCAGCACCTTACCTTGCAAAGAGTTTAAGGAGGCAATTATTGTGATATATGCGATAACAATAAACAGTATACATATATAAAGGGGAAGCAAGATAATACCAGGAAACTACAGACTGACCAGTTTAACAAATGTGGTATGCAAGGTTGTAGAAACTAATTAGAGACTCTAATTTGATGGTGGTCAAATTGAAATATAGATCATTATCTACAGAAAAAAAAATGTTCACTAAAAACAATTTAGTTTAGTGTCTGGCAGATCAATTTTACAAATTGCTGATAAATGAACTGAAACACTTGACAGAGGAAGAAACATTGATGTTGTGTAAGAACTGTGATTTTGTGATTTTAATAAAGTATTCAATGAAGTTCTGCATAATTGATTAAAATTAAAGGTGAAGTATTCCACATTCACCTGGATCAAAGGCTTTATTTAAAACAGATGCAACTCCCAATCTCCCATTCAGAGTAGCACAAAATATTAAGTGGCATCCCACAAGAATCAGTTTTAGAGTCATTGCTATATGTAACCTTCATCAGTAACTTACCACAGGCAGTCAAGGGTCAGAGATTTGTCTATTTTGTGACAGTAAAAAAATATGAAGAAGATATCTTCTCTGACAGGAGGATGATATTACAAGAATATGTTATTGTCACCTAGCCTCACCCATGTAAGAAACATTGAGCATTCCTTGTTAACTTCTCATTGTTACAAATGCTTTGCTAAGCACCAAGGAAAAGCATGCATCCAGAAAGAGTGTATGCCAGATCAGAAAAGTAACAGAAGAGAAATGGTGTAATTGTATACTGTCTAATATAGAACTTTTGGACAGCACTTGTGTAAGTTCAAATTCAAACATGGATCTAATCAGGAGAAAATATAAGCACATAGAATTTTCTCTCATTACATAAGGCACCATTCAAGACCACTTCTAAAATATGCCAGGTTTGGGTCCCCTAAAAAAAAACATGTATAACAGAAACAGCAGATGATGAAAAAAGGGCTACCAGACTTGTACCAGGATGTGATAAAAACTCCTGGGAGGGAATATTACAATCACACATTGAGACGTGAATGCACAAAGATAAAAGATATAGGCCAAAAAATTAAAGGTATGGTTCTCAGGCACTGCTGGCATCAATTTTAACCCCATGCATAAAAAATTTTGATTTTCATCTTTCAAGAAGATAAAATATAACAGTTTTTGATAAGTTTTCCTTGGTTATTTAGTGCTTTTATCTGTTTCAAAAAAGATTATGTTATTCCACGCTTTTCCCTGATCATATGACATTTTCATCGAAAAAAAGTAATAAAAAAACCTGCACGCCTGCACTGATATTTGTAAAAAAAAGTTCCTGAGAACCCTACCTTTTTTGGCCATAAAGAACTTAAATATTAGCATTTCATAAGTATAACCAAAAATAAATGGTCAGCCCTTGATAGGACAGATTTTGGTTCTACAACAGAAGAACTGGCAACTGGAGAACACCTCACAAACTGTAGAGGCTAAACAAGAAATAGTGTAGGTAGGCCATAAGGTGTCACCTCCACACTTGGTTTAGGTTGAGAACCTGGGTAATATTTAGATTCCTTACCATTAGACAGTTATCTTCAGATTTAAGCAAAATCCATTATGGTTGGTTTCTCAGAAAAGGAGGGACATTATATATTGGCAATGCAACCATTTATGTGACACCTCATTAAACCCTGTCTGAAATGTGTTATATAATCTATAGTGATACCATAAAATCAAATTTTGATTGATATGGCTCATTAATGGTTGGGCGATTATGGAATATTTTGAGGAAGTTTAAATGAATACTTTGGCTGTTACTTGGCATCTAAAAAAATATTTTGCAGGTGTGTTTTCATATTATATTCACATATATGTTCTAGAGGACTTTGTGATGTTGCAACAATAACTTACCAGGAATATGATGGATTTTGGTAAACTCAACAGAAATATTAATCAGTATAATATTAGGCCAAAGTTAGATTTCAAACAAAATCCATGCATATTTAATGAGGTTGAAGGTGCTGACTGGCCAGTGATTGATTATAATTGAAGATCAGTTGGTTGAGGCACACAGTCTTACTTTGCCACATATAAATTTTGCACATTACTTTGGCTTTGTGATAAGGAAATGTTTGCTTATATGTATAAATTTTATATTAAGCAAACTGGAGAAAAGTCGACATTTACTAAAAATCTGATTGTTAAGTTACTATACAGGCATGTTTCCTATAGAATTATGACATTATTAGCCCGCATGTAAGCCTACATATCAGCAGAGAGGATGAACCAGCCTATATGGTCAGAAAGTTTATACTTCTAAACAACCAATTATATCTGATTATCGGTCACATAAAGGTCAACCGATTTTTACCGATGATCCATCCAGTCATGAAATTATAACTGATTCCCAACACTAGTCAAAGGTCACCAGACTTTGTTGGGGCTATGATGACTTACCAGTATCTGATTGATTTTCATGAAACTCATTATGAACATTTAACAGTACAGTTTCTCACTTGAATGACATCTCAGCAACAGGCATGCATATATAATGAGGTCAGAGGTCACAAGATGTTATCACCATTTGAAGAACTGTTGTTAAGGATCTCAAATCCTAAATAGACACCCAAGCTGCAATTTTGGAAATCATTGGTGCACATTTTCTCTAGAAATGCACAAGCCATTGCTTTGCAAGATCTAATGTAGTGTTAATGTGGCATAGTTAGACACTGATGAAGGACCTTTAGTTTATGACCTTGGTTACATCTAGTTTCATCTGTGCTATACTTAATGGTAGATCCTTGCTTCTAAGGTCAATCAACCAACAATGTAATAGACTATTATTAGAATGTAGATAAATTCTGATGAATAGAGTGGCAGTTCCTGTTGGATGAAGGGGGGGGGGGGGAGTTCAGGATGTAGATAACTCGCCACAATGGTGAGCTTAGGGCAGGCTAGTACAAATATGGTAATGTCAAACACTGGTAAATATGTCAGTAATTACATTCCTGAACTGAAGTGGTTGAAGTATGCAGAGATTTGTTAGGGGACTTTATTGAAATTCAATATTACATTATAATTTTTTTTGGTACTGCATTGAAGCAGTAAAGCAAGCTTATACTGCCCCCCCCCCAGCTATGATATTATATATAATTTGTGTTTACTATTACTAGTGTGAGAGTATAAGCTTGAAAAATGTAATAAATAATGTAATAAATATATCTATTAAAAGCTCTTCTGTGTAGTTACAAAATTTCTTTGGAAAATTGTAATTTTCATAGATGCAAACAGTATACAGCACATTTATAAAGGATTTATAATACACTATTACACTTCACAATATGCTTTGTATCAGTTAATAAAAGATAAAATTAAAGAGTGTATTGTTAATTAATAATCATAATGCACTTACTGGTGCATATATTTTGATAAAAAAAAATTTGATTCATGATCATGTTAACATAATTATAGTTTCATGGTTGTTCTAATGGAAGAATTACATGAAAGCCATGTATTGAATACTGATTTTATAGTAATTACAGTTTAAATAGTCCTGTATAAATTTTAAGGGTTTCCTTGTTTTAACCATTGGTTGAATATTTATGATCAGCTGTGATATTGTACTATGTATATGTCAGAGACGAGATTGAAATCCAGGCGGATTTTAAATTCGCCTAGACGAGATTGCGATTGTGATCTCGCCTAGGCGAGATTGCAATTGTGATCTCGGCTAGACAGATTTTAAACTCGCCTAGACGAGATCACTATCGCAATCTCGCCTAGGCGAGATAAAAATCCATCATGGAGCAGGCCAGGATTTTAATCTCGCCTAGGCGAGTTTAAATCCGTCTGGTGTCATCCAGGCGAGTTTAAAATCTGTCTGATATTACTTAGGCGAGTTTAAAATCTGCCTAGGCGAGATTAAAATAGTGATCTGATCTAATTTCCTAATATATTAAGCATTGTAATTGACATATGAAAAATGTTTTCAGCCGGATTTTCAATATTTTAACACTGAATGGTTATATATAGTTCAAAGGTAATATATTTATTTATTAATATTTACAGAATATTATAGTATTAATGTAATAATTAACTTTTTTACAGTAATGTAATAATTATTCATGTGATAATTAACATTAATTTTGGAAACAGAATTATGAAATTGATATATGATTATTATTTGAACCTTTGATGTGTTTCATGTGGTCTACAGCATCCTTATCATACCAATTTTTTGCTAAACATTAATTAATCTTAATTTTTTTCTCCAGTTTTCTTAACAACCTTGGGATTATAAATATCACTAATAATTTTTACAAAAAAATAATTTGTAATTGTATTTAAAAATATGGCAATTAGAGAGTAACGAGGTATATTGAAGCACACTTATGAGATATTATGAAGAGCAAATCTGGGGGAAAAAGTCATCCACTTGCATATTGAATCAATCATAGATAGATAGATAGACAGATAGATAGATTAGTTTAGATAGCTATTACTTCACTATTTAATGAGTATTTTACACATAACATAAACAATCATCCTATTTGATAATTCTTACAGGACAAACAGAACAAATTAGTTGGTTGATCTAGTTCAAATGTTTCTTTTCACCCAGGTATTCAACACTCAACAGTCAAAACATGTACACTTATGGTACAAAATATGCAGGGTATCAGTATTTATGATGGACTTTGATACACCATCCTTTTTTTAGGTAATTAAACATCATATGAGAAAAGGTAAAAATTGATACACATATGTATGCAAGTGAATATTTCTTTGTCTTATTTTGTGAGGCATTTTGTGAAGCTTCAATATTTATGTAGACTGTGTTTCAAGATAACTGCCTTTTTTTGGAGAGTATTATATCATATCAGAAAAAATATGATTTCTAGATTCATAGAGTAATAGATCATTTATGCATGTGAACATGCATTGAATTATATTGATAAAAAATTAATGAGCTATGTTCCTTTTGTCTTTTTAAAATACTACATTACTAATATTACTAATACCTCAAATTAATATTGACAACAAAATTATTATGTAAATATCCAGCAGCAGCCCTCATCATATATCATTTGAATATGCCATATACAATACCAATGTAAGTTTCTTATTACATAGTTTATAAATAAAAATATAAAATAAAAAAATTAATGTTAATTATTACATAAATATTATAATATTATGTAAATAATATTAAATATATATTACTTGTGAACTATACATAACCATATTAATAAAAAATATATAATATAAAATATTCCATTTCCAAAATTTATGTTAATTATTTAATTAATAATATAATATTCTGTAAATATTAATAAATATATTACTTGTGACTATACGTAACCATTCAGTGTTAAAATATTGAAAATCTGACTGAAAACATCTTCATAAGTCAATTACAATGCATAAATTATTGGGAAATTAGATCAGATCACTATTTTAATCTCGCCTAGGCAGATTTTAAACTCGCCCAAGTGATATCAGGCAGTTTTTAAACTCGCTTGGATGACACCAGACAGATTTTAAAATCGCCTAGGCCAGATTAAAATCATGATGGATTTTAATCTCGCCTAGGCGAGATTGCGATTGTGATCACGTCTAGGCGAGTTTAAAATCCGTCTAGCCGAGATCACAATTGCAATCTCGCCTAGGCGAGATCACAATGGCAATCTCGTCTAGGCGAATTTAAAATCCGCCTGGATTTCAATCTGGTCTCTGACATATATATAGCCATGCAGATACAAGGGGTGAGCAAATATGCAGGGGATACTTGGGGTATTGTTGTCACTATTAAGAGTAAGTAATTCAGCAGGGGTGCGTGGGGGTATTCATACCCAGGTTGACCTGTCAGAGAAGTATGTCAGGGAAGGCTTGATTGATACCTCTGTTCATGCATACACTTAGCACCCCAGTGCAGGCTCAGGTATGTACTTAACAGGGGGACATCCAGGCAGAGGACTTTTCATGGCTGTATAACAAATGTCTCAGGCTCACCCATTGTAGATTGTGTGCATTCCACAGGGTTAAACATCAGCTAGAGGTGGAAAAAGTCTGTGCTCTTGGCACACTCAGACTTAATTTTGTATTATCATATGAGTGTAGGTATTATCTATAATTTTGTAATATCATGTATAGGTATTAACTTTGACTTGTTCCAAAGGATGTAAAGATTCATGTTTCCTCCTGAATTCAGAATTTTATTACATCCAAATGTCTATGACAGTGTTTGATTATCTGATTACTGAGACTATATTGACTGTTTCCTAAGGTACAGAAAAGATCCTGCAGTTTTGCCTTGGGATTGAATTATGTATGAGCATCTGTAGCATTGAACATGATAAATATGTTACTGTTTTTGAATGGTTAACATTACACTGTATTGTAACAGCTAATGTAGAATGTCATAATAAAGATGCACAGAAGACCATTTTTTTGCATTTTCAAACTCCAGACTCTTAGCTACAGACTCATCAATAAAAAGGCAGTTGTTTCCTGTATACATTCAGTGCCGTTTACCCAATCATGTACATACCCAGTCATGTACATGATTTTCAATGATAATGCGGTAAACATACCAAAAAGCCAAAAAAGCAGTGTTTAAAAATATGCTATGATACATGCATCTGATAAACCAGGTATCGGACATTTACAAATATAAGCTGGAATTGGCACTAACTTTCAGTGTTTTTGGTAATGCACGATTTATCTTGCAAGATGTTGAAGTGCTCTTGGTTCTGATCTCACATGTGATAAAAATATGTGATATTTCATTTGCATAGAGGTATGACAGAGGCTTGAGGGCTTTATTCTTTACAAGTGGTTTTTGTACATTTTTTGTATGATCAGCTTTATGAAAAATTACATCAGATCTGTCATGTTTGCCTACCAGAAAACTAATATTAATTTATGTGGCACTTTTATTTAAGTCCTAAGGTGTTAGTGTGAGAAAGTTCAAAAGTTCAGTATTTCCTCACAGTGGTTATCCACTGGCCACTTTCCAGAAGCGGATCCAGGGGGGGTCCAGGGGGTCCAGACCCCCCTTTTCACCTGAAGCAACCTTTTTAAAGGGTTTAAGATGAAATTTTGTGGCCTGGACCCCCCTTTTCCGGACCCGATGACCTTTTTTTTAGGATTTCATTAGTCCTCCTGGGTTGGACCCCCCCCCCCCTTTTCCAAAATCCTGGATCCGCCCCTGCTTTCCGTATCAGAGCAAACACTGGCATTATTTATTAGCAGTCTTTTCGTCCCTTAGATTGTGAACACAACGTAAATTTACCAAACTACCAGTAGCTGATAGAGCTATAGAGTTAAATATGTAATTCCTATCACTCAGTAAGTGTTAGTTTATATTTACTGTTTACTGTGTATTATTGATGAACCTTACGTTAGTCACCAGAGACATTTATTGATTCAATTTAGAATAAAAAATTCTTCAATAGAGTTGTTGATTTACAACCTGTCTGTACATTTTTCAGTACCCTGTAATGACAGTGGTTGGTATTGAACCCCCCCCCCCCCCCCCCCCCAAGTTCAGCCACAGTAACCTTTTAGCTCAGCTGACTATAAGTCTATAAGCTATAGTCCTGGTCCTTTGTCCGTCGTCTGTCCGTTCATTAACAGGGCACGTTTTAAAACCATTGGACCTATGAATCCAATATTCTGCATACCATTAGATGTCCCCAAAATCTCCTACCATACCAAAAATTTGGTCATTAGCACTTCGTTCCTTCGAGATATTAAGGAAAAACCTCCGTTTTCCATAAAAAGCCATTGTTACACTTCAAGGCTGCCTAATATCAAAACCACTGATCTGTTTTTGATCATATTTAGTATTCATATTCTTCCATACATTTTCTGTGCACATACCAAAAATTAGGTCAGTATTGGATATTACTTTGAAGTTATGGGCCCAAATATTATGCAATTTTTAAAAGATCAGGAAATATATTTGCTCACTTAACATGAGAATTGCTGAAGCAGGAGACTTTTTTTTTCGGGAATATAACTTTATTTAATCAAGATTCTATTTTTTTACCCAAAATTAGATCTAAATTTTGCAAATTTGTCAAGTTATTAGCATAAATAAAAAATCAATACCTTAAATTTTGTCCAACTTTGGCAATGGCACATTTTTTCCCTGTAAGCACTGTTGATTTAATTTCATACATATATACATAAGGATTTAATCTTTTAAAATCTGAAATTTCAAGGGAATTGTTTGAAAAGAGTAGCTTTTAATCATTTTTTTATACACCATGTCAAGTGTTGTTTACATCTTGCCCACCTAGTAGTACAGCCTTCACTTGCATTATCTAGCTGGTGCATAAACTAGATGAATGTTATAATTTTCTGTATTTTATTTTAGTCTTGGCTATGCTACTTTTTTATTTTGTATTGTACCACCAGGGTTACAATGATTAAAGTGCACATTTAATTGTGTCCACAAAGTGATGTATTGCTATGAAAGTGTGGATGTTCATCAGATAAGTAATGCTTTACTTCAGAAGAGTAAAACTTCACCAGGTGTGAAATTGACTATTAATTCCAGTAATTAATTGTATCCCCAGACAAAGTTTGGGGATACTATGTTTTCATCCCGGTACCCCCGCCGCCGCATATAAATCTTGTTGGTGCAGTAACTCAAAAAATATTTCACAGATCTATACCAAACTTGGTATATGTATAGATATGTGTGCGAGGACAATGCCTATTTAAAATGAGGCCATGACCTTTCCTATGAGAGTGGCCTTGACCTTGAATAGGTCCAATTTTGGGGAAAATCACACAAATTCTTAAATATCTCAAGAAATCTTGCATGGATTGATCCCAAAATCAAGTTGATGGAAGATCATGGATAGTCATGTCATGTACTGGAAACAAATGGCACCACCTGTTATTCTTTTACTTGTTTTCATGCCATTTAATACCCCCATCATTGCCACTTAACAGTACTGTGAGCATAATAAGTAAAAAATTAATGGTCAGATTTCTTTCATATTATGCATATACATAGATATGGATTATGGAATGATGTTTATTCAAATTGGGGTCATGACCTTTCCTATGAGAGTGGCCTCGACCTTGAATATTGCCATATATGGTGAAAATCACACAAAATCATTAATATTTCAATAAAGGATGCATTGATTGGTCCAAAAATCAACTTGAATGAAGATCTTGGATAGTAATGTCATGTACCGGAAACAGGTGGCGCAACCTGTTATTCTTTTACTTGTTTTCATGCCTTTTAATACCCCCATCATTGCCACTTAACAGTACTGTGAGCATTATAAGTCAAAAACTATCAGACAGATTTCTTTCATATTATGCATATATATAGGCATGGGTTATGGGATGATGTATATATAAATTGGGGTCATGACCTTTCCTATTAGAGTGGCCTTGACCTTGAATTTTGCCATATATGGTGAAAATCGCACAAAATCATTAATATCTAAATAAGGGATGCATTGATTGGTCCAAAAATCAACTTGACCAAAGATCTTGGATAGTGTTGTCATGTACCGGAAACTGATAGTGCCACCTGTTATTCTTTTACTTGTTTTCATGCCATTTAATACCCCATCATTGCCACTTAACAATACTGTGAGCATTATAAGTCAAAAACTAATGGATAGTTTTTTTTCATATTATGCATATACATAGACATGGGTTAGCGGATGATGTATGTTGAAATTGGGGTCATGACTTTTTCTATGAGAGTGACCTTTTCTATGAGTGTGGTCTGATATTAATTGTTGCTGATGATGGGGGGCCTATTCTTAAAGGGGGGGGGGGGGGAATAATTGTCTGGGGATACTATGGCACCTGCGGTGCCAAGAAATATCTAGTTATAGCTGAGATTGTAATTAGCATAATGATATTGTTTGTCCCTCATTCAACCAACAGTGTGTATAATTTATTTTTAAAAGATGTTTTTATTTTATCAAATTTACTGAATCTTTTATTTTATTCCGGCGAATAAAATTAAGCATGTACCGGAAACTCCAATGTGCAAAACTTTTTAATAGGGATTCAAGGAATAATCTTGTAGATACCATGTTGTGGCATTATTTTCTTTTAAATTCAGTTTAAACATTTGATTTAAAAATAATAAAATATATGTGTATGCATAATATGACCCAATATGAGCTACACTCTTGATATGTAATGATTGCAACTTAGAATTCTAATATTTTAACTTATATTTTTAGTTTTTTTATTACAAATTTATAACACTTGTAAATAAAAAAATGAATCTGATAAAAACTATTAAAGGAAAAAGTGGATATGTTAAAAATATAGGCTAATATATAAACTTAAATGCATTATTCCCTTAAAAGTGAAATAAAGGTGTTAGTCCATTCTGTCCACTTGCCTGTCCATCTGTAAATTTTTCATATGCATCACAGTATCTCAAAACTTTTACTGTTTTTCTTCATGACAGTCTTGTCAGAGTATTGTTTGGCTAAAACTGAATAAATACCAGGCATGGTGCGAATACTTTGCAAATGTATTTGAATACGAATATGAATATGTACTCCATTATAAAATTTCTTGCATAAGAATGGGAATTCAGGTAAAAATGAAAGTATTTGAATACCAGTGCGAATACTTTCAAAATGTATTCATGAATGCATTCATGAATATATTCTATAATATTATTTTAATAATCATTTCAGTTATATTTTATTAAAAAAAAATATATGATTCTCTTATTATTTTAATAAAAATTATATTTGGCACAAAATTTGTAATTAAATTTTAATAAATAGTTAAACTCTAATATCTTATATGTGCTGCTTATCAGTTATATGGCCAAGCCAAAATCTGTATGACAATAGCACTCCATTTGTTAATAAAATAAATGAAATCAATCTCTTCCCTGTCTCCAAAGAAACTATCAAAATCATACACAAGCTAAACACAAACAACTCATAATACAGCTTATATTTATTTCCACACAAAACCAGCATGTGCCTCATTTCAAAATCATATTTTTTTATCATATATAACAGCTGAGCGCCGTGACCCATGGGTCCCTTGTTTTCAATGGGTTCAACAAATTTTGGTTTGGCCCCCCTTTTCCATAATCGTGGATCTGCCCCTGGTATTTATATTGCCCTAGGGCATGATTTAACAAGGCAGAATTATAAGAAAGGTTTCATGAAGGGAGTATTGTTGTTACTTAATTAGTAGAAACTGGCCAAAACTGAAGGATGAGTGTAGCTTGAATATCACAATGTGGGTCAGTCTTTGTCAGTACAACCATGATTGTGTAGTGTGATGTATTTCAGAGCAAGAAGATGACCAACCAGGTACAAAATGTTTAGTTAATAATATATGGATTACTTACCAGGTGACCGGAGAAATATGTCAGAACCAAATTATTATCTTGTGTTTGTACTGTTGACTAACAAAAAAAAAAAAAGGGGGGGGGGGGAGGTAAAGTTTATTTGAAGTTTCATTTATTTTCTTTTATTTATAATTACCCATCTTAATATGTCCATGTGGTTATCTTGGACATATTTGTCATAATTATGTGCAGAGTGGCTTTATTTATGCTGTCTTGTGATTGGTGTGTTTGTTTTGTTATTTTATGTTGTGCATCATGTGATATGATGTATAAGCCAAGAATTTACAGTAAAAATAAATCAATAAAAAATCTTATCAAAGGAATCCTATACAAACTGGTGAAGAAGTGAAAAGTAAATGTTCTTCAGCATAGTCAGTACCAGAAGAAATGAAAATTGTTAACTCAGTATCGTCAGTACAGTCAAGAAATCATATAATTTAGACTGGTCTTAACTTTGAATATTCTCTGGGTGATGATTTTACTTAATTCATATTTTTGAATAAAAAATAGAATTATAGGTTGTATTCTTTCTTTTATATTCATTATATCAGATATCAGTATATGTGGTATTTTGGATGTCAATTCTTATTCCGTTACTGACCGAGTCATGTATTTTTCAGAGGAAGGCAAACAAGGTCAAATGGGTACAGACATTAAGTAGTTTATATATTATTACTGTCAGGGTGGTGAGGTACACTCACAAGGTCACAAAGCCCACTGTCTCATCTTACATGTTATCACTTACTAATATGGGGTAAGAGTGAGGTACTGTGATTTGAGGTATTTAGATTTATCAGAATATCACTAGATATTTTGTCAGCACCACTTACACAGATATTTGTGGGAACTAGAAGTTTATTGTGTGACCAGTGTCTCAGTGTCAACAGGGAGTGCACTATTTTTGGTTTCAACACTGACATGCAAGGATATCTATGTTTATCTTAAAACAAAGATGTCCACGATTTAATACACCCAGTGTTCTTATAATCGTGTGTGTGCAGAGTTGAGATGACATAAATTTGTTACATCCACAAAAGAAGTTGGATGGAGTTTATGTTTTCATCTCTGTCTTTGTGTTTGTTGTTTACCTGTCAGTTCTTAGCCACCTTGGAAATGGGGGAAACCCTGGAAAGGGGATTTTAATTTTTCCAGACAAGGAGAGTCAGGCAATCGGAGAACAAGTTACTCAAATCATGGATAAGTCAGGGAGTTTCTTTACCCAAAAGATATATTTTGCTCGTCATGCTGTATTTTTTCACATATCCAAATAATATATCTTTTGAATGGCTGGCTATTTTATTCCCGTGAAAAAGTTAAAATAAGTATTCATGCATTTCCATCTTTAATCTGCAAAAATTGAGGGGGAAAAATCAGCAAATTTTGTTGTTATTAAATGCAGGAAACCCTGTTTATGAATGAACTTTTAAATAAGAGTTACACTGGTAATGCTTAATGCTGCCAGACTTGGGCACATCCCCTGATAAACTGAAAGTTTTTAATTGTATTTCCCCCTGGAAATACAGATAAAAAATATTGTTCATGAAATCTGTACCTGTTTTTAGGTATTGATTTTGGTCTGAGTTGTTAAAAGTCATATCAACCCACCTGCAATGATAAATAATTTATTTATTGGTTAATAATGCCAACCAATGAACCAAATATTTAGGTGTAAGATAAAATGAAAAACTGAGTGAAAATGCATTTCAAGTAGGGATGTAACAATGCAACGAATTGTTTATGTCTTTATTTGCAACTCTCAATTAAATTGTAATCAATTCTTAACCTCCAAAGTCAAAATTGGTTTGTTTAATCATTATTTTTGGCAAAACCACCAGAAAGCCCTCTGTTGTGCTGTAACATTTGACATACATGCCAAAATGTTGAGGCCATGTATCTTGTTTGTGCCTCAGATCTAATTTCCACACCACTCCATTTACATAGAAATGTGGGGATAAATGGAGGGAGAGCTTCATAATTTCTTTACTTACTAAATAAACAAATATTCATTGTTGAATATTTGCTTTTATGCTTTTATTTAAAAGAAGTTAAAGAATAGAAAAATCAATTCTAAGTCCCCACAGAATTCACAGACTTAATTTCAGTTAATGTTCAGTGATTGTTCCCTCTGCTGAACAGAAGGAATGGTTGACTATAACAGTATAACATTAAATATGCTGCATAATATAAACATGCAGTCATAGTACTAGTACCTGTGGACATATGAACACCTGTTTGCGGCAGTTCTTGTTTGTGAACCTGTGTTATTGATTTTCAGGGAACCCAAGAGCCATGCAAGGTACAATAAGTTTGTTTTTATTCCCCTATGCATTATTCTCCGGGCAGCCTGTGATATACTTGTGCTGTATATGCTGTCATCACATTCCATCCCATTCCCAGGTGTTGCTGATGTGTGATTTTGCCAGCAGCATGTAGCAAGTGTGTGTTAACAGTTATGTGGCTGCATTGTTATTCAGTTTCTAAAACAACAGTTGGAGTTAATTTTGGGGACATTTAATTTAAGGGTTTGAAAATAATATAAGCCCAATATATTGGTGGCTAACTGGGTAAGCGGTCCTTTAGATATGCTA
This sequence comes from Sipunculus nudus, assembly GCA_026874595.1. Classification (NCBI taxonomy): domain Eukaryota; kingdom Metazoa; phylum Annelida; class Sipuncula; order Golfingiida; family Sipunculidae; genus Sipunculus; species Sipunculus nudus. Next base: position 9,964,439 of record CM049317.1, read on the forward strand.
TACAAACTAATAAATTTCAAGATGATAAATTAGTAAAAAAAATGTGTGAAATTCCATGTGTTTTGAGTCTTTTAATTTATTATACCTCACATTTGGTTAATTTGAAACTTATAAATTTCAGATACTTATGTAATTTAACATGACAGTAGATGTCTTGTGAAATTCAACCTGTTTATGGTTTCTTGATCAAATAAAGATCTTTCACTTTTCAGGTCATATTAGCAGAAAAAGTAAAACTGACCTTATTTATAAAACTACTACTAACTGTCTGGTGTGATCAACATGCCAACAGCACCCTCTAATTGTGAATGACTGAACTAGTACCCTGTGTACAGAGATTGGTGATAGTCATATGAGAGTTACAATTCCTGTGGTTTATATCAGTCTTGGGCCAGAGGATAAGTGTTAACATCCAGCTCTAACTACTACCACGGCAAACAGGCATTTCAAGTGATTGATGCACCAGCGAATTCTTGTACTTTAAAGGATGACTAATAGTTTAAAGCATGTTTTTACTGCTTGTGAAATGCCATTGTTCTTTTAATGCTTTCGCAGGCTAGGCTGCAGTAAATACCTATACTCTGCACAGGGAAATAACCATATTGCTATCGTGAAGTCATGAATATTGAATAATTTGCCATTCAGCACTTTTTACGTTAACATGTGGTTCGTGATCATGCCACCTGCAGCTGTGATTGTATGCCACGGAAACAACAATTACTGGCTCACTAATGCACAGGTGCACACTTCCATGTTTATATCCAAGTTGATTACTTACTCCTCTGATTCACATTTCTCTTATCCCCCCCCCCCCCCCGACCTCCCCCCCCCCCCCCCCCCCCACACAAGACACAGTGCTTGGACCAGTTATAAAAAATTGTATGCTGAAACACTATTTAATAACTCAAGGATTTTTCTCTTTTTTTATTCTGTGGGAAACCCATTTACACACACACACACACACACACACATATATATATATATGTCAGAGACGAGATTGAAATCCAGGCGGATTTTAAATTCGCCTAGACGAGATTGCGATTGTGATCTTGCCTAGGCGAGATTGCAATTGTGATCTCGGCTAGACAGATTTTAAACTTGCCTAGACGAGATCACAATCGCAATCTCGCCTAGGCGAGATTAAAATCCCATCATGGAGCAGGCCAGGATTTTAATCTCGCCTAGGCGAGTTTAAAATCCGTCTGGTGTCATCCAGGCGAGTTTAAAATCTGCCTGATATTACTTAGGCGAGTTTAAAATCTGCCTAGGTGAGATTAAAATAGTGATCTGATCTAATATCCTAATATATTAAGCATTGTAATTGACATATGAAAGATGTTTTCAGTCGGATTTTCAATATTTTAACACTGAATGGTTATATATAGTTAAAAGGTAATATATTTATTAATATTTACAGAATATTATAGTATTAATGTAATAATTAACTTTTTTACAGTAATGTAATAATTATTCATGTGATAATTAACATTAATTTTGGAAACAGAATTATGAATTAGATATTTGATTATTATTTGCACCTTTGATGTGTTTCATGTGGGCTACAGCATCCTTATTATACCAATTATTTAATAAACATTAATTAATCTTTATTTTTGTTCTCCAGTTTTCTTAACAACCTTGGGATTGTAAATATCACTTATAATTTTTACAAAAAAAATAATTTGTAATTGTATTTAAATATATGGCAATTAGAGAGTAACAAGAGGTATATTGAAGCACACCTATGAGATATTATGAAGAGCAAATCTGGGGGAAAAAGTCATCCACTTGCATATTGAATCAATCATAGATAGATAGAGAGACAGATAGAGAGATTAGTCTATATAGCTAATACTTCACTATTTAATGAGTATATTACCCATTAACATAAACAATCATCCTATTTGATAATTCTTACAGGACAAACAGAACAAATTAGTTGGTTGATCTGGTTCAAATGTTTCTTTTCACCCAGGTATTCAACACTCAACAGTCAAAACATGTACACTTATGGTACAAAATATGCAGGGTATCAGTATTTATGATGGACTTTGATACACCATCCATTTTATAGGTAATTAAACATCATATGAGAAAAAGTAAAAGTTGATACACAGATGTATGCAAGTGAATATTTCTTTGTCTTATTTAGTCTTTTCTTATATTTATAATGTATATAATATTCTTCTGATCTTTTTTTTAATGTTTTGTGAGGCATTTTTTGAAGCTTCAATATTTATGTAGACTGTGTTACAAGATAACTGCCTTTTTTTGGACAGTATTATATCATATCAGAAAATATATGATTTCTAGATTCATAGAGTAATAGACCATTTATGCATGTGAACATGCATTGAATTATATTGATAAAAATAAATGAGCTATGTTCCTTTTGTCTTTTTAAAATACTACATTACTAATATTACTAATACCAGTTTCCCTTCAAATTAATATTGACAACAAAATTATTATGTAAATAGCCAACATCATATATCATTTGAATATGCCATATACAATACCAATGTAGTCTCTTATTACATAGTTTATAAATAAAAATATAAAATAAAAAAATTAATGTTAATTATCACATAAATATTATAATAATCTGTAAATAATATTAAATATATATTACTTGTGAACTATACATAACCATATTAATAAAAAATATATAATATAAAATTTTCCATTTCCCAAATTAATGTTAATTATTAATTAATAATATAATATTCTGTAAATATTAATAAATATATTACTTGTGAACTATACGTAACCATTCAGTGTTAAAATATTGAAAATCCGACTGAAAACATCTTTCAGAAGTCAATTACAATGCATAATTTATTGGGAAATTAGATCAGATCACTATTTTAATCTCGCCTAGGCAGATTTTAAACTCGCCCAGGTGATATCAGGCAGATTTTAAACTTGCCTGGATGACACCAGACAGATTTTAAACTCGCCTAGGCAAGATTAAAATCATGGCCTGCTCCATGATGGATTTTAATCTCGCCTAGGCGAGATTGCGATTGTGATCTCGTCCAGGCGAGTTTAAAATCTGTCTAGCCGAGATCACAATTGCAATCTCGCCTAGGCAAGATCACAATCGCAATCTCGTCTAGGCGAATTTAAAATCCGCCTGGATTTCAATCTCGTCTCTGACATATATATATATATATACTACTAGTATACAGTCCAATCTGTCTGAAAGACCACCTGTCAAGGCCACAGGTCTGTCTATTCAGACCACCCCGCAGTCAACTGAAATCATTTACATTAGTTATAACTGACCTGTCTAATAAGACCACTTGTGAATTAAGACCACTTTCAGCCAGTCCTAGAATTGGTTATATAACATGGGGTTTCACTGTTTTTGCTTATTTGTGTTTCATGCCAAGGTTTAACTGACTGAGAATATTTTCAGTTGCATTCATTTTGTTTTTTTCACTCAAGGTATTAATATTAATGTTTGCTTGTGTAATACTTATTATTACATTAATTCACATTTACCACATATTGCTCTCTGTATCTTGGTGAAGGAGTGTTTGGTAAATTTTGTTTTACTAGGGGCACTAAGTACGCCAAATAAATGACATAAATTAAGAAACTTGGTTGAATTCTGAAACCTGATTTCATTATTTTATATGATCAACTATAATATTTGAATTTAGCAGCTCTAGCAATATGATAGATCTCATACGGTTTTCATAGAGTTGCTAAATTCAGTGTATTTCAGAGTACAATTGGTCTTCATCTTTCATGTTAGAAATATTTGAAATTTTGTTTTAACTTATTAAACCATAGATCTCTGAGGATGGCCTTGAGTGTCATATGTCATAGTCCTATGCATATTCATGTACAACAAAATGCATTTAACACTCCTCATCCAGCATACTCTCATTGCAACACCTGCGCTCATTGGTCTGATAACTCCGTTTCTGGCACATGGCCAAGAATCAGACCAACCAGAGTGATGTCACATGTTAAAATTTGGAGCTGGATGCACAGTGTGACACAGTGCTCTCATTGGTTGGATTATAATTCTTTGCTCACCCTGGTGGTCTGAGGGAGAGAAACTTGCTGTATACAAACTAGTGGTTAAAACAAAAAGGAGTGTTTAAGCTGCAGTGTTTAAGCCCTTTGTTAGGATCGTAAATGCTTTTGTTTAGAATGTTTGACTTGTTATACATTCTTAATCATAGACTGGTGCCCTTATCATTCACAGCTCTTCAATTATGCAGCCAACCATTGTGACAGACAGGCTTGTACAGATATCATAAATATAAAATCTAGTTGACTGGTCCCACACCCAACTAGACACATATTGGATAGATTTATACTTACGGCTTTAATATTATCTATAAGAATGTTGTACTATTGTTTACTTTTTTAATTTCCTTTGTGTGATTGTGTAGTTCCAGACGCTGAGTCAAGCCAATCCCAAGTTATCAGCAGACTGTCTGTCAGACTGTCACAACATCATGCTGCCTGCTATTGGTTGTTGTATTATTGTCTTACAAATTAACAATAAACCCACCACAATCTAGACATGATGCTGTGATTTTATAAATCACGGGTTATTTCCAGACAGAACGACCAGTGATATGTTGGAGCACAATCTTGTGTTTATGGTCAAGACTCTTAAACTAACCAAACATTACCCATGTCTGTCAAATGCTGGAATATTATGTGAGCTTTTAGTAGTCTTTTCTGCTTTTGTTAGTGCTGCTCCCTACTGAGCTTTCCAGTAACTGAATTTCCATAAGATTAAAATGTAATATTGTTGGCTTTCCAGTTCTGTGGTCTGCTGAAGGCTGACAGCATGCTTGGGTCAAGTACTTGGAATCTCTATTCGAGAGTTAAAAAATATAGAGAACCTCCTGTATTTGCCATTTTAACCAATTACAATACAGATTTCTATATCTGACATTGTACTTGTCACATTCTTAAGTACAGACCCCCAGAACTTGGCCCAAGTCTGGCTGACAGGATTTAACATTTATATTTGCTGTCATATTTCCAGTCACAGAGATGTAATTTTCTTGTGTAAAAACTGTCACACCTTTGATCTAAGAACTGCCATACCTTTGATCTAAGAGCTTTAGTGTAAGAGCTATCACAACTTAAGTCATAGAGCTTTTAAACATTTAGTCTGAGAGTTGTCACACCTTGGGTCTAAGAGCTTTCAGGCATTTGGTCTAAGGGCTGTAATACCCTGGGTCCAAAGCTGTCACACCTTTGATCTAGGAGATGTCAAATGTTTGCTCTGAGAGCTGTCATGAATACATTTGGTCTAAGAGCTGTAGAAAGTTTGGTCTAAGAGCTGTCACCGCTATCTCACAGCTGGTTCCCTATATCTCCACCAGGTGGTGAGAGGTATAATACTTTGCCCTTGGTTTATCTGTCAGCAAATTAATGCTGAAAGTTCTAAACAGATTTTGTAAAAATTATCTGGAAGATATGGAAAACCCGCAAGGCAAATTCATAATAAAAAAATTAATTTAAAGAATTCTGCCCCTTTGTTAAGGCTGTTTCATTATGATATAGCTATTGATCTCTGTCGTATAAGCAGTTGACTTTGTACTGGAGGTGACCTGGGATGGTGTTGCTGTACCATGACAGGTGTATAGACCTACACAGCAGTTTCATGAGGATCATCATGGCCGTGGGTTTGATGTCCCTAACCACATTTTGTTCATGTTAATGTCACCTAAATTACAGCAGTGGTCTTGCATTTTCATAAACCAAAAACTCATCCAACAGATCTCTAGTGCATTGGGAAATCTAGGTATTAAAGTTAGATGGCTGCTCCTATGTGCTTTACCCTGCTCATGTTGCACATACCTTACCAGGTGAGCTTCAAGTCCCCCTAATCCTCAGGTTGGTTATGTATGTTGTGGGCTCCTGACCTGCTGAATGGAACCTCATCCTATCACATGTAGTCAGCTTCAGCAGTGGTCCCTGTTTTGAATATTACCTGTAATTCCGTTTAACCTACCTAGTGATGAAATGTAGGATTATTTTCACATTGTTCATTTAAAAGCACATGGTTAACTCATGTTTGTTGATGGAGGGCCAGATTTTTTTTATATGATCTCTTCTGATTTAGTGTATTGTGTAAAACAGGATTTGATAATTGATCAGATAATGTATTTGGCATATTATGATTATAATGTGTATCATAGTTGCTCTGGTTTAATCTGCCAGTCTTATTAAGGCTGGTAACCGTTCAGATTATTCAGTTTGGATGGACTTCTTCTGATTTTTGCCAGTTCACTCGAAAACTTATTTCTTAGTGTGGATTAATGATCTATTTTATTTATTTTTTTATATATCTAACCATGAAAGCCTCATGAAAGGGTTATTTCAAATATTCAAAAAGTCTTCATACATTATCAGAATATTCTGTTCCACATTCTTTTATTGGTATGTATGTTAAATTCACGTTTTCAGTAATACAGTCATCATATCATGGCAAGTCCATTTTGTTTGCTTTATATTCTGGTTTTATTAATATATTTCCTTTGCTTTCTATTCAGAGTTTCAGGAGACTTTCCACCTTTTTGATAACAAAGGAGATGGGAAAATAGCTGCTCATCAGCTTGGCGATGTCCTGAGAGCAATGAACCTGAACCCCACTGAGGCAGAGGTCAAGAAATGTGGATATTCTCAAGACTCAGGTATAAAAATTCATTTGAATTAAAAAATGTAAAATGTCATTTTTCAAACAAGAGCAAAAGATGATAGACAACTAAACTCTTTTAAAAAATTGTCTTTATAGTTTTGTCCACAGAAAAAATAGAAGCTTGCACTTCCTGGCAAACGGGGCGGCCTGCAAGCCCCCCCCCCCCCCCATAATATGATGGAAAACATAAGGAATACAAGTTTCCTTAATGTACAGTTAGTATAATCTCCTGTACAGGACTGTAAAAGACTACCCCCTCTCCATACCAACCCCATATGTGCGTATTTGAATATATAAATATATAAAAAAAAGATTTAATAGATGATGACTGCAGGCTATTGATGAAATGGGTGGAAGATATGGCTTCAAGTTTATGGCTTAAACTTAATTTAAGTACCCATTTGTTTGAAAACTGTGTGAAATACAAGGGCGTCTGTTGATAAAGGCCCATCACAGAAAATGTATTTGATGTGTAATTTGTTGCTATATAGCTGAAGAAAAAGTGTCATCTAATCTCTCGTTGAATTCATCAGGAACAAATGTTTGAGCAGGTTGAAAGCCATGTGGGAAGGAATAGTTGCATAATCCCTACAAGTTTGTAATAAGGTGCAGGTCAACATGGAAATTTGTTTAATCAGTGCCATTTACCTGCCATTGTCTAAATTATATGACATTGTTTTTTATATAATGATATATCTTTATCTTCAAGGTTAGTTGTCTTATTTCTTACAGATGCGAGGATCAGCTTTGAAGTCTTCCTGCCCATGTTCTCCACCCTGAGTCGGTCCCAAGAACAGCCGGTGCTCGAGGACTTTGTCGAGGGCTTCCGTGTGTTTGATAAAGATCAAAATGGCACCATCAGCGCAGCAGAACTCCGACATCTCCTGACATCATTAGGTAATGTTACATTGCCGAAATTCTCCTCCAGGTGTTGCTTGGTATCAGGTCACTTTCTCTTAAATATTAACCCAATGCTTTACTAATTAAAGTAGCGTTCTTCATAGTCCATTTATGTTCACATGGTCCATCATGTGAATATTTACATCCATGTTACATCTCACAAAGTACATCTTTATAAAAGACTTGGGGCTTGAGCCTAATTTAGGCTGATTCACATCTAATTTTCCCCATCACTGGCAGGTCTTCATGCCAAAAGGGTTAATAGTTTTGAGGTCATAGGGGGAAGGAGAATTGGGTTAAAAACCTTTTCAGACTAAAGTAATACAAAGTAAAATGCCATGTTGATAGTCTCCAGATTAAATCTTACCTGGCCCACACCATCTGTTGCATAATATACCTTAACTCATTATTAAAAAGAGCCAGCAGCAGTATTTCTAGATTATGCTCTGATCTCACAGTCACAGAAAGCTGGTCATATGACCCTCATAAAAATAAATTTGACCCTGTTTGGCCATCTTTTTTGTTCACCAGAATCTCTCCACATTCTTTCTTTACATCTGCTGACTTTATTTTTTACAAACAGAAGAAACCTAAAAAAAGCAAGGAAAATGAAATGATAATGTTCTTTTTATTCTATTTTAGTCATGACTAAAATAAAATAATGGAGTATAATTATAAATTGAAATGAATGTCTGCAATTAAAATGTACCTCATTACATTGACAAGACAATGTAAACGTGTTCCTGTTTGTGCTTGACATCTGTAGAGGGTGTATCCTTTTTATGCTCATCTTGTAAGCTAAAGGTTATATGGAACATATCTGTAGTTCAGGTGAACATTTGATGGAACATTTCAGATGAACATTTCACAGATCAGAAGAACAAGCTGTAGTTAATATGGAACATATCTGTAGTTCAGGTGAAGTTGTAGTTAATATGGAACGTTTGTGTATTTCAGGTAAACGTATGACAGATCAGAAGGACAAGCTGTAGTTAATATGAAACATTTGTGTATTTCAGGTGAACGTTTGACAGATCAGAAGAACAAGCTGTAGTTAATATGGAACGTTTGTGTATTTCAGGTGAACGGTTGACAGATCAGAAGAACAAGCTGTAGTTAATATGGAACGTTTGTGTATTTCAGGTGAACGTTTGACAGATCAGAAGGACAAGCTGTAGTTAATATGGAACGTTTGTGTATTTCAGGTGAACGTTTGACAGATCAGAAGAACAAGCTGTAGTTAATATGGAACATTTGTGTATTTCAGGTGAACGTTTGACAGATCAAAAGAACAAGCTGTAGTTAATATGGAACGTTTGTGTATTTCAGGTGAACGGTTGACAGATCAGAAGAACAAGCTGTAGTTAATATGGAACGTTTGTGTATTTCTGGTGAACGTTTGACAGATGAGAAGAACAAGCTGTAGTTAATATGGAACGTTTGTGTATTTCAGGTGAACAGTTGACAGATCAGAAGGACAAGCTGTAGTTAATATGAAACATTTGTGTACTTCAGGTGAACGTTTGACAGATGAGAAGAACAAGCTGTAGTTAATATGGAACGTTTGTGTATTTCAGGTGAACGGTTGACAGATCAGAAGAACAAGCTGTAGTTAATATGGAACGTTTGTGTATTTCAGGTGAACGTTTGACAGATCAGAAGGACAAGCTGTAGTTAATATGGAACGTTTGTGTATTTCAGGTGAACGTTTGACAGATCAGAAGGACAAGCTGTAGTTAATATGGAATGTTTGTGTATTTCAGGTGAACGTTTGACAGATCAGAAGAACAAGCTGTAGTTAATATGGAACGTTTGTGTATTTCAGGTGAACGTTTGACAGATCAGAAGGACAAGCTGTAGTTAATATGAAACATTTGTGTATTTCAGGTGAACGTTTGACAGATCAGAAGAACAAGCTGTAGTTAATATGGAACCTTTGTGTATTTCAGGTGAACGGTTGACAGATCAGAAGAACAAGCTGTAGTTAATATGGAACGTTTGTGTATTTCAGGTGAACGTTTGACAGATCAGAAGGACAAGCTGTAGTTAATATGGAACGTTTGTGTATTTCAGGTGAACGTTTGACAGATCAGAACAACAAGCTGTAGTTTATATGGAACATTTGTGTACTTCAGGTGAACGTTTGACAGATCAGAAGGACAAGCTGTAGTTAATATGAAACATTTGTGTACTTCAGGTGAACGTTTGACAGATCAGAAGGACAAGCTGTAGTTTATATGGAACATTTGTGTATTTCAGGTGAAAGTTTGACAGATCAGAAGAACAAGCTGTAGTTAATATGGAACGTTTGTGTATTTCAGGTGAACGGTTGACAGATCAGAAGAACAAGCTGTAGTTAATATGGAACGTTTGTGTATTTCTGGTGAACGTTTGACAGATCAGAAGAACAAGCTGTAGTTAATGTAGAACGTTTGTGTATTTCAGGTGAACGTTTGACAGATCAGAAGAACAAGCTGTAGTTTATATGGAACATTTGTGTATTTCAGGTGAACGTTTGACAGATCAAAAGAACAAGCTGTAGTTAATATGGAACGTTTGTGTAGTTCAGGTGAACGGTTGACAGATCAGAAGAACAAGCTGTAGTTTATATGGAACATTTGTGTATTTCAGGTGAAAGTTTGACAGATCAGAAGAACAAGCTGTAGTTAATATGGAACGTTTGTGTATTTCAGGTGAACGGTTGACAGATCAGAAGAACAAGCTGTAGTTTATATGGAACGTTTGTGTATTTCAGGTGAACGTTTGACAGATCAGAAGGACAAGCTGTAGTTAATATGGAACGTTTGTGTATTTCAGGTGAACGTTTGACAGATCAGAAGGACAAGCTGTAGTTAATATAGAACGTTCGTGTATTTCAGGTGAACTTTTGACAGATCAGAAGGACAAGCTGTAGTTAATATGGAACGTTCGTGTATTTCAGGTGAACGTTTGACAGACGAGGAATGTGAGCTTCTCCTGCAGGGTTATGAAGATGCCAAAGGAAACGTCAACTACGAAGGTACCTATCCACATTCAGATATAGTTTCTAACATATGCTTTTCAGTGTGGGATGTCTCAAGGCTGTGGTCTTGGGGCCAGTTTCTGCCAGCATGGGTATCAGAATTTATCAACTCAGACTTGTTCTAAGGCCTTGGTAGATTTGACGCTGCTTGTAAGGATGTAATGTCACTTATGCCAATCTTAAGATTGCATCAACCCTGACTTGGAGAATGGTGACCGCCGTCTAGTCTTTGCCTTGAGGGTGGTGACTCAGATTCAGTTGTGGCCTTGAGGGTGGTGACTCAGATTCAGTCGTGGCCTTGAGGGTGATGAATCAGATTCAGTCGTGGCCTTGAGGGCGGTGGCTCAGATTCATTCGTGGCCTTGAGAGTGGTTACTCAGATTCAGTCGTGGCCTTGAGGGTGGTGACTCAGAATCAGTCGTGGCCTTGAGGGTGGTGACTCGGATTCATTTGTGGCCTTGAGGGTGGTGACTCAGATTCAGTCGTGGCCTTGAGGGTGGTGACTGGGATTCAGTCATGGCCTTGAGGGTGGTGACTGGGATTCAGTCATGGCCTTGAGGGTGGTGACTTGGATTCAGTCGTTGCCTTGAGGGTGGTGACTCAGATTAAGTTGTGGCCTTGAGGGTGGTGACTCAGATTAAGTCGTGGCCTTGAGGGTGGTGACTTGGACTCAGTCATAGCCTCAAAGGCTGTGACCCGGTACCAGTCTTTGTATTTGGAGGGTGGTAACTCAGATTCAGTCATGGCCTTGAGGGTGGTGACTTGGACTCAGTCATAGCCTTGAGTGTGGGATTCAAACTCAGTCTTGGCCCTGAGGGAGGTGACTCAGACTCAGTCGTGGCCTTGAGGGTGGTGATTCGGACTCCGTCTTGGCCTCAAGGGAGGTGACTCAGACTCAGTTGTGGCCTTGAGAGAGGTGACTCAGACTCAATCTTGGCCTTGTGGGAGGTGACTCAGACTCGGTCGTGGCCTCGAGGGTGGTGACCCAGTCTTGGCCTTGACAGTGGTGACTCAGATTTAGTCAGGGCCTTGAGGGAGATGACTGCGACTCAGTCTTGGCCTTGAGGGTGGTGACTTGGATTTGATCTCCAACATGTGACTTTGACTCTTTTTTTCTTGAGGTGGAAGGCTGTGTTTGACTTATGACACTATGTCTTGTTTTAGCCACAAAGTGCATTGATTTAGTGTTGGCCACAAAAGACTGACTGGGACTATTTGTCTTTGCCTCAGAGGGAGGTTACTGGACTAAAACACTGATGCCTATATGGAGAATGTAAATGCAATAAGTAGTTATCTGCTCCCCGAGCACCTCTGGCGAATTAGAGGTCAAGACCTCTCGCCAGGGGCTCCTTAAGCTAGATGTTGATGATAAATGATGATAAGATGAAGTCCCTGTTCACTGGAGCTGACAGACGAAGATGCCGGTTGACTCATTGGCGTTTTACACTTTTACTCTGGAGCAGTCTTGTTTTTTCACATTTGTTGTCGTGTTGCTTAGAATTGGAATGGCTTGTAGGTTGTTTTCTTCTTTTTTGCCTGCTTTTTCGGTTGGTTTTGCTGTTTCTGTTGTCTGGGCTTCGGGGGGCTTTGTTCTGTATCTTGCTTGGGTTGATTGGGTTTCTGTTGTCCTGATTCTGGAGTTGACCTGGGTTGACTTGGTTCTTGTAATGGGCCTTCGTTGTCATCTGACCAGTCAAAGCATGTCGCCACTTCTTCCTTCGTCATATTATATGTTGCGGCTGTTCTTTGCATCCGTAACTCTCTCCGCTGTGCTGGTGTTCGGTCCAAATCTTCAACTATGTGGACCATAAAGCTGATGTCCTCTCTGTCATCTTTGTCGAGGTCTGTACGCTTTTTATGCCCCTGCCACAAAGTGGCCGGGGCATATAGTTTTACCCATGTCCGTCCTTCCGTCATTCCGAAATCAAACAGTTGTACAGACTTTTTTTCGCAATGCCTGCAGATATTGGCCTGATTTTTGGTGTGTGGGCAGATATAGACCAGTTACAGTTCGCGTTTCTTCCCGGTTGACATACTTTTGACCGTTTTACGGCTCCTAAACTTAGAAAATTTCATGAAAAATAGAAATTTTCATGACAAATACACATGTACGGACTTTTTTGCAATGCCTGCAGATATTGGCCTAATTTTTGGTGTGTGGGCAGATATAGACCAGTTACAGATTGAGTTCGCCTTTTGTCCCAGTTGACCTACTTTTGACAGTTTTACAGCTCCTCAACTTAGAAAATTTCATGAAAAATAGAAATTTTCATGACAAATACACATGTACGGACTTTTTTTCGCAATGCCTGCAGATATTGGCTTGATTTTTTGTGTGTGGGCAGATAATGACCAGTTACAGATCGAGTTCGTGTTTCATCCTGGTTGACCTACTTTTGAACGTTTTACACCTCCTTAACTTAGAAAATTTCATGAAAAATAGAAATATCCATGACAGATACACATGTACAGACTTTTTTTCGCCTGATTTTTGGAGTTCACGTTTCATCCCGGTTGACCTACTTTTGACCGTTTTACGGCTCCTGAACATAGAAAATTTCATGAAAAATATGAAATTTCATGACAAATACACATGTACAGACTTTTTTTCGCAATGCCTGCAGATATTGGCCTGATTTTTGGTGTGTGGGTAGATATTGACCAGTTACAGATATAGTTCGCGTTTCGTCCCAGTTGACCTACTTTTGACTTTTTTACGGCTCCTGAACATAGAAAATTTCATGTAAATATAAATTTTCATGACAAATACACTTGTACAGACTTTTCTTCGCAATACCTGCAGATATTGGCCTGATTTTTGGTGTGTGGGCAGATAATGACCAGTTACAGATAGAGTTCACGTTTTGTCCCAGTTGACCTACTTTTGACCGTTTGACGGTGCTCTAACATAGAAAATTTCATAAAAAAGTGCACATGTATGGACTTTTTTTCGCAGTGCCTGCAGATACAGGCCTGATTTTTGGTGTGTTGGCAGATAATGACCAGTTACAGATCGAGTTCTTGTTTTGTCCCAGTTGACCTACTTTTCACCATTTGACTGCTCTTGAACATAGAAAGTTTCATGAAAAATATAAATTTTCATCACAAATGCATACGTTCTGACTTTTTTTCTCAATGCCTGCAGATACCACCCTGATTTTTTATGTGTTGGCAGATAATGACAGTTACAGATCGAGTCCCGGTTGACCTACTTTTGATTGTTTTACGGCTCCTAAACATAGAAAATTTCATGAAAGACAGAAATTTTTATGGAAAATGCACATGTATGGACTTTTTTTCACAATGCCTGCATATACTGGCATGATTTTTGGTGTGTTGCTTGATAATGACCCGTTACAGATGGAGTTTGCATTTTGCCTTTGTTGACCTACTTTTGACCATACAACACCTCCTGAACTTAAAAAATTTTTCAAAATTTTACAAATGTTTCTAATTTGCCCCAGGTGGGGGCATTCGTGTCGTTCCGACACATCTAGTGTAGATTCTGTATTTCTTTGCAGATTATCTTGAGGGGGTGACATCTAGCGGTTGTACTTGTTGTTATATCCATAGCTTCTGTTGTCAATTCTTTCTGTGTCTGGGTTGTAGTATCCACAACAGTTGGTTCAGTTTGGGTCGAAATTGTCCTTTTAGTTGTTTTAGCCTCTTTCTGTGTTGTGTTTTCTGGTCTTAACGTTTGTGATTTGGTTGATTTCATTCTGTAGGTCTTCGTCTGTGTTGTTTGTTCTTTAGAAGTCTTAGCTGTTGTCTGGACTTCACAATCTGTCCTAGGTGGGTGGGTGGCCGTCATAGTAGGTTCTATCTCCATTGGAGTATGATCCTTAGGAAGGTCAGTAAGATTTCTCTTCGCTGTTGTCTTGTAAGACTTGTAGGCTTGACATCCTTTGTATGCACTTGAAAGTTCCCCATTACAATTGGCACACTTGAAGGCAGTTGCTTGACAAAGTTTTGTTGGGTGGCTCCCGCTTCCACATCTGTAGTACCGGCTTGGTCTGTTGCACTCACTTTCCTGATGACCCCAATTCATGCATCGACCGCAGAATGGGATGTTTAGTTCTCTGTAGGCTTCAGCAGCAAACTGTTCTGGTCCAATGATTATGCCCCTAGTCAGAGCTGTTTCAGCGGCTTGTCTGTTGTTATACACTATCTTCATGCGCATAGTTGGAGTACCCGCAGCTGTTTTGAGGCGAATGACGGCTGTGGGCTTGTCTTCATTAATCTGTAGTTGGCTAAGTAGTTCGGACTCGGCTGTGTCAGTTGGAATACCCTTCATGACCACAGGATACTCATTAATTTTCTTGGTAGTTTGCCTGAACTGTCTCTTGGGTCTATGTGTATTTGGTGTCACTGCATACACTTGGTTGAATTCCCGTAGGGTTTTCCAGTTGTCAGTGTCTTGTATTCATCTTCCCACGGGTTGAGTTGAGTACACGTAGAGCTTGTCTCGTGTTGAGGCCAATGTGTTGAACTGAACATCAGGAAATGCTCGTCTCAGTAGCTTTAGGCGCTTAAAGCGGTGGTTGAGTATATCCAAAGGAACTCCTTGTATCAGGTAGCTGACCTCCATTTCTGTGGTTATGGACACGCGGAAACACTTGTTGTAGCTAGTAAAACTAGCGAACGTATCGTGATAACACTCCTGCAATAAGAACACGTCTTTACTCTTTGAGAGCTAACACAAGACTGATGGAGACTGTAAAAGCCAAAAGCCTTATCTGATTTGTGTATGCATTTAACCACTAGATGGCATCTGTGAAAAATATCAATGACTTGATGAGCAGGCAGGGTATTATTGGCATAGAATAGCATCGGACTCAGTGGAGCTCCGATATTGCATATAATGCCACTTTTTGGGCTGAAATATTAAGGGAAAATATTTTGATAATTATCACATGATATTGACTCTGGGACTGAGTATATTAATGACACTTGGATAAGGTATATTTCACATCAAAATCAGTATTTACAAATGGGATTTATGCAGGTTATGACTGGTATGTTTAATATGTGCGAAATGAAAATGTACCATAATCAGAGAGTTATACCTAAGTGTATTATTAAATGCTCTTTTGTCATGAAAAGGTATATATATTAACATATATATATGTATGTTAATGAGTTAGAGGTTTGCGGATATAATCAATTGCTACTGCCAAATTTTAGCAGGTTTAAAGTAGCTTTCAGTAGTATGCTTTTTCAGCCTCAAGACAGCAGTTTCACACAATGTATTGACACCAGTCATTCACAGCTATTGCCTATACACAAGTTTCATTTTATTTTCAGAATTTGTGAAGGCCATTATCAACAGCTAAGGAGCTGAACAGTGAACAAATCTGAGGAAGACTCACTATTAACCGATCTGTCATAATCTTATTAATATATAATATTAATACACTATTTTGCATATCTGCCCAATATGGTAGATGGACTAAATGTAATTGCACACACTCTAGTTAGACTAAGGCATGCTTATATTAGAAGCAAATCAGAATTTTGTATGTAAATGATAACCACTGAATGATTAGCTTACTTTGTTTTTAGAGAGAGAGAGAGAGCAGTTTTATTTCTATTTATTAAAAAACTTAAACATTAATGTAAACCACATGAAAGTTGTATTATAAGGGACAGTTCTGCAGTTTGTGATGGTATGGTTGTGAAAACAGTACACCCTTGTCTCTTAAATATGTAACATGCATTGAAGTTAAATTTAAAATAATAGGTGGAAATAGGTTTCATTTTGCAAGATAGTGTATGTAAGCAAAACCATGACCCATAGAGGGCTTTGCACAAAACAGGAGCTAATTTCTTCAACAATGATGTATTTTTCAGCACATAACAGTGTTACTAATCATGTATTGGTATGCAAAAATGACACTTAAGTTACTGTATCATATTTGTGCTATCGCTTGGAGGCAAGGGGACCACAAGGCTTATCTGTGACAGTCTGTTAACGATACGGTGTATGGTATATTGTATTGTTACTGAGTAATACCTGTGTGCCATAGGCTGTGTGTTTTGGAATGAAGAGGTTTTGCTGTATACTTGGTTTGTTGACAGTTGAGGTTTTTTTCTACAGTATTACAAATACTGCTTTTCTCAGAGGAGTGCAGAATTATGCATACTATTACTAAACACAAACTGTACCTATCTCAAACACCCAGATTTACTTTTCAAACAATAAAACTGCTGCAAAACTTTCAAATGGTTGTTCATGGTCAGTGAAAAGTGTTAAGTGTATGGGCGTGTGCTTGAAGAGTAGGAGACAATTTTGCATGATATAAAAAAGCATCCGATATGGGGACTCAAATCCTATTCAGAGTTGGTGCCTTGTAATGTGGTCTTTTATTCCACTTATTGGAGCTTGCTAGGTACTGCCTGCTAATCTTCCGCACAGAATTTTGCAGATAGGGCCACGTGAACCACAAATTAGCTTTCATGAAAAATTACAATTTACATGCACTAGCAGGTGCCAGATTAGTATTATGTCATTGATGCTCTCGTTGGATTTAAACATTAAAAGAATGAAATTTTAACCCTCCCCCCCCCCCCCCCCCGACTATTTTGGTTCATAGGGAAATACAATAGGAAAGGGGTGTTTTACATGTACTCACTAAGCATTTCAGGAAGGAACATAATAATTACATGTGGATGGGTTGCCAACACACACACACAGTCTCTGTGAGTAATAAAAGTACAGACAAGTTTGGTTCTTTTCTTTATTTCAAAAAGGTGAAACAAAATGTTTTCCCCAAACCCTTGAGGTGATCAGGCACCCAATGTATCTATAGCAACCAACATGGCGAGAAATTCCAGGAAATCATTAACTGAATGAGTACACTTCATAGACCCAACAAAACTTTTGTGGAGATTTCACAAGTTTACCCGATATATCACTCTGACTTTTGATTATCAAAGTTAAACTGGCCATGGGAAGAAAACAAAAATCTCCTCAAGACTGATTTTAATAAATTAACTGGTAAAGCCCCAATACTTAACAGGTGTTATAACAAATCCTTTATCACTAAATAAAGGATTTTAATAACTAAATCATAAAGAAACTAAGTTTGTCACTCAGTACAGAGCAGCCTTCAAGGATCATTAAATATACTCAATCACAAATATGAAATAAACAGAGCTTCACATACATTGTACCAAGCACCCCAACAGAACCAACATATATTATCATAATTAATTAATTAATGCACATAATCAGTGAATGAAATCAGGAAGATGAACTGCGGTGTTATGGTGAATTACTTCTCCTGACATCATAATCAACCTCAGAGACTGTTTGCTATGTATGTAGTTTCTGCACTACGGAGTGCGGACTGGGATGCAAAAAGTCACAATTCATTTGAACCACTGACTCAAGAACGCAAAAATTTGGTTCATGATTCCATTCATAAATAGGTATTTATCTTAATTTCAGTAAACAATTTCTTAAGTTTAACAATATATATCTTTATAGATGAAGGCTTTTATGGTAACAGTTTCTTAGGTACCGTGTTACATTAATCACACAAAATTGGAAAATTTATTCAGTTTCCAGTTCTTGTGCTGTGGTCAAGTTACACTCCTTCACTAATTCCACTTTCCAACTGCTGTCTAAGGTCATCTTTGCCATATACAGCCTCCTGGGTGTTGGCACACAGCCAAGAATACTCTTAACTGTAAAAAAAAAAACCATCTTTAGCCCTGTGCCAGCACCCTGGTTGCCATACATGGCAAAGTTGGTCTTTACAAGTATGGAAGTGGAATGAGTGTTAAATGTGACCGCTGCAGAACAAGTGTACAGGAAGCCTAAATGAGAGCATCTTTTGATGCTGAAATTAGATACATTACTAACATTTAAGTTTATTTATTAAATGTAAATAATCAGTTCTGATCCATAGTACCAAGTTTAGCTGAATCATGCTCTTTGCACTTCATCAACATGATGACGGGAAGGGAACCTATGATTGAAAGCAGCCATTTGAATGAAACAGGCTCATCAACATGCATCGACTTTTCAGTTAATCATAAGATCGCGTGACAGTGACGTGGGAAGAAATTTGCAAAAAGTAAGGTTGAACGATTATTAAAGTAGCTACGGCATCCCTGATAGCAAGTGGTCACTTATGAAGCTTAAATACAGTGTATATAAAAATAATTTAGTTGCAGTCAATGCACTGTTGCATTGTCTCGCTATACCTGCAGCTGAATAACAAGTATTAGTCCTCCAGGATTACAAGCATCCATAAGAGAAAGTCCCACCTCAAATCCATGTCCATTTAACAATTTGTATTAAGAACGTTCACCCAAGGAATATTTCTGAGAGTATTTCTCATCCACAGAATAATTTTCTAAACTTGGATAAAGAAATATTCAATTCATACAAAGTCAATACAATTTAAAACCAAACTTGCATAAATTCACCATTTTGATTTTTTTTTTTTTGCAGCATTACACAAATCTTGTGATCTTCACATTGAATAAATATCATGCCCAGTTACTAAACCTCAAAAGCATGCATACTGGAAAAGTTGATAATCATACACTTATATAATTTGTACAATGACGCATTTTAGATCATAGAATATCTATATTCAGCATCTTAACATTTCAATTTAACATTCCTTAAGTTAAATGTATACCACCCTCCCTAAACAATATCAAAATAAAAATTACATATTTTCTCAGCAAACACTCCATGAATGAACATTCTGTGAAACAAATTAATAACCCTAGATTAGATTACTTGTTAATCTTTCTCTAATCTGTCAGGTGTGCTCCAAACAGACAGGCTTTAAGGCTCAACTGTTTTTTTTATAGAAAATGATCTCGCTTTGTGAACTATGACCCTGGTACTCCAGAAATCTTTGTTCCCTCACTAGTATCCTTGGACCAGCACTTTCTTCAGCATCGTAACAAATTTAAAATGTAGTTCTTTTGTCTGTATGAACTGGAACTTGTAACAGCCCCCCGCCCCTCCCTTTACGTCGTTTTAGCCCTGAAGCTCGTTAGTAACTGGCCTTTCATGATTCTGCGTTGGTTGCTGCCTCGGGGGCCATTGGGCCGCCGCCTTCTGCCATTGCTTTACCGGCCTTCTTCTTTTTTTTTTTGGCAGCTTTTCGGGAGACAGAGGTGGCCAGCAGAGTCTGAAAATATACATCAGGACATATGTTTAGACAGAACCTGCATGAAAACAAAGAATCCACAAAACTGTTTTGGCAGATACATTAACCTCTCAATGTTAACTGTGCGTAATTGTAATTGTGCGTGTTATGATTGCCTCATGTGAAGTGGTTTGACCTAAAAAATAGACCCAAAATTAAAGGGACATAATCAGGAGCAATATTATATCTGTTCTTTTACAGTATCAGTGCAGTTTTACTATATACCAAAGTTTCCCCGCAAAACCATCCCAGCACACAGTCTCAGTATGCCGAATAGGGCTGTTTAACGCCTTGTAATGGGTCTGCGTGTTTGTAAACAAAGCCCTCGTGAGTCTGTTAACCATAACATGGCTGCAGGTATAGGTTTCTTACTGTTGGCTGGTAAACCTGAGAACTCATAGTAAAATATAAGACATATATTAGTAATTTTTAGTATATTTAACTTAACAGGCCATCATGTGTTAGCACTAAATAAAACTTCTCAGCAACTTTTCAACTGTAAAATAGTCACAGAGATGCCCCTTACCTGTAGTTCTGGATCTTCCACTTTCTTTTCTGTTTCAATTATATCCAGATCTAGAGGGACAGATGTAATCCGCATTGGACCATTTGGCATCAAGAGCATTGTGAATTTGAACTGAGCCACAAACTCTCCTTTGCGTTCATACAATACATTGAAGGGTTGAACTAGTTGATGGGCAACACATTCTTGTAATCCCATACGTGCTTTAACTTCATTGTCCATCATCCTACAGAGAAAGAAGAGAGACTAATTGCAACATAAGATTACTAATAGCCAAGGCTCGACATTAACTGTTAACCATTTGCCCAAGGCAAGGTAAAGTTTCAGAAAATGGTGGTAAGGCAACTGAAAGTGGGGTCCCAGTTGAGGCAACACATAAACCTTCTGCACAAAGGCCAGAATCTTTAACTACTCTTTTTGAGTTAGTCATGTCATACCTTTGTCTTAAACTACCTGCATGTTTATCTGTGCAAATGATGAAGAGAAATATTAACAAAAAACATTTTAACATTTTTATCAGCCTTTTCATTTTTTTAAAACAAAACAGAATACCTTTTCCTCACAATGTTTTAGAAGGGTTTGAATATTCAGATGTCATAGCTCTAATCCCACATTCTTGAATAGTTTACCAGGAGCAGAAATTTTAAATCAAAAGACGACCATTGTACGTAGGTTTCACTATTATCAGAATTATCCATGAAATTGTAAGACTTACCTCAGTGAGAAGGGCATTGTGGAGAATTTCTTGTCAACATCAGTGTAGAATTCTGAAGGAAAATGTTTAAAATATATCTCATTGTACAGTAGAACAATGAAATTGATATTGAAAATAATTATTGGAAACCTTTGTTGCAAAGTTAAAAGAATAAGAGAATTGTTCTCAAGATTAACAAGATTAACAAATTTAAAATTTCTTTTAAAGGATTATTTTAAAAGCACATTTCTACAGGTGACTATAGTGTACAATATTGTAAATAATAATAAAAATAATATATATATATAAAAATATAACACCTAGAGCCGAAAGACTTGCTTAACTTAAAATAAGATGTTCATGAGATCTTCCTCTGCCCGACCACCTCCCCTACAACTAAACTAATCTTTCCAAATGCTGTGCTTGGAAACTCTGCTCAATGGTTTACCAATCTTGAAAGAATGTAAGAAATAAGAGGGCATGATGTACCAGAAAAAACAATCTGGATATGAATGACTGGGACACTTATTTCTATACCTAATGCAGTTTGAAGAATAATTAAACAAGTCTGGTATAAATGGTACAAAATAGATCAATAAACTCTTTGTTTGTCATAACTCATGATTTTTCTAATTGATGGTCAGTCAAGCAGGCCTCTTTGTCAGTAGTTTGCTATCCTTCTTCAATACACCACACCATTATAAACTTGCAAGAAGTGCATATGGCACTGTGCAAAGGTGACATCTACAGTGATGAATGTGAACTACTGATCCAAGCCCAAGGAGCAATATAATCTGCAGTCCTATAGCTGCATGTACAGAATATTTGTACCTGGTTACTGTCACATCAGTATATACATAAAATGTATATTATGAATAAACGTAGGTACATCCCAGGTGCAGGTCTGACTTACTTCTAGCGTTTTTCATTTTCAGAGAATACTGGTTATCAGGTGTGACTTACTTCTAAGGTTTTTCATTTTCAGAGAATCCTGGTTATCAGGTGTGACTTACTTCTAGCATTTTTCATTTTCAGAGAATACTGGTTATCAGGTGTGACTTACTTCTAGCGTTTTTCATTTTCAGAGAATACTGGTTATCAGGTGTGACTTACTTCTAAGGTTTTTCATTTTCAGAGAATCCTGGTTATCAGGTGTGACTTACTTCTAGCATTTTTCATTTTCAGAGAATACTGGTTATCAGGTGTGACTTACTTCTAGCGTTTTTCATTTTCAGAGAATACTGGTTATCAGGTGTGACTTACTTCTAAGGTTTTTCATTTTCAGAGAATCCTGGTTATCAGGTGTGACTTACTTCTAGCATTTTTCATTTTCAGAGAATACTGGTTATCAGGTGTGACTTACTTCTAGCGTTTTTCATTTTCAGAGAATACTGGTTATCAGGTGTGACTTACTTCTAGCGTTTTTCATTTTCAGAGAATACTAGTTATCAGGTGTGACTTACTTCTAGCGTTTTTCATTTTCAGAGAATACTGGTTATCAGGTGTGACTTACTTCTAGCGTTTTTCATTTTCAGAGAATACTGGTTATCAGGTGTGACTTACTTCTAGCGTTTTTCATTTTCAGAGAAAACTGGTTATCAGGTGTGACTTACTTCTAGCGTTTTTCATTTTCAGAGAATACTGGTTATCAGGTGTGACTTACTTCTAGTGTTTTTCATTTTCAGAGAAAACTGGTTATCAGGTGTGACTTACTTCTAGCGTTTTTCATTTTCAGAGAATACTGGTTATCAGGTGTGACTTACTTCTAGCGTTTTTCATTTTCAGAGAATACTGGTTATCAGGTGTGACTTACTTCTAGCGTTTTTCATTTTCAGAGAATACTGGTTATGAGGTGTGACTTACTTCTAGCGCTTTTCATTTTCAGAGAATACTGGTTATCAGGTGTGACTTACTTCTAGCGTTTTTCATTTTCAGAGAATACTGGTTATCAGGTGTGACTTACTTCTAGCGTTTTTCATTTTCAGAGAATACTGGTTATCAGGTGTGACTTACTTCTAGCGTTTTTCATTTTCAGAGAATACTGGTTATCAGGTGTGACTTACTTCTAGCGTTTTTCATTTTCAGAGAATACTGGTTAACAGGTCTGACTTCTAACGTTTTTCATTTTCAGAGAATACTGGTTATCAGGTCTGGCTTACTTCTAGCGTTTTTCATTTTCAGAGAATACTGGTTATCCATCTTCTTGTAGATCGTGGTTCTTGAATCCTGTTCTCGTCCTTTCCCCTCTCCTGTACTGATCAAGACATCCACAGCGTAAACCTCGTGGACGTCAAACTCACACTTCTCATGTTCTTTTCTGTAAAAGATAACAGATGATCAATTTTAAAACCAAAACGTTCTAAGAATTTCAATCCTTCTAATTTCATTTCTACAAAGTTTAATTCCAAAGCCTTTTTTTTTAAATTATCAGAATTTTTAAAATTTTCTTTTTAAAATTTTCATTAAGTCCTTAAAGAAAATTATAGGCAGTATTGTGATCTAACCACAGATGGGGCCTGAACAGTGGAGACGTAGAACACTGCGCTCTTTGCTGGTAACCGAGGTTTGATACTTGGCATGGCTATGAGTTGGTTATAGTTGCCAATAAAGGTTTTAGTTATAGTTATAGAGGTTTACTACAGTTGCCCCAGTTTCCTCCACCTCTAAATACTGTCAAACACCATCATCCAAGCCATGAAGAGTGCCTTGTATTAATTATTCTTACAAGTTGTACGACCAATGTAAAAAAATAACAAGGGACCTATGGGTCACGACGCTCAGCTGTTATATATGATAAAAAAATATTATTTAGAAATGAGGCACATGCTGGTTTTGTGTGGTAATAAATATAAGCTGTATTATGAGTTGTTGTTGTTTAGCTTATGTATGATTTTGATAGTACCTTTGGAGACAGGGAAGAGGATTGATTTCATTTATTTTATTAACAAATGGAGTACTACTGTCACACAGATTTTGACTTGGCCATATAACTTATAAGCAGAACATATAATATAAGAGTTTAACTATTTATTAAAAAAATTACAAATATTGTCCCAAATATAATTTTTATTAAAAATAATAAGAGAATCATATGATTTTTTAAAATGAAATATAACTGATATGATTATTAAAATAATATTAAAGAATATATTCATGAATGCATTCATGAATACATTTTGAAAGTATTTGCACGAGTATTCATATACTTTCATTTTTACCTGAATTCCCATTCTTTATGCAAGAAATTTTATAATGGAGTACATAATCATATTCGTATTTAAATACAATTACAAAGTATTTGCACCATGTCTGGTATTTATTTAGTTTTCACCAAACAATGATGTTGAGAATCCAGAATATACAAATTTCACACATTTAAATAATGATCATAAGTACCTGGTTTTATGGCTTTTATTTATATTATAAAATAACTGTAAAAAATTCATTTTGGACTAATTTCACATCAATGTACACACTAGACACAGTAGGAATCTAGATTAATATTATCAACTGCATCTTT
The DNA here is from genome assembly GCA_026874595.1 of Sipunculus nudus. NCBI lineage: Eukaryota > Metazoa > Annelida > Sipuncula > Golfingiida > Sipunculidae > Sipunculus > Sipunculus nudus. The sequence goes on from CM049317.1 coordinate 9,988,956, forward strand.
GTCTATCATTAATTTCCTTCATATAATCCTTAATGATTAGTAATGAATAATATGATTTACTTCTTTATCATTAAAAATGAACTGAAAAATGCCATAGGTGACTGCATGGTGTTATTTGGAATATGTGACATTCTACCCATCGATACAAGATTCTTATATCATCAGTAACTGCAAGTTAATTTCCTGTTATTATAAACTAACAAATTCCTTTTCTATTTTTCTTTAATTTGTTATTAAAAACCAATAAAAATTTATTAATTTATTGTTTATTGTTATGTTGTTGGTTAAAACTACTAGATGAGTTGGGTTGAACACCTGGATCAACTGTGGCTGGCCATAAGCTGCCTGGATTCTCCCCTCAAGTGTGCATAATTTGATGAAAGGTCAACAAGGTCAACATACAGGTGACTCAAGAGGGGCTGGAGAGAGCCAAAGTCTGACAGGGTCTCATAAAAAACATTAATAAAAGCTACAATATTTGGCAAATTTCTTTCAGCTTTCTAAACTAAAAAGCTGAAATCCTTATGTGTGCATGATATGAAATTATATCAACAGTACTCACGGGAAACAAACGTGCCTTGGTCACAGTTGGGCAAAATTTAAGGTACTAATTTTATATTTATACTAATAACTTATAAAATTTGAAAAATTCAGAACTAATTTTGGGTATTCAATTGAATCTTGATTAAATAATGTTACATCCCTGACAAAAAAATCTCTAGCTTCAGCAATGCCCTTGTTAAGGGAGTAAATATATTTCTTGATTTTTTACAAAGTGCATTATGTTTGGGCCCATAACTTAAAAAAATACACAATACTGACATCATTTCTGGCATGTGCATAGTGAATGTATAGAAAAATATGTATATTATATATGATCAAAGTCAGATCAGTGGTTTTGATATTAGGCAGTCTTAAAGTGTAACATTGGGTTTTTAATGGAAAAATGTTTTTCATTGATATCTCGAAGGAAGTCCTAGTGACCAAATTCTTGACATGGTAGGGGATTTTGGAGAAATCTAACTGTATGCCAAATTTAAGGAACTTAGAGCTGAAGCTCGGGAGCTGAGCTCCAGCAAACTGCATAACACTAGCAATATATGACATGGTGCTTGAAAACTTGAATAAAATCTACAGTTTTTGATCAACTGGTTTCAAATTTTTGGTGTTAACAGTTGAAATGCTAACAAAAACATGCTGTGAAAATTAAATCCACAGCAGTTACAGCAAAAAAACGTGCCATGGTCAAAGTTGGGCAAAATTTAAGGTACCAATTTTTTTTTTTTGCTAATATTTTTAAAAATTTAAAAGATTTTGATCTAATTTTGGGTATCCAATTTAATTTTGATTAATAAAAGTAATATTACTGGAAAAAAAGTGCTTAGCTTTAACAAGTTTTGTGTTAAGTGATAAAATTTCTTTCCTGATTATTTACAAAATGCATTATGTTTGGGCCCATAACTTTTTTAAATTAAATAATACAGACCTAATTTCTGGCATGTGCATAGGAATTATATAGAGGATTATTTATAGGAAATATGAGGAAAAACAGATGAGTGGTTTTGATATTAGGCAGTCCTAAAGTGTGAAAATAGGTTTTTAATAAAAAATTGAGGTTTTTCCTTAATTTCTCAAAGGAATGAAGTCGCAAAGACCCAGTTTTCGGCTTGGTAGGAGATCTTGGGGACATCTAACATTATGCTCAATTTTTTATTCCTAGGTCTTACGGTTTCAAAACGTGCCACATCTACGGACGGACGGACGGACAGACGGACGGACGACGGACAATGGACCACGACTATAGCTCAGATGACTTATAGTCAGCTGAGCTAAAAATATATACTTTCTAACCATAAAACAATTAGCTATCAGCAGCTGGCATTACCTCTGTGCTTCATTAGGATTCAATATAACAGCTTTTTCTCCATCTATCACATGCTGCTTCAGCTGGTGTGATAACATGCCTACAACAAAGAGAATTATCTATCAAACTTTTGTCCATTCCCTCTTATCATTCTGTGCAGAGGCTGCAGATAATTTTCCCCATCTGAATTTTGATTCATTTCTTTGTCTTGTAGCTGATCTGGTCCAATTAGTCAATGCTCTTTCCTAATGTTCTTGCATGTAAGATAAGGTTGTTTAAGATCTGGTGACTGGCCTTTATTTACACAAAATCTTAATTTTACAGCTTAGCAGGCGCAATCAGTAAAACATTAAAAACTAGACATTTCTTGGCACCGCAGGTGCCAGAGAATCCCCAGACATAGTAGCCCCCCCCTAAAGAATAGGCCCCCATTTTTAGCAGCATATACTGACACTTGGCATATTTATTGTTTCTTCCATCTATCAATCCACAATCTTGTTGAAGATGTTGGTCCTGTAACCTTGATCTTTTTAAAGATGTGTCCTGTGACCTTGACCTTTGACCTCATGACCCCAAAATCAATTTGGGTCTTGCTTTTTCAATGGGACATATACAAGTCAAGTTTGATATCTATACATCAATAAAGCAGGAATTATCATCCAGAAACTAATTTTTGGACAGATGGCTCCTGTGATCTTAACCTTTGACCTTGTGACCTCAAATTTGATAGGGTTCTTCCTCTCTTGGTAGGGGAAGTATATGTGCAAGATGAAAGATCTGAGATGAAATGTTTTGCTGAAAATGCATCCACATCTTTTTAAAGATATGTCCTGAGACCTTGACCTTTGACCTCATGACCCCAAAATCAATTTGGGTCTTGCTTTTCCAATGGAACATATACAAGTCAAGTTTGAAATCCATACATCAATAAAAGCAGAAATTATCATCCAGAAACTAATTTTTGGACAGATGGCTCCTGTGACCTTCACCTTTGACCTTGTGACCTCAAAATTGATAGGGGTCTTCCACTCTTGGCAGGTGAACTATATGTGCAAGATGAAAGATCTGAGATGAAATGTTTGGCTGAAAATGCATCCACAATCTTTTTAAACAGGTTTCCTGTGACCTTGACCTTTGATCTCATGACCCCATAATCAATTCTGGTCTTGCTTTTTAATGGGTCAAATACAAGTCAAGTTTGAAATCCATACATCAATAAAAGGAGGTATTATCATCCAGAAACTAATTTTTGGACAGATGGCTCCTGTGACCTTCAACTTTGACCTAGTGACCTCAAAATTGATAGGGTTCTTCCTCTCTTGGCAGGTGAACTATATGTGCAAGATGAAAGATCTGAGATGAAATGTTTGGCTGAAAATGCATCCACAATCTTTTTAAAGATGTGTCCTGTGAACTTGACCTTTGACCTCATGACCCCAAAATCGATTCGGGTCTTGCTTTTCCAATGGGTCAAATACAAGTCAAGTTTGAAATCCATACATCAATAAAAGAGAAATTATCATCCAGAAACTAATTTTTTGACAGATGGCTCCTGTGACCTTCACCTTTGACCTTGTTAAGTCAAAATTGATAGGGGTCTTCCTCTATTGGCAGATGAACTCTATGTGCAAGATGAAAGATCTGAGATGAAATGTTAGGCTGAAAATGCATCCACAATCTTTTTAAAGATGTGTCCTGTGACCTTGTCCTTTGACCTCACGACCCCAAAATCAATTGGAGTCTTGCTTTTTCAATGGGACATATATAAGTCAAGTTTGAAATCAATACATCAATAAAAGCAGGAATTATCATCCAGAAACTAATTTTTGGACAGATAGCTCCTGTGGCCTTGTGACCCCAAAATTGATATGGATGTTCCACTATTGGCAAGTGATCTATATATTCAAGATGGAAGACCAGGGATGAAAGTTTGGCTTAAAATGCATCCACAGTATCTTTTAAGATGCCAGTCCAGTGACCTTGACCTTTGAACTCATGACCCTAGAACCTATAGGGTTCTTACTTTAGTGGTGGGTCATACATAAGTCATGTTTGAAATCCATATGGCTATCAACACTGGAGATATCATAAGAGGTGTGTGATTTTCACCATATATGGCAATATTCAAGGTCAAGGTCACTCTCATAGGAAAGGTCATGACCCCAATTTAAATAAACATCATCCCATAACCCATACCTATGTATATGCGTAATATAAAAGAAATCTGTCCATTAGTTTTTGACTTATAATGCTCACAGTACTGTAGGTTGGCAATTTTAGGGGTATTAAACGGCAAGAAAACAAGTAAAGAATAATTGGTGGCGCCACCAGTTTCTGGAACATGACAACCCTATCCATGATCTTCCATCAACTTGATTTTGGGATAAATCCATGCAAGATTTCTTGAGATATTAAAGAATTTGTGTGATTTTCCCCAAAATTTGACCTATTCAAGGTCAAGGACACTCTCCTAGTAGAGGTCATGACTTCATTTTAAATAGGCGTTGTCCTCTTACCCATATCTATACATATACCAAGTTTGGTAAAGTTCCGTGAAATATTTTTTGGGTTATCACACCAACAAGATTTATATGCGGCGGCAGCGGGACCGGTATGAAAACAGTATCCCCCGACTTTGTCGGGGGATACATTTAATTAGTATTACTGACTGATATAAGAACATGATTCTTCATAAGACAGTTTAAGACTGATGACAGAAGAGATTGATACCCAATTTTTTTTATACCTTTTTTTAATATTAATTTTAACAAAGTTGTTTAGCACTGGAGAAATTCTGGGAAATTTGATAGACAGAAAAGATGACACGTAAGAATTTCACCTTCAATAAAAACTTATTTTGTATTTTATATTTATAAAAAAAAATTATTTTGTGATTTACAAAAGATTTTAAAATAAACCCGATTTCAGACCTACCTTCTATTGGTTTGCATTCATATGATTCTGCTACTTTCTGGATAGTGTCTGTTACTTGGTAATTCTGAAACAAACACATTAGGAATGGTTGTGCAAAAACAGGTTGGTTGCAAAAAGAATATATATATATATGCCATGCTCAAATATAAAAAAAAAAAACATATGCACAGTCAAAAAGTTATCATGTTCTGGAAAACTTGTATATCTGCAGATTTGACCTTGAAGATCACATTCAAGGTCACCAATTCTCATTTTCTTCCAAGAATTTCATGGAAATCATGTTTAAAGTTTAAGGAAAAATTCTTTTGCACTTCAAAAGTTAGAGGTCACAATGATTCTATAGATTTGGCAGATTAAGAACTTGTGTATGAAACTGGAGGAGAAAATATGCTATACATAAAATGTTTTAGGGGTCAAGAGTATCATAGGATTCAACAGATTTGACCTTGCACTGGTCAAGGTCATCAGTTTTCAAACTTGTCTAAGAACATGTCAAACTTGAGCACTTCTAAAGTCATGGGGATTACAAGATTCTTAATTTTGACAGATGTGATCCTGAAGATCAAGAGCAAATTAACCAGCACTTAAACCCATCTGACAACTTGGTGGAAACAACCTGTATAATTTTAGGGGAAATAATGCAATACTTAAACAGTTCAAAAGAAATTCTAAAGACAATGAACATGATAAAGGCAAAGCTGACAATAAGAATACTGCCAACCCCAACCAATACCTGAAATGTTACTGAGTAGTTTTCTCAACACAAGGATGTTTATACAATATACTTTATCATAAGATAAAACTCACCTCATTGCCAGGTTTAACTAATCGGAGGGCGGCTTCTGCAGCTTGGTGGGCGGCCATCATAACGTCAGCTTTTCTTCCTGTTATCTTGTTATCCTGAAATACACATTAAACAATGAGGATCCAGGCAGATGTCAAATGCGGCAAAAAATGCCCTATAAATTATCATCTAAAGTGTAGCAACAGCGAGCATAAATGAACAGAACATAAGCAGATCCCGGTGGGGGGGGGGGATCTCGGTGCAACCATTTTCGAGGGTTAAGGCCATTTTTTTTTGGCCTGGACCCCTCTTTTCCGGACCTTGGACATTTTTTTAAATTTTTCATTAGTACTCCTCCAAGGTCTGTTCAGAAATACATATTTGGACTTCTTTTTAAAAACAGTCATGTTTTAATATTGTGACAACAGCAAAACTGAGGAAGTAATTTATATAAAAATTGAGTTTCAAGTCTTTTACTAAGAACATGTATGCAAAGTTTATGTCAAATATATTGGGTAAAATATGGTTATTGTTCAAATATGCCTTTCCTTGAGAGATCAACTTTGAATAGAAGTAAACTCCAGCAGCAGTCTAAGTTGACTGATGTGATATGTTAGCCCTGTGTCATGTAGTTTGATATTTACTTGGCATAAAGAGCTCTTTCATACAAACTAGAAATCTGTTTTCTAAGGAATGCGAACCTCCCCCTACTGTGGGATGCTCCCAAAACTGTGTTTATTTTCACTTATTCTTGTGAATATTCCTTGATGATCTTCCCGAATCCCGACCATGGATCAACACCAAAATCTTATTGATCATTCACTTGCCCATTCCCTGAAAATTTCATGAGATTCAATTAACTATTGTATGGGTTACGTTGTGAACAAACACACACGAACAGGGATGAATGTATACCCTCCATGCATAGGCATAAAAGAGCTCTTTTAAACAAACTAGAATACGGGTAGTCGACAAGAGACTACATGTATCCGCCAAAATCAGAGTAGGACGGGTTAAGTGAAGCATGGATTGAGTGGCAAGGGGAAATAGCGTTACATGTGTTACATATTAGAATGGATGTGTGCCACGTAAACATGATTGTTGGTTGCGCAACCTGTTATTTGAACGAGAAACTATCCAAGATGTAAACACATGCAAAATTTCAGGTTGAAAAGTCATACCACTGCAGAGTTATGAGTGATTTTATCCAACAGCAGACAAACAGATGGATGCTGTGCAAAAAAGGCTGCAGGTGGCACCACCATTTTTGTGTATGTTATAAAGCAAGGGCTACATTTGTGTAAATTTTTTTCCTGATTAGTCAAATGAGTATAGAGATATAAGCATTAATGTCCGCAGCGTGAACATGAATGAAGCTGGCGCCACCTGTCATAAAATCAAGAAAGCTATCCAGGATGTATACGCATGCCGATTTACAGGTAACAGATGCACAAATGGACGCTGGACAGAGAGGAAAGGTCAGAGGTCAAGGCCAACTGGTGTGGCACCAGTTCACATGTGACCCGATAATTGGTGTAAGTTTCAGAAAAATCCGTCCAGTAGTCTCAGAGGAGTTCTCCGGAAACGAACGCGGCAGGGGTGGCAGCAGAACCCGGTCAAAAACATAGTATCCGCAAAACTTTGTTTTGGTAGATACAATAATGCTCACCTTTGATGCTCCAACCACAAATGTGTGGGCCAAAACAGCAATAAAGCCATCTATGTGTGCTCCCAGGTCACTGAAACAAACAAACAGGACCCATATTTCAGCTGGTGATCCAAGTATCAATGAGCCCATATAATGGGGTTGTCGTAATATCATGGTGAAGCTATTTTTTCATGATATAAATCTTTTCATTGTTTTGCAAGGAATCCATTTTTGAGACCTTACTGTGAAGTAATCTACAAAGACATTATCACATTATTTAATATGCATGTTAAATCTTAACAACCATGAGACCCATGAAACAGAATAGAAATCCTTGTCCCCTATAGGCAGATAAAAATGAAAAATTATTCATAATATCAATCTTTTTTCATTATGAACCTACAGGTGTGGTTATGTGAGTGATGTATTACAACCCTCCAGCTGTGTGGATGAGGCATCTCATTTACAAAGGTTTCATTTTTACCACCATCACGAGGGGAGGGTTATGTTTCTGGTGGTGTTGGTTTGTCTGTGTGTTTGTACGTCTGTTAGCAACATTACACAAAAAGTCACTTGATTTAAAAACATCAGATTTTGATGAAATTTTCAGGATTGCTCGGCAATGAAACTGAAAACCACCGATTAAATTTTGGGGTTGATCAATGCGTAAATAAACCAGGAATGAGTGTTTTGTGGGGTTTTATAGCACATTTGTGTAAACTGGGATGTAACATGTTATGATATGGCCTTCTTTGGAGTGCGAGTCGTGATGTCAAAGAGTAAAATGTCACTCCATGTGAATGTGCAGGTTCCCTGAAAGGTGTCAGTAAATCAACATAAACAAGGGAATTAGTTTTACAATGGTCAATTGTTTAGTTGTGTGAATGTATTTAGGGCTGGTTAGTCATCGCATTGTAAGTTTACTTACATTTTTACCATGTCGCCATCTGCTATTATGACGTCTGGATCACTCTTCAGAGGTGAGAAGTGACAGACTGTGTTATTTACTGATATGCAGGTAGGGAAGGCAATACCTGAAGAAAAGATAATATACATAATGTATTTGAATGTCACTAAATGGAGCAATAAGGTCATACACTTTCGTTATGTTACTGACATATAATGATTCAACATGTGACAAAGGATAATCCTCTTGTGTCATATTTCAACTCTGTTCTTACTCCCAATCTTCTCAGCAGAATAAATAATCCTTCGAAGACCTCTTTATATAAAACCTCAACCTATCCCACTATATTAAAACAATTTTAAATGAACTCATGGTTTTGGTGTATGCATTAACTATAAGTATAACAGGAACTTTGTAACAAATTCAAATAGGGGCCTATCTGCATGAATTATGATGATAGCTGTTGTGTAATACTTCATTTGGTAAGAGCTAGTTTATCAAAAGGTCACTGAGACTGATAATTTAAAGGTCAGTAAATTAATATACCTTTTTTCATTTCCTTCTCTTTCTTGTAGACTTTAGCAGTCTCTTCTGCCAGCAGTTTATCACCAAGCTCGCACAAGGCTAGAACGGACTCCTCCGGCTTGCACTTCTCCATAAGCTGCTTCATTATTCCTAAAATAATAAACGATAATTAGTAAAATGCCAAATCCTTTTATTTATTTAAGTAAGAATTATTATGGCTGTACTGGCTGGAACCTGCATGTACCTATGACTGCCACCAGGAAAAATTGTTCTATCAATCTACTTGTAAATGTCATGAACGGTCAGTAATGTTGGTAGTTGCTTCCTTGATCACAATCGGTCACTGACAAGATATCAGCAACCGATGATTGATTATTCCATGATCCATCAGTAAAAATTGGTTGACTACTAGAAACAAGAAATTTCTGATTGAATATATACCTGTAAATCCTCTCAGATATATAAACCTAATACTGAATTTTATTGTTAAAGCTAATAAGTCTATAGCTTACATGTGTATATAGTAAACTGAAGTGGGAATCAGTTAATTAAAGAGATTGATCTAAAGTTTGTTTGCATAAATCTTATGAAAGCATACCCTCTCTCATCATTAAGCCCAGTCTTTGTGAAAAACTATGAAATCGATTATGGCAATGCAAAATGGATCATCTGATCGTCTGCGTCAGCTGACTGAATATTGATTATATTCGATCATTGGTCCCAACACTACCAGTCAGATTAAAACAAGACCTAAATTTAATACAGCCAGAAACATTGGACCAAGAGAATTAAATTTTAACTGATGTAAGGTTAAGAGTTTTTCCCAAAATCTACAGGCAGATACAAAGCTAGGAATTAAGTCTTGAGACAAGTCTGACCAGATTGACAATCCTACAAGATCACTATGGGCATCTCATGAAATATATTGTACTTGTACCTTGTATGGTTTCTCTCCCCAGTCATGGCCGACTAGCAGCTCTGAGAAGTTGATGGAATATACAAGGTCCCATCCTCACCAGTCCTACAGGACCGGGGATGGGGTTAATCTTCAACATGGTGGAAGGGGACTGCACCTCAGGTCTCCATGGAGACATTAGGCTCCCATATGCCACAGCGACAATCCAACAAATCAGGTCAAACAACCTACTTGGTCAAAGTGTCTCATGTTGAGAATTAGTATCACTGTTTATTTGATCTCAAGTATTTAATATGACCATCTGCATAATCTGAACAAGGCTATATACTGTTGTTGCCTTTTTCCAATGCTGAAATTTTGCGATATCTTCATTTTGAACGTTTCACAAGGGTTTCTTTTTGTGACTTCACCAGAACCTGTCAAATCTAAGTATAGCAGGTTCTGCATTGATTTAAAATTTAGAAAAAAATCCAACAATACCTAATTTATGGTTCAGTCATTAAATTAAAGACTTGTATCACAGTCAATACACATTAAGGTCTGTGTGTATAGCTAATGCATGGGCCAGTTATAAAACTAGGCAAAAATTAGCTTGCTGATGAGGTTGTTTACAGAGGTCATCTATGTTGATGGGGCATCTTATTCCCAAACAAATTTAAATTAAAACCTTTGCAAATAAAAAGGCAACCACATTATTCATGTGGGGCAACAGTGTTCACATAATATCCACGTTCTCAGATTTTACATCTTAATATTAAAGCAGAAACTTCAAATTAAACCTTTATTATTATCTATTTTTTATCACAATAGTGATATACATAAACATAGTTCCCTACATATAATCTAAGCAAAGCAGGAAATGGTAAATCAAAATATATAACACTTTAAAGTCATGAGGTAAGTAAAGACCACCCCCCCCCCCCCCCAAGACACCATTAATTAATTACATATGATATAAAATGTTTGGTAATAGTTTAATCTAAAAGCCAATTCAAAATCAAAGCTATAAACTTGTAAAGAAGAGTTACAAACAGTTGGCAATATATTCTGGAGCCACAGATGATAACTTCTATTACAATCACAATAATTTACTAATTTTACATCATAAAGCAATGGTAATGTGAATGTAGCATTTAAGAAGCTGTCAATATCCCCTTAAATTCTGAAGTGGTGTACAATATGAATATTCAGTAATGAAATATTTGTGCACCCTTTTTTCAGGATCAATTTGTAATACCAACTTTTTGCAAATAACTACACATAACATACTTTTTAAAACAAAGAAATAGATTATGAAATATTTATACATGTGAATTTTTAATGTTCACCAAATAAATGCACATAAAATCCATACAGGTAAGACACACATGAATGAACCTAGGAAAAGTACTTTCCCCAATATGTCCCTGTTGTTAATTGGTTTTAAACCCAATTAAACCTGGTGTGACCTAGGAGCAATTAACAGCCCAGGTCAAGTCTTATGTACACAGCTGTCACCAGCTGGGGTAGGGGTGATTAACTAATAGGGTAACAAGGGGTATAATCACTTTAGCCATCATGCAGGGGTGTGAAAAGTCACACCTTGGACAGACGTCACTTGATTTGCTGACAGTACTGTACTGTATCTGCGCAACCTTTGCCACTTGGGTAGGGTCATTTTGGAGGGATAACTTGTACATTGCATTGGTCAGGAACAAACTTTCCCTTCATTGGTCCAAATTAAAATATCTCTAATTAGTCATATGTGAAATCTTTGACTAAATTACAACAACAATAAGATGCCAGGGTGAATGTTCTATCAATTAATATTTTACATCACTCATTTGAGCCAAGTATGTTGTGTTGAAAACATGTGGTGCAACCGGCATGGGCGCTATTGCGACACACAATAAAACTGACAGTAGCGACAGTTCGACAAAAACTGCAGCCAAAATGGCCTTATTTTTACACTTTTGAATTATCTCACCATTAACAATCTCAGCGGTCATCTTATATTTAGTGACCACGAGGTCCTGAGCAATAGTTTGCTCTTCTTGTTCTTGGTCTTCTTTATCGGCCATTTTTGCGATTCACGTGTGTCCCACAATTCCCAACTGCAGCGGGAAGGTGCACGGGTTGAAATATTTTTTTATTACCAGATATTTCACAATAAACACATAAAAACTAAACATTAAACCACAAAAATCAATTTTGGTTGTGGCATCACAATTTTTTAAGAAAATTTATTAAATTCACGCGGGTGCGGGGAAATGACGTCACGTGATGAATAACCAATATGGCGGAGTCCGGGGACATTTCCTTTATGCGAGGTAGCCTGGTGTATTTTTGATCAGGAGTGCCTTGAAGATCTGTGATTCAAATTTCGGTGAGTGCAATATTTGCACAGCTGACATTTCCCAGTGTCTTACCAACACTCTCGTTTTTTTATGCGTCATATATTTAAATCTTAACATAGAAATCCTCAATTTATAATGTACGTCCGGGTGATTTTCGCCTGATCCAAACGGCAAACCTGTCAAATGCAAGTGGGACCAACCGTACCGGTCCGGTGACAAGAAAAACTGATTCAATTGTAAAATGTCTTCATATGATGTACATTCTTATTAAAATTTGCTGAAATTTATGCTAGATGCTATATTTAAGTTTTAATATTAAAAATCTGCTCTTTTCATTGATTCAACGTCTGCAGTGAGATCATATCTTCAAATTCAATTTAATTGCAAAAAGTGCAAGTGATTTTGTGGTTGCTGTGAAACGAATTAGAATTTTTTTCAGGATTTTGAATTTTCGAAATTATACTTTTCATGATACTTTTTTATCTGAACTTGAAACATGTAATGCTGAATGCAGAGGTAATTGTTTTTTGCTCGGACATTGTGCAGTTTTTTTTCAATATTTAGACTGTTAGCGTTGTGTTACAGTTAATTGTTAATTACAGTGTATATATCTTGCCTTCTGTATCACATGAAAAAAAGAATTATTAAATTGATTGGATTTACTTTCAGGAATGTTTTGTTGAAAAAATTTTGGTAGATATAAATAAAATTTGTCAAAAATGAAGACAGTTCTTGGAACCTGAAGCTTGCAAAGTTACGATTTTTCAAGTTTGTACGTTTTATGAGGAAATTTTTAAAGACATGATTTAACTGGTAATGCCCCACATTCAGGGATTGGCCTGGAAACTGAGTACTAGTATATTTTTTTATTTCACATTTTTTGTATTTTTAAGTCTTTAGACTAAATTATTTTTAAAATAAAATTTTCCCAAGTTCACTAATGTAGACCAGAAGAATTTTCGTAGAACATTGGATAAAATGACTGTGCAAGTGCATCATTGTACTGTTTTGAAGAATAAATTGGTGATATTTTTCAATTGTCATGAACATTTTAAACCAGACTTGGTGTTGATTCATTTACAGTTCTCACATTAATAGTTATACCTGTATACTACCCAATAGTACCCATCACTAATAATATATATATATCAATTAACAGTACTTAAAATGCTCTTTTAGTGAATTAAGTTGACAAATTAAAACTTTGGCTGAATGTGCTGATTTATGTGCATTGGTGTCTTTGTTTTCTGTTCTATTGTATGTGCTGTGTATTTCAAATATATTGATAATATTGCATGTTAAAGAGTGATAAGATAATAAAGTAAGTATGGGGAAGGATAACCATATATGAAGATGCTGATCAAGTTATATCAGGATATTGTCATGCCATTGTAAGCTTTGGGGCAAATTAATGTCATAAACATCATAATTAATGCATTTACATGATATGATTTATAATTCAGTTTTTGGGTTTCTTCCTTTTTGGCAGAGCTTGAAGCCTCATGGATTGCTTGGCATATACCTAAAACATATGCTTCAATTAACAATGGCTTGTTTTATTTTCATTTTCAGAGGGGAGTAAGTTCCCAGAGAGGAAGTGTTGTCTTCATTATTTATAAGAAGAGGAATATATAGCAGTGTGCACCAGAGGATATATTTGTTTTTAGGTGCCGTTTGATCACCTGCATCACAATGGCGACCCTGGATAATTTCTTGCCATCAGTGCTGACACAAGACACCCGGAAACGGCAGACAGTGCACCCAGAACTAGTGCGCCACCTGCAGGACCCTGGAAGTTCACTAGTCTGTGAGGAGACGGATAAATTTATTGATGGATTAGCTTCTTGGGTCAGCAGTAGCAACTATAAGGTTAGTATCGTGAGTCACCATGTCAGCTGTAAGATTAGTATCAGAGTCACTATATAATTTCAAATGTAAGGTTTGTATCTAATACCAAGTCAACTTTCAGGTTAGTATCGTGAGTCACCATGTAAAGGTAAAAGGTGGGGTATTTTATAGTCTGATGTCACCGACGGTGTCAGTCTCATCCGACTTTGCCTTCCTGGTCTTTCGGGCCTGTTCATTCTTGTAGCTTTTCTCGGCTCCCTGGGGAGCATACAACCCAAGCTGCCATTTCAGCCGCAAGAGGGTTATTCGTTCTACATTTGCCTGCATTTCTACAAAATTGGGTTCCGGGATGATAATTCCAGCTTGGACTGATAAATGGTTTTCAAACTTGACTAATATATGGCCCATCAAAGCAAAACCTCTATTGATTTTGAGGTCAAAGGTCAAGGTCACAGGACACACATCTTTGAAAAGATTGTGGATGCATTTTCAGCCAAACTTTTCACCTCAGACCCTTATCTTGCACATGTATATAGCTCACAAGCCAATAGAGGAAGACCCCTGTCCATTTTGAGGGCACAAGGTCAAAGGAGAAGGTCACAGGAGCCATCTGTCCAAAAATTAGGTTCCGGGATGATAATTCCAGCTTGGACTGATATATGGACTTCAAACTGTGATTTATATATGGCCCATCCATCTTGGACAGTTTTTTCAGAAACCATACATATGGCACCACCTACCTTCCCATTTTTGTAGAATAAATTAATACCTTTTTCTGAGGAGTGATTTGCCCTATTGGCCTAAAACTTTGCATATCCATAGATCTTGGACTCCTACATTTTGTACTAAAGACTGGTGGCGCCATCTGCAGTTGTTTTAATGGGCCTCCATCTGTACGTGTGCTTTGGGTGAAAATTGCTCGCATCTCCGGATTTATTAAAGGTATTGGTCTGAAATACGGCATGTCCATCCATCTGGGAAAGTTTTCACATAAACCACACAGGTGGCACTACCTACCTACCTCTTTCTGTAAAATAAATTAATGCTCCTATCTCAAGAGAGATTCACATATTGGCCTCCATATTTGGTGAAAAATATTGTTTCTCAGGTTGATAGATGGAAGAAACCATATTCGCTTGCTAAGTGTTATTATATGCTGATGAAGATGGGGGGGGGGGGGGGGGGGCTATTTCTAAAGGGAGGGGGGATTATTTGTCTGGGGATACTATGGTACCTGCAGTGCCAAGAAATATCTAGTTTTTTTCTTGAAAAGTCTGAAATTTCCTACATAAGTAAGAATTGAATTGTAGGTGAAGAATCGATAATTGAATTGATTCTAAGGGTCCTCACAATCCACAGGCCTAATGGTTTTACTTTTAAAACACCTTAATATATGGATGATTGTGATTTCTGTATCACTTGCAGTAAAATTTATAATTATTTCTACTTAAAAAGGTGTACAATTAAGTGAATCAACATGCTGTTGAAATTTTAGCTTTGTAATAACATTTGAAGTTTATTGTCATAAACACCAAAAATAAGTTAACTGGATAAGTACTAAATATTTTGGCATCGATTCATAAACTTGCGTGTTATCACATGAAATTGATACCATTGGAATGCAGCCCTTCAGGGATTATTTACCAAGACTTTCTGGTTTCTTGGAGCCTTATTGCTTTTTATCTTGCTGCATAACAACCAGAGATGACAGAACCCAGTAAATATTATGATAAGATTTAATTGGGTGTAGGCAGAGGGAAAAGAACTCCATAAACTTTACAACTTGCATGATTCCATTATATTTTCTAGCTGAGTAAAATGGAAACAATAATGATTGAAATTATTTGGAAATTGGACATTTGTCCCCTGTTTAACTGTGCACTTGTGTTCATATGTTTGAAATTGTCTTTTTATTTGTCACATGCACTTGGGTGTCAAAGCTTTACTCAAGGTCATCTGGAATAGACTCTTGATCATCAAAAATTTTTGTAAAATGATTAACAAGTCATTCCTCTAGATTTTTTATTTAATGATTATTAAATAATTTCTTAGTTCTTTAGAATTGGAGCTATTATGTAAGTTAGTAATAACATACTTTGTATGATGCAAATACATATCATTTAAAAAATTATTTTATTAATATATATAATCAGTATAATCATTTTGAACAAGATAATACACTGTGGTCTTGGTACTGATAGTACTGTGAGGCTAATAGCCCTCAGGCCTAGCTTTCTATCTGGATGGCATTCAGTTTCCAGTGACCAGGAAATGTAGTTACAATCATAACACAGGCGGGTTTCATTAGTGTAACACATGTTGTTTACTTTATCAGGACAAATGGGGCCAGCATAAGTTCCTGGGCCATATCAGCAGTTGATGAGCTATGTAGTTCTGAAGTGATATGTTATCATTTTACATGAATAAATTTATGTTTGTCTTCACAGTGAATCACTCCAGGCTTTTATTCACACTTTGAGATTATCACTTATCAGAGTGAACATGCTGTGTAGGGTTGTTTTTTTTTTTTTTAGCTTTCATTGACCTTGCTTAAAAGATCAGGTCCAAGACTTGTGTTTTGTAGGGCTAGTTATATGTATTGATCATCACCAATTTATCGAGGCAGGGTCAGTGATCAGTAATATAAAGAGGCCTGAGTATAAGAAGCTTTGATAATGTTGATTATCAGCCTGATTTTTTTTTGTAGAATATTAATTATTTATGTACAAGAGCATGTGAACTGTATTTAAATGACTGTGCCTATTTGTAGAATATTAATTATTTAAGTACGAGAGAGTGTGAACTGTATTTAAGTGACTGTGCCTGTCAGCAATAAATTTATCATTGGTGGAGCAATGATAAAGTTCAGCATTGTTAAAATGAAGTTAACAAGGCTACTTCCTTCAGGTTTGCATAATTTAAACTGAATTGATAGACTCTCACAATGGCAGTGTTTCCATGAAATTTGGAGGATTAATTGCAAACTTTTTTTTTTTTTGCCTTACCAGTGTACCAGTATTAAAATTTTATTAATGTATACTATTTATTACACTGCTGGTTGGTAGGGATACAACGTTAAGCTGTCGATTGCTATGTATCAGTGCATCAGTCAGTCAATACAACCCTACTTATAAGCATAACAATTCACAAAAAGTTAAGCAATAATGAGAAGCTTGACATTTTCAACTTTTTAATATTGAGATTATTTGATACTTTTCCCTCCCAAAAACCTCATATTTTTTATTCTGAAATTTATTTTTTTTGGTGTAAATTCATGTATAACTTTATAATGAAATAGACATTTACTTAAAAGATTGTGTTCATATTTAAAAAAATGAACAGGTTGGTTATAGATATCATATTACTCATTGTACATCACATGTGCAGTCATTGTTTAAAATGCAGACCCAGGTGTAACAGACATAGTCCAGCTGTTTTCTAGATGTTCCAGGTGCCGTCAGTGTTAAACAAACTGAAAGAGTTCTGTTTACACACAGCCCTTACATTTAAGCAATACCTGTTTCCCTCACCTTTTGTTCTCAAGGTATTTCAGGTCACAATCAATTCATTACATGCTACAGAAAAAAATATTTTATTCACCCTTATTTTCAAGTAAACTTTGTTCCTCACAACTGAGATCAGCATATGTGGCTACTTCTTTTGGTACTTGTTCATTTTTTTCAAAAGAAAAGAACATTATTCAACAATAAATGTGCAACCCTGTGGATGCAAGACCCTGCCATGTGGGTGTCCCTATTGTGGGATGCTCCCAAACTGATGTTTACATCCACTCACCTCAGAACTAATAGCACACGTTTTTAAAAAATCCTCTGTGAACATTTAAGGCACTTGAGGAGGGTCCTTTTCTGCATTCTCTTTTTTTCCCCTGTTTCCTGGTTTATTTTAGCATAAGTGCCTGTACATTTGTGATTATTCTTTGATGATTCCCCAGAATCCGGAGAAGATGCTGGATCAACACCTAAATCTAATAAATTCTCCCATGGCTCCTTCCCAATGCCCTGAAAATTTCATGATATTCTGTTCATGATTGCATGAGTTATGTTGTGAACAAACACACACACGCAAACAAAAACTTCTCAGAAAGCCCTGAAAATTTCTTGATATTCTGTTAATGATTGCATGAGTTATGTTGTGAACAAACACACACACACAAACACAAACTTCCCAAAATGCCATGAAAATTTCATGATATTCTGTTCATGATTGCATGAGTTTTGTTGTGAACAAACACACACACAAACACAAACTTCCCAAAATGCCCTGAAAATTTCATGATATTTTGTTCATGATTTTATGAGTTATGTTGTGAACAAACACACACACACAAACACAAACTTCCCAAAATGCCATGAAAATTTCATGATATTCTGTTCATGATTGCATGAGTTATGTTGTGAACAAACACACACACACACACAAACACAAACTTCCCAAAATGCCCTGAAAATTTCATGATATTTTGTTCATGATTGCATGAGTTATGTTGTGAACAAACACACACACACACAAACACAAACTTCCCAAAATGCCCTGAAAATTTAATGATATTCTGTTCATGACTGCATGAGTTATGTTGTGAACAAACACACACACAAACACAAACTTCCCAAAATGCCCTGAAAATTTCATGATATTCTGTTCATGATTGCATGAGTTATGTTGTGGACAAACACACACACAAACACAAACACAAATGGGAATGAAGGCATATTCTCCTGGCGGAGACAATTAGGAAAAGATTAAGCAGGCATGGCACCTGAATGATATGTGTACATCCATTCAAAACTGTTCCAGAAACTATAAATAAGTCACTTTTATTGAAAGGACTTGGCTGGGGTATTTATGAAAAATTTTTATCAGAAGAGTTGGAGAAATATTTTCAAATACATTGAAATTAAGTTAGCAGAGATCACTTTGAAAATAAAAAAAATGCTAAATTTTGACAGTTTTAATGCTGAACATGATGCGACATTTCCTGTTTAGTAGGATTCATGGTTTTATATCTGGTACAATGAAAATCTTGTTACATATTTAAGTGGTTATATATGTATATAAAGTAATCACTGTAATCAGTTAACTGTACAAAAAGACATTGTGGTCCAAATTACAGTTATTTTGGTTACTGTTTAAGGTTAGCGTGATTGAGCATCTGCAAACAGCAGTTTACGAGGTCAGCTTTAGATTGTGACATGCAGACAAAAAGGCATTTGTTCAATAATGAATATAAAATTATATGCATACACAGCCATTGAAGCACCAGCTGATTTATAATATGTTGATTGTTATCATTGATTATTTTACCTGTGTTTAAATTTTAACAAAAAAAGCCCAAAATGCTAATAAGAGGGATAGGAACTATGATTTTATCAATGTAAATACTTGAATACAAACCTGGTTCGCCTATAATAAATTTGCTTTGATCATTTAAAAACAATTAGCTGTTGTGCTCATATCTAGAGATTGAAATGGTATAACATATTTTGGAAATTGCTCCAGTGAATATCATCTTTTTTTTTCAAAATAATTTAAAATTGATATAAATGAAAAGTTCAGGTATTCGTCATACCTTTTTGTAAAATTTGAATTAAAGAAAATATCTTGGATTAATAACTTGGTTCTGTGTAACATATGAAGAGTTTAAGCCCAGTTTGGAATCATGCTGAAGGACCTTGCGCCATGCATTGTGTTAAACCTAAATATTCCTGATATGACTCACGGTGAAGTTGTTCTAGCTGGAAATGCTCCCTTAATTTTCTGTGGTTGAAGTAGTGCTCGGCTGCCGGTTCTGTATTGACAAGAACAGGTGAATAAGTGGTTATAGCAGGGGCAGCACCAGAGGGGGGTTAAGGGGTTTAACCCCTTCCCTCAGTTGGAGGAATTCCCTTTTTTTCTGTGTTTTTCCCAAATGTACAAGGCCAGTTCTCCTTCTTGAAGTTGTGGACCTTTCAGGGCCTCATTACCTTGTTATGAACAGCAATTTCGTCTCTTCCCCAAATCCTGGGTCTGCCAATGTAATTGTAAAGGAAGTGGAAGGTTTATGATACTGATGAAGTGAAGTAGGAGCAGAACTGTTCTGCATCATTCAGACGAAACAGACTTCACCATTTACCTGTATCAGACCATTCACAGTTACCTCTCCTATTTGTTATAAAGCAAGTTGTGGCAGGATTGACAAAAGGACTCATGAGATATTGCTCAATTGGGCAGCTGCTTTACTGAACATCGACAGTTTACGTGATAGTCAGATTTCTGCCATTTGACTGGTATGTGGACACAAGACATGTCATCCAATTAGCATATTATGTAAAATGTTATGTATTCACACAAAAAAATCTTACCTTTATTATATTTTTAAAAGTTCAAAATCATACAGTGATAAAATAAAACTAAAAAACCCTAAAAAATACTGAAAAATTCAGATAAAACTTTTATTTAAAATAACATATAACTTTAATGGAACGTTCATTATCTTTAAGTACTATTCAGTAATTATAAAAAAACCTGGAGTCATGACCTGCAAGGGTCATGATTATTAATCCAGCTGCTCATGCAGAAGGAAGGTTTACTGACCAGGTCACAAAATAGCCCCAGCAGGTGTAACTTGACCTGATCCTGCCCTGCTCAGGTGAAGCCCAGAGGTTCATTTAAACAACCAGACAGTATTTATTCAGGGAGTCCAAACCCAGCCCCCTTCCTGACCCCCTCAGGGCCAGGTTTATATTCTGGATTCCTGATCATAGACCAAATTAAACACTTGTTTTATGCATCAAAGCCCATGAACTATAATATTCTCTAGAACTCTAGAACCAAATTCTTCCACTAGATAACATGACTAATGGTAGGTCCTACATCACAGACATACAGATTCAATGGGCCCTGCTTTGTGCAACCACCCCCTATGTGCCAAAGGAAAATGGTCAGTAATTGCAGGTGGTCGTTTAAGTTTTAACTGACGGCCATCAAAATTGGGAACCATTTACACCACCTTAGTATAATGAGTCAGAAATCTGAGCGATAATCTTGAGTATAGATTTATCAAATTTCCAAGTACATCTGTGTTATTTTTCTTTTATGCTAAATTAAAATTTTAAATAAATATTGCTGTTTTCATAAAAAAGTGTTATTCACCAACATGTTTTGGTGGAAATATGCATGGTGATTCAGATATGCAAGTATATAAAGTTTATGTTTAACTTTGAAGCAAAAAATGCTTTGGTACTGACTTCATTACTTTCTTCAAGTTCTGATGTACATATAACATGAATACAGAAACCCTGATGTGAAAATTCAAATGCTCATCTGAGATATTTAGTTTTGTATGAAAATCTACATTTGACCAAATTTTCATAAAATTATTTACATATTTTGTATTCATTTAGACCACTGTGGTAGAAAGAAGAAATATTTTACACAGCTTTTCCATGCATCAAGACCTGTTATTCCTTAAATCCCTGTTCTGGTAGTAAAAAAATTCACTGGGTGTCAGCACCTGTAGCATATATACTTCATTACAGAGAGATATACAAACTGTAAATTAGCTGCTATCTGTATCACAATGAAGATCAGCTCAAAATGTTTTGTGTGCCATCCCTTCTATGCTTTAAGATCCTTGCTTCAGAAATTTCTTTTGGAATCCCATTCACAAACGTCATGCAGATAAACACTAAAACAGGCAGTCAAACAGCCAGGCTGAAAGAAGCGAGTTTGTAATGATATATGTGACTGAAATGTACATCTGCCTAATAAATGCTGTTAGTGGAGGTATTTACTCTTATGAGCCCAAGACATTGCCAGGATATACAGTGCCCTGAAATGTCTAAAGAGCTATAATTGAATAAACCTTACTCCTGTTTTCCTGGGGTGAGTAATATAGTGATGATTCATGGTGGTAATATGCATATTGGCAAGGATACATGATATTAACATGCAAATCGGCTCACAAACACTGATCATTGCATGATAATCATCCGTTTTACTGGGATTGTTTCTGTGTGCTGATGTAAAGGCCTAAACAAGTTGATCAAAGGACCAGCACTTGGTGCTGTGAATTATATACGAGTGGCAGAATAAAACACTTGTTATGACATACAAACTAATTTGGTTCCCCCAGAGGGGAATAAGTGCTGTGTGCTGCAGATTAATCCAAATGTTGAACTACACCCAATGCAAATGCAAAGCCCAAAATAAAATTTAATTCTTGTAAAGTTCAAAAATGTGTAATTAACTCATGAAATTTTGTTATAGGATATAACCAGTTAAATATGTAGTCAATATTAATTTGAACATGCATGCATCTGAGTTCCTTTAATTCCTCCTGAAAATTCATATAGGCCACCTCTGGTTCTCTCCAGGCATGGGATGCTCGCATGAATATATTTTTTATCTGTAATTCAGAGCTGTTATGGCTGTCATTTGCATTTAAGGTAATTCATAATGGGAATTGGGATGGTAGGATCTTGTTAATTTTTATAAATAGAAAAAATGTGATATGTGCAGTCTGAACCGTAAACTGATATTTTACTAACAATGCTCTGCTCACATTTAAAAGCCTGTTCTATGTTACTTAAGACTTGATTTTAATTAGGGTCTCCTGAAGTGTAAATTTAACGATTTCTTGGAGTAATTAAAAAAGTGCCCACACATGTTATAATGGTATATAAACAAAATGATTAGCTGTCCATTTGGTCATTACTTATTGATAACTTTTCTTTCTGGTTAATGATTTTAGCAGTTTACAAACAATGGCAGCAGCAATGGGTCCAGTACAATAATTTGTGGTCAGCTGATTGCATTTCCACAGGTTAATGAGTTCATAAAATATATGTAATTTTGAACTAAATGACTTAATAGTGATCTAAGTTGTAGATCATAACAAAGTTATTACTTTGACAAACTGTAGTGTGTCATCATTAAAAATGTAGGCCAGCTAATTTATTGATAAGCATTCTGTCCTCATTGGAACATCATTATCTACTGTTGGCTGCCTCCAGACCCTGATTAATATTTATGATGTTAGTGACCTTAACCAGGAACTTGTTAAGGATCATGAATATTTATAACATCCATGATCTTAAATACCTGTAACTAACCAGACTATATGATACAACCTTGAGTTGATAATTGACTTAGCTACATAATTATGCAGAGATGCAGGTTAGATTGTTGATTAATAGCTACTGTTTTCTTGCAGATTTAGAGTACTCTGTATACCAATCAGTTGATAATATTTAACGTCTGTGGTGTATATTCAAAATGACTGTTGTTAGATGTGTATTGCAATCAGTTTAGCTTATGAATTGTTCAGTTTTTTCCAGCTCAAACTAGATATATATCAAATAAATACTGTACAAAAAATGTTGTTGAGCATTTCAGTTTACATAGGAAATTTTTGGGAAATAAAAATATTGTTTATTGTCAATGTGGTACTTGGTGGAGATAATAGTGAACTACTATTAGATCTGTAAAATAGATCACTTCTGAAGAGCTGAGTGATCTTCATTTTGTGTAGACCTGTAATTCGAAGGAACAGTTTGCGCATTCCAGCCTCAAAAGATACCAGGTATTCAGGTTATTTTAAGTCATATTTGCATCTCTAAAGTATATATGCCATATACTAAGATTTAGTATTCAATAAGATTGCTAAATTTAATAATTAGCACTGTAGACTATAATCAAACATGACATAACATGAATTTTTCATCATTTTCAGATATCATTATATGGATTGGAGATATTAAGTCTGCTTGTCAACCGGTTTGGGGATGGATTTAGAACACATGTTCCATCAGGTAAGACTAATATTCAGTAGAACCTATACTGATGGACACTTGTCTGCAAAGGACACCTCTTCATTGTAGTCACATACACGTGGCTGTTATATTGTCGTTTTAGGCACATGTCTGTTATGGAATACCCCTTGGGTTCAGCGTTAACCGATTTCAGAATCATAGGTGATCCTGTTCTGAAGCTCAGCCTCTGTTTCAAATTTAGTTTTGCCTCCTCCTCTTTCTGTACACAAATTTCTTGTGATTATTTACTTTGGATTTGTGGCTATAGAATTTGATATTTGGTAATTTTGATTGATTGAATAGAGCTTTTTGCCGGAAGCTAACACCTTATTTGTGGTAATAAGCAGCGAGTCCAAATTTTTTTATTGTGAAAGTTTAAATCGAAACATAATATCAGCTGTCAGTATTTTGGTTACAGGTTTGGTACAAATCTGTAATGTTGGTAAGTCACATGATAACACTGCTTGTGTTTCCAACATGCGGAATAATCTGATTTTGATACGCCAGAACCACAAAGTCTGCAAAAATTCAGTATAATTTCCTTGCATTAACTTTGGTGTGATTAGTTTGGGGAAGCTTCATGCAGCTGAAAAAGAATTTATGACAATTTGCTGGTTTGTATGAAGACATGTCTGACAGTGAAGCTTTCATACAAAAAACCTGTGTTGTTTTATTTGCATTGCAGTACAATCAAATTATTAGATGTTAAATACAAGTATGATGTTACTGTAGTTCATGTTGCTGGCAACAGACCCTGACACCCTGATGCACCTGCTTAAATCCCACATACATGACTGACTGGTCACGTCTCTCCAGAGGTGGAAGTCCACAGTTTGTCAGTTACCTAGGGCTTCTGAATTTACCATGGAACCAGTCATGTATATAGAAGTGGTCATTTATTATCCCTGGTCATTCATTATCCGTTCCAAATACATGGCTTACTGGTTTGTATCAACAGTGGTGAAAACCAACATTTTTCCAGTCGCCCAGTGCTACATAATTGAATGCTGCCTTATTAGTACAGTGAGATCAATATTTTTTAGTCAGAGTGACCTCCTGAAACTTTCATAAATAATCCTAAATAGGTAACTGGTCATTCATGTCTGGCTAACTAGAGATAGAAATTCTCAGTTTGTGGTAGTCTGCTAAATTGACAGTCACCACTTTAGTTCATTATAATTGAAATAATCATAATCTCAATCATTGACTAACATATCATTATATCAATCTTTTTGTCACATGGATAAAGAGGTGCACGTAATCAGTGCCCAATCAGTTTTAAATATGTCCACAGCTTTATATAAATAGCAGAGCAAGATTTTTTAATTTATTTCATATCTCTCTTATCAGATTCATTCAAATCCATAAAATAACCAAAGCCTGTTACTGTAGATATTGTTTGTAATTGAAAATATGAAATAGTCGTCTTCCAATAAAGTCACAGATTAATACCACTGCTAACAACATATTGATCACTTCCAGATGGGGGCAAGTAAATAGTTGCCCGTGTGGCTAGTCTAGTTATGTAGTCAGTGTTTATCCCTGCCAGGTGAGCCTGCAGTCATACTGGCAGATCAATAGATTAATCAAGCTGTCAGGTGCAGGCCGGCACCTGATCACACAGGTCTGGGTCCCGGCTACAACCATGTGGTCAGCCGACCAGTAAACTGTTCCCTCCTCAGACGGAACCACATCTGTCTTCATTTCCCACACCTTTGGATAATTTTTACAGTGAACTTGCCTTGATCTCTGACACTTGCTGCTAATTTCATGCCAGTTTCGTAGAAAGTCCAAGCTCTTGAATTTTATTCAGATCTGTCTGAAATCCATCCAATGTCCCAAATATTTTTTGGATAAAATTTTATTATTGTATTACTTTGTTGGACATTGTGATCAGACAAAGATCATCGTTTCACCTGTTGGTCACCTGTTTGTCTCAGTCTGTCAGTCAGACTCATTGTCTCTTTTTCTGTCACTTTGTCAGTGATCACACTCAGTCACTGTCTTTGTCTTTCTGCATATCTTTGTGTTCTCTCTGCGGTCTTTTTTATGTTTTCTTAATTGGGATTTTATTTGAGGAAAAGACCTAAAGTTATGATGAATTGATTTCGTTAAATTATGTTGAAGGATGGTCATTCAGGTTGTACAGCTTGATTAAAAATTCTGGTTAATCCAGATGAGGAATGCAGAATCATATTAGAACTTTGCCATCTTATGAAGAACTTGGTACTCCCTCCTATTTTCTGTCTATTTTCTGTTGTCAAAAGATCTTTGTATTTAAGCAAAGAAGGGTTAATTTGAAAGTTAAAAATATGGAATTAAAATTTTTGGTATTACTGTTAGCAGAGGTATGTGCTGTCTGAGTGCTGCCCAGTGGTTTGTAAGTCTGCTTTGTGTATTCACATCAATACATTTTGTCTAACAGGAGATTCTTTTAATATAACATGGATTGTAGTGATACTGTTATAATCCTTTATCTTACTCAAACAGTTGGACATTTACTTTCCCTCTGGTCTCTGTTGAGAAGTAGAGATAACATTGTTTAGTAGTTCTTACATTTACTGCTTTTTTAGCTGATTTTGGATATTCTATACAATGACTGGCTTCCCCGTGGTTATATGGACTTTTCTTTTGATAACCAAGTATTTGCATCCCATTGTCATTGCAGACTTAGAATATATGATTACTAAGATACCAAGTAGCCAGCCAAGGAGATAAAAATCATATATCATGTTACAAATTAATTAAAGTACTCTTCTATAAATACATTTTACTACTACTCCTTATAGTCGGTCATTTTTGAGATCAGATGAGACCAGAAATTGGTGAAAATTAATGAACAGTGAAAAGTATTTAATTTAATTAGTTTGTAATATTCATTGGATTTAGTCCAACATGTTCATGCTTCAAACATGTTCATAAGGAATGATGTAGGGTCAGTGTGTCTAAGGCCTTACACTGCAAGAAATCTTTTTATTCATAGCATTATAATTAAGATATATGCAAAAAATTGCATTTAGACAACAACTTCAAAGATGTCCAGTAAAGCCTCGAAATTGCGACCACTATCAAGACCTCGATAAAATGGTCACATTTTTGAGGTGGTTGTTTAAGCTTCTTTTAAGAGCAAAAAAAACCAGGATTGTGGTCAAGTGGTCATAATATTGAGGTGCTCACTAAACTGAGTTGGTCATTAGGCAAGGTTTTACTGAACCAATTTGAAATTCTAAAAGTGAGCTTGTTCAAAAGATTCCTACCAGAAATGTGTAAATTTATCCAAGCCATGGGGAGTGAGAGGCAGGAGTGAACAATAACTAAAGTTGATGCTACATATTGATTACTTCTAAAATATAGTCCTTTGATGATACTGCATATTTGTTCACAGCTCTACTCTGACTTTCTGAACTAAATATAGCAAACTCTTGCTTGGGGCAGTCATCCGTTGTAATTATCATGTTTACAGTGATGGATGATATTTATTAGCTTTGGCATCCTAGTTTCATTGAGACTACTTGTTTCCTGGTGCCCCAGTTCATCAGTCGCTGACACTTCATCTAAACCACATCATTAGTCAGAACAGTGGTATTGTCCAGTTGCAGTTTGTTTCCTAATGTTTTCTGTTTCTTCATAGATATTGATTTAACATAATTATCCTCTATGTTATCCTGGATTATCTTAACTCAGTTGATGCATCCATTTTGTTCACTGCCATCTTCACCTCATCTGTAGTGAGCACTACTGCATGTGGACAATAAGATAGCAGGGTAATGATCCTGTACTTGGAAAATCATATCAAGTTGTCATATTGACAATCTGACCTGTATTCAATGTTTGCAAACTTCCTTTGGGGCAGTGAATTTATTTAAATATGATTATTCTACTTCTGTAAAAACCTATTAATGAGACAGCCTCCAATGTTATTAACTTACAAATTGTCCATGAAGGACACTCAGTCATTTTAACCTTTATATAATATATGAGTGTACCACGTTCCTGTCATGCTAATAATGATGACAGATAGCTGTGAGGTCCTTATCAGTAATATCATAAATAAACTATTCTGTGACCAACAATTGTTTTAAAATGTATTGATGTTTTAACAGCATGCCCAGGTATGGAAGGGAATATAAGTTTTAAAACCGGTTTTCACATATTATTTCTGTTAACTGATGTGATATTTGACTTACCGTGCATACATATTAATAGGCTGTATAGGTAATTCCTGTCTAGACACGCTATTTTAATGCCTCTGTAATGGATGTTTGAGCTTGTTTATCTACAGTCTGTCAGTAAACATGGTACAGTAAAATATTGAAATTACAACCAACAATGGGAGCTCGATAAAGTGGTCACATTTTCGAGGTCGTAGTCTTAAGTCTATTTTTTGGTCTCATATAGAGAACAAAAAGGAATTGGGACTGTTAATAGGTATTCGCTATATTGAAGAGATGGTTAAATTGGGGTGGTTGTAAGGTGAGGTTTAACTGCGCATGCAACATAATTGACAAACAGTAAAAACGTATAAGCTAAAGTGGTTAGTTGGATATGTGTGGAGGTTAAAAAGGTCACTGGGTGCAAAATGCTGTTTGCAAAACTCGGGTTTGTCTGACATGATGCCAGATATCTGTGCTCAATGTGTTCGGATCATTTAGGCACATACCCCACGCATTATAAACATATGGATATAAACAAAACAAACAACCTGTGTGTGGTGGGATTGGCTTTTACCACCATATTCTTGTAAATGGTTCGAGGGATTATAGTCAGTTATTAGATGTCAAATATCAGAATAGGCCTCTTTAAAACCAGGCATAGCAATGCAACAAGGGCTGATCAGTGTGGTTCTTGAGGACAGTCCCTAGTGCTAGGACACAGCCAAGTGGCTAAGGTTTGATTATGGAATGGAAGGTCATGGGTTCAACCCTGCCAGTCCCTCAAAGGCAAAATGGAGTAATCTAGATAGAGCCTTAGAGATCCACCATAATTTCCTACTGACAGATTATGACCTGGATTATTCATAGACTTGTGCATGTATATTAAAATCATGAAATTCAGAAGGTTAAAATAATAATATCACTATTGGTATGGTTACCCTCCTCCCCCCTCAACAACACTGCCAACAGGCTGTGGATCTCTCCTTTCAAAACAAAAACAAAAATGCTTCATTTTCATCCACGTCATTAAACAACAATTTTCAACAGTGTGAGGAATAGACAGTGTACTGTTTGCCTTGCACACAGCGCTTGAGTTTTGTTCTTAATAAGCTATTTACGGTTGATAGGAAGATTGCACATGCATGCGAGATCACTGTACTACCAGACTTATGTGAAGACTAAGCCTGTAAACATATTTGTGGGAGTGTGAGGCATGGGTCATTACGGGCAGTATAGCCCCAAGTCAACAAGACTACATGATCCCGACGGAGAAACGTTCACACAAGACATGGTGATCCAATAGTGTTATGTGTGGAGAGAAGTGCACAACACACAGTGTGGGTTAGCCTCCTAGCATGTGTCAATAGTGCGTTGAACAAATATAGATTTTTCTTTGATATTTATAAACTGTCTTGGTTCTGATGTCACTGTAAAGGTTAAGAGTCAAATATGTGGTACAGTCAGACACGTGGAATTTAGCTTAACTGCACTCAGATTTATCTGTATATAAAAACTAGAAAACTGGAGATACCAGTGGAAATATCGCATTAACAGTCTGTTTTTGAAAAAAAGGTCAAACTGATGTTCACACTAATAATTTCATATTTCCTTCACTTTTGAGCTAATTTCCAACTTTATATTTACATGTATATAATATCCAGACTGTTATCTGATAGTCCATCATTTGAAACATGAAAGATTCTCAAGGAAAAACCTCTTAGAAATCATCCATTACAAAGCTGTCATTAGATGGTTTAATAATGTTACCATTATTTTATTTCATCTGCTTATTCTAAATTTGTTAAATAAACAGTTCAACCTCCAGGCCAAGGACCTAAAATAAAAAAAAAATTGGGATAAACTCAATCTCATAAGCAACATGAACAAGATCAGGGTTCCTTCGGGTCCTTAAAAAGTACAAAGAAGTCTTCTTTTTATTTTGTATTTTAAGGCCTTGAAAAGGTCTTAAAAATGCCAGGAATCCTGATGTAGGTCTTGAAAAGGTCTTAAATTAGATTTTACCCATCCTGATATAATAAATGTGCACAGACAGTTTGGTGATCAAACATAAACTTGAGACAGTTTGGAGAAGATGCTGTGGTTACTTGTTGAAGAAAGATCTCCATAGATTCTCAGGACAGACTACCATGAGACCAGTCCCAACGTGTAGTGATCACCATTTGGGATCCTCAGTAGGGCCATTAAGGAATTCTTTATATAAAAGGGTCTTAAAAGTTTCTGTTAGCTGGTCTAAAAAAGTTTGAAAAAGGTCTTAAAGTTGCTTTGCCAGAGGTACAGGAACCCTGAATATGATTAAATGAAAAGAAAAATATATATTGATTATACTTGGGACTCTTAAAAGTTGGACACAGGCTCTTCGGATACTCAAATGTCCCCTGAGACCATTTTAATTAAAAAGACCATAAGACTATATACCAGGTACACAGGTGTAGGTATAGGTATTCAAACATATCCCTGTACCTAATATATATACCTGTAAGTATATCAATATATCCAATAACTGAGAGAAACCTTGACCTTGTCATGCCTGGATTTGATTGTACTTGGTATTAGTGTTCCTCACATGATCTTGAACTGAGCCTTTGGTAACTGTATCAACCTCAATAATAGCTTTTATTGCCATGAGTATTATGTATGTAATACCTTTACATAGCTCAATGAGTGAAGTAATGCAAGCTTACAGAGGTCAGTATTGCATGACAAAGGCCTAAACATACACAGAGCAGGGATATACATTTACAATACCCAGTCGCCAAGGGGCACTGTTTATTATAAGTGATCCAGAGTCAACCAGGGATGGAAGTTTACAGTTATCTAGTTGCTCAGGGGTACTGTTTACTGTAAGTGATGAAGGGGTGTACATTTACAGTTATCCAATCACCCAGGGGTACTGTTTATTATTGGTTGCTCACAAAGGTTTATGTGCAGTCTGTCGGTTCTGTATTATGTCTGCCATTTACCTACATGCTGGGTCTTCTGTCATTAATACTAGTGATCATATAGATTTACATCATATGTACCACAGATGATCACTAGCTTACTTCCTCAATATATTAAAACTGAAAGTGTAAACATAATCAGATTGAAAGTATGTGTGTGCAGAATGATTTCACTGGTTATTCACTTGCATCTACCTATCCCTGTACTCCTGATATTCAGAAAATAATTAATGCAGTTATTTCATCTTTTAGCTTTTGCTGGTTAGCAGTGTCCCTTAAAAATAGTGCATTTATTTCAGCTGTTAATTATTACAATGGAGCCACATCCCTCCATCTGGTGTTGGTTGTCTGTCCATCGTTTGTCTATTAGCAGCTTATTTCAGCAATGGCTTGACATATTCCTGACTTCCAGTTCCTCAATTGAGGAAATTCTCATTATGGTAAGTATTGTCATTATATATACAAAATGTTAACAGGTGAGAAGTAGGTCCTTGGGCCCATGTTTTAAAGTTGGAATATTAGAATTTCAAAATTGATACATGATCTTCTGTCTTATCATATATAATATCATGGAATAATTCTTTATTTTCCTGGTTTATAGTGTGAATAGTGCCGTTAATCACTGAATCAGAGTGTTTCCCCAGAGTATAGTGTGTTAGTGTTATGAAGTTAGCATCAAGTTAATTGCACTTGCCAGGAAAGGTGTGTCTTGTCTCTTTCCTTAATAAGGTCATTAAAGTTAATAAATCACAGAATGTGTATGGTAAAGGAGTATTTAATCTGGTTAGAAGATAAACTTTTGCTCTCAATGAGAAGGTTAAGGAAATTATAAGGACATGCTCGGTGAAGGCTTGTGTGTCCTCTTGCTGTATTTTACCTGTCTGGAGGGTTGTTAAAGCGTGGCTGAAGTATCTGTTGTGTTTGTAAGTGTGTCACCAAATTTATCTTGACATTTTAATTGATTATGCACCTTTCTATAGATTCCTTTTAAGGAGGAAATTGGAAGTAATATTGGAATAATATTTGGCAAGAGTTGTTGATGTGGCAGTATTTACATGTCCTGTGAGAGTGTGTTCACTTATTAGTGTTTGAAGTGGCTTTCTTTATTGTATTCTATCATCAACAACGTATCAGCAACCTATGATCAATTATTTAATTGCTTTTGAGAAGTGCTTGGAATCAGTTGTGATTTCACGGTTAATTATCAGTAAAAATTGGTTGACCTCTATTCCTGAGTATATAATTATTAAAAAAATATAGACCTGTAGATCCTCTCAGTTGATATGTAGGTCTAATATTGGTTAATATATCTAATAACTCCATAGCTTACATGTGTATATAGTAAACATAGGTGTGGATCTGTTAATGAACACATATTATTCTAAATTATTTTACAAATTTTATTAAAGTTTTACTATCCCTCATTATAAAGCCTAGCCTTTGTGAAAACACTCTGTAATCAATTATGGCAATGCAAGATTGATCATCACATTGTCTGCATCAGCCTACTGATCGTCTGTCCTGACATTAGTACTACTATTGATAAACTATGTAAGAGAGATAATACTTGATGTGTTTGATCATTGATAAATTATTTAAAAAATATTATCCACAAAATAGTTATGAAGCTAATTGACAGGTCATTCATCAGGGCCTGAAGTTCATTTAGAAAGTTGCAGGCCAGCTGGGTCTCCAGTTTCCTGGTTTCACAGGCCACCAGGAAATTCAGAGGCCCTTCTGTGTTTGGTAGGGCTTACTAGCAGTGAAGGATGGGATTAATATGGTTTATATATGTTTTAAAAAATGAAAATAAAAGAGAAAAAACCTGTTGGTCATTGTCTTAATATATATCTCTTTTAGTTCAGATTGACCATTTCAGCATCTTGATCAGCTTCACAATCAAAATCTGCAGATAATGATACCTGGGAAAGCTGAAAGTCAACCATATTAAACCAACTGAAAAACAGGTTTTGAAACTCTTGACTCTCATATGCTGACAAAATAAATGCAGAATAACATTAATTGTTTATTGCTTTATATAAATGTCATAGACCAGATCTAAATCCAGTCCAGTTTAGAACTGAACCAGGCCAGTTCTTGATTGGGATTTGCCTAGGTCCAGATCCCAATTGTAATCTGGCCTAGTCTAGTTTAGAACTGGCCTAGACTAGATCCCAATCGTGATCTGGCCTAGACCAGATCCCAATTGAGATCTGGCCTAGGACAGTTTTAAAATGGACTGGATTTAGATATTGCCTGTGACATGTATATAAATCACTTAAACTGAGATATGTTTTGATCAGTTGTGGTCATAATATCATTGTAGACCAAGAAAAGTACTTTAGGGCCAGAATTTTATATATCCTTTCAGGTGTGCTTCTTCACAAATTACTTTATAGTCCACAAGAACAGCTTGTAAATAGACAAACACTAATGTGCATGCAAGCAATCACTAAGTACATGCTCTTGATTTCCTGACCAGAGCAAGGAGGCATATGAAGAGCCTTTATGTTTAAATACTACACTCAAATGGAACCTATTTGGTGCATATTTGGTTGGTTGCGGCAAAGGTCACAACCTAAACAAGATCGATTCTCTGACTGGGTGCTGCAGTCTCTTGGTAAATCTCCAAATTATTCTCAGTACCTATCATTCTGATATTACAGAAACAGATGAAACCTTACTGAAAAAAGAAAATATTCTGATATTACTATTGAACAACTAATACTTCTCATTCTCAAGAGCCATGATGGTCAGTTTTTACTTCCAGGTGAATGATTTCATTCATGATGACATTAGTCAGGTGCTTGCAGGAAATGTTACATAATTACAAATACAGTCAGTCTATAATGGTACAACAGAATCAGGGCTTTCAATGGGAAGAAAATTCAAAGAGTCGGGGACGCTCAGGCAATAAATTTTGGGACTCCCATCTGAGTTTAAATTGAATCTTTTTCATATTTTATGTAAATTATCATATCATTATAGGATGAGAAAGAGTGTCATTATATGAATATTTGCTTAAAGGGAAATGGATGCCTCACTTATCTGCACAGTGTTTACACAACTGACAGGTTCGTTTGAGGCAGGTGGTAACAGTTATAGACTGCTACAAGGTCCTAAAGCCAGAAATTTGCGCATCCCATTGGACACTTGGACCCGTAAAGATACCCGCATTCCTGGAAGCCCTGATAGAATGATTTTCAGTTGTAATTAATTTTCCACAAAGTGGCAAGAGTTATTATGTATTTCCCTTCATTATTTGGTTAATATGTCTGTTAGCACCTGTATGCAAAATGCTGTGGACAGATTTTGAGGGAATATTGTTTAGAACAATGTTACTTGCCAGGAAGGGTTAATTAAATTATGATCTCCACAGTTAGTGTGTTTTAATGTAAATGACCCTGTCCCATTGTGACATGCAGACTTACAGTTATATTTCTCAATCTCAGCTGAGGGATAGAGCTATTCATTGGTATTAAATGGTGGCCTTGTTCTGGAGGTGACTTGGGCTAGAGTTGTTGAGCCAAATAGCTGTGTACACAGCAAAGTTTGATTAGGATTCTGATTGGTGTTGTGGTCTTTGTATTTCCTTAAGTTTAAAGTATATTAAACCTTATAAAGGTGCATGTAATACTGCTGAAATGTTGGTGCTTACTTAGATGGATAGCAGGGATCATAATACTTTGAAATTTACACCTTTCAAATGGAAAGGCATTAATACAGGTTTGCCTTTCCACAGATGGTTTTTCTTTCCACAAAGATGCATCCTACCATCATGTCAAGCGTGCAGAAAGAACTGAATCTGTTCAATAGTTACACTGTTACACAGAAACAGGATGGTAAAGTGACAAACCAGGAAAATATAGGAGATGAGGGTCTAAATACCGGGGAGTATAAGAAATTATAGAACATTTTTTATAGGAAATAGAGGGAGTTGGAGGAACACCACCTGTAAAATATTTTTTTTGGTCATGTTTGTAACTGCTTATCAGCTACTAATGTGGAAAACATCTAAGTGTTCACCTTTCCTACAGATTGGTACATAATGAAAAATGCCTTTCTGTGCACATGTTTGCCTGTCTGAGACAGGCAGAAAGGCATTATTATGACCCCTGGATAGGATGGGACAATCTGGCTCTTCATCTGTTATCACTTGTCTATGATATTTCTGTCACAAACTGAGAATTTTTTTCCAAATTGTTGTAATTTTCAGAAATGACATTTTATCAGTTGTCAACCTATTACTGTGCCTGACACAAGAATTTCTGCATAAAAACCAAGCCAAGTAAATTGACAGTATTAGTATTACCCAATCCTTTTCACACATGATATTCGAAACAGATCTAATTACTGGTGAGAGCATATTTTATGATGACTGATGTGTCAGTGCACCCTGGAAATAGTATGTGAATTTTTAACATCTAAAGTGCCCGTAGCTTGGTGTGGTGGTATTTATAGTAACGTGATTGACAGTCGCTGATGAATAATGAATAGCGTAAAAGGACAAACAGGGACACTGTTCTAGTCTGCTGCACTCTCTGACTAAGTGAAGGGATTAGTCAGGCTGACTATGAAGTGGGGAGTCACATTGATCTGGTGCCCATGTTGTATGATCCGTTATCAATAAAGGTTCAATAACATTATTTTATGACAAGGTAATATATGTAATTTGTTTGAGTGGCAGCATCAACAACTGCACTCGTGTAAAATTTTGCCATTTTAGCTGTAGCGATTTAAATGACATTTGTTTAAATTGGGAATTCTGATGACACCATTAGAAATACTGAGGCTACCTATTTTACCTGCATTTTATGCCCTCACTTCTTGATAGAAGATTAAATGTCTTATATTAAATTTAAATACTGTAATTATTAATTCCCATGGAATAAAGATATAAAATATATTAAAAAATACTCTTGTTTGTTGTACCAATTTTTGATCGATCGATAGTCATATCAGCCAATAAGCATTATCAGTCAAATAGTCTTATGTTCTAGGTATGTTTTATATGTTGTGTTATGGTTTAACTTATCAATAAGAAAAGATTATCTTATCCATCGCAGTACTCATCAAAGTCAGATTATCACAGTAAAACGGTGCCTGATGGTCATCCAGATAACAGACACATCCCAATTTGATGAACTACTTTCAAGGCTAAGTGGGCACAAGGAAAGTTAAAAAATTAGGATCATCTTGTCAGTGTTGTTTTAGTTTTACTGCACATTGGAACAAATTGTACAGAATTTTAATACCCCCTTCTATGATGGGAAGTATTATTTTATACCCAGGGTCCATCTGTCTGCCTGCCCATTAACTTTTAGTGTCACTGTGGTAACTTACCAGAGATTTGATGAATTTTCACTAAACTCACCATAACCTCTAACCTATAGATTATCTCACCTGAGTTTGATTTTAGGCAAAATCAGCAGATGGGGTCAGAGGTCACCAAGCTACATTGTGGTGTCGCAGCGATAACTTCCCAGTTAAAACTTATATGAAGGATTTAATAAAACTCAGTAGAAATATTAACCAATATAATATCTTGCCTAAGTTTGATTCCCAACAAAATCCATGGATATTAAATGAGGTCAAAGGTAGTGTTGGGACAATACGGGTTTTTGATATCATGATAATTATTCAAATTTTATCGCGATATACCGTGATATCGCGATATATTTAATTATATATAATGGCATTAATAAGCCATCAATAATGATATTTATAACAACCACCTTTAAAGTCTTGACTTTATACAAGGGGTTAAGTATTAATATCATTTATACCTATTGTGCCAGTACCACAGAATGACTCACAAAAGTGATGTAAGTTGCATGAAGGTCCTGCAGGTGTGCAAGCTTGAGGCGCGGGAAGTCCTGCCCCCATCGTTGAATCACGCTTGTCAGAACTTTCCATCAGTTTCCTATAGCTACATAAGAGCCGGAGAATCCCAGCGAATTTTCGGAGAGCGTGTCATACCAATCATGGCTAAATATACCATCCTAATTTTTTATGGCAAAATATGCAACCCGTATGGAATGTTCGATTCAGTTGTGACACTTTTATGTTGACATTTTCGTTCCATGTAATAAAAGCATAAATATGTGTATTTATTGCTCTTCAATTATAATGTTATTTTCTCCTGGAATTCTCAAGCTTTTGTCCTCTCTGATTCATCCTGCTACTTCCGGACATTTCCGACTAATCCCGAAGTCTGTAAGCACACTTTTCCATCTACACGCGGACATTTCCGACTAATATCGTAGTCTGTAAGTACACGGTTCCACCCACACGCGTGTATTCAAATACATGTGGTTTATAAAAATAAATGTGATTCTTTGAAATAAATTTATTTTGAACCTCAAGGGCTTGCTTGTGAACCAAAATCGTGAACAAAAAATGATATCATGGTATCGCGATAATAGGAAAGTTGACGGTATGATTACCGTAGCTGTCAGATATCGTGATAATACCGTATACCGGTAACCGGCCCAATCCTAGTCAAAGGTCATTATACTTTGGTAGTGTCGTGATGCCTTACTCAAAATCTGATGGTTTTCATGAAACATCTCAAGATCTCAAGAGCAAGACATATTACGGGCATATTATGGACGCTTGTGGTGCTTTTGTTCTCATACTTGATGGTTTGTTATTTTCTCATTACAGTGTTACAGCCAGTGGCTGATCGTCTCGGAGATAGCAAGGATCCCGTAAGAGAAGCTGCACAAGAACTGTTACTCAAGCTGATGGTTCCTGCATCATCTCCACAGGTAATCTTTTAATTTACACAATTATCAGAGGATTAATTACTCCTGATTGAAACACTTTTTTCCTGAGTACAGTTGCCCCACCATTGTGACTATTACAGTATAATGTGTGCTTAATTGGAATTAATTTAAGAATACTCATAAACTGCCATACAAATTATCTTACAGTAAAACCTTGCCTAATGACCAACTAAGTTCAGGGACCAACTCAAAATTACGACCACTTGTTCACGGTCCGGATTCTGTTTTGCTCTTTATGTAAGACCTCACTTAGACAACGATCTTGAAAATGTGACGACTGGTGTTTGTAATTTCGAGGTTTTATTGTGTTTAAAAAAAGAAACAGCAGTAATCCCAGAAACTGGAAATTCTGATTGATCAGGTGATCAGGGTTTCTTGGTACAAATGCCCCCTCCATTGTGATTGTATCAGTATGAGTGCATAAAACTCTCTACTGGTTTGCTGACCATGCCTTCACTTCACTCAGCAGTGTTGAACATACAGTGACTAATTTCACAGTTCCATGTCGAATTAACCATGGTCCATGTTATTTTGTGTATCCCTGGTGACCATGTGATCAGCAAACATACTTATTATAATCATCCATATATGTTAATGTGGTTTCAGTTTGGTCAGTTGTCTTACACATGTTACATTATAAAAGATGCAAACCTTGCATCTTAATTGGGGACTTCACTATGTTCATGAAGGTATTTTGTGGATAATTCATGAAGGCTGGTATTTTGCCGATTTTAGCTTGCTAAAGGATTTGAGTAAAACTTATTTAATTTTGATTAAATGATTCTCAGCATTCACCGGACACTCATATGGTTACATGAAAGTTTGAAATAATATAATGTATTTTTCATAAAGAACATATCTTTAATATATCAGCTAACAACTGTTAGAAGTGTGATTACATGCCAGCTTTTATAAATGCATCCTCAAAAGATAGATTGGTTTCTTTAAAAATTGTATTTGACAGGAAATGTCTATTATGCAGGCACCCTTAGGACTTGGAAAAAAATTGCCCACTTTAGAGGGGCCCAATTTTTTGAAGGTCATGGCCACAACTATATATGTATTTTAAACTATAGCAGGAGCCAAATTAAAATTCTACCTGGAAAATTCACATATAATTACATGTATTTGTCACACTGATTTGCTCATATCAGCTTTTGGTGAGGTCTGTAAACAGCCTTGCACTAAGTTACAGTGTAATATTTAGTAAATGTGTTTTCTTTCATTTTAAAATGGATTTTTATTATCTGTGTTTCATTTTAAAAATTACTTCCTTGTGTCTGTCCAATGAATTGATTTAATCCGTGTTCTTGCAGATTGTGAATTGAAAAAGTCAGTGTAGTCATTTACCATGTATATATCAGTTAAAACTGCAGGCTGTATGTATAAGTCGCCAGCATGTCTAATTTTATCAGTATAATTCACAATGATTTATGAAATCATGAAGTGTTTTAATAAATACTCCTTTGTTTGCTTAACCATGAACTGCTTGAATGTTGTAAATGACACTGACACAGTCTAGTCAGATTTAACCAGGAACAAGACAGCTGTTTAATTATATTTATTTATAGTCATAACTGTTAGTCCACAGATGCACATTTGAGTGGTTATAAATAGAAAACCAGGAGTATAGCCTCAAAATAGATGCATCTGGAGATATCTAATATGTATCCAAAATTATGACTTACTGTTGTCTTACTTTGCTTTTATTTGTGAAATTAGGGTTTGTGTAAGAAGTACTAACTGAGCATGGGTTTTTCACTCCATCACTGTACTCATAAAATTAGTAGGAAATAAATGTAGTTCAAACTGAGTTTATTTTGAATGAAAAACCAGGTGGAGACCTATAAAACTAGATCAGCCATCACACTTGTTCAACATCTTACTTTCATAAGGATAAGATTGTACGTAATAGTATATACTTAATACACAGTATCATATGGTTGTCCTCTTTCACATTCACTGGGCTGACTGAAGCTGCTGAGCTATGTGTCCATAAGGTGTCTGTTTGACTTGCATCTTTCACAACACACAGCACTGCAGATCCACTGTCACAATTTTTAAATGGATACCAAATTTGTGCCCCAAGATATCCCCATTACAAAGAAAATTCTGAATATCAAAAGTAGCTGAGCTCATCATTCACAGCTTCAACCTCCTAACCACTTTATTCTTTAACTACATATACTGATGTTTCAGGTGTTTTGTGCAGGTTTTTCACGTGTAACAGTATACTCCCTGTGAGTAAACTACTTGAGTATGTTCAGTATTCATAGAGGTGCCTGGATGCTTCAAGGTAAACTCAACTAACACTTGTATATATCATCACCCAAGTGATGGGTCCAGTCTGCATAGGTAACTGTATTTTACCTTTGAAGTCAGGTTTATATGCTTTAAAACTCCTATTTATTGTCCCAAATTAAAAATGCATTCCTTAAATTTTGCTGGTATTTCATGATGGTAGTCTTCACAAGAGGTTCCACTGCAAGAGATGGAAGTTGGTCTCTTATTTCTATATCTAGAATATGATGACATCTGATGTCTCTTTAGACTTCTTAAGGGTGCTTAAATTGTGTCTGCAGGAGAAACAGTTGTGTCTGCAGGAGAAACAGTTGTGTCTGCAGGAGAAAGTTGTGTCTGTAGTAGAAACAGTTTTGTCTGCAGTAGAAATAATTTTGTCTGCAGTAGAAACAGTTGTTTCCACAGTAGAAATAATTTTGTCTGCAGTAGAAACAGTTGTTTCTGCAGTAGAAACAGTTTTGTCTGCAGCAGAAACAGTTGTGTTCACAGTAGAAACAGTTGTGCCTGCAGTAAAAACAGTTTTGTCTGCAGAAACAGTCATGTCTGAACTTATATGAAGTAGCAAGTTATGCACCCAGTGGACAATTCTGTCTCTGCAGTAGAAATATTTTGTCTGCAGTGGACAGTTTTATCTGCAGTAGAAATATTTTGTCTGCAGTGGACAGTTTTATCTGCAGTAGAAACAGTTATGTCTATTGTACAAACGGCATCTGCCTGCTGTACACAATTTCTGTATTAGAACCAGAAATATTTTGCTTTTAATCTTGGGCTTCTTGGGCAGAATCAATAATATTCTGTGATTATTGTTACAGTTTGTGTTTGACCGACTGACTACGGCTTTTACACACAAGCTTTGGAGAGTGAGAGAAGAAATACTTATTTGTATACAGAGTACTCTCAATCAGTAAGTATACATTTATGTATATGTTTTGTGTGTGTGCATACAGCATATGTTCTTCTCTAAATGTGATGACGTAACAGATTGGCTTTTGTGACATGCTTTTGTAATGTACATCCTTTGGGTCAGGATTCAACATTGACAGAAAGTTGCAAAGAACAAGTAAAGCCAAAAAATCATTAGTCCTCATAAGAAATCCTCTAGTACTTAAGATTTTTATATAGAATTTATTCTTCTATGTATCAGTCCACCTGAATTAATCCATGTATTAATGTATCAATAATTCATGCAGTTCCTATATACATGTATGTGATGGTATGATATTTGTACATCATCATTGAAAACCAAGTCACCTGGATTGATTGATATATCAGAAAATCCTTGTATGATATTTGTACCTCATCATTCAATTAGCAAGAGGAGAATTGGCTGAAACTCTTGGTCAGTAAATGTTGCCATATTGCTTTTTAAATATTGATAAATTGTACTTAAACTATTTTTGCTGTTTATAACCCAATTTTCTATTTATTTTCAGCTATGGTGCAAAGTCTCTTACCTTATCCAAGTTAGTCCCATATATATGCAAACTATTAGATGATCAAAGTGGCCCAGTAAGTAAATCTTTCATATACATTTTACATCACTGATCTTACTTAAATTAATTGTTGTTCACAAGTAGTAATAGCTACAGCTTTGGGTAGTGAATAATCTCATATGATTAGTGTATATGGTCAATAATGAAAAAGTGAGTAAGTATGATTATGTCACTTAACAAATGTTAAAATGTTCTTAGGGATGATTACAAAGAGAATTTTCAGAACTCGTAACTGCCATCAAATGTAAACAAGAGAAATAAGTACAGTGAAACCTCAGTTGTGTTGAAGTCGAAGGGACCCTCAGAAAAGTTCGACACAAGCAGGTTTTATTTGGTAATCATTAACTAGAGTTGTCCGGAATATCGAGTCTGTTCAACAAAAGCGGGATATTCAACTTAAGCGAGTTTGACACAACGAGGTTTCACTGTATGTGTCTTAAATTATTGAAACCTATTTTATTGCACTACTGATAAATAATAGTTTGCATAGGATAACTATATTATATGTTTTTTTTATATATCTCAGTGATGTATGAAATTCAAGACTATTTCCAAGAATCTTACTTTATTTTAGAAGATCCAGATTGGGTTATATCTTTTATACAGATTAATTATCAACATATTTAATAACTCTGCTTAATTTATTGTGTGTGATTATTATAGGTACGGGAAGCTGCAATAGCCACGCTTGTAGAAGTGTACCGCCATGTTGGAGAACGAGTCAGAACAGACCTCGGAAAAAAGGATATTAGTCAAGCCAAGTATGTGCAGTAGATATTTAATTTTACTTACGCTTATATAAACTTATTTATTTTACATGGATTGTACAAATAGTTATTATAACTAATCGAGGCACTCTCCATGGCTCCGGTGATAGCGTTCGGTAGTCTGCAGGGGTGGAGGAAAATGGAGAACCCGGAGAAAACCACCGGCCTTGGACGGACAACTACGACCCACTCTCATAGCCACACCGGGGATCGAAACCGGGTCGCCAGCGGAGAGAGCCAACTGTTTTACCACTCAGCTGTCCAGGCCCCTTACTTACGCTTATTGGGAGTTGTTGGTTCAAATAGGATATGTGTATCTGATAGGATTAGTGAGGTTGTGGAGAGGTCTTCGAGATGGCTGTGGTTGAAAAAAGACTGAAAGTTAAAAACAATGATTGAGAGGAATTTGGTTGAGGCTGCAGAGTAGAATGCTACTTGGTCACAAGTTGGAGCCGGTACAACTCCTGCTGGGTCACCTGAACAAGGATGCATCGAAGGAAATGAAACATCCACTGACTTCAGGAACATTACTGATGATGTGACCAAGTTTGCCTCCAGTGATGTATCATGAGAACTGCTTAGAAATTGTGTTTGTAAAATCAAAAGTTACAGATCATCAGATAAATCAGACCAGTGTTGTCAGGCTTTGTTATGGTTTAGAATTTTAAGAATAAGCAGTTGTAGATCCCAGTTTTGAATCTGTTCACTGCCTCAAGCATTTTGATTTTTTCTTAGCCACAGAGGTTTAACATATGTGTTAATAGGTGGAATAAACAAAAGCTGAAATCTTATCATGTCTCACATGATACCATTAGGTCTGGCTCAGGGCAGAGCAGTGTGGTACAGCAAGATAAAGCATGACCTCCTACCTTGTTAAATGATACGAAAACCACTGTATTATTGTATCATTTATTTAGGGTAATATAGATATATAGCTCACATTATTAATGTGTAACGTGCCTTTGATTTGCCTACTGATTTTGTTGCATATACTTGCAATAATATATAATTGTCATTCTTGTGCCATGTATAAAAAGTTGTGATATACATATTGAAAGTGTTATAAATGCTTGCAATGCAAATTTCATGTTTAATGTGATGTATAATGCTTTTCTTACCTTACCTTACCTTACCTTTCAGGTTGAACGTCTTGTTTGCAAGGATGGATGAAGTACGTAATTCAGGGAACATGGTCGCAACTGCAGATGGTGAGAAAGTTTTATCTTTTAGTTTGTGCGTCTATATTTTCATTGTTAGCATGGTTTCAGCATGGTTTCAGCATGGTTTCAGCATGGTTTCAGCATGGTTTCAGCATGGTTTTTACTGCAATTTCAAAAGTTTTCCCATGATAACATTGATTGATCTTTCAAGCTTCATGTATGTTCAGATATAGTTGAGGACAAAGCATGTCTAAAACTGGGTTGTGAATTTTACTCTGACAGTTGCCTTAACTTTTCATTGCTCAGCTTGGGTGAAAATCACACAAAACAATTGCAATCTTAAGAAAGTATAAATGGATTTTACTGAAAATTAATATAACTGAGATCATGGTTAGGTTTATGTTGTACATAAGACTGTTGTTGTCATCTCCAGTCTTTTATCCATTTTTGTTCACTTTACCTCCTACTCGTGAATGCAGATGATGCCCGTTGGCCTAAAGATTTATATTGGGTCATGACCTTCACTACCAGAGTTACCATGACCTTGAATTGGTCCAAATTTTTTTAATGAAAAATCATGCCAAACTTAGGTTTTTGATGGTATTGATTGAGAGCC
Organism: Sipunculus nudus; assembly: GCA_026874595.1. Classification (NCBI taxonomy): domain Eukaryota; kingdom Metazoa; phylum Annelida; class Sipuncula; order Golfingiida; family Sipunculidae; genus Sipunculus; species Sipunculus nudus. The sequence continues at coordinate 10,032,766 of CM049317.1, forward strand.
CATGGATGGTAATTTAGCACCCAGTCACACCTGAGCTCTTACATCTAAGACCATGTCTTACTGCAGAAAACAGGAGGTCATGGCAACTGACTGCGACTGTTTGGCATAACAGCAATTGCAGTCACATTAGTTGCAGTTTTAAAGACCGTTTTACCTCAGCTACAACTGTCCATGACCACACCAGTCTTGTGGAGGTTATTGTGCAGGATCAATGAAACATCCAGAATGTTGCAAAGTTTATAGTTTGTAAGAATCAGATGTTTTATTATCTATTGTTGGAGGGCTAATAATGTTCTGCCATTGCAATATGCAGAACAAAAGGATAAGTTGTTTTTAATTTATCAACAAAAACAGATGGGTGCCCCTAAGTGAAACAGACTTTGGTACCCAGGTTCTATTCCTGTTGGTCACATGGTAATATTAAAATTTCTTGTTTTCCTGAATATCCAGATAATCATTTTTCCCTAATAGTAAATGTGCTTATATACTTAATATATTGATACAGAAAAATTTTAATTTAAAATATAGTGACATGTGCATGTTGATCACCCAGTGTTACATTCCAAGAATAAATGTTTATATGTATAACTATATGTGTAATGTGTGCAGCCATGCCACTGTATGTACAGTATCAGTATTACGTTGTTTGATAAATATGCGCTTGCAGTTGCAGTTATATTGGTCAGTGTACAGTAGAGCCTGATTATCTGAACAGTTTAAGGAACAGTCAGAGTGTTCAGATAATTGATCCCCAATGACCACTGGAAATATTAAAATTAGCTAACAGACAGGATCCAAAATAGTGGAATTTTCAGTCTGGATAATTAAATTCTGTATTTTTCTGTGCACAATTAATGGAAGCTTTACTGTATATGTGTGTTTTGTGTGAGATTTATACTGCCATATTGTGGCAGGCAGTTTATGTGTGTGTATGTTTATGTAATCTACATGGCCATAGTGATGAAGCTGCAATTTTATGGATACATATATAATATGTATGTGTGCTTGTGTGTCACACTCACAGTCAGTATATCAGTGTACTTGTATCTAGACATACTCAAGCTCACACAAGCCTAAAATATTGATTAATTCAAACATTATCTAAAACAAACATACCTAAATCATCAAATATTAATGAACATGTATGTACAGAATATAATCCAAATAATATAGTACTGATTAAATTTGTTTATATTGGTATTTATATTTTTGCCAATAAATACATGTATCATTGCAGGTATGCCCCTTATATTACAATAACAATGTGCCAGTCTGCTATCCATTGTGGAATGTCCTAGTATACGTAACTAGCCAAGGCCACATTGTCAATACATGAAATATACTCAGAGGTCATGTGGGGGCAAGGGATCATAACCTACAATAGACCTATTGAATATAGAGTTTACTCTTTGATGGAAGTGCCGCTTAGGGGGCACTAAACGCCTGTTGTGCTCAAGATGGGAGGCGTGTAGGTTTAGGGGATTTGGCCTGCCTTAGTATTAGTGATGTTTACTGTGGCCAGGTATTCAATTATTTTGCCTCGAGGCACATCAGCTTGAGCTGGTTGTTTGAGTTCAGATGTAGCCTGACCTTGGTGTAATATAGCAGGTAGTTCTCACACCTGTAAAACTCCGTATGTATGTTGTAGTACAGAATTCTTTAATAACATTCTGGTCCTTACACAATAAAGCTGATTGTACATATATGAGAGAATTATATGTTAGAAATTTGTATGAGAACTGATTCAATGTGTGTAAGAATGACAACGTGCCATGCTTTAAATTGAATATGGAATACAGCATTGAGGATACATTATGGTAAATTGTACTGAAGGAAGCTTTGGTTAATATTGGATGATCCTGTCTGAGGAAAAAGAAGTTTTGATATCTGGATTCATTTAAACAACTTGATTAATTTTCTCTATTATTATTATCCTTACCTGGTATAATCTACCATCTGCTTGTCATGGTGCAATAAATAATGAGATCACCCCTCAAGTTAAAAAAAATCAGTCTTGAGGAATATCTTCCTATTATTAAAAACAATGATTGCTAGGTATGGCTAGCTATCAGGAGACATGTTTAAATTTATTATCAACCCCGGTTTTAAGATCCTCTGGCATTCTGATCCATGTCCAGATCCCAATTCAGATGATTAGAACTCTCCACTGAAGTACCAAGACTTGCTCCTTTGATACTGTATTAAATGGAGTTTTGATTCATCAAGTTTTAACTGTTAGCTTGAAGCCAAGTTCAGTTCACTTGTGGGGGAGGAAGCAATAGTTACAAAGTAGGTTTCTGTTTGCTTCTTCACACAATGTTTAGAAATGAAATTTAATTTCATTGAAATTTTTACAAAGAGTGAAGCAGGGACCAAAAAAGAAGTCTTTTAAATTTTGTTCAAGTTCAGTTCAAGAATAAATTCTGTTTTGTGAATGTATATTCATTGACATAAATTTTGATAAAGCATTAAAGTAATCATTGGTATTAACAACCTTTCCTATTACCTGTATGATGACCTGCATATTTTATTTGTATTTATAGCCCCAAGAATGCTGGATGAGACAGACTTTGCTCGTCCACAGACAGTCCGGATGCCAAAGACAACCAAGAGAGCTAATGCTCCAGCTAGTGGTACACTTGGTCGCCGTGGTAACTTAGGAAGTGGCAAAGGATCAAGTAAGAAAGGCTTCTCTTCACTCCTCATGACATGGCTCTCTGTTACCCATGCAAGATTTGTCATTTGTTAACACTTTATTTCAACCATACTAATGCCTATACTCTTATTCAATCATCCCCTTGTTGATCTGTTTTAGGGGAAAATACTTTCCCTAGAAGGACAGATTGGAAAAGTCAGTAATATGGGAAACTTGAGATATGAACGTAATAAACAATTTAACAATTTTTAAAAAATTTGTTTAGGAATTTAAAGAAAATATTCTGAGAATTTATTTTACTGAATCCTTGTTATTGGATATGCAGAATGCATATGAAACAAAATTTATTGTCAGGTGTCATATCAAACTGTACGGAAAAATTTACAAATAATAATATATGAATGATGCTTAAAAAAAGAAGACAAAATGAGTTGGATGAAGCCTTTTACCTTTTGACAGCGCTGTATCAATTTACTCAGAGATCATATTGAAAATATAATTATACTGTAGCTATACCAATTGGAGTTTGTTAACTACAAATGAATACTGCTTACTAATGGCTAACGACATATTTTTTATTTGCTACACTGCACCATGTGATTAATATGTTGATGGTATGTTAAAACATTAAACTATGGAAGATGTGAACATTGAATGTTGAAAACATGGGATAATACAAGGTGAGGTGAATTTAAACACTTTATGTTTGTCAGCATCTGGAGGGTTGCGAAGGAAGCACAGCTTAACTGGAGGTAATCGGCCAGTCACACCCCCTCTGTGCTGTCCTGGTGGTTGTGGCACACAAGCTGCTTCAATAATTTATTATTATTATCTTTTATTTTGTTTCACTAGTGGCTGCCTGTAATATGTTAATCCATGTGCTGATTTATAAGGCCAATATGATTGACAGATGAAATGGATAAGAACTGTAATAGACTGGTCCCAGGCTCAACACTTGCTAGTATAGAGATTGGTGAATGGATATTTACATGTCTAATTAATCAAGAAATAAATTTTGCTTTGAGTAGTGGGAAGCTTTGTGCATCTAATATGATCTCATATGCAAATGAGGGTTGTAGATGCCCAACATAATGTAGACTGGTAGCTGCTCATTATGTGACTTGGATCTTTTTTGATTACATAAATTTTATCTGAAGGACACCACAGTGAGCAAGTTTCCAGTCTACCAGTACCAGAGACTGCCTTAAACATTAGAATAAAACAAAATCTCAGTTTCAGAATTGCCCACATTGTTATCATTTTCCTGGACACTAATAGGGAAAAAAAAAATGTAGCTACACACATTCAGATATCAAAACCCTTTTTTGCTTGATATTGGGAAAATAAAATTTCCTACCCCTTAGTTTTCTGCCCTTCCCCCCCCCCCCCAACCACCATGATTGAAAGCTTTTTCACAAAAATTTCCTGTGGGTTTGGTTATTTTCTTTTCAACTTTACTCATTGCAATTAATTATCTACCTGAATACATTCAAAAATCGCACATTTATGTTGTTAATTTTCAGATAATCAGGGCAACACTAATAATTTTAATGATTATATAATTGTATCCCCAGACAAAGTCGGGGGATACTATGTTTTCATACCGGTCCCGCCGCCGCCGCCAAATATAAATCTTGTTGGCGCGATAACCCAAAAAATATTTCACGGAACTTTACCAAACTTGGTATATGTATAGATATGGGTAAGAGGACAACGCCTATTTAAAATGAGGTCATGACCTTTACTAGGAGAGTGTCCTTGACCTTGAATAGGTCCAATTTTGGAGAAAATCACACAAATTCTTTAATATCTCAAGAAATCTTGCATGGATTTATCCCAAAATCAAGTTGATGGAAGATCATGGATAGGGTTGTCATGTTCCAGAAACTGGTGGCGCCACCTATTATTCTTTACTTGTTTTCGTGCCGTTTAATACCCCCAAAATTGCCACCTTACAGTACTGTGAGCATTATAAGTCAAAAACTAATGGACAGATTTCTTTTATATTATGCATATACATAGGTATGGGTTATGGGATGATGTTTATTTAAATTGGGGTCATGACCTTTCCTATGATAGTGGCCTTGACCTTGAATATTGCCATATATGGTGAAAATCACACACCTCTTATGATATCTCAAGTGTTGATAGCCATATGGATTTCAAACATGACTTATGTATGGCCCACCACTAAAGTAAGAACCCTATAGGTTCTAGGGTCATGAGGTCAAAGGTCAAGGTCAATGGACTGGCATTTTAAAAGATACTGTGGATGCATTTTAAGCCAAACTTTCATCCTAGGTCTTCCATCTTGAATATATAGCTCACTTGCCAATAGTGGATGATCCATATAAATTTTGGGGTCACAAGGTCAAAGGTCAAGGGCACAGGAGCTATCTGTCCAAAAATTAGTTTCTGGATGATAATTCCTGCTTTTATTGATGTATGGATTTCAAACTTGAATTGTATATGTCCCATTGGAAAAGCAAGACCGAAATTGATTTTGGGGTCATGAGGTCAATGGTCAAGGTCACAGGACACATCTTTAAAAAGATTGTGGATGCATTTTCAGCAAAACATTTAATCTCAGATCTTTCATCTTGCACATATAGTTCACCTGCCAAGAGAGGAAGAACCCTATCAATTTTGAGGTCACAAGGTCAAAGGTGAAGGTCACAGGAGCCATCTGTCCAAAAATTAGTTTCTGGATGATAATTCCTGCTTTATGGATGTATAGATTTCAAACTTGACTTGCATATGTCCCATTGGAAAAGCAAGACCCAAATTGATTTTGGGGTCATGAGGTCAAAGGTCAAGGTCACAGGACACATCTTTAAAAAGATCAAGGTCACAGGACCAACATCTTCAACAAGATTGTGGATTGTTAGATGGAAGAACCAATAAATATGCCAAGTGTCAGTATATGCTGCTAAAAATGGGGGTCTATTCTTAAAAGGGGGGGGGGGGCTACTATGTCTGGGGATACTCTGGCACCTGCGGTGGCAAGAAATGTTTAGTTTTGTTTTGTTGTTGTTTGTATTTGACACAATACATAAATGTTTTCACCTGTAATTTTAAAATAATAAATGTGCTGTTGGCATACAATAAGATTTGAAAAGTGGTTAAAGCAAACTCCAAGCCATAGATAGAACATAATTGCATTTTGCCATGGAGATACACAATACCCAAGTTCCTCTGACCTATGGACTTTCCTCAGAAGTGGAGATGCTCAATCTTTTACAATCTTTTGACTCTCATATGGTTATCTTAAGGACTGAGTGTCAGTGATTTGTGTATTTTGTTATCAGATATTTTAGAGATATCAATATGGCACAATAACCATTAAAATTTATTTAAATAAATGCTTCTGTCTCAAAAGGGAAGTAAAACTATTGATTGTGATACAAGATTAAGACCATTGTAATTTTTATGGTGTTGATTATGTTGCTGTGAATCAAATAAGTCTGTTTGCGTTGATCATTAAATGAAACATTGACCAGTTCTGATTGTCTTTGTTCTTTAACAAAAGAAAACACCATCTGTAGGCCATATTCTTAATCATTAAAACAGTCAGCCATTGCATTTTCCAAGCTTTAAATAAACCTGTTTTTGAGTTGCTGAGAATATGCTAATGTAGCTATATCATTGGTTCACTGGCATTCCACAGGCTTATATAATAAGTTATCCCCACAAGGCAGTGATGCATTTGCTAGGCTTAAGTGTTTCCACAGCTTATATGTAGTGTATAATTATGCGTTTGTATGTGTGCCAATTATATACACACAAACTATATAGTAAAGTGTACAGCCACACAATTAATGCATAGAGATGTTATTGTTTATTCAAAACAAACGTTGGTTTCAAGAGCTGTGTTTATCCCCATAAAAGCACTCCTACATAACCTGTGGTGTTTCATTCTGCAAGAATGATGTCCAGAGTTAACAGTATAAACAAAAATATGATTGTCAACTCTGGTCTGTTGACTAATGGTACTCCAGCATTACTTGCTGCCATTGAGTTCATTTAGTAGTTGAATTGTTAAATCTGAATTTTATTAAATTTTATGAGTAAATTTTGATTCTGCTAATTTAAAAAAGAAATTGAAATTGGTTATCACTTATTTCAATCAAATTGTTGAATGTAATGATTGAAGTGTCACAGCTTGATTTATAGATTTTCCCCTTGTTTACATAAATTACACTTTATCCCAAAACCTTATACCAAATACCTATCCATGCATATATATGAAAAGTTTTAAAAATGTAAAATATCCAAGTAACTTAGTGGGATTATTTCACTAAAAACTTGTAAAAATTGTGTGTATTATCACATTTTTTTCTCCAAAATGCACATTCTATTTTCCAGAATGTAGGAGACTGTGAAATGTTATCTTGTTGATATTCATGAGTGGAGTTTATGAAAATTCTTTTTTTTCTGTGCAGCTGCAAGCCTGAAATAAGATGGTTTCTGAGTGCTACTCTATATAACATTCGGATTGAGAAAGATAATCGGGAAACTGCTTAAATTTTATATAAATCATCTATGTTTAACTGTTCCTTTCCTCAGACTCTGTTTTCATTATTTACAGGTTCTGGTGCATTTGATGAAAATGATTTTAAAAGATTATTTGAAGAAGTACCCAAAGTCAATGTGAGTTGTATGTTTAAGGACCCATTAACCTGAGCATATGTTTCCTGTTTTAGTGTAATTGAAAATGATTTCTTGATTAAATAGAACATGGATTTAAAGTCTTATCTGAGTAAGTTATGCACTGATTGGTTGGTTTCAGTAAATTAAGTAGCTGTACATGTGCCATGTTGGTACTTATTTTATCTTTACCAGTGATAACAACCAGAATATATGATGAACATAGACATATGTTTGTGAGTTTTTCATATAATTATTTCAGCTGGGCATTTTCAGTAAATGTGAATGTCATGATGACTGCAGTCAAATTGTAGAGAAATAAATAAATCTTATTAAACTTTTTTTCTGATTTATTGCCAGTGATTAAATATCTAAAAACAGTATGGTCTCCTTATTGAAACCAGTCAGGAAATGAGCATTTACACTAAAACACAATTTTGTCACTGTGTTTTGTTCCAGATTTTCTCATCCAGAGATGTTCAGGATCACTTAACAAAGATAAAAGATGTCTTGTCTGACCCCAGCAACGATTGGGAAAGGAGGACAGAAACGGTAAGAAATCTTAACCGTCGAGGTTGCAAGAAATGTTGCGGAACCCTATAAAATGTGGACAAACAAATGTACTTCTTTATATATTAGAGCTGTGTTAAGTAGGGGTAGGAATCGGTTGTCAAATCATATTCAATAACTGAATGATAAAAGATAACTGATGATTTATTATTAACCAATGATTCTGTGTACTGTCTGTTTTACCGTGAAATATGCTGCAAATATTATACCTGAAATACTGACCGAGTAACTTCATTACATTAATCTAGGTTAAGATAATTGCCAGGTTTTTGACACTTTTCCTTGAACACAGTTAAATTTTCATGTCGTTTGCTGTTTATGCCGTCTTTCTTATATCTCTGACATAATAAGAATATTTTATTCAGATAATATGTTTGTGATCAGTCATTCAAAAATGCGATCAGTTTAATGGATTATGAAAGAAAACGACCAATCATCGTTATAATCAATTACTTGGCACACCACTAGTTATAAGACTGATGACAATCGTATCGCCAGACAGTCTGGAGATACTATGGTTTAGGCACGGTCGCGCCGCCGCCGCCGCCGCTGCAGAGATTTCTTTTGGACACAATAACTCAAAAAATATTTCATGGATCTTTACCAAACTTGGTATATGTATAGATATGGGTGAGAGGACGACGCCTATTTAAAATGAGGTCATGACCTCAATTAGAAGAGTGACCTTGACCTTGAATAGGTTCAATTTTGGGGAAAATCACACAAATTTCTTAAATATCTCAAGAAAACTTGCATGGATTGATCCCAAAATCAAGTTGATCGAAGATCATGGATAGGGTTGTCATGTTCCAGAAACTGGTGGCGCCACCTATTATTCTTTACTTGTTTTCATGCCGTTTAATATCCCCAAAATTGCTACTTGACAGTACTGTGAGCATTATAAGTCAAAAACTAATGGACAGATTTCTTTCATATTATGCAAATACATAGATATGGGTTATGGGATGATGTTTATTTAAATTAGGGTCATGACCTTTCCTATGAGAGTGGCCTTGACCTTGAATATTGCCATATATGGTGAAAATCACACAAAATCATTAATTTCTCAATAAGGGATGCATGCATTGGTCCAAAAATCAACTTGACCGAAGATCTTGGATAGTAATGTCATGTACCGGAAACAGGTGGCGCCACCTGTTATTCTTTTACTTTTTTTTCGTGCTGTTTAATACCCCATCATTGCCACTTGACAGTACATTTATAACCTGTGAGCTATATAAGTCAAAAACTAATGGACAGATTTCTTTCATATTATGCATATACATAGACATGGGTTATGGGATGATGTATATATAAATTGGGGTCATGACCTTTCCTATTAGAGTGGCCTTGACCTTGAATTTCCATATATGGTGAAAATTACACAAAATCATTAATATCTCAATAAGGGATGCATGCATTGGTCCAAAAATCAACATGTTCAAAGATCTTGGAAAGTAGTGTCATGTACTGGAAACAGGTGGCGCCACCTGTTATTCTTTTACTTGTTTTCGTGCCGTTTAATACCCTATCATTGCCACTTAACAGTACATTTATGACCTGTGAGCATTATAAGTCAAAAACTAATGGACAGATTTCTTTCATATTATGCATATACATAGACATGGGTTATCGGATGATGCATATATAAATTGGGGTCATGACCTTTCCTATTAGAGTGGCCTTGACCTTGAATATTGCCATATATGGTGAAAATTACACAAAATCATTAATATCATTATAAGGGATGCATGCATTGGTCCAAAAATCAACATGTTTGAAGATCTTGGAAAGTATTGTCATGTACTGGAAACAGGTGGCGCCACCTGTTATTCTTTTACTTGTTTTGTGCCGTTTAATACCCCATCATTGCCATTTATCAGTACTGTGAGCATTATAAGTAAAAAACTAATGGACAAATTTCTTTCATATTATGCATATACATGGATATGGGTTATAGGATAATGTTTATTTGAATAGGGGTCATGACCTTTCCAATGAGTGGCCTTGACCTTGAATATTGCCATATATGGTGAAAATCACACAAAATCATTAATTTCTCAATAAGGGATGCATTGATTGGTCCAAAAATCAACTTGAACAAAGATCTTGGATAGTGTTGTCATGTACGGGAAACAGGTGGTGCCACCTGTTATTCTTTTACTTGTTTTCGTGCCGCTTAATACCCCATCATTGCCACTTAACAGTATTGTGAGCATTATAAGTCAAAAACTAATGGACGGATTTCTTGTAAAACATAGACATGGGTTAGGGGATGATGTATATTGAAATTTGGATCATGACCTTTTCTATGAGAATGACCTTTTCTATGAGTGTGGTCTGATATTAATTGTTGCTGAAGATGGGGGGCCTATTCTTAAAGGGGGGGGGGGGGATTAATTGTCTGGGGATACTATGGCACCTGCGGTGCCAAGAAATATCTAGTTACATTAAATGGTTATGAATCGGTGACCAGTAACACAGGGCCAGTCTCTATATCTATAGATCCGGCTACTATTTTGTTCATGCAGATTATGTTCAGTGGAAAAATTCAGGTGTATTGGTAAGAGAAATAACAGAGAACTTTTAGGTCACCATGTCTCCAGTAAAGAGCAGAATATTTGTATATCTCCACCAAGTGGCTGGAATAATGTTTTTGCCGGTGTTGGTTAGTCTTTTTGTCTGTTAGCATCATGTCCTTTACAGATTGTGTTGAAATTTTCAGGATAGCTGGGCAATGATACAAGGAACAATTTATAAAATTTTCGGGGTGATTTGGATCACCATCTTGAGCCAGGAATTTTTTTAAAGGAAAAATGCTGCATTTTTGACAATGCCATATGGTGTAATTAACTACCTTATGAAGTTTGTTGCCACTAGATGGCACTCAGTGTCAGTAAGCTGTAACGTTCTTCGATTCTCCTGCTGTGTTTATCACACCTTTTTTTAGAATGCCAGTATGGGTAAATGAACTGTCTTGGTGGAGATCTGCTCCCTTGTGCAAATATCTAGTATTTAAATGTTATTTAAATGTATCATAGAAATGCAGTATTGATACAGGCTAACAAGTAAATTAATGAAATACTTTATGCATTTTCAGCTGAAAGAAATCCGCTCGTTGCTGATAGCCGGTGCTGTTGACCATGATGATTTCTTCCGCTGTCTCCGTCTGCTTGAGCCTAGTCTCGTTATTTCCGCTAAAGATCTGAGATCCCAGGTGGTCCGAGAAACCTGCATTACCATAGCGTGAGTGGTGCACTAGAATAATCGTAACTGAATGTCATGGTGATAATAAATTGTAAAAACCTATGCATGAGCCAAACTCTCAATCAACAGGCCCAAATAAAAAAGAGTAAACCAGTCTTTAGACAACTTGTACTTGGATATAAACCCTGTAATCTACTGTGGTTGGCTTGTTATTTGCGGTAGTTTCAAATTCGCGATATTCGCTGAAGGGGAAAAGCTGCGAAATTGAAACCATGCAGATATGAAACCTTGCTGTCATGGGAAAATAGTCTCTGTAGTTGCCACCAGGTGACAATGATGGGCATTAGTGGAAAATAAATATAATCCAAATGACAATCATGTTGATCATGGTGTGCAATGTATCCAACAGTTCTGCATGTCTGAATTTATGTTTTAAATTGAGATCGCAAGCTGTTTGTCTTGGTCAAACTGCTTGAACTCTCCCCGCTTATGTTATGTTGGCTGTCGGTCAATCTGATCAATTGTCGCTTAGAGTTTGCTCTTTCTTCATATTCACACTTGTGGGAATCAGGCAGACCTTCTGTGCGTGGCCGCTTCAGGGGTATGGCCGCTTTCGTAACCAACTTGTTATATACACGGAACGATGTTTCAATTACATAATCTGAACATGATATGATCAGGGTAGAGAAGAGGGCCCTATTTACATTGATATGTAATGCCCAAGCTGTGAAAACCAATGCCCCTTTGAAGGGGCATTGCCAGGTTCTGGCACTGACAGTCATTGTTGTTTGAGCAAAACAACTTTGTGTAATAGAGAATTCATACCTAGTTTAGGTGTTTATTAAAATACTGATATATGCCCCATCACGAAAATAGAACCCTGTGAAACTATGAAAAATTGCCTGAGCGCAAAAATGGAGCCCTGTAATTCTAAAGCCAACCCCAGTATCCAATAAGCCATATATGAACAAAACTTCCAGGCCAGTTAATAATTTAGGTATTCTTGAAAGCAGGGACATTGATTTGGGTCTTTCTGTCCCATTGTCTGTCTGTCCATAGGTTTTCTTTGCTGTGCAATAACTTTCCTAAATATTATATATGATTTCATTCAAATTTGGGTCAGTGATTGCTCTCATGCTAACCTTGGATGGGATTTGATTTGGTGTGTCTGTCTGATAAGATAATACAATAGGATCTTGCATTGTTGATATGATAAATCAGCACATTTTGTGTAACTAATCCCCAACAGGTGTCGCTAGTGGAGACATAAATTACCAGGTGCTACAATCTGTTGAGCTAGTAAAAACTGTTTGCATTTAGTCACCACAGACTTTAAATTCATCCTAGACTTAAAGGCAGAAGCAGGGAACTAATTTCCTTGAATTTGCTTATTATAATATTTGTAGACTCCTGCAGTATAATCTCAAATAATGTGATAGCATAAGATCTGTATTTCAACCTTTAAATTTAATATCAACTTTGGCATACATCATATTCTGTGAATAATTATTGGTGTTTTTACAGTAATGCCTCAGTGGTGTAACAGTGCCATCTGTTGCACATTAATTGAAACTTATTTAATCTGATGAAGGTTGTCATACTATAAATATCTTTTATTTAGCATTAAATAAAGATAGATAAGATACAAGTATAGATGGTACAATTTCTGGAAGACGTCTTCTTTTCATTGTAAGCTAATTATATAAATATTTTGTCTGTAATAGTATATACCTTTAGACATAATATGTTATAAAACATCAGAATCAGGGGTTCAGTTATATATGTTAGGTTCTGGATAATACACCTCCATCATTCATATTATTACAGGTACCTTTCACAACAACTGGGAAACAAATTTGATCACACTGCAGAAGCTGTTCTACCATGTCTAATCAACCTGATCCCTAATAGTGCAAAAATCATGGCCTCATCAGGAATTATTGGTATTAAATTTGTGATTCAGGTGAGTCAACACTGAGAACTCTTAAATATTCAGAAAAAATATTGATTGAAGGGAGAGACCAAAATCAATGTGTTGTTCTTTTAAAATTCTTTTAAAAAGAATTTTGCTCCACCATTTTGGAATAGTTGAAACATAGAACACCTGATTATTACTAACTCTAAACCTGTCTTTTGTTGAGTAATCAACATAGTGCTTTAGTTTTTTTCATTGAGGTCAGTTCATTGGATCATGTAAAATTTCATTTAATGTATCAGTTAAGGAAAATGACCTTGAGTTTGTGTTTTGGATTAATACAAAACTCCATAAGTTTATAAGGAGCTTGTTTAGATATTATAATCCATAAAAAGAGCCAGTATAAGTTTATGCATTGACACATTAACCCACATATCTTTGGAGTTGTCTGACCAATCAGGAAAAAAAATTTTGCACAAACAAAGCTCTCGGATAGCTTTATAACATACATGAAAAATGGTGACGCCACCTGCAACCATTTTTGCACAGCTTCCATCTGTTCATCTGCCTTGGGTTAAAATCACTCATATCTCTGAAGTGATTGGATTTATCCACCTGAAATATTGTATGTGTATTCATCCTGGATAGGTATCTTGATTTTATGACAGGTGGTGCCACCCACATTCACGTTCAGGCTGCAGACATCTAGGCTTATATCACAGGACTGGTTTGACGTATCCTCCTGAAATTTGGTATGTGTATTGATCTCACATAGCTCTATCATACGCAAAACTGTTGGCGCCACCTGCAACCATTTTTGCACAGAGTCCATCTGTTTATCTGTCGTGGGATAAATTCACTCATATTTTGGCAGTGGTTTGACTATTCTGCCTTAAATTTTGCATGTACAGTGAAACCTGAACCAAGCGACCACTGCCGCCAGCGACTGAAAACTGAATGCACCGAGCTTAATCACTCTTTAAAGCCTCTTTGTTGAGCGACGGTTTGTGGTACGCGACCACCGACTGCACAAATGTGGCTGTACGCTGGTTCTCACCTCTGTTGAGCGACCACCTGGTGTAGCGGTAGTCGCACCTGGCATCCTAAGTTGAGACTAAAACAACCATGCCATTGACCGTCACTTGAATTTGCAAGTGGCAATTGTGCCCTAATTTCCCCGCATAAGTTCACAATACTCCTCCAGTTGTCAATGGCCCAGGGCCTGCGTAGTTTTAATCTTTCTCCAAAAATGGAAGTTCCGGGAATATTAATTCTGATGCCTGTGTACCATTACTTTTTACTGCACCTGTGTGAGCTAATGCGATGTTAACCAATACTATTTCGAAAACGACATGTGCTAGCATCACAAAATTTTATGCAAACATTAGCAATCTGATAACTATATCGGATATTGCTTATTTTTTTTTTGGCTAACTGCAATTTCTTTGATTTTAGAGAGAAAAGCTAAAAAAACCTTTAAAAATTTTCTCCTCCAAAACAGTCCTGCCAAATTGTTCAATATTTCCCAGAAATAATCTTTTATACTCTCTCTCTCAAGTTTGATTGAATGGTTCCAGTTAGATGATTTTTGGCCGAGTTATAGGAAGTTGAAATGAGTCATCTTTCAAATAAAGCATACTAAAATTTCAGTCTCAGAAATGGCTGGAGCTTTTATCACCAAATTTTATGCCAATGTTGGTCAGATGAGTCATATCTGAAATTGAGGTATTGGTGGTACCACCTGCATTGGCTTTTTTTTTGTACGGGGGTCATCAGTGCCTGTATCATACTGAGGGCTACAAAGAACTTCTTCTCTGAAACCATAGGGCCAAATTGTTTGATATCACACAGAAATGATCCTAGGGTAGTGCTTTCTGAAGTTTTTTTTTCAAATGGTCTCTGTTTAGTGACATTTGGCTGAGTTATGAGTAGTTGGATTTAGTCATATGCCATAACAGCCCATTTTAGCTCAGTGGCTACAAAGATCTTCTTCTCAAAATTCTTCTCTCAAATTCCCCTTGCCACTCAATCCATGTCTCACTTCACCTGTCCCAATATGATTTCGGGGATACATGTAGTCGCTTGGCTAGTTTATAAAGATGTTAACAGAAATATAACTAGACAAATAACTGTATATTTTGTTGTTGTTTCAGCATACTCATGCACCACGTCTGATTCCCATTATCACATCAAATCTTTCATCTAAGTCTAGTGTAATACGCAGGTGAGTTCTGTTGATAAATCTTGTTTGAATGTTTTTATTAGGTTTACAAGAATCTCTTGTTTCACTGAGTTATGAGTAAACATAAGATATAACCACCATCATTCAATAAAACACTGCTTTTTATGCATGGGCAATTGATATCAAGGATTGATGTTGTTAAATACCACAATTTATCGGGCTTGTTGTAATAAAGAATAGAGGGGCACACAAGCAAGCTGTATACCTGTATACATTAAATTCATAGTTAAAATAATCAGATACATATTACCAATCATATAAGTCACCAAGTATTCCATGATAATGATATTTTTTTTATACCTTTAATTCTATGTGCCAGTGTGAGCGTGTATGGGGGTAGGTTTAAGGTCACTATTGTTACTGTTGTATAATTATTTTATTCAGAGAATGCATTGACATGATAGAGAGGATATTAAACATCTGGCCGACTCACTCCATTGAACGCCATATTGCCATCCTACAGGAAGCCATCAAGAAAGGTCTCAGTGACGCCGACTCGGAGGCCAGGGCACACTCTAGAAAGTAAGCTATAATAACCCTGTGATTAAGCAGTCACAAACTTTAACCTGTCTTAGATGGGACTTACTGCGGTTACCCCTGACCTGTCCATAACTTAAAGTGTCTACATGATATCTTAACAGGGCTTTGATGGATTTTCATGAAACTCATAATTACTTACCAATAGATTATCATGCCTGAGCTGGTTTCTTGGCAAATTTCACACATATTTAATGAGGTCAGAAGTCACAAGGATTATTGGTGGTGTTGCTGAAAAAACTTACCATGAATATAATGTATTTAAATGAAACTCAGAAATATTTAACCATATAATATCTAGCCTAAGTTTGATTCCCCGGCAAAATCCATGCATATTACACTAAGTCAGTGGTTACCGGACTTTGGTGTGCCGTGATGACTTGCAAAAAATCTTATTGACTTTCACGAAACTCATTGTAAATATTGACCAATATATTTTCTCACCTGAATTATATTTTCTCACCTGAATTAAATTCTCAGCAGAATTCACACATTTAATCCACCTGGATATGCACCCAGAACCTAAAACACTTTACAAGAAACATTCAACAGGTGGAAATTCTTCTTGCAGTAGTGGCAGATCTACAAAAGGATTGACATTGTTTAAAATTATCAGTCGGTGAATATACACTTAACCTAAAGTGTATGCTAATATTAATGCTAATCCCATCGAGGCTGTAGAATAAATTACTCTTCCCCCTTGCACATGTGGCAACTTATTCACAGAGGGGTTTTTATGGTGATAATTTTATTTTTGTGAATATTTTACAAACTTAAAACCCTTGCGAACAAACAGACAAAGTAGAAAGGGCTTTTGTGGCTCTGTGAGTGCCTTGCAAAACTGGGTATTAGACATGTTTATGTTATGTTCATAATTTCTTCTTTCTCAGAGCCTTCTGGGGGTTCGCCAACCACTTCAAAGAACAAGCCGACAGTCTTCTCAACTCCCTCGACGCGTCGAAACAAAAGATGCTCCAGGGAGAGCTCAGCAACTCCTCTAGTAACAACTCCATCAACTCTGCTTCGTCCATGACCTCCAGGTCAAAAGGTCGCGTAAGGTCGGTCAGCGTGGAACGCTCCAATGATCTCCCTTCCAGGCATGTTTTGCAACGCTTCTCACTTCCTTCCTCTGCTAACATGGTGATGTAGCTGGTATTCAGGATATTATTCCGATCAAGATCAGATATTTTAAAATTAGATAATGATCATTAAATAGAAAATTGTTCAGGGTTAGTAATAGCAAAAGCCTTAAGTCAGTATCTGACTAGTGGGTCTTGATTGTGTTGAGTTTGAGGAGAGAAACCTGGGTATTTGATCAACTGAAAAGTCTTGCTTTCAAGCAGAAACAGATAGTTCACTACCCTATGAAAATATATTGTCCTGATTATTTAGTTTTGATTGTTTGCCCTCCAATAATTGGTGCTTGCAGTTCAGTTCACACCTTTTTCAAAGCTTGTAACTTAAGTTTTGATATTATTAGAAACAAATCCAGTTAAAACATTTTTTTTTGTGAACAGCCGCTATGTCTGTCTTGGTGAACTGCTGTATAATATGTTATATATGAGTAGAGTTTCAGTGAACAGCAGTACCTAATAGGTATTTTAAATCAGCAATCGACTCCCTCAGTATAAAATATAGGGAGAAAAATATTATATACCTCATGTTAGCTTTCTTTTAAAATACTTGAAGATGAAGAACCTTACCTCCAGATCAAATAAAGACCCAAACTATCACTAAAAGCCTGTAATTCAGGTGTTGCATTAATTTATGCAGCTCTATAAAACTAGAACATTGAACATTTCAGTGGGAAATTCCAGGACCACCTACGTAATGTAAATTAGGAATTCTTGAATCATGGGGTGAATGAAAAGCTCCAATATCCTGAAAACTGGTGAATCCATGATATACATGTCGTAGATGGTTACTGTCCATTGTGATTTTAGTACCCGCCACTATAATTTCATTTAATCCAGTTGCTGGTGTCCCCAATCAGTTCACAGCCCCATAGGCCTTAGACTGGTTCCATTGCTTAATTCTTATTGAGTTAGCCCAGCTACTGCATGGATAACCATTGAGTCATACTGAAGTGCAGAATTTTGCAAAGATTGGTTCCTAACTCAATATAATAATGGCTAAACACTAAGAAAAGATTATTTTAGCCAAAAAAACTTGTAGGTTTTGGCAATGGGAATGATTTCTTAAGTACCTTGTACCTGTCTTACTCAGGCAGGGACAGTTCTGAGCAAGGAACCAATCTATATTTAATTTTAATTTAAAATCCCATTGCCTGTATCTGTGTTGGCTGAAGCTCTTGTGGCATAATAGTGACATAGGAACCAGTCTACCTCAGATTGACTTGCTAGATGTCATCCTGTATTATTTATATGATGTAACAAGACGAACCTGAATACCTGTCATACGGTGGTGGTGAACATGTTAATATATAATCTTCCCTAAATCATGTCCCATTCATGGCTATACATGCATTGCTTCAACCTAAACGGATGACAACAGTCTGGTCGCAGGTCACATGGTCATGGATACAGATGAGTAACCATGGTAACAGTACATAATTAGCATGATGGAGGTGGTAGTAAGCTGTAAATGGATGCATAACCAGATAGTGGCAGTCAGATAAGATAGCAGTATCTGGATATCTTCACAGTATGAAAACCTTTGTTATATCATGCCTTTATTATATGATCTGAACTTTTGTCTGTATCATGTGTTGTATATAAGGCGGAATTGCCCAGGTGTTTGAAACCAATTTGATCATTAATTCTAGAATTAATTAAAAATTTGCTTTGTCCAAACCAGTCTTGTTTAGCTTCTTGCGCTCATTTGTAACACCATGTTCTTTTGGTTAAATTACTTAATTTTGCAGTTGGGCATTGGTTTGCACTGGTTTGTATGATGTGTAGGAAAACAATTGAAAAAGGGTGTCAGAAATTAAACATTGCATCTCTTCACTCTTTTTTTGATTTGTTAATGTATCAGTTGAAACAGTTTTGGATGTGCCTGTTGGTCAGTGTACCTACTGCATGATTCATGATATAGATTGAACCAGGGTCATGGGGTCAAGGCCTGAATTAATGAGGGTTAGACTGCTGTGAAGATTGCTACAAGCACACCATGTATAGGTTAAGCCACATCCAGCATAGTGCAGTAAATGAATATGTAAGTGGGGTATAGTGGGTGTAGTTTAACACTCTCATTAGCTGCACCATCCATACATAGCAGGAAAACATTAGTCTTAAGGCTCAGAGCTTCAGTATAGTATTAGTATTAGGATAGACATATAAATTATATTGAATATATTATAATTATAATGTGTATATGAATAATGTGTATAGCTTGGATCACTAGTCATTGCATATAAGAAATACAGACTGCAGTTTTCTACAATGAATATAAGGTACGAGACAGTTGAGTACATGATTGTCATCTTTAACATCTTGAACTAATTGCAGTGCTTTTTAAGTCTATTTAAGTCTATATAAAATGACTTTTCTATATCTTTTTGATATTGATATATCATCTATCATATTTGGCTTGTCTTTGAAAAAGTTAACCCCACTCTGAATCAAAACACTAAAAACTTACTTTAGTGGCAACAAAAAGGACTATTTAACCACTACATTAACTGTTTCAGACTCCTGAAGTCAGTGCTATCTTGAGAATTTCTGGTTAACTTAATCATATCAAAGGAATTTATGTTGTTGGTGAAAAAAAAGATGACAAAAATGCCTATTCATTAAAGGTATTTTAGATTGACTGCTAATTTGTGAAAAATGTTTTGATAAATTGAAATTTTCCCTTACATGATAA
Source organism: Sipunculus nudus (assembly GCA_026874595.1). Classification (NCBI taxonomy): domain Eukaryota; kingdom Metazoa; phylum Annelida; class Sipuncula; order Golfingiida; family Sipunculidae; genus Sipunculus; species Sipunculus nudus. Next base: position 10,052,368 of record CM049317.1, read on the forward strand.
GTAGTTTTCCGAAGAAACCTTTACATTTCTGTAATAACTGTCAAATTATCAGTAATATGTACTTAAATAATTTAATTTATGAAACTGTTTAAAAGTTTTAATCTGCAAATTTGGAAAAAAATAATGTGCATTCAGAATAAAGAAAGAATTATACAACACTTTCTCAAGGCTAAATTCCACATATGACAATATCTTACAGATTCAAGGAATATCTCTTATATTGAGTACATTGATCTCATTTAGAAGTCATACTTTATTAAGTCATCATTTTGATATTCATATTTATAAAGAATAGGTTTGTTTTCCTTATCTGTCACACATAGTTTGATCTTCTGATGTCTGGTGCACTGAGTGAATAATATTTTGCCCTAAACCTTTAAAGACTTGTAACAATTAATGTTGACATTCCTCAGTTTCACGAAGCTAATGATACAGAATTGTACTTTGGACCAGTTTGAACCTCAGCACACATACACACAGTAGTTTGTGTTCACTTTTGAATGTGCTACTTACCTGATCACAGACACACAATATTTTATTTTAAAAAATAAATAATTCCTCTATGTAAATTTTATATGATCAAACTTCATAGATTTTCAGACGTCAGAGAAATCAGATAATTCTGGTTAATAATAGTTGAATTTGGCTTTTTATTTGCTTTCAATGAATCAGGAGGAAGCTTGCTGTTTGTAGAATTACCAAGTTTATGTAAGTTCTAGTGTTATTATATATACGCTCAAACTGGATTAAACTTAATATTAATATGTTACTATGAAATTTAGGCATTTACAGTGTGTCCATATCATGTGCATAATTCATATGAATATGATTTATAACCTATAGACTTTGATCTGCTTTTATTTAAACATTGCGTTATACACTTAAACTGAATCTAGGACCAGCAGTGGTACAGCCCGGAGAGTAGCAGTTTCACGACCAGCAGGAAGGGCGGATCGCACAGGTGAGTTTCTGGTAGCGTAATACTACTAATAAAGTGGAGCACCATTTATCCGAATATATTGGGGACATGGTTTTTTGTTTGGATAAATGGACATTCGCATAAATGGTCATGCATAAACTACATTCACAGCACAGTTGTCATTAACCTGGTATTTGTGTGAGCCTAGGAGTAAAGCTTGACAGACTTCGGCAGGGAACTTTCAGTTACCAGAGTTATTACAAAGGGATCAGAATGAAATACACCTTAATAAATACTTGTTTAAATAACATTACTTTTGTGAAAATTTCGGATTAGCAAATGTAAGTTTTGTACTGCTGTTTCAATTTTGGATAATGTTTCTGCGGATAAACAGTGTTCGGATTAGACATATTCGGATTAACAATGTTCGGATTAACAACGCTCCACTGTGTTGGAATTAAGTTGATCCCGATCTAGACACAGGTGCAGGAATATTTGATTATCAAGGTTCAAGTGAGATATCCAGCATAATGAACTATTCTTAAGAATGGGAGGTGATCTGAACTATTCCTATCTGGAAAAGGGCAGTATTGTATCTGTGTCATACGTTTACTGTCAGTCACCTAAATTTCATGCAAAGTATTCCCTATAAACTGAGATTGGGATAGATGATGCATCTGTTGAAAGATATGTCATTTTCTCCTGAAACAAGTTGCTCCTTGTGCACCACAATATTACCAAATTATGTTTTGTTTATTAATAAAGCATGTTTAAATGATAAAAAGTGAATACATAATATAAAAAATATTATGTAATATAATCACTGACAGTTAGCTATAAATAATGTGGCCGAGTTCTTCCCCTTTCCTGATCCTTATCTCAGTGTGTTATCACAGTGACTTTATCTTATGATTTACCATCTTTCACTGATAACACTTATGGTTTGATTAAATATTTTATACCTTTCATTATCTAGATGGCACTGATAACAATGGATTAGTGAGATCGAGCAGCGCGGTTGACCTGGCGACTGGGATGAGGCGGCCATCTGCATCTAGACTTCCTCAGTCAAGTTACAACTCACTTCGTAAGTACTTCTTGTTCTTGGTCATGCTAGTTATGCTGACGGGGCGGTATTTAGCTAACAAAACAGAATGCTTAAACTGACGCCACTGTACATAATACAGGAATGTGATAGTATGTGGTAAGGTTGGTTAACGAGAAGGTAGATACTATAAAGGTATGTCTAACAGGCTTTTATTTTTAAATTATGTTTCAGAGCATAAAGTAGAATTTCAAGATAGGTTAGACTCTGATAATTATGAAAGCAGTCAGTGTATTGCTAGAAGGTCCAGTTTGAAGTATTTGTTTTGTCACACTAAAGAATTTTCAGTTACAGGTAATATTGAAAATTTGTGCCAGAAAACCATATATATGTATAATTCACATGCTAGCATGAAAATTATGTCTCTGCACCTGTCAAAAGCCAAGGATTGTTGAAGATACAGTTATTCTGATGTAGTAGTGATTTATTTTAGTGATTAAATAAATTTATTTTCTTGGTTAGATATATTTTGATGCAGTTGTTTATCAGCTTAATATATACTTTACAAACAGTGGGTACTGACACAAACTGTTAAATACTGTTAAAAATTATTTGTGAGTGGCAAAAACTAAATGGTAATTTAATCATTTATTTATGAATAATGGAGATGAGTAAATGTTTTAGTTTTGGCAATAAGTTATTCAGTCTCCAGATGATTTATACTATTGACTTTTGAAGTAACTTTTCAAACTATAGGTGGGTCATTTTGTTGGTGAACTCTTTTGTTACTGCAGATATAATAGATTCATCAACACAAATGTATGAATGCTTGGCATATGCAGACTAACCAATATATTTTGTGTGCCAGTTTGAATTTTCTATCACTTATACAGTTTTGTTGATTTATCTGTTTAGTATAAAATGCTTGCAATCTTTATTTATAGCTAGGCATTTACACTGGTTTCTGAGGTATATGTATTTTTGCACAAAGTTAAACACTTCAGGTGCATCATATCAGAAGGACAGTATTTTAGCTTTTACTTGGTTTTGTCACTTGTATGATATATTTGTTTTAACATTTACCAGAATTCTCTTGTAATTTGATCTACTACCACCATTCACTTTTATTAAAGCTACCCTTTTCACATTACTTTTATATTAATTATTTATTTATTTACAAACATCCAACATGAATTATTATGAATTTGCATGGAACTTTTTATTTTGTATCTGTATGTCGGGAAAATTATGAGGGTCAGTGTTCAGTTCCTTTTGAACACAGAGCTTTGTCAGTTGTTCCCTTTGTTAGTTCATAGTTTATAGAAAGTTACATGGTGCATTATTATATATTTTCAAAAATACCTACCAAATATGGCTAACTTGTAGATACAATTATGGTCATGGGAACAGTTATCCAAGAATTGGCATTAACAAATAATAGGCCATCCCATCATCATGAAGATTAAATTGTCAAGGCTTTATTTTGAGGCAGCTATATCAGCTAGAGACACTTATTGTGTGTAATGATGTGTATAGAATGTTAAATACAGCTGACAGTCATTAGTAAGAGAAAGAGTTTGATTGCTTTTATATAATCTGTAACATGATAGATCTCATGATTCAGACAGAATGCCATACTATATCTTGAAATTTGAACACCTGACCTAATGTTAAGTATTAAATATGATGTCCCTCATCATAAGTATCAAGATAATATTGACAAAAGGAGAGATGTTGGGGATAAAATTTTGCAGTTCCAGATTGGATAAGTTATATAAAGATTGCGATCTTTCAGGAGTGACCATATGAGAAAAACTGTTCTATCATAGAAGGGACCATCTCAAAATGTCTGTTTGTCTGGAGACAATTTCATAAATAATAGCACTACAACAGTAGGAGATCATTTCATAAAGATTGTGCTGTCCTAGAAGGGATCATTCCATGAAAAATTGGCTGCCCTAAAAAGGCACCACTTTATTTAGATTTTACTAGCAGAGAAAGGGATCATTTCATAAAAATTGTGCTGTCCTACAGGCCACACAGATAGTCACACCACGACCTCTCATGTTTTGCCTTCGGTGTTGAAGAGACCTCGACGTGCATCAGAAACCTACACCGCAGGTTCCAACAGAATGAGTCTAATGTTGGACATAGCCTCTTGTAAGACACAGTGGTAGTGCTTTCAGTCCCCCCGTTGTGTCGTTACCTACTGTTGTGCACAGTTATGTCTTCTTGGATAAAAATAACAATTAATTTATTCAATTGATTAATTTGTTGATTTTTGCTTATAAAGTACTGTAAAACCTTGGCAGAACTAGTTTTGTAATACCTTGGCCAATCTATTTCAGTAGGCATCATTCAAATAACATTAACATGTTATCTAAAAATAATACAGAGTTATGCATAAATACAAAGTGGGCTTTGCAGCATGAAAATGGATAAGAAGATCAAATTTAACTGGTGCTGTGAAAAGACAGTTATTGTCTGAGATTATTTAGGATTTCAATCTCATTGTCTGTTTTTACTTTCAATCTTCAAGTAAATATCATTTTTTAGATGCATTTATAAAATTTAAATGTTTAAAAGAGAACTTCATTTACATGGTAATCTTATTGTTTGATATAAAGCAATAATACTTGGAAAGAAACACCATATTTGGAACATGTTGGGTGTTCAGAGGATTTGCTTTAGCATTATTTCTAATTTATTTATATTTGTTCAACATTGCAAGTATTAAAACAAGTTGAAAGACAAGTCCCTTAGATTGTTTCACTGAGACCTAATTTCATAAAGTCATTTTCCTCAATATAAACTCTGAAAAAGCAACTGTTAATTTATTAAGTATTAATATTCCCTAGATTCTCTAATTACCAAGGGGAAGATTAGCTTTAAAGTTCAAGGTGAAAATTAGCAGGGTCAAGGAGAACTTGTTTTAAGATGTTTGTGTATTGTTTTACCCACACATTGTTTGGTAGTACACATATAGTAATATGATAATCAGTGGAAACACAACTTAATAAAATAGGCCCATTAATGATAAATAAGGCATTTCTGATGAAAGCATACCTGTGCACATTATTGTCGTCTTGTTTCACAGCGTTTCACTTGGGTATTAGTGGAAATGTGGCACAGCACTTTAGTGGAGTCCTAGATGTTGTGATGGTGGCGGAAAAATTTATTTTCTTGAAACAGTATTGCATTTATCAATTGAAAGTGAAGTAATATGTAAATGGCCTATGTGCAGGCATGACCACATGGTAATTATATCTTATCCTGGTATATATACTGTGGAAGTATTTTTTGTTAGCGGGATTTTAATTGTCCAATTTTAACAGGAGCTAGATTTGCGCTAAATGAAGAACGGGTTATTTCATACAACCCAGCAACTTTAGAACCCATCCCCTCGCTCCCCCCCCCCTCATGGCTTTGAAGGACAAAGGAGCCACGAAAGTTATCAGCTCTGTTTGTTGTTCACACATAGCAGGCTGCTTCTGATTATAACAACACAGTTGTTTTAATGGAGGAATTCTACAACTTTCTGAGATGTCAAACAACGGGTCTCGGTACAGTACCATTGCATCATCAAACAAGATTAGTCCTTGTTAATTATGTATTGTTTACACCTTGTAGTCACAATACTCAGTCACCCATATCATGTATGCCCTCACCCAGAGTTTGTTAGGTGGGAGGTAGGTTGCACTACAAACCTGTCTTTTATATAATGGTTTAAATATTTTAATAATTTGATACAAAATGCAAAATTCAAACTGTGCTAATGTTGTAAAATAAAAAAAGCGCGAAAATTTAGACATGCCAGATTAACCACTTCCACAGTATATATATTATGAATTCACCTGTTCGTCATGTTTGATTGAGATGCTGGTTGTCACAATTGCCACAAGTGTGCCTCTGTTTATACATCTGATAATGCAGATGAAGACAATTGCCTCTGAAAAAGATGCCAGCCATATTTGAAACATGCATTCCTTAGGAACTCATTTTCAAGTGAGAAAGTTCATAAGACGACCATTGGGCATTATTACTATGATTTAGTTTCATTTGGTTATATTTCCACTTCATCATGCTTTTTATAACAGATGAAAAACAGTATGCAACTGCAAGTTATATAAGAACATTGATATCAGGATGCATCTGGCCCTTTTGATTGCTTGATGCTGACAGGATGATGTGATGTGTGCTGCCCTCTTGTGGAGAAAAATAAATAAACTTCTGAAACAAACCCTGTCAAAGTCAATAAGACTTGTAGGCAATAAGCTATGTATCAGAAGTTAATGCAGTGATTTATGTAAAATTATCATTCAGCACTTAGATATGCAGACTTTGGATATGTATCAACTTTCATGAGAATCTATAAAACTTTTCAAATATCTTTGTGAAACAAACACACACCCACAATCAAGTGGAATCAGTGACCATTTGCAGGGGTTATACCTAATAATTGCTTACATTGCCAAGAGGCCAGAAAATTTTACCATGAGAAAGGACAGAGATTGGCTAAAAAAACAGTACAGATTTATAAAAAAAATGTAACAAGAACAGATGATTAAACAAAATGAGTATGTTCGAGATGAGACTTCAAAGACCTTCATCCAATTAATCTGTTTACGACCATACTTTTGAGTTAGTATATTTGTGATTGATAGCTATTTCTTCATGTTAGTCCTCCTTGTGGTTACAGTACTCTGCACCACCCTTTTCTCTTTTCCTCAGCACATCCCATTTATCTGTCATATTTAGTAATAGTATATTCCTGCTGCTCCGTTCTGATCCTTGACTTCTGTTAGTTCTGCTGGTCTCCACTAGGTGTCTCCTGTGCCTCATGACTAGTCAGTCATGACTATTTCTCCCTGTTAGTCAGAGGCTAAGTCCAATTTAGTCCAGTTAGTTTTCTCTCTCAAGACTACTCTTACCCAAGTCATTGTTCAGAGTTTGGTGAAAGGGGTCCTATTTCACTAACACACAAAACTTCAGTCCCTGGTTGTACTGTGTTTTTACTAATAATACATAGCAGAATAATAGACAGAGAAAGGATGGAATACAAGTTTTTGGGTGATCTTAATGGTACTTACTGCAGAACTAAGTGGAATGTTTATGGTACCATGTTTTTTGGGATATTGTGCACCTTTTTGGTGTGAACTTTATGGTAATTTCTGATGAATGAAAAGATGTATTTATGATATGGTATCACTTGTTTCATAATTTTTGAATATGATAACATGTACATGGTGCAGAGTAGATTTTAAAGGTTTTCAGTTATCTTTAGTTTTTCTATGACAGTACTAATTAGTTTAATTTTTATTTGGTGAAGTTACTTAATTTTGTGGTTCCTTAATGAATTATTACTGTTATTTCAATATTTATTAACACATTTATTTACTTTTAATAGTTATATTTTGAGAAAAATGTTGATAATTGTTGTTTTTGTATATTATTTAACTCATTGAAGCGTTGTTTCTTTAGATTTGTTGTTTATTTATTTATTTATGTTGTGGTTTGTTATTTTGAATGTTAGATAGTATTGTTTTTAATTTCATTGTATTTTTGTTTGATTTTGGTATAGATACACATACATTTGGGGAAAAAGGTGTATGTGTGTGTGTTTGTATATTATTCTGAATGTTACCTTCCTTTCATAGATCTACACACACACACACTTACACAGAAACAGACAAACCAACTACATGTCAAAGGTCCCTACTATTACAACATTTTATTATGAAAATGTCTGCCATGGACAGCTTTTGGTTGTTATGTAATTATTGTTTATGTCTTTAAAGTAATATATGAAATTCAATAAAGTTCCTGTGTGTAAAAAATGAGATTTTCTATTCCACAGCCGAAAAGTAGATAACCCCCATGTGGACATAATGAAAGCCTTCAGGGATATGCCTGACATGTCATATCTTGGTATTCATCAATATTTCTGAAGTCAAACATTGACATATGTCATTGATGCCACGTGCAACTGTTTCATGGTTTTACCTTCTAAGTCATTTTCAAGATTGCGATATAAGATTCTTTCCATTGTTAATTAAGGCTTATTGAGAGCAGGTCAGTTTATTAACTTAAGTGACATGTATCTTTTAGTGTGGTTTGGTGAGGCATTCAGTGACAAAATGACTGGAATTTTCAAATCTGTGGAGCTATGTGGCCTCATACACTACGGATGTTATCCCTGAAGCTTTTTTTACAAGTATATCTATTCTGGTTTAATTTAAGAAAAAAAAATTGCGGTTTGCATCAATTTTTCCTTTTTCATACTTTTATCAAGTATTAGAGTTTCCTGTCTGTGTCTTATATTCTTTTTTCTTAAAAACCCCAGTGGTGCCACTGATATTTGTTCTGTATTTGGAAAATTAACATTGTCAGAGATTTTCAATTTTAAGTTAAATTTTAAATTTGGAAAATTTCAGTAGGTACAAATTTATTACTTTGTATCCTAGTTTCAATAGCTAGATAAACTAAAGATTAAATGTTTTCAGTATTATATAAGCTAGATAAACTAAAGATTAGCAACTTTGTTTGGCAAATCTCTTCCTAAGCTTTAACCTTACAGACAACTGACAAAAAGTCAACACCTGAGCTTTAATTAGTGCCTGTGAGTGTTAAGTTCCAATTCAGACTCTTTATCTAAGTTTTAACTGTAAGTTATACAATACAGTAAAACCTCTAAATTAAAACCACCAAGGGGACCTTGATAGAGTGCTTGCTTTATTGAGGTGGTCATCAAAGGGAGGTCTGATATACAGAGCAAAAGAGAATTAGGACATTGAAGAAGTGGTTGTTATTTTGAGGTGGTTGCTAAAGTGAGGTTGTTGTTAGGTGAGGTATAACTGTATATACACACTTATTCTATACATTACACATACACAGTCAAGTCTCAATGGTATGGAAGTTGAAAAAATCACTGTATACATGTGTGTGTGTTTGAGTGCATTGGTACTTGAGATACTAAATGCACATTGAAACGCAAGCATTTTCTCAAGCGAACTTAGTTCACCTATTATCACTCATGAACCAGCATGCTCATCTGCATGTCCTTTGCACTTTCATCAGGCCAGAGCAGTGAGTCTCTCGGCCGGGACGATGACGCCTCTTCCGACTGTGGTGGTCACACGCGAATCCCGCGTGCCCCATCCTCGGAGATTGGCTATGAGAGTAAGTAAGAAAATCCCTCTCCATGCAGCAGCGCTGTGTCTTGTACGGTGGTAGGGCTGGTAGCCTCCTATAACTCCTTGTGCTGTGTACGTAAGCATGAGGTCCGATTGTATTATAACCCCAACCTGACTGCTAGTAAAATCAGCACTGCATGCACTAGAATGTGATATATTTAAAACATGACTTTAACCATATATTATTCACTAAACTTAAGTATTTGTGTTTGCATGAAAGTTACCTACTGTTTGTATAATTAATTATTTAACATGTTGATTTAGAAACTGTAACATATTTCTGTTGCAACTAAAATATTATGATTATATAGCTAAAAAAATAAATCAGTATTACAGTTATGTAATGGAAACCATTTTGATTTTTATCTTAATTGCAGTACTTAACCAAAGTGACGCTTGCCAATAGTTGTTTCAAATAAAGTGAAAATTTAATCAGAATGAAGCGATAAATAGTACATGAATTTCTTACTGTGTCCTGATATGAATATGGGACATGTAGTTGTTGATTTGATCATACAAACTGAAAGGTCCATTTTATCACTATGTTGATCTTGTATCAAAAGCACCAAATGGATTTAACTTAAGTACTTCAGACAAAGAGAGTTTTACCAAATGTACTGCAATAGAGTACAGAGATATTTTCAGGAAGAGCACTGATGAATTAAATCTACCAATGTGTTCATGTAAAAAAAAAACAAAAATTTCTCATTAGCTCTTCCTGTCTTGCTCTATCAGGCTTGCTGAGCCTGCCGTGAGGAAAATTAAAATGTTATTATTCAGTACTGAATGATAATTTCAATATACATTTAACAAGAGCAAATTTTGACTTCTTATTTGTCCATAAGTCACCTAAATCACTCTCCAGTCCATTTTGATGTGGTCCATTTTTGCAAACTGGCATGCAGTGCATTTAAATTATAATTTATGTCACATGGAAACAATTCGTACTTTTCAAGAAGGATACAATTTTCGGCTCACTGTGGACTTTGCATACAGATCAGATTCATGGACACATGTAAAGAGGTAACTGTAACATGTTTCTTCACTGCGTTTCTCACGCAGTGGTTTTTCACTGCAATTTTCACAGATCCCCTTTCCTGTATTACCGATAACACTGCTCCTGGCATCGAGGGCTAGTGGCCCGGTTTATTCAGACCAACAAACCAAGTGTCGCATGTTTAAAATTTAGAGGTGGATACACATTGTGATACCACGCTCTCATTGGTCTGATTACAGGTCTTTGCTCTGTGCCCCCTGGTGGTCAGACCCAAAGAACCTTGCTATACACAGCAGTGGTGATACAGGAAAGTGATCTGGGAAAAACTATAGTGTTTTAACTGCTGTGACAGGAGCACCTTCTCTCCACATGCTTTATTTTAGATTATCTGAAGCGGACTTAAATCATGAAACTCAGGAAATCATTCTGACTTGAAGAGCAGCCAGCATGCCATTATAATGAGATGCTGTCTGGACAGTTACCTATAATTGAAATAATTGTCATGTTGTTTCATGACAGACTGAACAGGATACCAGCTATAAAATGAACTAAATTAGCTCTTTTCAATTGATGATGATGATTATGATGATTAGTCTGCAAGTTAACCCAGACCAGTCAACCCAAAATTAATTAAATAAATTACCATGTTTTGTTAAGACCACCTTCATTTAAAAAAATATATTGAATATTATTACAAAAGCACATTGAATATATATATATATATATATATATATATATATATATATATATATATATATATATATATATATATATATATAATATATAAACCTTAATTTTGCACTTTTATGAGAATATCTTTGAAGATTTCCATCTCTGTTAAACAAGGAGGTATTTAATGCAGAAATTAACCAAGGTATCATATTTAACCATGTGTGCTTATCATAATTCTGTTATTCTAAAATATAAATTAAAAAAAGCATGTATTAACAAGTAAATGATGTTCTGTCTGTTAACCAAGCTACAGTAACTAAATGTGTACAAATAAACAAATTGTTCTCAGGTTACTTTCCTACCATTTTCAGTTTTCTCAGCCTATTGAAATACAGCAGTACATGCTTGCATGAAGATGAGAATAAAATCAGGTTGCAACATGCATCACTCTTTTCTTTATGTAATTAACTCTTTATGCTTGTCTGTAATTTGACTGCAAAGCAAAAATTATCAAATTTAGGCATGCTGTTTTGAAAAAAAAAATTACCAAGTGCATGATGTGTTTATCATTTCAGTTGCCCTTCAGGCTGGCTGAACATGCTTTTTATAGAGAAATTAAAGATTTGCCATCTTAATATATTTATTACAAATTAGAAATTACTAAAATTGTGAGGATTTTCATGATTCCGCCAATTGAGGAATATTAAATGGTTAATACAGCATGAATGTTGAAGTGCATTAATTCTGTCTTTTAAGTGCAATTTTTTTTTTAAATTGTGTCAAGTGCTGCCAAGTACAACTGCTCATGGCATGTTTTTCTTACTTAAGTAGTGTTACATTGTTTTGTTTATTATATGTCAATAAATCATAAAATGATATTATATCTTGGAATTTTTGTCTAGATTTCTCTTAACATTTTAGTTTTAATTTCACTCTTGTGCCAAAAAGAAACATAATTTACATGATAACTAACTTGTGAATAAATATTAAATAACTTGTGAAAATACTTGTATAATTATAATGTACTCAATTGCTTTAAGTACAAATCCAAAAGGAAATGTATTTCCATACTTATCACAAGAAATTTATTGAAATGAATGTGTAATTTCTTTTTAATTATTTTACAAGGGTTAAATTGTTTGCTATAGTAAAAAAATGGGGGATTTTTTTTTCTCATACATGTATATATTTTCTTAAGTAGAACTTGTACATTAATTTTTAGCTCAGCTGACTATAAGTCATCTGAGCTATAGTCGTGGTCCATCGTCCGTCGTCCGTCCGTCTGTCCGTCCGTCCGTAGGTGTGGCACGTTTTGATACCGTAAGACCTAGGAATCCAAAATTCAGCATACTGTTAGATGTCCCCAAGATCTCCTAGCAAGCCGAAAAATGGGTCTTTGCGACTTCGTTCCTTTGAGAAATTAAGGAAAAACCTCAATTTTTTATTTAAATCCTATTTTCACACTTCAGGACTGCCTAATATCAAAACCACTCATCTGTTTTTCCTCATATTTACCATAAATATTCCTCTATATAGTTCCTATGTACATGCCAGAAATTAAGTCTGTAAAGTATAAATTCTTTAAGTTATGGGCCCAAAAACATAATGGACTTTGTAAAAAATCATGAAAAATAATAACTCACTTAACATGAAAAATTTTGAAACTAGAGTATTTTATCAAGTATATAACTATGTTTAATTAAGATTCAATTGTTTACCCAAAATTAGATATGAATTTTGTAAATTTATTAAGTTATTAGCATATAAAAATCAGTACCTTAAATTTTGCCCAACTTTGACCATGGCACGTTTTTTTCCTGTAAGCACCATTGATTTAATTTTCACAGCATGTAAACATAAATATTTAGTTTGTCTAAATCTGAAATTTGAAAATAAAAGCTTGAAAATTAAGCTAGTTATTGATTAGCTCAGCTGACTATAAGTCATCTGAGCTATAGTCGTGGTCCATTGTCCGTCGTCCGTCCGTCTGTCCGTCCGTCCGTCCGTAGATGTGGCACGTTTTGAAACCGTAAGACCTAGGAATCCAAAATTCAGCATAATGTTAGATGTCCCCAAGATCTCCTACCAAGCCGAAAACTGGGTCTTTGCGACTTCATTCCTTTGAGAAATTAAGGAAAAACCTCAATTTTTTATTAAAAACCTATATTCACACTTCAGGACTGCCTAATATCAAAACCACTCATCTTTTTTTCCTCATATTTCCTATAAATAATCCTCTATATAATTCCTATGTACATGCCAGAAATTAGTTCTGTATTATATAATTTAAAAAGTTTATGGGCCCAAACATAATGCATTTTGTAAATAATCAGGAAAGAAATTTTATCACTTAACACAAAACTTGTTAAAGCTAAGCACTTTTTTTTCAGTAATATTACTTTTATTAATCAAAATTAAATTGTATACCCAAAATTAGATCAAAATCTTTTAAATTTTTTAAAATATTAGCAAAAATAAAAAATTGGTGCCTTAAATTTTGCCCAACTTTGACCATGGCACGTTTTTTTGCTGTAACTGCTGTGGATTTAATGTTCACAGCATGTTTTTGTTAGCATTTCAACTGTTAACACCAAAAATTTGAAACCAGTTGATCAAAAACTGTAGATTTTATTCAAGTTTTCAAGCACCATGTCACATATTGCTAGTGTTATGCAGTTTGCTAGAGCTCAGCTCCCGAGCTTCAGCTCTAAGTTCCTTAAATTTGGCATACATTTAGATTTCTCCAAAATCCCCTACCATGCCAAGAATTTGGTCACTAGGACTTAATTCCTTCGAGATATCAATGAAAAACTTCATTTTTCCATTAAAAACCCATTGTTACACTTTAAGACTGCCTAATATCAAAACCACTGATCTGACTTTAATCATAAATAATATACATATTTTTCTATACATTCGCTATGCACAAGCCAGAATGATGTCAGTATTGCATAATTGTTTTAAGTTATGGGCCCAAACATAATGCACTTTGTAAAAAATCAAGAAATATATTTACTCCCTTAACAAGAACATTGCTGAAGCTAGAGATTTTTTTGTCAGGGATGTAACATTATTTAATCAAGATTCAATTGAATACCCAAAATTAGTTCTGAATTTTTCATATTTTATAAGTTATTAGTATAAATATAAAATTAGTACCTTAAATTTTGCCCAATTGTGACCATGGCACGTTTGTTTCCTGTGAGCACTGTTGATATAATTTTCATATCATGCACACATAAGGATTTCAGCTTTTTAGTTTAGAAAGCTTAAAGAAATTGGCCAAATATTGTAGCTTTTATTAATGTTTTTTATGAGACCCTGTCAGACTTTAGCTCTCTCCAGCCCCTCTTGAGTCACCTGTATGTTGACCTTGTTGACCTTTCATCAAATTATGCACGCTTGAGGCGAGAATCCAGGCAGCTTATGGCCAGCCACAGTTGATCCAGGTGTCCAACCCAACTCATCTAGTAGTTTTAACCAACAACATAACAATAAACAATAAATTAATAAATTTTTATTGGTTTTTAATAACAAATTAAAGAAAAATAGAAAAGGAATTTGTTAGTTTATAATAACAGGAAGTTAACTTGCAGTTACTGATGATATAAGAATCTTGTATCGATGGGTAGAATGTCACATATTCCAAATAACACCATGCAGTCACCTATGGCATTTTCAGTTCAATTTTAATGATAAAGAAGTAAATCATATTATTCATTACTAATCATTAGGGATTATATGAAGGAAATTAATGATAGACAAAGATGCAGTTGATAATATTAATCTAGATTCCTACTGTGTCTAGTGTGTACATTGATGTGAAATAAGTCCAGAATGAATTTTTTACAGTTATTTTTTAATATAAATAAAAGCCATAAAACCAGGTACTTATGATCATTATTTAAATGTGTGAATTTTGTATATTCTTGATTCTCAACATCATTGTTTGGTGAAAACTGAATAAATACCAGACATGGTGCGAATACTTTGTAATTGTATTTAAATATGAATATGATTATGTACTCCATTAAATTTCTTGCATAAAGAATGGGAATTCAGGTAAAAATGAAAGTATATGAATACTCTTGCAAATACTTTCAAAATGTATTCATGAATGCATTCATGAATATATTCTTTAATATTATTTTAATAATCATATCAGTTATATTTCATTTTAAAAAATCATACGATTCTCTTATTATTTTTAATAAAAATTATATTTGGGACAATATTTGTAATTTTTTTAATAAATAGTTAAACTCTTATTTTATATGTTCTGCTTATAAGTTATATGGCCAAGTCAAAATCTGTGTGACAGTAGTACTCCATTTGTTAATAAAATAAATGAAATCAATCCTCTTCCCTGTCTCCAAAGGTACTATCAAAATCATACATAAGCTAAACAACAACAACTCATAATACAGCTTATATTTATTACCACACAAAACCAGCATGTGCCTCATTTCTAAATAATATTTTTTTATCATATATAACAGCTGAGCGTTGTGACCCATAGGTCCCTTGTTTTTTTCTGTAGTCACTTGCTTTGATTACAGATGCGGGGTCCCACTCCAGGTCACTGGAAGTCAGCTATGCCAGGGTTTCTGATTTGTTACAGTCACTGGGGGAGATCCCCTGCTGTGACAGGTGTACAGTTATTCTCATATCACCACCCCAATATCACCCCCCCCCCCAAACCCAACCCACCAAGTGTAATGCAGTATTGTTATTGTTTTCACTGTTTCTCCTTAATTGTAATGCTGTTTCCACTCTGATATGCAAAAACTTTCCTTGAAAAAGTAATTCAAGGTGTAATCCAGAAGATGCAATGTTGTGTAATGTAGCATTTTTAAAGAAATCATTTTTCTTTTAAATCATTTTACCAATCATAATGGAACCCATCAGTATGCTTAAATTATGATAAAATATGAAGCACATTATGGATAAATAAAGACACAATTAAAAATTGTGAAATCTAAATCAAGTATTTTTGTTAGCTATTTATTGTTTTGCAGATTTAAAATATATATTTTTGTGGTAAAAAATAAATAAACATTTGCATGCATGATGTGGTGTTATCTGACAAGATTGAGATTTATGATGATGCAATTGAGAATTATGAATCAACTTTTATATTCAGATATATATGTTATATTGAAAATGTATAGAAATATAAACTTAAATAAAAAAAAAAATTGATGTGATAAAAAAATGAGGATTTATTACAAACATTTGTTCATTATTTTCCTGCATCAGCAGAATTTGAGATCAGGCTTTGGCGGCTTTGTTTGCCATGTTTTATGTTGTTAATTAGTTATATTTCAACTGTATACATTTCATAAAAAAAAAACATATATTTAATAATATATATTATACAAAAAAAAGATTCGATTGAACAAATGTTTAAACTACTGAAATGTCAACAGTTAATCGAAAAACCAACTAATGATCATGGTAATAGTACAGATCATTTGTTCACAAACTGCTCACATGCTTCAGTTTCAACATTAGGAAACACATGGTCAGGTCACAAAATATTTTTTGCAACAATTTCTTGCTCATCAATACAAACCAATCATATAAACCAACCATGGCCTTTATTACCTCTTCCTCTTACACTTTATCTCCATTAGATATTATATTAGATTTTTACCTTCAAGGTTAACGTCAGCTGAGCACAGTGACCCATAGGTCCCTTGTTTTTCTCAAGCAGAGGTAGAAAATATTAATGCAGTTCAATTTCAGCTATAGTTTTGATGATGAAAATAATGCCTTTATCAAACATTTTAATGAACAGAGTAAAAAGCAGATATAGTTTTTACATAACATTTATTTATACAGCATGTGAAGCAGAAAGTTGACACTGGATGGGCAGAACTCTGTCTTTGTGTTGTGTGGATTTTATTTTTAGTAGCAGTAGATGTGTGAAACCGCTTCTGAGTATATGCATGCTCTCCGTGTGTATACCCTTTTTGCATATGTTGTTTTCCTCTTTAACTTTTAGCACAAACATTAACTTATTGATTCCGTTTGAATAAAATAGAAACTGATACATGTCACAGCATTATATGTCATTGTGAGAAATATCCAGGGTGATATTTACCTGGATTTAAGTTACTGCTACACCATGGTGTACATTATGACTTTTGAGCATTTACTGTTATTTCAGCACGTCAGAAGAAGCCAATTAGTACAAGCACAGCGCAAAGCATAATCTCACCAGACCGAAGCCGGCCACGTAGCAAAATAGGGGTTTCTCAGTCACAGCGTAAGTAATCTGTAAGCGGAGATGTATAAACATGTACTTAGAATGTATATTCTGATATTCATAAACTCTAGACACTAATTGCTGTTTAGTACTGTTATGACAGTGATGTCAGTGATGACTAAGTCAGCTGAGCTGTAGCGAAGAAGCTCCACCCATCTATAATTCACCAGGATGTCCATCAACAGGATATATTTCACAAAATTACAAAATGAAGCTACAGTCCTGAAATTGGGCATACTATTATGAATCATAAAATCTCTTACCTCATCAGAAACTTGATATCTTAATTTACTGAACACATCTTGGTAAACATACACTCTGAGTGATGTCTTTAAATTTTAATAAAAGCTGATAAGATATTAATTTTAGAAGAAAAACAAAATGTTGCTTTTATTCAAATAATGAGGCAGTCCATCCATTAGCCATTCAATATTTAAACACTTTCTAAAATGACCATCGTGGTGGATTCATTTGCTTACATGTTTATGAAACTTTCAAATAACTATTGTTCTAAAGGATATAAAATTTAATTTTCCATCTGAGCAGCATGGCCCATGGATCACTTGTTGTATATTGGACATATATACACATATTACCATAAAAGTCGTCGTAGAAGTCACATCCTTATTACAAGTCGCACCCTGACTTTTAGGATCCCTCTGGGGAAAACCCATTCAAGTTTTGTTTCAGGAAAAGTTCATAATAAAGGTCGCACCCAGACCAGACATGGGGTCTATTACAGATGTTCTATTACTATAACTATTACTATTACTTTTAATTTCTGATATTACTATTACTATTACTATTACCACAGTTTATCTTCTATTACTATTACTATTACTATTACTTGGGTATCTATTACTATTACTATTACTATTACTTAAAATGATGAGTGGATTCTAGACCTTGTGCAGCCATGAGTGCTATAAACTAGCACTACAATCATTTTTAAATAATATAACAAGCTCCTATATCATCCAGTTATAACCTACACAATTTTCTTATACTGTGTCTGTCATTTACAAGAAGCCTAATGATACTTGAGATCTTAATTATTTCAGCTTCTTTAATTATGTTTTTTTTTTATATTTTGAAAACTCAATGATTATAAGGACGCTTTAAGTCGAAATGATAAGATAATTGCATGAACTCTTGAATACATGTTATTTAAAAGCAACCCATTGTACAGGACCTGGCATACGTAAAATATTGATTTATAATAATATGCATACTTGTACATTTTATATTATTTTCATATATATTTCACATAAATTTATTTTATAGTACATACTTCCATTTAGATTTGATCTTCTTTCTCCTAGTTAATAAATTAAGATTTTCAGTGTAACTAAAAATTGTCTCCAAAGTAATCATAGTATTCATGATTATTGCATATTATTATTTAGTATCAAAACTGACAATTCAGTCCTTTATGTATGTATCAGGAGAGGAATTTATGTAGGGCTGTGTCCTGTTTTCCAATCCCTATAAATATATCCAATAAAAATACTGTTTACGTCAAGATTCTGGACAGATTCTAAACTGGAGACAAAAGTACCCATCTTCTCAGGTGTATTATTTTATCACATCTTGAGAGTGAACAGAGAGCTGGTAAACTTTACAATAATGCTAGCATGCATGGCTTTTATTCTTCAGGCATGCCCTTCTTCATTGCAGCAAAACCAGCATAGGATAATTTAGGAATATAGAGAGTGAATTAAACTTACATCAATTTTACAAAACAAATAAAATATTATATATATCACTTTCACAATAAATTTGGTATTAAACAATCATGTACTTTAAATTTTGTACATAACAGGATCTAATTATTTGATATCAAAATTTCACATATTAAATAATAAAATATTAACAGTTACTTATATTTTCATATTATATAATCAGATAAATTAATATAGTGAAAAAAATGGTTCATTTAATTTTCAAAATATAAATTAACATAATTTACGATATTGAATGAAGGTCTTCAAAATTGGTACTATGAAATAACAGACAAGTATTAAAAGAATAGTTTTAAAAGAATATGTATATAAATTAACTAGATCATACATGTGCTTGCAGTATGACTTATCTAAGTGAATTTAGTACTGGTATAGGTTTATATAGCATTGTAGGCTTCAATACTTTATGGGTAGTGAAAACACCATAAGCTTATCATAAACATTTTGGGTCTGCACTGGGTCTGGTTCCATATTATATTTTTCTTGAATGTGTGTCATTGTAATCTGTATGATTAAAATGCAAAGTGGTTTGTGAAAATAAATCAAGGTACATTTCAGAATATGCACATGGATTGATGGATGTGAGATAATAATACACAATAATAATACACTATTTATCTGTCTCTTAACATTACACATGCGTCTGTTTATCCATGGTTTACTAATCAAAGGTCAGATTATGCCAGGTAACTTATTTGGCTGTGACCTGCTCTGTCTAGTACTCTTATGTAATTAGCACCAGTTGTCACTAGCAATGTGGCAGCTGGCCAATGCTTGTCTCAACAATAGGCACATCCTGGGCAATAACTGGACAAGAACTGAGTCTGTTCAGCATTATTTGCTGATATGCTTCATGATCAAGGGGCTCACAGGAAGTAATAGAAAGTAATATGTATTACTCTATTACTTTGCCTTCTGTTTCTATTACTATTACTATTACAGCTCAAATTTTTGAGTCTATTACTATTACTATTACTATTACATGGAAAAAGCTGTAATAGTCTATTACTATTACTATTACTTATTACTATTACCCCATGTCTGACCCAGACTTCAGAGGCGTCCCAACTACCTGATACTAATGGGATTCAAGTACCATTCCCTGCGGTCCAAGACTATAACCAACATCCCCGTAGTTCTTACATAGTTTATAAACTAGATAAACCATTTAAACATAAAATAAAAAGGACAGCTTTAATACAATGCTAATATTTAAGGAATAACAACAGAATCATTACATATAAAGTCCGGGTTCAATTGTCAGGTAAGATTTGTACAGTGCCAGAGTCAGCTGCGTAGGATAACATTTTGTGCTGTGAAAATCTGTCATTATTGCCGTTTCTTTCTAGGTTAAGCAACATAAGTTTGAAAATTAAAGTTTAATGACTGTATTAATATGATAAAGAGTCTGAAGCAAAATACTATCACAATGGAGGAAGTGTTTAAATTCTTAAAGATCGTCAAAAGAAGAGTGGATTCAATAGACTATGATTAGTTGCGCACACGTGACGAGTCCCAATCTGCTGCATTGGGCATATTTTTATCTGACTGAAGACAGGTGAAGGATGAAAAGAATAATTTAGTTTGAATTTATTCACCTAATTTCTGAAATGGGCTCTAAAACTGAATTAAGTAACCCTTGAATTAATTTTTACAACTTACCATTAAGGCGCGGCACATGCACCGTATTACTGAAATCACTGAAATATGTCAGTCAACAAGGGGATAATGAACGCTTTATTGGCCGGTCTGTTAAATGTAAAATATACACCACTGAATTTACTTGTATTAAATTTACTGAGACGAGGATTTTATTCAGTGATTATATCTGGAAGTTCCAATTTCCATCGTTACAAGATATAATGTTCAAATGGCTTGGATGTCTGGCAACCTCAGCCGTGTTGAACCAGATCCGTCATAACACAAAACTATGTCGCTTCTCGTGGATTCAGGTACGCATGCAGCAATTTCAGTAAATAAAATATATACCTTATGGTGTGTGTTATTTCATTGTACTTTATTAATGTGTCTTCATTAAAAAATTCACGAATAGGTCAACACACGATTGACTGTAAGGCATGCATACCACCATAGTGTTGACGGAGCATACGATCATCATGAAAGTGACACAAGGAAACACGAAGCAAATCGTATATTTGCAGATCACGTCAACATTATAACATTGTTATCCATCTGCTTGAAAACCTTGAGATGGTGACGGTGACTTGATGGTTCTTATTATGGGAATTTATAACTGTTTATATCAGTCACGGAAGGCTAAATTGACCTGGGGATGTAAAGGTCATTGCACGGGTGACCTGGGGCTTGAACTTCCGCTACTTGGCTTCAAAGGTCAGCTGGTACCCAGCGATTAACCGGGAGAGGCAATCAAATTCAGGACGTGTCTGTAGTACCTTGATCAATTTTGAAAGTGACGCAACTTTACATGTATAAAAGGCTATGGAACAGCGAGTTTTTCATAATGACTCGCATCCCCATAAAGATTAAACGGGAAGAAAATGTACATGAGAGAGCGGCAGACTGGCTTATGCGTCAAACTGACTCGTGATATAAATGTAATGCAGTTTAGGAAGTGTCACTTGAATTGCAAATTGTCACAACAGATTGCCCTTGAACTGGGCAAATTTATAATTTGCATTTCATGTTAATAAAATTTAAATTCCGTCAGTTCACCAAACATAAGGCAGGTTTTCATAAGAGATGGTTGAAGGTGGAATTTATTTGGGAAAGACGTCACAAAGCACTGGTTAAAGGTATTGCCGATTATCACTCAACTGACGTCATTCCATGTACAATGTACTGGGAAAGCTAACTGAGACGGGATAAGTACGTATCACAAGTTCCACCCCGACTTTGGCATAAAATTATGGTTTTTAGAATTCCATTTCTTAGTACAAGTCGCGACTTCTACAATGACTTTTATGGTACACTATTCATGTGAATGTGTTCCTATAATATTGTATTGAATTTGAATCTTAATATTCACTTGCAGAAGCAATTTTTTTTAGTTCATTAATCACACATGAGTAATCTTTGCTTGTTCCAAGTTTATCTGAAGTGGGAATATTGTACTGTCATACATCAAAAAGACAGAAAAGTAGGCTATTCATATATTGTTCCAGGTAATTTTATGTTCATTTAATGAAAGTTTGATCTTGCCTTATCACTGTGGTCAGAAGATGTTCATGCAGGTGAGCATTTCTAATTTGATTGTTCCATAATTTTTTTTACAGCCGGGAGTCGTTCAAGCTCTCCGTCATCTCGCCTGAGTTACCTGACGCACACAACACCAGGATCTAGTCGCGTTCGTCGCAAATCAGGAATACCTCGTAGCCAAGGAACAAGTAGAGAAACTAGCCCCACTAGGGGCCAGGGTATGTCACAGACTAACTATATTAACCCCTTTTCTGTGACACACTCTGGTTCTAGTCGAATTCGCCATAAGTCAGGAATACCTCGCAGTCAGGGAGCCAGTCGAGAAACTAGTCCAAGCAGGGGTAGGTTAAGCACGATGCGTTAACGGTGATCGTGAATCCCTCTCGGTAGCTAGTTTTAACCCTTTTGCACTCTCCTTTGCATGGCTGGGTCACTCAGTGTTGTTGTACAGTTTATGTATATACTCCAGGGATTGGGTATCCCGTCCACTTTTAGATTCTGTGAGGTGCAGAAACATGTCTGTTCTCCATTCCACTACCTCCATTCACCATTTTTTTAAACGATCATTTTTGCAAAATGCACTAAAACTGAGCTTTTTATGCCCTTCAGATAATGCAGAAATGTGAATTCTGTTTTTTACAAATTCAGTATAACTCAGTAAAATGAAATTTGACAAACCAGGTCTATGGTGCTACAACTTTTTATTGATGGCTATTTTGGTTGATCATATCCAGATACATTTTAAAAAGTCACTGAGATGATTTTGTTTTGTAATCTTTACATACATGTTGTACATAAACACATCTCTCCTATATATCACATGTATGGAGTATGAACACGTCAGGTGACAGCATAACTTTTGCAGCCCTTCAACAGTGTTGCAACATAAATATAATTATTTTATACTTATTAATATAACTACATATCACCACACTATCTCCTGTGATAAAAGGTGCATTGTACTTGCTAAAAATAAATTTTAAAGAAATATTGTGAAAAATTAAGTTGATATGAGTGTTTGATGGAGGATGTATGCTGGATACAGAGTGTCTATGTCCAAACTCCTGTACATTTGGTCCCCATGCATTTTGATTGTTATTTTGATTTTAATGCACTCATCTTCTTACATGTTTTTTTTTTCACCCCATTTGAATCCTGTGCCAGTTTTATATATTAGCTTTATTTAAAATAATTCAGAATAATTTGAAAACCCCATAGACTTTACTGCAAAGTTTGGGTGTAAAGTCTGATCAGTTATGAGGCATGTGTGACATCTTAACGCTAATTATTGAAAAATTGAAAGTCAGAAGATGATTAATCCCCATCCTATAACAACTATTTACAGCAGGCATGCCACTAAATTAGCTCTCAAAGCATGTTTCCCCAAAGAATCTTTTACACATTCTAACTGGTATCATATAGATTAATATATAGTATAGGTTTGACCTTAAAGTTAAACCAAGCCAGACCTGACCAGCCAGCCAAGATCTTCAGCTTAAAGTCAGAAAAGGACTACAAATGGCAGTGGACAGAATTTCACCAGGTATCTATGGTATTGAATGTTACCAGGTATCTATGGTATTGAATTTTGACAGGTATCTATGGTATTCAATATTGCCAGGTATCTATGGTATTGAATTTGCCAGGTGTTTATGGTAATGGTGTTTCTGAACATTTCTTGCTTAAGGCTACCATTGGTGTTGGGCAGAAATGCATAAAAAGTGAATGGTTTTTCCTCCAGATGTCTCAGATGTAGTGGTCTCTTGAACTTTTTAAGCATGGATTAAACCAAAGCCAGTGTCCAGCAGAAGTTAGAATGACCATCAGTATTTTTTGGTTCTTAAAAGAGTTGGCATTTTGAACTTTCAAATGGTCTTAAATAAGCAGCAGATTTTTTATCCAACATGTAAAATGTGTTTCTCAGGTGTAGTTGTCTCCCAAACTTTCCTTGTATTTGTTTTTACCTGACAAAATGTTGGAAATATTACCGTGTATATGAAGATATATTCTAGCCATGTTTGCTGAACCTATAAAACTGAATTTATTAAATTGGAAAGTAGTCTAATGAATTACTAAATCCATATTTATATTGTTCTGCCTCAAGCCTGGCATGCTGTACATAGAAATCTCTAATAATCTCTAATGACTAACTAGATTGGTTAGAAATCTCTGTTAATGAAAGGTTTTAATATCTTGCATAATCATGGGCCAAGCAAAATTTCTGGCATTTTACTATGGGTGCTAAGGTCCTGTATCGGGGATAGAATTTGATTATTCTGTCATTTAAGTATTAAAGTTGTTGCTGGTTGAATTTATTGCTATAATATGCACTAAGATAGAGCAGGTATTCAGAACAGGAGATACAAAAAAGGGGGTATATAAGTGTGTTGTTTCTCTGTGATTTAATTAATGTCACCTTGTGCTAAGTTTTTTTACTGTTTAATATTTTTTTTCACCATATTGTCTGATTGAAGTGTGTTGATATTGTATTTAAATTTGGCCTTTTCTTTACTTAGTGTCATTCACATAAAGAAATTTTCAAGAGTTAATGCCTATGCTATATATAAATATATATATATATATATATATATATATATAATATATATATATATAGCATATATATATGTATATGCACATCTGGTTCAGTCATTTATTATTTCACAGTTTTTCGTTATTAAACCTATAATCTAATTGGGTGACTCCTCTGATGTCACCATATATTTATTGAACCATTTTAAACCCATAAGAATAGTTGTTATTGGATGAGGGACTAATGCACATAGTGATGGTATTTTTAATAACAGGGATTATTTCTGACTGCATTTTTAGAGAGAAAACTAAGCGGCAGTGGTCTGACCCTCAGACAGGCTCACAGGTTACCTCATAGTAAAGGTGAGTTCAGCTGCATATATTCATGAAAAGTATATATGAATGTGATTACTTCTGCAATGTTTTTGAATTCGAATACAAATAATTTTATACTTTTTACAAATGTATTTGAATACAAATACTGAAAATACCTGTATTCGAATACAATGAATACGAATACAGAATATGAATACCCCATGTCTGGTGAGTTGTCTAGATCATACATTATAATAATAATGTCTGGTGAGTTGTCTAGATCATACATTATAATAATAATGTCTGGTGAGTTGTCTAGATCATACATTATAATAAAAATGTCTGGTGAGTTGTCTAGATCATACATTATAATAATAATGTCTGGTGAATTGTCTAGATCATACATTATAATAATAATGTCTGGTGAGTTGTCTAGATCATACATTATAATAATAATGTCTGGTGAGTTGTCTAGATCATACATTATAAATTAATTGGCATTCAGTAGGTACTGACTTTATCACATATTACTTAGCTTTAATCCTTTCCTGTTAACATTTATTTTAGATTTCAGACAAATTCTGACACGTCTCACATTTAAATTACAGGCAATATCTTACTCGGCTTTTGTTGTATCTCTATCAAATTTGCAACAGTACCTACAGAGAAGGTTTGCTTTAGGTTATAGGGAAACTGTAGAACTGAAAATAAATATACAATATATTTGACCTGAGTGAGTCCATCTTCATAGGGGGGGGGGGGGTCTAAGTCCAACCTTAGAGTGGACTTTTAGTCAGCCTGGAAACAGTAAAGGCTTAACAAGAGATCAGCATGTAGCTTTATACTAACTGGAACTTTTGAGTCTTAAATTCATAGAAGTATTGATTCATATCTAGAACCTCCTGGGTCAAATGAAAGATGGATGAATTAGTAATATCTTAATCATGTTACAATCTTAAATGTGATTACAAAATAATAATTTTGTTTGTATGATGGGATTAACAACTAAAAAACCTTGTTGTGTTGATTTCAGATATGTTACAGTTTCCCGGTAGTCACTTTACGCTTCATGAGTTTGCCTCCATTTTGATAATATATTCGCAATAATGTCAAGCTGATTTCATAATGATGCTTAACTCTGATACATAGGCATAATGATTTGCAGTACTGTAAATGTGAGGAGAGTTTCATGATGGTGGTGTTGATGATGATTATGAGAGACTTTTTGTGATTATGATGATAGTGATTATGATCATGACCATGACTTGATTTTTGCAGGGTCAACTGCAATAGCTCAGAGGGTGTTAACGCAAAGTTCAGAAGTTGAGCAAGCCATTTCTGATGCACTGGTCAGTAAACCGTATAATTTTAGTGAACATACATACAATATATGTTTACAAGCACAGAATTTATATGACAATTGTTCTCTTTCTCCTTTCGCCACGGGATCCAAGTGATGTTAGCATAAAATGTTTAATCGTAATAATAATTTCATATAGTTATGGTGAAAATGAAAGTCCAGTTCCCACATTAATTTTGTCACTGAGTGATACCTGTAAACATAGATTACCTGGCAGATACACCTGGATGTTTAATTGATTAACATTAGTAATTCACATGTATTATGCATGACTTCTGGTCATTTAAGTTTATAGCAATGGATCAGCTTTGAAATCTGTTTTTTTTTTTTTAACAGAAAAATTGTTAGGTTTCTAGATTGTTGAAATAATGTACATGCATAGACCATAGACTTAAAAGGTCCACAAATGTCCGAATTCATTGTATTTTTATATTGCTCTAGTTGCTTCATATATGTTAATTTACCAATTAATTTGACGCAGACTGTGGTATATTGTTTTCCAGTTGCCTATCATACAAATTTACCAGAGTACTCTGGATAAAATTTTAATTTTACATTTGACGCAGAGTTGGTTATGGGTGACATTCATTTCCTGTAAGATATAGATCTTCCGGAAAAATATATTGATAAAATGTAGATTTTTAAAAATGGAAACTTATAATACCCTTAAGTTTGAAATGAGAATAGCATCTTATATCTTTATCAGTAAGAATGTGCCAAGTTAGTATAGTGCCAGTGAAATTAAAACCATTACCTTTTTTGCTTTATATGTGGCTTTGTTTCACATCCTATGTAGAAAGAGACTAGCAACACATTTACTTTAGTATTGAAAGACCTTATCTATTTACAGACCTTAGTTTTTAGCTCAGCTGACTTTCAGTCATGCTGAGCTATAGCGATCACTCTTTGTCCGTCGTCCGTCTGTCCGTTAACTAGGCACAAATCGTAACCGCTGGACCTAGAATCTTGTAACTTGACATTCTGAGAGGTCAATAAAAAATCTCCTTGGAAACCAGAAATTAGGTCTCTTGTTACCCATATCCTTCGAGCTATGGGGCCCCAAAGTACCTCCCAGAATAGTAAAAAAATTCATACAAAAACTTCAATATCTCATTAACTACATCACTGATGGTCATGATTTTTGGCATACATATTAATCATGAGATGTTCCATCAGTTCCTGCAGACTGGTGGCACCACCTGTATTTTTCGATTTTTAACGAATTTTTTTCTCTATTTTTGAGACCTTAAAAAAAGTGAACATCTGTTAACAGGCCACATATTGTATAGACTAAACCTAGAATCTTCATTCTTGACACAGAGAGAGACCTATGAAAAGTCTCCATGGAAACCAGAAATTAGGTCTCTGTTACCCATATCCTTTGAGCTATGGGGCCCCAAAGTACCCCCAGAATAGTCAAAAATTTCATACAAAAACTTCAATATTACATTAACTACATCACTGATGGTCATGATTTTTGGCATACATATTGATCATGAGATGTTTCATCAGTTTCTTCAGACTGGTGGCACCACCTGTAATTTTCAATTCTTTACAAATTGTTTTCTCTATTTTTGAGACCTTTAAAAATGTGAACATCTGTTAACAGGGCACAAATTGTATAGACTGGACCTAGAATCTTCATTCTTGACACAGTGAGAGACCTATGAAAAGTCTCCATGGAAACCAGAAATTAGGTCTTTGTTACTCGTATCCTTTGAGCCATGGGGCCCCAAAGTACCCCCAGAATAGTAAAAAATTTCATACAAAAACTTCAATATCTCATTAACTACATCACTGATAGTCATGATTTTTGGCATACATATTGATCATGAGATGTTACAATAGTTTCTGCAGACTGGTGGCGCCACCTGTATTTTTCGATTTTTTACAATTTTTTATTCTATTTTTGAGACCTTTAAGGATGCTGTCATATGTTAACGTGGCATAAATTGTGACAACTGGACCTAGGATCTTCATTCTTGTGTTGCAAGGAGGCCCATGAAAAGTGTCTGTGGAAACCTGAAATAAGGTCTCTGTTATCCATATCCTTCAAGCTATAGGACTCTGAAGTATCCCTCAGAATAATGGAAAATTTGATACAAAAGCTGAAGTATCTGAACAACTAATGCAGAGATCACTATGATTCTTTGCATGGATATTGACCATTAAGTGTTTTTATTAGTTTCTGCAGACTGGTGGAGCCACCTGTATTTTTTTTTTAAGTTTACGCATTTTTTCTCTATTTTTGAGATATATAAATACAGACTAAATCTTGGCCTGTTGGTTAATCTGTTTGATGCTTCAGTTGAATGGGAATATACTACCTTTCAGATGATAAAATTTCCTTTTGCGGATCTCTTCCCAGTCAGCTGAGCATCATGACCCATGGGTCACTTGTTCATCTCTGTCTCCTCTGAATTTCTCCTAATCTTTTGGCCTTATAGTTAAAACTGGTAGATAATGATTAAACATTCATTTTGATATCATCTTTATCGTCGCTGAAGGAGCTTCTAGGACGGGGTCCTTGACTTCCTTAACTATGGTGCTTGAGCGCCATCTTTACCTTCTTTAAAAAATAATTGCTTTGTACTTAACAGAGGGGACCGCCAAGAAGAATGCGTTATGAGAGTTATGACTCAGACGATGCTGCAAGTGAAACATCCAGTGTCTGCTCCGAGAGGTCGTTCAGTTCATTTGTATCCCGAACATCCGAGGTTAGTACATTGCCATAAATTTAATTATTTTGAGCTGCCAGAATGTATTAAGTACTGAATATAATATGATGCACAAAATGATCATAATACTTTCTACTACAATGGTAGACACAACATTTTGGAAAAGGTTAAGATACATAAGGACATAATGAGGGTGAAAAGGTGCTTCACTATTAATGTATTATTCTTTTGAGTGATAACTTATACATCAACCTTCAGATATTTGTGTATATTTGCATACAGAAATTAATGCTGATACTTTGAAAAAAAATGTTTTTAACTTTCAAGCATTAACTTTTTTAACGTAGTTTATTACTGGTAGATACATCAGACATTAAATGTGGTTCTTCAGCTTTCAAGCACATATATATATACTTATTATTGCACTCTGACATTATTGATTGGTACTTAAGCACTTAGACATGTTTTATACTTCAGCACTAGCACATGAATGTCTTATACATTAGCACTCAGACATTAAGGCCTACACTCAAGCACTGAGACATATGTTTACTTCAGCACTCAGACATTAATGTCTTATACTTTAGCACTCAAACATTAAGGTTTTGTATTTAAGCACTGAGACATTTTGATGTTTACTTCAGCACTCAGACATTAATGTCTTACACTTTAGCACTTTTATATTAATTTCTTATACTTTAACACCCAGACATTAATGTCTTATACTTTAACACCCAGACATTAATGTTTTATACTTTAACACTCAGTCATTAATGTTTTATACTTAAACACTCAGACATTAATGTTTTATACTTAAGCACTCAGACATATATATTTTATACTTTAACACTCAGAAATTAATGTCTTATACTTTAGCACTCAGACATTTATGTCTTATTCTTTAGCACTTGGACATTAATGTCTTATTCTTTAGCACTCAGAAATTTATATCTAATACTTTAACACTCAGACATTAATGTGTTATATTTTAGCACTCAGACATTCATGTTTTATACTTTAACATTCAGACATTAATGTCTTATACTTTAGCACTCAGGCATTCATGTTTTATTATTAAGCACTTGGACATTAATGTCTTATACTTTAGCACTCAGACATAAATATCTTATGCTTTAACACTCAGACATTAATGTCTTATACTTTAGCACTCAGACACTGGGGAAAGGAAATCCCGGATGAGCAAGGTACAGACATTACTACAGCGTACGCCGATGGGCCCTTCCCCTCCTTGCATCATGAATTTTACAAATCCTATGCCTGATTTATTCCTGGGGTTATGATATGTCTAATGATTCTCATTGATTCATTGAGTTTGTACCCTTGTCAGCTTTAGTTTTATATATTTATTTATTTTTGTCCTACTAATTGGTCATGGAATATTGTGGCTATGGTATTTGAGATCTTGAGTTATTAATTTTTTGTCTGTGTGAGCATGTGATGTGTGTATGTGAGTGAGCCCTATTTAGTATTTGTTGATTTGGCAGTAGTGGTACATTGTAAATTACTGTTAACCCATCCCACCCATACAAATTTTTATACCAGCTGATTGTGATAGCCAGCTGTCTGCCTATCCTAATTGTATCCCATGCATATTTACCTTGTTAAAATAAAAATTTATCTCATACTTTACACATAAATCTTAATTTACTTTTTGTTTGAGTCATAAAATGTTGATTTGTTTCTCAGTCATTCATAGAATCCTTAGTCTGTAGAACTGAAAATGAACTGAATCCACAAATGTCTTCAGTAGATATTGATTGTTTCGAGATATAGATGATGTAATGTTTGTCTGGATTTACAAATTTTATGTTATTTCGATCTTTGCTGATGTGCATCCAGTGTTGTAAATATGTGAAGTTTGTGGAAATGAATCTGTTTGTGGAATATGATAGTGCTGCACAGTGATCATAATCACTGCATAAACAACACACTGTACAAATTAATAGAGTCTATTTAAACACACAATATTGTAGTGTACCATTGCATGAAGGACATGTTGTATATGATACTGCACAGATCAGGCTCTACTTTGTTACACAAATACTACATTAAATGATGTGTAACAGTTTATTTTTACACTACAAGAACATTGATTACACATTGTGCTTAAGTTAAAATTGTGCTGCAGAAGATACCACCATATTGTATGAAATATTACAGTTTAGTTGAAATAAACACTGCAGTTACCCTGATCAGGCATAACACTATATGGCATATTTCAGTATATAAACAGTATTTTGTATACAGAATAATAGTTTACATAAGTTTCAGGTGTACTGATCAGGATGTGCATCATATTGCGGGGATTGTAAAACTTTGACATTTAGGCGTTGGACTTCAGAGCTGAAGGTCCCCGTTTTCGAACCCCACCGGTGCCTCAATGGCATAATGGGGAAATATCGTTATAAAACCTCTGAGATTCGCTCTTAATGTCTGAACGACATGTTTTGACTTCTGGATTATTATTTACTACGTGCATATAAAACCTGAAATCCAGAAGGCTTAATAATAACATATCATTCTAATCGTATGGATACCTTCATCCTCAGTCAATAGAAACTCGCCAATTTTGAGCTCCAGCTGCTCGGGCATTTCTTTCAAGGAGATAAAATAATACAATTTTGAAAAGATTGCCTTTATTATGTCGTGCTTTAACCAGATTAGCAAAACAATGCTGTTATCATCATTCTTTTCCCTGATCATATGACATTTTTGTCAAAATATATACAAAAACAGTAAAAAAATCACAATCGCGCACTGATTTCCGAAAAAAAGTGCCTTAGAACCAAACCTGTTTTTCTGCCTTACAAGTATAAGTTATTTTCTACACTACAATTACCCTGGTCAAGCATTGTGCCTTATGATTGTGCTACATGACTTAGAAACTACATCATATCAAGTATTACAGTTTACTTTTTGTACAATATGAAAAAAGTGTGAGGCATTACTCTATATGGTAGCACTTAGTACTGCCACATTGACACTACTTCTAGTACAACACTAGCACTACACCGATCAGAATGTTGCATTTGTAAACCTAGAAACATTCAATAGGTTACATCAATGGAATGGGTTACTTCATCAGGATTTGTGGGTTCTTAGACTTTCCTAATTCATTCAGACCTCGATTTACATAACATATTCAACGATGCACTTCAGTGAACCTTGTCTAGTGTCATGTGACTGTTGACAGTACTGTGTGTATAAAATGCTGTTTTGTCATATTTTCCTGTTCTTGCCAACACATAGCGAGAAGACAGAGCAACGTCCCTGTCAAATGAACAGGTATACCCTAAATGGTCGCTAGGTTGCGCTCTCTTTAGTTGCCATGACAACTGAGCATGTGATCAAGTAATTTCTGCAGGACTTTCAGGAATGCTGCTTGCATGTTCAGTGCTTCTTTTCTTTGTAACTGATTTTCCTCAAGGATTATGTTGCAGTAACAAAGCTTCATATTTAGTTTCCATAAAAAAAAGAGAAAAACTTTAATTTAAAAACAGCACTTTATGTATTAGACTTAGTTTTTATAAGAGACTTATTGGCTTGAGCTATGGATTATGATATCCTTTTACTTTAAACTTCTTTTCTAATTTTAACTTTATTTCTTAGCTAAATTTCCTTTGTCGGGTAAAAGACTGTAATGCGGTTGAAACTTATTTGCATAGCATTCAGCTTACTTCTTTTGTAGCATGGAAAAACATGGTAGATCAGTGCTTACAAGTTTTCTTGTGTGTGTGTGTATATATATATATGTCATTAAATAGAATCTTATCCAACAAGATTGAAAAGAATCACAGTTATGTTAGCATCTTGGTTATCACAGTAACCAGTGGGATCTTGTAATGCCTACAAACAGATAACATTAAAATAATTTGTATGTTGATCATCTTGCACTGTATTCTGTCATCTAAGGCTATAATAGTTTGAGTATTCATTCAAATATTGTTTAAGAATTCAGTGTCCTCTGCTCACCAGATCACAAAAATGTAGTCAAAACAGTGCCACTGGGTCATAGATAGATTGAAAAAAAAACTTGTCTTTAGTGCTTTTGATTATGTGTGCTATTTTGTCCATACCTTTTAGGTGCACTGTAATCTTTTTAGTTAATGTGTTATGACACTTGTGATATATTTATATTATTCTCACTGACTCACAGCTTTTAATTTTCTCTCGCCTCTTTCTTTTGTTCTTCTGTCAGCTGGATGCACAGGTGGGATAGTCACAGGAGACTGAATGTTGTCTTGTCTTATGTTTCAGTTACTGAAGGTCATAAGGTCAATGTTAGAGGTCGTTTTAGAGGTCATAGGTTATGTGTGACTTTTAGAGATGCATGATGTGTCAGATGAACTGATCATTTATAGACAAGTGGATGTTGTTTGACCTTTGTAATTTATGTTAATGAAGGTCACATTTTCAATATTAGAGGTCATGATAGAGGTCATGTCATCACTTCTTGAGCTGCCTGACATGATGAAGTGAAAACAGATGAGTCTGAGTCATTGGATATTTTCTTGTCTTGTCCAATGTCATTTTGTGTTTTCTAAGGTCATTAGGTCAAAGGTCAAATCAGAGGTCATGGGTAAAATAGAGAGAGCTGCACAAAGAGTAAAGAGACATTATACCAAATCAAAATTTAATGCTTCATAATAATTTTGCTTGCAGGATATGTTTTGTTTATATTTATATTTGAGGACTGTTGACTTTACGGGGCTTATCTATGGCTTGTATCTATAGAGTTTAATCTGTTACATATATTTTATGTTGAATTTTAATAATTTGTTGTAGTAAGTGGAACTTATTGTTTTAGCATGGCATGTTGTTCCAGACTATTTTGTTTCTAACTGCAAGAATGTGCTATATGCATTAAAGCCAGGGTTGGAGTCATGGATCATTGGATGTTTAGATGAACACAATAGTGCTGACCTGTTTTCCTGTACTCAGACCATAATGAACTAGTCTGTCATTACAACCCATACATCTATCATAGTAGAGTCATGTTAGATTCCAACCCTGACTAATGCAGGCATGCAATAATGTATAATGTCACACAGGACTCTTGTATATTTCATATTCCGTGGAATGGTTGCTTACATTGACATTGAACTGATGTTACGTTTACATTATGGGGTATGAAATAATGTTGTTCAGGAAACTACCTGCTAACTAAGGTTTTATCAATGATTGTCCCATATTCACCATATCCCAATGCACAGAAAATATAATTGTTAAAGTTCTCACTCAGCCTGGACTGGAGACCTGTACATTGAAAATGATAGTTAGTTGTGGCATTTCAGGTAACAGTTTATAGACCTTTAAATATCAGACAAACAAATGAATTATCACTGATTGGTTTGACCTCCTGATGCCATAATTAAAATTTTTTAGGTAATATAATAATTATAAGTATTAATAGCACCAGGAAGTGATTTTATTCTGGCTTTTGTCCATATATTTGCTAGTTAATTCTACCTAATATATAGAATTTGTCATGCATCATTTTAATCCCATTGTATCCCCAGTTAAATACGATTTTTGGTATCACTTGGTAGTCAATGTTTAAAATTCATCCCAGTACACCAGAATCAGAAAATGACACAATTTAACAGTCAAAAAACCTTCAGGATTTCTAGATCAGCTGTCTTCTAAATTGGTAAATTGATTTGCATGTTATACTTTATTATTTTGACCGATGACATTTGAGCCTGTTTTAACATGGATAACAGTTGAGTTTGATGCCTGGGTTAGTGTTTAACAATGTAAACCCAAAACCTGATAGAAAAGATACAGATCAGCACATTTTAAAACAGAACCTTGCAAAAAGAAAAAAAAAGATCACAGTTAAGTGGGCATTATGAAAGGAAGTTTTCAGATTCAGCAAATAATCATATAAAAAGGACTGCTTTGGTGCATTATTATCACAGTATGATTAAGCACAAATGTGTATTAGTTGCTACAGGCTAGATGGTTAAAAAAGTAAACAGATACTTGGCTTGACACACAAGTTCTTTGATTTTGCAAATATCAAATATGCAGTTATGTCAGAATGTTTAGTTATGATTAGGACATAAACCATTGATTTAAATGCATATTTGTTATGTGAGAATGGAGGTTAAATTGAGTCATTAATTAAAGCTGAGGATACGATAATGAATAATACAGTAATTACACAACTTAATATTTAGGTATTTCCTTGTGGACTGTTCTTCTAAGTACCCATATTGTTTGGGCCCTGACAGTTTGTATGTCATGAGCATAAATATTTCAGTTGTGAATCTGCAGATTGCCATATATTTGACTGCCGTCAGTCTATATCCTTACGTAATTATAGAGCTATACTGGAATGAGTTGTTTTGTATTTTTTTCACAGGATGTGTCTGAAATCCTCAGTAACATGGCCAGTGGATCATGGGCAGATCGCAAAGATGGACTCATAGCCTTTCAAAACTTACTTCGTAGTTCTCGTCTGCTCAAGTAAGTTGCCAATAATATGTTTCTAATTTTAATAACACCAAAGTGAAATTTTTAAGCTTTATCTAATGTAATTCCATGATTTCTAACTCTTTGATAAAATTTGCTGAAAGGATTCTCCTCAGAGTGTGATTGCAGTACAGTATGACTATGACAGCTCACAAACTTCTGTAGTTTGTTGTATTACTGAATTACTGTAGTACATGAATCATTATCTTGAAAATATAAATTCTACATTGAATTGTTAATATTACATATCCCATGCTTTCATGTGATCGAAGTATCCTCCAGGTGTACCCGGACCGAGATATCCCAGATCACAGCACTGTAAATTTGATTAAGTTTCTGTTTACTTTTACATTTACCTCTGCCTTTTAGATTATGTTTTTGTTTAGTGGATACGTTTATTTTCCTGATTAAACCCAGAAACTTGTGATGGTCAAGATTTTCTTCATTCTCTTCATTCCACAGTCGAATGGAGCTGAAGAAAGTCACAGAAATCTTCACCAGGATGTTTCATGATCCACACGGGAAGGTCCGTGTCACTTTCACTACCTCCCCGGTTTTATGTTCATCATGTCTTGCATTTCATATATTGAAGTCAGAATGTATGAAAATTTAATGAAAAAATTGAAAACTTAAGATTGAATATTATCTAAAAATGAACTGCAGTTTGAAAATAAAAGACTTTTACATATATAAAATGTTGATATATTTTACAGAACGATTCATATATATTGTCACAAAAAGGAACCTATCTCCATAAATGAATGAAACCAAGAAACAGATTGAAAGAATGAGACTAAAAACATATCTGAAATTCTGTTTTACCAGGATTTTTGTTTTAAAGAATAATGTTGCTTTGACCACTTCATAAAGTGAATACATTTAATGAAAAAAAACTTAATAAAATAAAACTTTTTCTGCTGTACCTGAACAAGTCAGTCTTAAACTTATATAACTGTCACAAGCAATGCGTCAGCTTTGAGTACAAAGGTGTGGACAGTAAGTTGTTGAGATATCCATGTAAATGTTATCCTGATATCTGCAGGTATTCTCAACCTTTGTGGACACCCTCATGGACTTTGTCTATGTACACAAGTTGGATATCCAAGACTGGTTATATATCTTGCTTACCCGACTTTTGAACAAACTAGGAACGGAGATGTTAGGTTCAGTCACTATGAAAGTACAAAGATGTTTGGAAACAATACGGTAAGAAAGGGTAAAACTAATTGCACTGATATGCCCTGTACATTTTAATGTGTCTTAAAAAATCACATGATTTAAATCTGAGAGAATACATTCATACGTTTCTTGCTGTTAATTGATGGTTATCCATTACAAAGATCAGTAATTTCAGTGAAAACCCAGTTTCTAGTGTATGGTATTCAATTCACTGTTTTGCTACAGCACCCAGAAAAGAACAAATTCAGTTAGATATTCAGTCCATTTTTTGCACCTAAAATATTTCAAGTCTGGTTTGGCAGCTTGCTGTTGTATTATTACATGAACGTAAATAGTCACTAATTTGTGTATGTATTGTGGAAACAATATAATTCTCGACAAATATCTACACTGTACTTGTTTGAATACTGGAATTCTGAACTTGTTATCAAGCCATCTTTGTAATTGGGTTGTTTCATCAGAGCTGATAAAAAGGTGAATGAATATGGATGTACTCTTACAAACAGAATTATGAATTTGTGTCAGTTTAAAGTATTTAATACTCTGTTGAGTGAGTATGAGTGTCATGTGATGCAGGGTTTATTTGTACATCACCAAAGGTTTCAAGGCATGAAGTGAGAAATAAGGAATCTCAGGAACTGTCACTTTTGGTGACAGAAAGCCTATGGTGGTCAGACATTTTGGGCGCTAACGTTTAAAGTGTGAAGTCCCATTCTAGACCTGTGACTTTTCATATGAAATATTATTGAGTTTTTATATAGTTTTGATCATTCAGTGTTTATGAATAAAGTTTGCTTCCAAGGTAAAGTGAATTGTAGGTTGATGTCTCAGAGAATGAACTTGTACTGAACTTTGTGGTCATTGTGTTAATTATGTTTAATTTATAAAATTTCAGAGAGAGCTTTGCCTATGATCAGCAGTTTAATATCTTGACACGCTACATCATAGACCAGACACAGACACCCAACTTAAAGGTGAGTTTATATATATAACAGTCACGAGGTTTAATGTACAGCCTTCAGGTTTAATATTTTACATAATGTGTACATCATATACCAAAGTTGAGTTCAGGTGATATTATTCAACAAACAGGGATGCCCAATGCAGAGATGAATCTTCTGAATTTTTGAAGATAAATGATTGAGTGAATTGAAATAATATACAATATCAGGATTTTCCAGTCATCATCTTTCTAAAATAGTAAAATACAGAGAATAGTCTATAATTGATTAATTTTGTGATTTATGAATTGATGCATATATAATTTAACTGTGGAATGTATATAGTTTAATATATATGAATGCACACGTAGAAAATACAGGGAAAATCTTTCAGTGGCTGACGTTAACAAAGAGCTTTGATCACTGCTTTGGAAGTTAGAGGGGAGGCCTTAGCCTTAAATGTCTCTGTAACTAAGGAATTGGATTTCAAGTGTGGGTCTTAGCTTTTGTCTGGTTTCTAACTGTGATCTGAGAATTTCAAGAAAGAAAGCTCTGTTCTCTCTGCTTTGTGGTACTGAAACAAACTGGATTTGCTAAAGCCTGTTAAAAATTAAAACAAATTTGTTCTTAAAACCAGTAAAGCTCAAAATTTGGACTCACCAGTAGTATTTAGTGTACTATATCTATTGATCATTATATATGCTATTAATTGCATGAGTTGATGAGACTTTGACGCAATCTGTGACAGCTAACAAGCATGTATGCCAAGAATGATACATCTGCAATCATATTCACATGACAGTTAATGTTGGCATGCTGACCACATAGTTGGCCCTTGTATGTTTCACTGAAATCAACAAGGTAATCAATTTCAGCCTGCTGGTCAATTGCGCATGCTGTATATAGCAGTCACATTGAAGCAAAAAGTGTAATTTTTGAAATGGCAAATGCAGTATGAGATAAGAAATTGCAACGATTGTTGAATATGATAAATGTAAATAGTAATTATATAATATTTGATGACTTAAGAGGATGAAAACAGATGCATGTTGTCCATATAGTTTACCCGATGTTTCCCTGTTTTTTTATTCCATGGAAATCCATCACAGGCAAAGGTATGCGGTTTGCATGTTGTTGTCATGGCTACGGCCAGCGGTAGTTGGTAACCCCTCCTCAAGGGAATCTGACGTCTTTCTCTTTTCCTCCAGCATGCTCCTTATCTCGGCTTCCATCTCTCTCTCGTTACGGCTAGTAGGGCTTTTGCTTTTACCAGTGCATTGCTATTTTCGCATCAGTAGTTAGAATTCCTTGGATTTACTAGTCCAGAACGTAGTATAGTCATTAATACACTTACCTATAGTCAACACTGACCCAAATTGTCACCACAGTAGATTACATTTGCAGATTTATCGGAAGATGTTTGAGATATGATATTTAGAACATTCATAGGGGACTGATAAATGCTGTATTAAGGCTATGAGTTTTCTGGCCTGTATATGAAAATATGATTGAATGAGCTTGTTAATGAAAGGCTATGAAAAAAAAAATCCTGAACAAAACCGTGGTTTCATTTTCTATTGTGGACATACATGATATTGAAAAAAAAAAACAGCTTTGCAACACAGATGCTTAATCATGCTCTAAGTGGAACCATCTGCCTTTCCATCTGTGTGTGTGTGTGTATATATATATATTTACATCTACACAAACATACATAAACACATACATACATACATTACACATGTGTATATATGAATTTATTCATTACCACTAGGTCAGTTGAGTGATAACTGAAATCTTTTATAACAGTAGGTCATTAGCAGAGTTGATGAATGTCAGTAGCTTTGTATTATCTGTGTTTATTTATAGGTGTGTTTAGGCCATTTATATTAGTGAATGGCAAGCTGTTTTATCACTGCTTGTCCACCATTCACAAAATGAATGGTGGTGTTTCTGTTGTGGAGCTGAGCAATGCTTATATTCCTTGAACCCCCTGTGTATGTATGTGTGTGTGTTGCTTTGGTACATACCAAGTAATACTTTGTTTTATTTATAAACATGCCTGACTTTGCTTTTATTTTCAGCATCCATGAAAGGACTTTCTTATTCAGCCTGTCAAGCTGTCCATCTTTGCCTACTTTTCCTCCTCATTTTGGTCTCAGTCCTAT
Organism: Sipunculus nudus; assembly: GCA_026874595.1. Taxonomy (NCBI): domain Eukaryota; kingdom Metazoa; phylum Annelida; class Sipuncula; order Golfingiida; family Sipunculidae; genus Sipunculus; species Sipunculus nudus. The sequence continues at coordinate 10,092,052 of CM049317.1, forward strand.
TTTTCCTACTGCTCTTGAAAATTCCTACTTTTCTGTACATGTTTGTTTTGCACTTTAATATGAAGTGTAAAAATGCTGTGAATTTATGTGAAATTACCCTTTTGTTATCATAAGGAAAATATTATTGGAAATTTGAGCAACATGTAATTTCAAAGTTTGCAGGAACATACTGAGCACCACATAACAGTTATTGATAAGTGTTATCCCTTTTTGTGATTCCAAATTCTATATTCTAAAATTCACATAAATAATGTTGTAATATATGTGGTTTCAGTCCTAGTTTTGTCCTTCTTTTCATAAGGGTGCGCTTGACAGCCTGGACTATTTCACTCACTCATTTTGGAATGCAAGATGTAATTAAATGGTTAAAATGTAGGACTTTCAGGTGTAGATATCTTAGTTTTATCCTGGCCTGAGCCTTAGTGACAAGGTTGTGATGTCTGGACTGAAGTCTGTCTCTCCTAGGTGCATCAATCGCAATTTGGCAAATTAAGTTTATATTGAAATAGTACCAGTAATTAATTCGAGCAGGTAATCCGGTAATTATTTATAAGGAAACCAGCACCACACCTTGCAATTTAAATAAAATAATTTAATAAATAATAAGAAAACTCTGTATTTTGTCATGACATGTTGGCTGAAGTGTCAAGGTCAGGGACACATTTTGACAGATGATGGTAGTTCTTGGTATCTATCTAATACTTATAAAAGGAATTTGGTTCACGTTCGTTCGCAATGTTCTCTAAAACAGCGTTGAGTACAATACTGTTCCATACATCATTTTAATGGTTATTATCCCCTCAGTGATATAGGCGATATGAAAATAAATAATTTTTAATGTACATATAATTTTGAGTGATTTTTCCGTTTTTTTTACTGAGCACAGCCGAACTGCCTTCGGCAATCACCGGAATGCATGCATTGTGGTCACTCAACCTCTAACACTAAGGACTATTGTTCATATGAATAACGCTTGCTTTCAATGAGGGATTTGACCCATGTGCGTAGTCAGTAAAAGAGAAAAACACATTTCTTGCCGTATGAAATGGAGAGTTCAACCCAGGAGGATTAATGTCAAAACCTAATTCAAGGTCATAATTTCAGAAAAAAAGGCTGGGGTGGGGTGGTTGCGGGGGTTTCAGGTCTCAAATTTTGTCTGATACGATGAATACGGTGGCTGAAATAGGGATACGAACCCACTGCATGGAGTCCCGTTTGGGTCCGCTTCTGCTACTTACGATGTATGCATATTTCTGTTAGTTTCCTTGCAACATACATTTAATCGAATCTTTCATGTGTTCCTCACATCAACCTATTCTTTATACGTCCAACAATAGAAACCAGTCAAATATCAACGAAAAACACTATATGCCTCCGGGTCTCATTCCAGTTCGCAATGTAAACCATCACTGACCAGGTCTTCAAGGTAAACAACCTATGATTTTTGCAACGAGCACAGCGCCACAAAATAAAAGTAAAAAATATTTGTACATATCATATTTAGAGAGTATCCCACTAAAAATCTATATTTTCTTTTAACTTTATAATAAAACCAGAGCCAACGTTCAAGATCTCAGTAAATATATCTCCCAAACCCCGGTAAAAAGCCTGGTATACCGGGTTTATCAGCTAGTCATAGATATAGTAAAACACATCATCAGCTAAAATAGGCCAGACAAGCTGTCATTTCAAGGGAACTTTTAGAATATTGCAAAGTAGATCTATACATTTGATAATTTTGGACCATATGTGTCATTCTCTATTTCTGGAGTGCACAGAATTTTCTTCCATAGAAACATTCTGAACAGAAATATTAGCATTGCATAATTACCGCCAAAAACTGAAGGGGGTGCCCCTTGGTTGGCCTTACTTATCACCATGCATGTAACGCCAGAAACCCGGCAGGGTTAACTATACAACTACGTAACAATCTTATCATATTTTAGCTCAGCTGACTGAAAGTTATCTGAGCTATAGCAATCAAGCTTTATCCCTAGTCCATCTGTCTGTCTGTCCGTCTGGTAACAGGGCACAAAGCATAACCACTGGACCTGGAATCTTCTAACTTAACACCCATGGAGGTCCATAAAAAATCTCTTTTGAATCCTTAATTTAGGTCCTTGTGACCTATATCCTCCAATGGGGCTCAAATGTACCCCCCTAGAATAGTTAAAACTTTGATACAAAAGCTCCAGTATCTGAACAAATGCATTGATTGCCATAATTCTTTCTATGCATATTGATCACAGAGTGCTTCATCAATTCCTGAAGACTGGTGGTGCTACCTGTATTTTTCTAATTTTTACACATTATTTTCTCCATTTTTGTGACCTTTAGATGAAGCAGTCCATCCATTAAAAGGGCACAAAGTGTAACAGTTAGACCTAGAAACTTCTAACTGTACATCCAGGGAGGTCCTAGGCAAAGCTCCTTTGAAACCTGAAATTAGGTCATGGTGACCTATATTTAGCATAATACGGGCTGAAAACATGATTTTGAGCACCCAGTCAGTCAGATGGGGCACAAATTAATATCCAGGGAAGTTTTTGGCAAATATTCATTGAACCCTGGAATTTGGCTATGGTGACCTATAATCTGCAAGTTACTGGCCAAAAGGATGAATTTAAGCACCCAGACAGCCAGACAGCTGAGACAGGGCACAAAGCTTAACTGTTGCGTCTAGAATCTTCTCACTGGACATCCAGAGAGGCAGATCTCCTTGGAAACCTGAAATTAGGTCGATGTTGACCTATAATATTTAAACTACAGGCAGAAAATATGATTTTGGGCACCATTCAATCAGACAGGGCACAAATTGTATCCTGTAGCCCTAGAAACTTCTAATGTGGCATTCAGGGAGGTCCTGGGTAAATGTTCTTGGAAACATGAAAATAGGTCACTGTGACCTTCGAGCTGTAGAGAGAAAAAAAACATGATTTTAGCACCCTGAAAGTCAGATGGGCTCAAACTGTATTTGCAGGCCTGGAATCCTCTAATGCAAAATCCAGGGAGGTTCTTGGCAAATTTTCTTGGAAACCTGCAACTAGGTCATGATGACCTATATTTTGCCAGTGACTGTCCAAAAACATGATTTTGAGCACCCAGACACTCAGAAAACGCACAAATTGTATCCGCTAGACCTAGAAACTTCTCATTGTACATCCAGGCAGGTCATGGGTAAATGTCCTTGGTAACACAAAGTTAGGTCACTGTGACCTATATATTGTGAGCTGTGGGACAAAAACATGATTAGTGCAACCTAAAGGTCAGACTAGGCACAAATTGAGAGCACCTAAAAAGTAACACAGGGTACAAATCTTACCTGTTAGACCCAGAAATGTCTTTCTTAATGTAAAAAGGATGTCATTATGTCTCCTTGGACATCCGAAATACGATCACTGTGACCTATATTCTGTGAGCTATGTGAAAAAACATAATTTGAGTACCCTCAATGTCAGATGGACACAAGATGTAGCTGTTCCACTTAGAAACTTCTAACTTTGCATTGAGGGAGTTCCTAGTAAATTCTTTGAAATCGTGAACAAGGTAGTTGTTACCTTTTTTCCAAGGAAAGGGGGCGAAAAAACATTCGCATTCTGGAAGTCATTCTACACCAGCATTGTTTAAGGGTCCTTAACAAATATTTTTCACAAGATTATTACATTAATAATAAATAGATGCATCACCTGTATATCAGATTCAGCTGAGCGTCATGGCCCATGGGCCACTAGTTGCTTTTGTCTTTATTCAGTAAACCATTCCATGGGGATCTTCTCAATTAAATTTGGGATAACAAATTCTTTTTCTCTGACTATGAATTTTATTTAATGTTAATTTTCGGAAAATTTGTTCTGATTCCTTAAATATGTTAAAAATAACTTCATTTAATACATGAATAACAGCCCTGGAAAAATATCCTTAAACCCCTAAGCTGTATCCTATTCAGCTCTGAACATCTTGACAGCACATCATAATGGTAACCAGTGATATTTTACTGGCTGTTATTAATTTCCAGAGGTCCCTTGTTAAATGTCCGACTATCTGTTGGATCCCTGTATATATCATCTACCGTATTTATTCTAATTTGGCGACCACTTAAAAATAATTAATTTTCTCAGAGGTTCCAGATAATGGAGGATATTTGAAAATTATCTTCATGCAGAATTTGCGGTGGTCGAGAAATTAGAGGCATACGGTTTGATAACCTTCCGTAGAGACGAGGAGCTGCTCTGACACTCGAGCGGTCATATGAATTGATTGATAATTTGGTCGTATATAAGTTTGTTTTGTTAGCTTAACAGTATTTTTAACAAACGGGCTTCCAACCGTCACATGAATTATACGCAGTCCGCAAATGATTAATGAAACTGAGCTCAATCACTTTACAAAATGATCACTACTTCGCGTATAGGTACAATCACTTGACATAGACGGCAACTCCTGTAACCACCAGTTGTTTCAAGTTAACCTGCCAGGCGGCGATATCGGCGGGCCGAAAAGGGACAAGCAGCTGCATCAAGTTGGAAGAAGACTTTATAAAAAATAAATGCCTATTATCAGATAACTTTTATTTGCATATTACATAATAAATATAGGAAAGTAAAGGCGCGTTAAAATATATACGACCGGAAATGGTCCTAGCTCGCGTGCCCTCGATCGGGCCCCATTTGGTACGCGTGGTCACCCATCCAAAAACTAACCGGGGTCGTTTAAACTTAACTAAGATGACAGTTCCACCTGTATCACAGTTGTTCCACCACGCGTGCTTTGCGGTATTTTGTAAATATTATTGCTGAAGATCCCACGTGAATTGCACACGAGCAATGGTACATGTCGATGCAGGGACAGCTGACTGTACTGATACTGTATTTGACTTTTGTATGAGTGTATTTGCCTAACAGTCCATCCTCCTCTTGAGGGTCCATGTCATACTTCAGCTAGTGCCTTTCTGCTAAAGCTATAGCATGTAGTTCTGAACAGTTGTGAGCATTTGAACTGTAGTAGTGCAGACATGCTAATTCTTTCACTGTATATTGAAAATCTTTACCTCTGACTACCAGGTTTTGTTAACATGTGCATGACAGATATGTAACATGAGCTGTATATGACAGAATATGCTTTTTCTCAAGACACCTGTTAGTGGGACAATTCTGTACAGAATTGTGTCGATCACTTGTGTCTCTTTGAAGTTTTGTCACCTTCAACTTTCAGAGAGGACACTAGTTTCCATTAGTATAGTGAAACTGTATTCCTAATCCTCTTACATGTAGTTTTAGTTCCCTGGCTTGGCTGTGCAGTAGCTTATTTTTGATACCATTGGAAAATGTAAAATGCCAGTAGTAGGATGATACTGTATAGTATGTACATAGTTTTTATCTTATGTGCATTGTGTTTGTGTGAAAATTGAATTTTGTCTCCTTTACTGCACGCTTATGTTCTTCTAACTTTGATAGAAAACTGGATGCACAAGTGCAGAAACATCAATTTGCATCATAAAGCTTTTAAAAAAAGTGGCATGTTGTTTGACAGTATGTTAGACCTAATTTCGCCATGTATTTCTGAGTCTGTGAGGCGGCATTAGTTGGCATGTTGTTTGGCAGAATGTGAGAGCTAATGTCCTCTGCCACTGCACCATGGGTCTAGTGACTGGTCTTGTTCATGCATCTGTCTGTCCATCTGTCAACTCTTCCTATGTCATGTGATACCTCAAAACTTTAGCTCTGATCCAATGCCAATTAAAATGGCAGGTCTTATGGGTGTCTTCATATTGTTTTGATCATGTTTAAACCAATTTTTCTGATTAATTAAAAAAAGTCATACTTTACTATAAAACCAGCCTCCTTGTCTTGAAAACGTCTTATTTGAAAAAAAAAGAGAATTAAAATTATTTTTCCCTTGATCAAGAATACCTTTAGGACGGTACCCAGGACAATGTAGATTAAAAAAAAAAAATATATATATATATAGTGAGTTAGGATGTATATCAGTGCGGCACTATATATCAAATTTGCAGCACTCGAAACTTCAGTTTGGTGTTTTGTGATCAGTTTTGCATTAATGCCGTATGCTTCACTTTTACTTTGAATAATTAATTAACATGATCACCTTTCCATTGATTTGCATACACCCGATTTGCTTCATTGAGCACAATAGTGTAATTAATAGCAGTGATTATATATTTATGACACTAGAAGTTTCCCAATGCAGATTGTTCTTTCATAAACCAACCACAGGTTATTGTTAAACACTGTAGTATAATATACTATAAAATATATTTTTGATTAAAAAAATTGAGATCATTTTCACACAAATTCATCCATTAAAATTGATTAGATATATGAAATAAATATTATGTTACAGTAACACAAAATGATACTATCTTAATTTTTATGAAATTGACCTTTCTGATTGTGTACTTGCTTTTATGGTTTTACTTTGACGGTAACATGTACATATTATGATTGTATGCTTTGTTGCATTACTTGTTTTCTTGACAATGTGTTATTTAACTGCTGAGTACATGTGTGGTGATACCTGTACTTTTAAATCTTTGTTTTTTATGTGTTCTGTGTGTATATTGTTACAAATTTAATTTGCCAGACGCCATCTGATTTGATCTTAAATTCAAACTGATTTTTCCAGGTCCAAAACAGGCTTTTAGAGGATATCTGTATTACAATTTTTTTAGCTGAATGCCAGAGTTTTGTGCAGATCTGAAAATCAGTTTGAAATCTATATACTAGGAATATATTGAAATTTTTGTATTTCTTATTCTGTTTATTTTTTTTTGGTGAAAGGTGAAAGTAGCGCTGTTAAACTACATGCACGGTCTGACTATGATTATGGATCCCGGAGACTTTGCAAACACGAGCGACACCCGGCTGGCAGTGTCTCGTATTATCACATGGACATCTGAACCCAAAAGCAACGATGTTCGAAAAGTAAGTTCATAGAACTGGGCTTAGTCTGTGAAGGTTTTTAAATAAATTGCATCTAAAATAAACAAATAAATAAAGGCAAAATTAAGGTAAGTAATGGAGTAAATGTTTCTACTTAATTTATCTTTTGTGGTTTGCAAGGATTTCATAGTTACAGTATTGAGGGAAATATTCAGATAAAATCCCTTGACAAAATTCCAGGATTAAACTTTGTTTGACAGTTATGCTCAAGAAAAAAAAAATCATTAATAAATGTCCTAAACAGGTTAAATATAAGGGTTGATGGACTTGTGTCATTACTGCGGTCAGGGAACCAAGGCATTGGAGCAAGCTTTATTTGTACTTTTAAACAAATTGCGTACAATAGAGTTTTTGTCAGTTCCTGTAGAATAAAAATAAATGAATCTTTATGAAACAAAAATGAAAAAATACAAACTTTAAACTTGGCAACTACGAACTGTAAAGCCACCCACAATAACTGATCCTTTGCTTGCTCAATAGTACTGTTGCTGATTTTATTTAAATTTACAATGAATTAGAATTACCAGTACTGCATTCCTAAGTATTTACCTCAACGTGCACATTGGACCATGGAATATGTTTGAGGTCTCTGCTCTCTGATGTGTTTTCTATTTTTTTCTGTTTCATTCCAGGCTGCCCAGGCTGTGTTGATATCACTATTCAACCTGAACTCACCAGAATTCACTATGATGCTCACTGCCCTGCCGAAGACATTCCAGGTAAGCACAGCATGAATAACCATCCTGTCTGTCACAGTTGTGTGTGTGAATGAGGTTGCTGTAAAACCATGAAGATACAGAAAGACCTACCTTGATTAATAACCAGTGTCCTCTAGTCTCATATCCTATGAACGAAACAAATTTGATAATCATAGGTAACTCCTTACAGTAAATGTCTGTCACTGTGTCCCAAGTATTAAAGTAAATTCTTTAACAGGCTTGTGGCACAAGGGTAGAGCACAGCCAGGACTCAAAACTGGGAGTTTGAATCCAAGCGTAGAGGTTTTCAAGGTTGGTCCCCAGCCGGGATGAGGGCTCTGCGGGCTTAATGGGAATTTCATGTCCAGTGGCTGTGCTTCATTCATAAACCATTGTGCCTTTGGGGGTTCTGCAGTGGTATGAGCTGGCAAGGGGGACGATTACACTTCCAGGGCCCACAGGTGCAGTAGTCACCAGGCATGGTTAACACCAGGATATAAAATGAGAGGTAGCCTTTGATACTGCCCTGTCATGAATGAAATTCTGCAGATTTACATAAACTTAGTTAAGCTAGCATTTAAAAAAAAGGAAGCTGCTACTGCCAACAAAAATATTTAAAAAAAAGTAAGGTCTTTAAAGTTGTGCTTTATTTGCATTAAAAAGTCATGCATAGGTTATAAAATCTTAATCCTCAGGAAGTACTAGTGTATTAATGCCCTTATCCCTTAGGTCTGTGATTTAATGTCTGTAATGTTTGTTTACAGGATGGCGCATACAAAGTCTTACAAATTCATATTGTATTGATTGTATTGATAACATATTGTTTCAGGTCTGTGATTTAATATATCTGTAATGTTTGTTGACAGGATGGCGCATACAAGATCTTACACAGTCATCTGCGAGGTACAGGAATGGACACAGAGCCCTTGACCCCAAGAAACGTAGTCACACCCCCAGGACGTCTGTCAAGGCCATCACCGACCACGTATGTGAAATATTTAAGGCCAGTGATTCACATAATTTCTCACAGTTTGGGTCTAAACATGTATTAGGTCCAAATTATGCTTTATGAATTTAAGTCCCCAAATATTTGGATTTTATATGTCATTTTTGCATTTTATCATGGGCCAATTGGTCTTGATTCAGAGTACCTCATTACAAAAAAGAAGATTGTTTTCAAAATGCTTAAATCATGTTCTGCATTTTTTACCATAATTTACAGTAATATCTCAATTGTATATTAGCACCATCTGGTGTATTTTTAGTAAACCAGAAAAATGATATTTGAAATGTTTTGTACTTGCTTTAAAATCTTAAATTTAAAATATCAGTGAATTATAAAGTTACATATATGTACTTCATGGGTGGTGATAGGCCTCAGTATGTGACGGTTGATTTATTGAAGGGTAAAATTTAAAAAAAAATAGTTTAAAAGCTAGGCATTAGGTGGTGCTGAAAAACAAATGAGGTTATACTGTAAATAAAATCTGTAGTGATTTACATGGAGTAAACATACTACCATGGTCATGAAGATCTATGTTAAAATTCAAGTTTATAATTTTAAACATTGACACTAGGTGGGGGTGGTAAGCAAATGAGGTATTACTGTTAATTGAAATATTGATTTGTCACAGGCCTGCAAGGGATGAGCTAGAGACAGAAAACATGAATCCTGAAGAGATTTATAACTCTATCAAGAAAACATCAGCTGACATCCAGAACTGGAGCAAGCTGGACTCGCACTATGATGATACCAAGAAAGAACGAGATAGCACGTCCCAGGACAGTGGGATACAGAGCTCGATGCCTGACGTTCGGGGAGGGAGCCCTGACACCCGCAGTGAGCTGGCCAGGAGGAGGCTGCATTATAATCCATCTCACTATCAAGATGAGGTATTGTGATTTATGAAAAGACATATTTTGGAATTTTTAATTGCAGACATAGGTGGTACCTGAATTATTGTGTTTTTAGCTCAGCTGACTATAAGTCATCTGAGCTATAGTCGTGGTCCATTGTCCGTCGTCCGTCCGTCTGTCCGTCCGTCCGTAGATGTGGCAACGGTTTGAAACCGTAAGACCTAAGAATCCAAATTCGGCATAATGTTAGATGTCCCCAAGATCTCCTACCAAGCCGAAAACTGGGTCTTTGCGACTTCGTTCCTTTGAGAAATTAAGGAAAAACCTCAATTTTTTATTTAAATCCTATTTTCACACTTCAGGACTGCCTAATATCAAAACCACTCATCTGTTTTTCCTCATATTTACCATAAATATTCCTCTATATAGTTCCTAAGTACATCCCAGAAATTAAGTCTGTGAAGTATAAATTCTTTAAGTTTTTGGCCCAAACATAATGGACTTTGTAAAAAATCAGGAAAAATATTTAATCACTTATCATGAAAAATGTTGAAACTAAAGTCTATTTTCCCAAGTATATAACTATGTTTAATTAAGATTCAATTGTTTACCCAAAATAAGATCTGAATTTTGTAAATTTTTTAAGTTAATACCTTAAAAATAAAATCAGTACCTTAAATTTTGCCCAACTTTGACCATGGCATGTTTTTTTCCTGTAGGTACCATTGATTTAATTTTCACAGCATGTAAACATAAATATTTAATTTGTTTAAATCTGAAATTTGAAAATAAAAGTTTGAAAATTAAGTTAGTTATTGAGTTTTTTTCTTGAGGCTCTATTGTAGTCATTTGCTTTGATTACAGATTACAGATGCAGGGTCCAACTCTAGGTCACTAGAAGTCAGCTATGCCAGGATTTCTTATTTGTTACAGTCACTGGGGGAGATCCCCTGCTGTGACAGCTGTACAGTTATTCTCATATTCTCATATCACCACCCCAATCCCCCCCCCCCCTAACCCAACCCACAAAGTGTTATGCAGTAATTGTTATTGTTTTCACTGTATCTCCTTAATTGTAATGCTGTTTTCACTCCGATATGCAAAAACTTTCCTTGAAAAAGTAATTCAAGGTGTAATCCAGAAGATGCAATGTTGTGTAATGTAGCATGTTTAAAGAAATCAATTTTCTTTTAAATGATTTTAACAAATATAATTGAACCCATCAGTATGCTTAAATTAATAAAATATGAAGCACATTATGGATAAATAAAGACACAATTAAAAATTGTGAAATTTAAATCAAGTATTATTTTTAGATATTTATTGTTTTACAGATTTAAAAGATATATTTTGGTGGTAAAAAATAAATAAACATTTGTATGCATGATGTGGTGTTATCTGACAAGATTTATGATGATGCAATTGAGAATTATGAATCAACTTTTATATTCAGATATATATGTTATATTGGAAATGTATAGAAATATAAACTTAAATTTTTAAAAATATTGATGTGATAAAAAAATGAGGATTTAATACAAACATTTGTTCATTATTTTCCTGCCTTAGCAGAATTTGAGATCAGGCTTTGTTTGTCCTGTTTTATGTTGTTAATTAGTTATATTTCAACTGTATACATTTCATAAAAAAATACATATATATTTAATAATATATATTATACAAAAAAATAGATTCAATTGAATAAATGTGTAGACTACTTAAATGTCAACAGTTAATCAAAAAGCCAACTAATGATCATGGTAATAGTACAGATCATTTGTTCACAAACTGCTCACATGCTTCAGTTTCAACATTAGGAAACACATGGTCAGGTCACAAAATATTATTTGCAACAATTTCTTGCTCATCAATACAAACCAGTCATATAAACCAACCATGGCCTTTATTACCTCTTCCTCTTACACTTTATCTCCATTTGATATTATTTTAGATTTTTACCTTCAAGGTCAACTTCAGCTGAGCACAGTGACCCATGGGTCCCTTGTTTAAAGAGGGTTCTGTTTTTATGGGGGTCGCAGACCTCTTAATCTATATTTCACAGGACTGTGTCAGGTGTCGATAATACAGAGGTGTCCACAGTAGAAAGCTACAGATTAAGAAAGGTGTCCTGGTATTAGTCAATATGCTCCTTGTTAAAGTCAGGTCTTCATGATAAGTGAAGACTAACCACGCCCAAAGATTTTCTAGATATATGTTATAGAAATTTCATGATGGTTTCATGGTAAAAATGAACATTTAATGCTTCATTTGAAAAATGGTTTAATATCTGTGATACACTTGGCTCTTCAGCAGACTTAATAAATCAGTAATAAAATAAATATTTCATTCCATTTAGGACACTATATAATTTGCCTATGTATGGTAAAGATGCACTATTGACCACAGCAGCTTATGTAATTCATGAACTTCAGGACTGAAACTCTCATGAAGATTTCCTGTTAGTGCAGAAAGTAAAAATGATATTATTGGATTACAAAAGGCATTACAAATTAATGTTCACTAGCCCACATAAGTCATATTTTGCAGTTTGTCACTGAATTAAATGGTATCACACTTGTTTAAATCTGAGAATATAAATAATAATTTCTGAATTTATCAAATTAAATTAATTTATTTTCCTATGTGTCACACAGAAAAATGGGTACAACAGAGCCGCTTTGGAAGAGGCTGTATTTGATGTGGATAATGAGCTTTTCAATGAAGGTAGGTGTTTTCTTTTGACTTTATGGTACAATTTTAGCATTATGTATTTTTTGGCACGAAGATATCTTGTTCATGTGCTTATGCTATTTAAGTGTTTATATTTATATATGTTTCTCTAATGTGGTAAACTTATCTTGTTAATGTTGTCATTGTGAAAGCATAACAATTGTGACCTAGATAACTTGTATAGAATGTAATAGTTTCATATTTCTTCACCATGTCATCCATATTGGTAGATACAATGGTTACCATGAGCTGACAGTGTATTTATGGTAAAAATAAACCACACAATCAGCACCCTCTAGTGTTCGTGACAGAGTATCTTATATATCATGAGGTTGTATTTATTTTAGTTTTATTACATTTATAAATGATCACTCTAAACCAGAGTCCACTTTAAAAGAAAATGTTTTATAAGTCTTATATGAATGATCTTTTCTTTGACTGTTAACTTCACTGAAAAAGAAAATAGATAAAAAGCCAGTTGGGTGGTTGAGTTTCACATTAACTCAGTATTAGCAATATTATGTCTTACTTAAACCTAAGACTAGCATCTCAGCATATTGTCTTTACTTGAGCTCAGATCGAGAACTATCTGACCTAGAATGCCAAGTTCACAGCAGTTCTTTCTGGCAGTAACTAAAGTTTGTTAAGACATGCTTAAACACTGTTTAAAGGATAATTTGAGCTTAATAATGAAAAGTAAATGTAAGAATAGAACAAAGACAAGTGATCAGTCATGGCTTGACGTGCAAAACTGTTTTCAAAAGATTGGAGAATGAGTTAGTTAAAAATGTAGAAAATTAATTAAGACTTTGTGAGCTGTATTTGGATTTAACATAGGGTCATTGTCTTCATGTGCAATGTACGTTCCCACTTGACCAACCATGCAGCTGTCAAATGAACCCTTTAATTTTGAAGCACTGAAGTAATATCTGCTTTTGAAGCAATTATCAGGGATCTAGAAGGTGATCCAAAATGAAAAGTTACCATGAATCCATATCCTGTTTTCTGGTAAAATAAAAATGAAATAGAAAGATCTGTTCTTTACACCAGTCCCACCCATCACAGTATGTTTCCTGAAGATCTGTTACAACTTTACAACAATTAATGCATTTCTGTTGAATAGACAAAACAGTCGCCTCAGCAGTAGAGTCAATTTTAGTTCTGAGTTGAACACCAGGGGATGCTGACTGTCATTGTGGTCCTTTTTACTGTAGATATGTCACATTGTCATGGTGGCCTAATCTTATTGGTACATGCACTGGTTTAGATAGATTTTCCAGCACTGTTTTTTTCTAAATTCTATTTGCTTTAGATGGGACTCCTAAGACTAAAGGTAAACTGTAACATAATTTGCTGCATATTTGCTGCCTTAGGTGTAAAATATGCTAGAACATGCAGGAAATTTGTAGGCCTAACATACCCTGACTGCATGGCCAGACTGAGTAACATTTATAGACTGCACATGCTGTTCATCTATATCAGTTGACCATCCTTACCTATGTGACTTTAATAAAGTATAAGAATGGTCAAGTAGATTTGAATCTTGTGCTTTGGAGGGCATGTTTATACCAACCCATTTTACCATTCATGATATTATCATACTTCTGTGAACTTAGTATTTGAATCTCATTTAAGGCCCATTCTAGTCTGTTTTTATTTACTACTAAATATTTGTAAAATTAAAATCATATCTGAGATACCTTCAGCCATACCTTGGTTGTTTGCTATAATTGACATTTTCCAGTGTAAGGATGAATGAATTCCTCATATTTACATATTATCATATCAATAGACTGTTCAAGGTTTAAAAAATCACTGATATTCAAAGTTCTTCAGTGAGGGATGACACTGCTCTGGTTGTGGCAACTCTGCCTTAGGTTGTGCTCAGTCACTCCCTTTAGAATCATTATTAGTTCTCCCAAGTGGTGATAGGTGCCACTGTATGCACTATCTTATCCCATTGAGTCAGATGCAGTTACACACCCTTGCTGCCCAGGCATGTTATTTGTAGTGGATGCCACCCAGTAATTAATTTCATTAAGACCCCCAGCATTTGGTTCAGAGCAGCATGACATGCTAGCTGGAATAGCTGCATAATAAATATACATCTTCCAAGTTAGTGGCCTTCTCCATTGCTGTTGCTGTATTGACCAAGTGCTTGCCTATACAGTTATAATGCTTGTATTAATGAGCTTATGTGCCTAATTTTTCCCATGTAAAATTTAGAGCTTAGAGTGTATGCTGCAAGTCGTAACATTCCTTTGTAACTTTATTAATGGTATGTTCAGTAACAATTCATGCAAAATTGGTTAAAATAAACCATCTTTGAAAGTTTTTGCAGAGTTCCAAATTGATCATGATTCTTTCTCATACTGGTATATGTTAGTTACCTTTATTTTTAACTGCATTTTAGGGCTGATACACAAGCACAGAAAAATGAACTGGAACAATTAATGTATAGTGTTATTTAATCTGAACAAGTATTGTAAAATGTCTTTTTAAGTAGACAATCCAAAAAGATAATATAGTCAGATAAACATTTGATTCGATAATCATCTATTTGGTGAAATTAAGATAATAATAAAAATCCCTGAGTTAAAATTTAAGTTTATATGACATCTCAATGCATGTACATGTATAATTAAAGAGAAAAATGGAATTTATAGTAATAACATACACTTTCACCTCAGTGCACTGATATGTCCCACCATATATATATATATGTATCATAAAAGTATGTCAATAATTGATATAAACCTTAATCAGAGCTTGTATATAGATGCCTCTTTCTGCTGGCAGGGGTATGTTTTACGTGTTATTAATTTGCCTGATGCTTGTACTCTCTGCATGCTGCTTATCGTCTTGTACCTACGTGGTGAGAATGTGCTTGTTTTTGTTGTCCCTAGCCCCATTGAAGAGTCTCCTTGGCTTGGCAGACCAGCAGGGTGAGCAAGCAGAATGCTTTTGTAATATGTACTAACACCTGGATTTAACAGCGGTCACTGATGTAGTGAGACATACTCATAATGTTATCTTTAACTCAGCTGTGCTGTGACATTCAATAAATTATGGATTGTTTAAACATTGCTTTTAGACATGTTGTGTTATTGTACTCCATAAATCATGGAATATCATAGTTCAAGAAAACTTTGAACCAGTATCCTAAATGTCAGGTGTGTTTTATGTTAATGTTACCACTGTAGCAACTAGTGGTTGGAATGGGTTGTGAAATCATGTTCGATGACTGAAAGATAAAAAAATGATCAATGATCGATTATTAATTTATTATTTTATGTACCATTTATATTACCATGAAATATGCGATATTGAATTTTACATAAGTATTTACCTAGTAAATTCAGTTTAACTTGTACATCATGCCCAAAGGTCAAGGTAATGGCCGTGTGGTTGACACTTATTGTTGCACAAGGTTTAAGTTAAACTGCTGTTTGCTGTTTTGTACCCTGTCTTTCTTATATCTCTGACAGAATGAGAATAATTTATCAGGATAAAATGTCTTCTTGGATATGCATGCATAATTGTAAATGATAGATCATGCAAAAATGCATTAATTTAATCGATTGTGAAAAAAACCCTACCAATTATTTATATAATAGATTAAATGGCACACCACTAATAGCAGCATTAGAGCTGAATTGTTTCTGCGATCAAATGACCTTTTCCATGGGTCTGTGTCCAGGAAACTTAAATCATGTTTCTATAATCATGACATTTCAAAAAGGCAAGTGTCCAGAAAACTGACTGGTTATAAGTGGTCTTAGATGGAACATGGTCCATCAGTCTGCAAATTTGCCACAGAAACTTTACAAGGATGGATTTTGATTAAACTCACCAGAAATATTAACATTCACCAAAGTTTGATTCCTGGCAGAATCTATGCAGAATTTGGTGGCGCCTTGATGACTTACCAAAACACTTGTGGATTTTCATGGAACTCATTATTAATATTTACCAAAAGAGCTTCTCGCTCTGAATTAAATTTTTGGCAAAACCCACATATATTTACTGAGGTCAAAGGTCACAAGACATACAAGAGGCATATAATCACACCCTAGTGGTGCTGTTGTTAAGCATATCAGTCATTTGGATTGCCATTTTAAAGTGGATGGAAGTTATTCATAGTGTAATTGTTTGATATACTGATTGTATGATTGACTGATCGTTCAATTGACTGGATTGTTTAATTGATGGATTGTTTGATTACCTAAATGTAATTTAATATAGTAAGTTATATGGAGCAGACACATTGCTGTAAGCAAAATAAGTTTAGACATTTCACAGTAGAGAAAACAAAACAATAAACAACAATGTTTACAAAACAATTTAAATACAATTAATATAATTCTTAAGTGGAAGATAACTTGTCTTTCAAACAGTTTTAAATGTTAATATTGCACAACAAATAATATTGTGTTCAATTAATAATATTATTCAAAACCCCATTAGGTTTGACTGTAGATTGCAGTTTTACATACTATCACATGAAAAAATGTATTCTTCTTTTTTGTTCTATTATAATGTACATCCAAGCTTTTACAAAATAATTCACTTACAGTTGTAGGTAGAAGCCTGTATTTAACCTTGTACATAAATGAACCAACATTATAATTGTACTTATTTTCTAGAGTTAAAAATCCTAGGGAAATAAACAGATCATTGTGTGTGAATTATAATCATATGGACACAACACATATCTTAACAAGACTGGTGATTTAGCTGTCAGGGTGATTAGCTTTTAACAGGGTGTCGGTTTGCTATGTTCAAGGTTGGCATGTGTTGGACCTCCTACTGGTTGCCATATATGTGATCAGTGTTCTCTGTCTCTATATATAGCAGTTGCAATATAGCAGTAGTGCTTCAAGGGCATACTCTTAAGAAAGAAAGAGAACAGTAAGTGAAAGAGAACTTTTAGATTACAACTTAGGATCGCACTCTAACCTGCTAATACTATGTCTTGATGTACTTATTATTTATCTTGTTCTTTCAGATATACCAACAGACACTCCAGATGTTATAACAGATATATTAAAAGAACTTTCAAATCATAACGAAAGGTGAGACTGTATTCACTGCATAATTTTTATTGGAATGCTTAAATTACCATTTAATAAGTCTTGAGTAATAGATAGGAATTCTCAATAAGGTTTTGGTGTAGATTCAGGTGTATTAGCTTTTTAATCAATACCTGATGCTAATATTGTTCATTTGTGCTGTGTTGAAAGGTAATTAGATGTAAGCCGTGTAATAACTAGTGCATATGATTGACAGGAAGATAGATCATCCGTGGCATGCTGGGTTCCCACATGCACAAAAATGGCTTTGCTGCTCCCCCCCCCCCCCAACCATTCCCCCCCCCCCCCTCCCAAAAAAAACTTTTGAAATTCAAATTTTTGACCATGAAAACCTTTAGGGGAGATTTAAAATGAAATCCAATAAATTGTTGCAACTCTTTGATCTGGTTAATTATTCTGAAATGTTAGTTATTTATGTATCATGTATAAGTAATACTTGATATTTACATATCTGTGATATAGTAAGCTCAGTCAAGTGGTACAGTCTTTCCTTGTATCAGTTAAATAATATTATTGTTTCAATATAATGTTAAAATTTTTACAAGTTTATTCAAATTACAGAACAGAGCAAAGGAGAAATGCAATGCTACAGCTGATCAAGATGACGAGGGAAGGCATGCTGGATATGTGGGAAGACAACTTCAAAACTATTCTACTGTTACTGTTAGAAACTCTAGGAGATAATGATGTAAGTTTTATTTTCAAATCTTTTGTTGCTACTTTAAGAAACACATAGAGATAATGATGAAAGGTAACTCCAAACCATACTGTTGATACTTTCAAAAACACCTATGGATGTAATCTGAGATAAAGATTCGTGGATTGTGTTGAATAGGACATAAGGCCGCAGAATTAGTATTTAACTCTTGTTTGAATGCTTGAAAATAAAAAGGTGAGAAATTATACAGGTATTTATGAGTAACACACAGTCATCTCTGACCACCAGCTGTCATTATGTTACAGGGTCATATAAGGTCATTATCCTTACGAGTTCTTCGTGAGATTTTGCGACATCAGCCAGACAGGTTTAAAGAGTACACCGAGCTCACGATTCTCAAGGTGCTGGAAGCTCACAAAGACTCCCAGAGAGAGGTATGATATAATTAACATGACTGGTGATGGACTCTCAAGGTTTTGGCCTAGTTTAGCCTAGTACTGCGTGTATATGATTAATGTGACAGTGACTGTGTTAAAAAATATATGTTTTTGTCCCAAAAACCCTTACTTATCTAAAAAAAATGGTGATATTTCAAATATTAATTAAGTATCTCAAGTCTTGAAGTTTCAGAAAATGCTTAAAAAGTTTACATGAAATAGTCACTGCACATGTATTGTAAACCAGACTTAAGTAAACCACCTTTCAAGCACACTACCATACACTGAACTGATGCCAATTAGTGACCAAGTGTGAATAGAGTAATCTGATTCAGGATCCTAATAATTTGCTAATGTTGAAATGGCCATACCGGTACTAGTATGTAAGGTGTGTATGTCACTTTGGTGTGTTCTCCAAGGAACCAGGATTGGTTGACTTCTAATGAATGCTGAGACTTTCCTGTTACAGGTTGTAAGGTCGGCTGAGGACTGTGCTGGAACGCTGGCCTCCAGTATCCAGCCTGAGCAGTGTATACGGGTCCTGAACCCTATCATACAAACGGAGGAGTACCCGGTCAATCTAGCAGCAATCAAAATGGAAACTAAGGTATGATAGTCATCTTAGTTCATGACATAGGTTTAATCAGACGTGTTCAATTGGTTTATATTTCACTCGCTGTAGTCGTGTGATGTGTAATATGAGACACCTTTAATAATATCAGCCTCACACAGGATAATGCAAATTGTGTTACAATGTTAAGTTGTAAATCATTCTTCAACACAGTGCTGTGTAAATAGGGCATAAATTTGGTATTATAACAGAAGTTTCTGTAAGTATTGTTTCAATAACATGGATTTATTCATTTTAATTCAGGGTTCAGAATCTTACAAATTTTAATATTAATTAAAAAAAATTTAAACTAAGATTAAAATAAACTTAAATCTCTTGAGCTGATGGTGGCAAATATGCATACCAATGTTAAATGACACGGGTACCTCACAGTTTGATTCATTATAAAAATTACCCTCTGTATTGAAAATTACCCTCTGTATTAAAAAGTGTATAAGAATCAAAAATTTAAATTTTTTATACTTTACTTTTCTATATCATTTTATAAGTACAAATGAAAATTTAAATACTGTGCAAGTTTAAGAGTGCTTAGAGGAATTAGAAAGATGTAACTAGCACATTATAAATAAGATAAGGTGTGGTCTCGAATATAATTGCAATTGAACAGGAGAATAAATTAGTAAATCATACTGGTATATTGAGTTCTATTTCTTTATATATTTTCTCTTCTTTTACAGGTTATTGAAGGTGCTAATAAAAATACTTTGTTAAAGTTACTACCAGATATTATACCAGGATTACTAAAAGTAAGTAAATACTGTCTTTAATTGTAAAAAAAATTATTGTGGCAGAATATTTTTTTAAGTTATTCAATGATTTTAGTTCATTTGGAACTTATGGTAAATGTAAGGTAAAAATTGAAATATATATATATTGCTTGACATTCAAAAGTATTGTTTGTAAAAAGTCTCTTTAACCAAGTAAAATAGCTGTCACCTTTACAGATGGATAATGCAACAAAGTTATGAGCTTAAGAAGAGGCTGTGAAATTCATGTCTTTAAAATAAATTGTTTGCTATCTTATTGTCATATGTTGAACAGTTTCCTCAGCGTAAGGTTTTACAAATAAATTCCTTGAAGTAATATAATGTTAGTATTGCATCTTAGGTTTTCTGTACACAGCATCTGGTATATTAAGATTCACAGAGCCTTGCCATGAAATCTCAGTTTTCTTCTGCTCCTCGTTATGTATTTTATATGTGTATTTGGTGTTTCAGGGTTACGATAATTCAGAAAGCAGTGTAAGGAAAGCAAGCGTATTTTCTCTGGTTGCCTTGTATGTGGTGGTTGGGGAAGATCTCAGGCCGTTCCTTAAGGAACTCACTGGGAGCAAGGTAATAACAATTTAATATCAAAACTATTAAAAATATTATCAAATAAAGAATGAAAAATGTCTAAACATCATTCAACCCCCCCCCCCCCCTGCCACCCCCCATATTCAGAAACATTAAGTTTTATATTGGTTCTATTTACTGAAAATGTTATGATGAAATGAGTTCGGCTGTTATAAAATTGTAGGAATATTTCACAAACAAATGATATTTATCATGATCAGTACCCTTTGTTGTGATATTTCCCCATTTGTTTGGTTTTAGTAAGGGCTCACCGTTTCTTCCATCTAATTGTTTTAAACAATTGAGAGATAAAGCAAAACTTGGATTTCCTTTGAAAGTATAGATATCACTTTGTATTCCTTTGCATACTTATTCGCCCAGATTCACAAATGCTGAAATCAGTTTAGATAAACTGGAAATGTGTTTAATGAAACTTCAGTGGAAACTAGAAAAGCACTCAGAGAGCACAGACCTCCGCCAAGGCAGCTGTCTGAATTGCAGCATTTTTCCTTTAAAAAAATTCCTGTATCCAGATGGTGAACAGGATCATCCCTGAAATTTAATCACTTATTCTTTGTTTCATTGCTGAATTTGATTTCATCTAAATCTGTTAATAACTTTTTGAGCAATGTTTATCCAAGTAAATCAATGTAATATTGTTCCCAAGTGCAACAGTATTTTCATCTCCACAACCAGGTTGCAGAATGCATACAAACAATATATATATATATATATATATATATATATATATATATATATATTTAAGTCCATTGAAGTCATGTATAATAACAATGTTTTCATATAAATATATCATCACAAGCATTATGTATATGACAATATACCATAGTTGGACTTTAGTTCACAATTGTTTCAAATTGTCATTTTTACTACAGTCTCGTACTACTGGTGTCTCTTGGTACGTCATCCATGCATATAGCGTTGAAAGACTAGGGATTGATAATATAAATAATAACAGATCTTTTCTATTTTGTGTGAATTATGATCAAGAATTTTCACTTGTTAAATGTTCCATTAGGTTTTCATCAAATTGTTCAGATTTTGAACATATTATTTCATAAATATAATAAATGTTAGATGTTCTGTGCAAGTGAAATGTATGCCGAGATTTAAAAAAAAATGAATCCTCATGAAACACTGAAAAAAGTTAAAATTGAGAAATTATAACCTCGTGAGTATGAAGTTAAATGCAGACAGTATATTTTCCACATAGGGTCAATCTGTTTTAAGAAGAATATTATGGTAAGCGGAATATTTCATATAAGGAGTTGCTGATTTAACTGGTGGTATGTTTTGTTGTTTGTTGCAGATAAAGCTGTTAAATTTGTACATTAAGAGGGCGCTGGCACAGAAAGAAGAAGGCGGGGAGGGGTCCAAGACCTCTTCAGATGTGGCGTGATCAGTCCTGTATAGACCTAGATGTGTTCTAATTTATTCTTATCTGAAAACTTATGCTGTCCAGAGGTTGCAAGAGGAAAGGATCTATTAATAGCCTGTGTCTATAAATAGCAACAGCCTTGGCCTAATAATAGTATTGTTTACTTCATCTTTTTCACTCATGGACACTAAATGTTATCATTAATCAGTTTACAAATTTCTTCTCTTATAAGTCATCATAAATGCTTGTCAGAATGTATTGCCTAAAAGAATCTTAATGATATTAATGAATAATAGTAATAGTGATTTTGCCTTATTTAGTATCAGTCAGACAAGTGGAGATTTTAATCATCTGAAGAACATGACCTCGACTTTCATAATAAGAGGCAGTGGTCATCACCTAGACCTTTAAAAATTTGCCAGTTATAAATTGTAAGTGAAGCATTAGGTAGTTTTCTTTTAAATTTGCTCTCATATATGACAAGATCTGCATAACTGCATTTTCTTTTTAGAACTTGCCATATCTTTTCTTTAATGAAACATTCATCATTCGTATAATAATCACTTAGATTATATCCAAGTCTGTATGGACAGGTAAGTGTCTCAGTAACTCACTTAAATGGGTGTGCCATCAGATCTAGTGCATCTCATCCTTGAAAATGATGGCTATCATTTCTCTGATGTTAAAGAGGGTAAAAGATATATTAAACAAAAAGTTGATGTGTATGTAAAATATTATGAAATATGGACACTGATAAGGCCTTAAATTGGTGCTCAGTGTAGAGCAGTTGTGGGGATATTTGTGATAGTAGAGATAAAATAACCAGGGACCTTGTCAGGTGTCAGTAATTTCAAAGTGTCCTGAGTTGAGGGGGGTGTCCATGAGGAGGGGTTCTACTTCACAAACAGCATAAACAGTCTGTGTCTAGTCAGTGCTGCCAGTCAAGTCTGCTTCTGCTGTAATTGATCCCCGTAGTTGGTCATTATTTGTGGTATTTGGAGCTGGATAACTGTTATCAGGAATCGTTGCTTCAGCAAAATGATAAATATATACTCAGCTTTATTGGAACCAGACCTGTTTGAGAAAAGGCCAAGCTTTGTGTTCAGATATCAGCATGGTGTGGACCACAGCGTATGTCATTTGTGTTAATTAATAAATAATCCATGTCTGATGTAATCAGTAGCCTCAGGATCCAGGTAATGATATCAGAGCTTGTTGGTGTATGCTGTATACTTTATAATGGGAAGTATCAATCTGTATTTCATGAAATATATTTATTTTGTCTTTAAAAAAATTTCTTACTGTACTATAAGCTGTCTTTCTTCTAAAAACTAAAGAGTAAGGCTTTTACCCCATATGCTATTCACCTCACAGTGTGATTGTAGAAGCATGTTTCGGCATCTACATTTTGGTAGCATACTATGTATACCGTAATTCTAATAAGGAAGTTTGATAATAAACTGATACCCCAGTGTCCTTATAAGGAAGTTTGGCGAGTATTTCCCAGCATGCCCTTCTGTCCATATATGGAAGTTAGAAAGCATGTACTAATATTTGAGTCTGACTCTCTGTCCTTATTTGGAAGCTTGTCCTGATATGTTAATTTGGATTATGGTAAATTTAGACTCCCACTTCATCCTTATAAGGATATAACAATGGATATGAATCAAAGGTTGATGGTAAATTGAATGTTTTCCCCACAAGTATTATTATTTTTAATAAACCAAAGGGCTGAATAGGCTAACGCAAAATAAAGTCATCCTCAGTCCTATATATCATTATTTATTCTCCCCCCAAAGAGCTGGTGGAGTATTAAATAGGCAGGTGAACGACTAAAAATGTATACTGATACTGTGTCAACCCTGGATGTATGTTAATATGTTGTGAGCTGTTAATAGAGTGCTTTATTTTAGGGTAGTCTTATTTGTAAATATAGAGTTTTGTACATAATGAGTTGAGCCCTTTTTGTGTATATATTCAAGGCAGGGGCGACTGCCCTGTTTGGTATGTTTTATTTGAATTCTGTACCTATGTGCAGCAGTGTACACTTATGCATACAAGTATTGCATCTCCAGGTTCCTGCCAACAACACATATATTACCTAAGTAACGTTACTCAAATGGACTGATCCATATATAGATATAGATTTAGGAGTTGTGAAAGTTCATTAAGAAATCATCAGAAAATGTCACATTTATTTTAGATGGGTTTTATTTAACTATCAATGACCATGACAATTTTTAGTCAAGATTTCAAATCCTGAAGAAAGGAGAATTGTGATCTTTGTACCGTGTATAATATACTGTAATAAATATATGTTGAAAACATGAATATTGCATGTAGTGCTAATTGTGTTGAGAGGAATCCTACCAAAGTCGAAGCTTTGTTGGTTAAGCTTAATGTGTGCACAAGACTGGTTAATTCTTGAGTTATAGTACAAAGGAACAACTTACACTTGTGGTAAAAATGGTGTCATATTCATATATCAAGTATTGCATATTTGATCAGGATTGTGATGATCAGGATTGTAAAAGCAATTATGAACTCATGAACACCAAGGGCTGTAACAATACAAAGGTGCAACAATAATTCACGTTACAAAGTCAGATATTGCCAGATACCCCGATATGGATACATATTTAGTCATAAGATGCAAAGCAACATCCAGCATGTAATAATAAGTTTGATTGGTCAGAAACAAGGTCAGTGTCATCTGATTCTTTTATCACAGATTAAACTGAAAACAAATGCTGCTTCTTGGTTTCACAATTGCTCACAGACTCTTGTTTGCCAAAGCTAGTTATTGATGATAACCCAGTCTGTTCGCATGTGTAGCAGTTCACATTTTCATTTTTATTATTAGCCACTATATATTTGCTGACCACTATATCATGGATCTTGCTTGCTTTAGGAAGTGGTACAAAAGAGGTGGTGGCAAAATATCAGCACAATGGCTGATGGGAAGGTTACTTAATGAAGCATACCTCAGAAATATCTCCTATTCATTAGTCTTTCATGAACATTTATCCAACAGTAATGAATATATTATATGATGGAAAATTTTAGTTCTGGTTTTTGAGAGATGATAACATTAATCATCAACTAAATTTTAATAATGTAAGTTGAGAAAGCAGGGACACAACGGAAGGTTAATATGCACAGGAAGGATTAGTTTTCATGTTTCTCCCCAGGGGGCTTTGTAGATTCACCACTCCTACATTGCTTCAGGCACTCTTTGCAACCACCTCAAACCTGTGATCCTGAATATTGGCCAAGCCTATTTGTAAATGGCAAACGTATACATAATAATCCAGTTATAGTCATCAATGCAAAGGCACTGTAACCTATGAAGCATTAAAATAAGATGATGTATCAATTGGTCAAATGGTAATAATTTAATTATCGGTCGGGACTTGATGTACCAGTAGATTGGAACAACTATATGTGCCCCAAGGTGGGTAAAATTTGTGACCAGTGGAGCCATCTGGTAATGCTTGTAATTTTTGTCCCCTGATCACAGTTAGTGAATAAATCAGCTTTATTCCCACTTTGTACCAGTTCACACAGAGTTCATTTGATTAAACTGAATTACATTTTAGACTTGCTGTATAGGATATGGCAACTACACAGATGCCCTGATACAAGCCTCCCGGCATGCAACAGATAAGACAGGTTAAGAGAGAGTCTCTCGTAGCCTACCAATTATTTCACATTATTTGCCAGTTAATGTTTTATTTTAGCCACAACATTAATTCTAATTCAATATTAATTACTATTAAACAGTTACAGACTTTTTTACCTGCGATATGTATATGGGAACATTTTTGTATGGAGAGAAAATGTTTTCGAAATTATGGTATGTAGGACTTGTATGTATCCAGAGTGCTGGAAACAAAGTGACTTGTTTGTGAAATATTGTCTTAGTTCTTACCTTTATATAGGAAATTAATTTTTCAGTGATGGACATGGTTTGGTCTGATATTTAGGTAACCCTCCCTTTGGTGTAACAGAAGGCCTAATATAGTGTGCGATTAAAGCAAGCTAGATATGAAGGGAGTCAGTTTGTTCCTGTCTTGGTACTTAATGCCTAGTCTACCTTTTTTTTTCCTAACAAAAAAAAACATTTCCAGGGATTATGTCACTCAGGAGAACATGGTAACAATCTCACTTGTAGATCCTCATCATTGATTATTCAGGTGATTTTGGTTTGTTTCTTAACCAGTAAGGGATAGGTACAAGTCTGGTATTACTATGAAAATACCCCCCCCCCATAAAATGTGTTAATTTTCCTGTAGATAATTAACAAACTGTAAATATAACAAGAGAATGTTTATGGTAATTATATTTTGACTAAAGGAACTTGATTGTGCATGTTTATGGTAATTTTAATTTGATAAATGGCAGGGTAAGAAATTTGTGTTCACCCTCAGATGATGCATGATTTAGTGTATTAAACAGCAAGGTATCATCAGTTGATAATGAAGAGTCTTCTTGACACAGGGCCAGAATTGAGCTTAAGATGCAAAATAATTGATTTGCAGAGACTTCGGGTAGCTTTCAGGGAACTGGGCTTTGTTGATATTCATTAAATCATATTATGAATATTCATGACATGTTGTAACCATGTGGTGAATATTTATGGTGTGATGTGTCTGCTGATGAAAGTTTGACACATGCTGTGTGATGAATATTTATTGCATTTGATCTTTATGATAAATGTTCATGGCTGAAGTGCTTTGTGATGAATATTCATGGGGTCATTAGCAGTTTGATGAATATTCATATTGTTGTAACTGCTTCACATGTATATATATATGTGGTATATGTCTGCACAATCTTCTTATTTTTATTAAAGAGTTCTGAGAGAATTAACATTTATGCTTGATGTGGCTTGTATCAGCACGCTTTTGATACTATGTGGTCATGATGCGGTAAATAAACGGATTGCCTTAGGTCACATGTGATTAAAAATTGCATCTGATTGGTTGAACCTTCACACATCACTGTGTAATACTGGTTAATATGAGCAATGTAACTGTTACTAAAACAAGTCATGCTTTGTATTTTGTGTACTAAATGTATCTGTGAAATAAGCAAATACTTCCACCTTTTTGTATGCCAACTAAGCTTCATGCAATTAATATACCAAAAATTGGAATACTTGGTAAGGACCCTTGAACATTGAATTAACACATTTTCAAGTCTAACATTGTATCCACCAGCTTATGAGTACAGGGAAGTGTTTTGAAGGATTCTTGTATTTTAGCGGAGGATATAGTTGCATGAATTCAGCTCAGCTGTTGCAGCTGTATCTTTGCTTGTTGGCAGCGCATGTGTTGTTACGTGTTTATTATAGTGTACAGAGACAAATTTGTATTTGTCTAATGGCCCCTTAGGTGTTAATACATGTAGAAATTTCCTCAAAGTGATTTATTATGTGAGTTTTAATTTGCAAATAAATGTATGCTATATACTATGAGACACTGGCTTTGTGTTGTGTCATCACTTGGTTTCACTGTTTTTATCACATAATTGTTATGAAGTTCCCCACAGTGGTCACAAACCAGAAGTTGTGTTCAAATTCGCGACCAACCATGTAAAATTTTGTCTTTGTAGACCCTAATAAATAATGAAACAAAAGTTATATCAAATATTTTCTGCAAATTTCCATTAAATACAGTAATTACAAATATAAAATTTATCCTTCCTACATAGTCCTATGATTTTTCCATGCATTAAATATGTCTTACAAAACTTGTTGGGATCATGATCTTGACCATATAATATTCTACTTTCAAACAAAAAATCAGCTTGCTTCCTCAGGAATGGATGGTCCTTCAATTGGATAATCAAATTGTTTGTAGAGAATAAAACTTATTTTGTAAAAATAATATTAATATTTCAACCTAACTGGCTAGCCCCCATCTAGGCCCAGCATCTTTATATCTACATATGAACTTTGTCAAAGACCTATGCCTGTATTTGGCTTGATTGCCAAGGGATTTGGACACTGCCATTGGCAATGCCAACCTTTCCTTGTTTTTTGTATATTTGAGATAGGATTTATATATTAGTGCTCTGATCTAAATCTGATCTGAAACATTACTGCAGTACTCCTTGTGTTAAGTTTAGTCACTAATGTATTAGCAACACTAGGCCAAAATTAACCTCTCTCTCACACATGCATATAATTCTTCAAATAGCCACAAAGGGGTGCAGATCACCGATCCGGTATATATATAAAGTATACTGTAAATCTTACAATTTTACTTATAATCCAAATCTGCATCTCTTACACCACAATATATATTAACTAAATCTGATCTGAAAACATCACTGTAGTACTCCTGGTGAAAGGTTCAGTCACTAATTTGTTGATGTATTAACAACACTTGGCCAAAAAACACCTGTCTCACCCATGCATAATTCTCCAGTAAGCCACAAGGGGGTGCTGATCACCAATCTGGTACATATATATTATACTGTTTATCTTACAATTTTACTTGAAATCCAAATCTGCTTCTCTTACACCACAAAACTAATGAAACAAAATATTGCACAAGTTTCATATATTACTTTTATTGACAATTCAATAACTAAAATTTCTTATTACACAAAACTGGAAATGTTTCTTATACAGAAAATGTATGCAATTTCAACATGACTAAATAGCTTAAATGAAGATTCTGGCCAAAAGATGAACTCTTTGGAAGGACAACAACTCTCAGTAAAACTAAGGTGTCACCCCTATCATTTGATTCACAGTTCCAACACATGGTGGCAGCACTTGCTGTTTCAATCCTGGCTTACCATCAGGTGGCAGCAACGGCAAGCAAACACAAAAAGTGACTCAAGTTAAGACACAATATTAAGAGAATATCATACCTCTGAGAAACATATTTCTTGCTACAAATTACTCGGGGGGGGGGGGGGGGGGAATATGTGTAGGAGGTGTTGCTCTGTTGGATGTAAGATTGATAATATTTTCCAGATGCTCAACATGTTTCTTAAAAATAAATCTTATCAGCTATATAAATACACTTAACATCACAAAATTCAACAAGGCAGTCTTCACAGATAACTGGTCACTGTTTGTAAAAGGAATGTTAACACTAAACAGTTTATTCAGATTCTAAAGTGCCTGGCATGGCTCGGCAGTATGACTGGACCAAGTCAAAGGTGATATTCTATATCTGACGCATCCAAAACAACACTGGTTTCGTCAGTAAACTTAATCCAGCTTTGCAAATGCACGTGGAGGTCAACTGGAAAACATCTTTGTGCCAAGGTGAAATTCACATCTGAGATCACCAAGTTGCCTCTTGCATTCATGTTTTGATTTTTTTTGCAGGGGTTGGTCTGTTTTCGTATTCAGGATGATTTCATCTTTTCATGGTCTGTTACCATTCTCTGACCTGACGATGGACACAGGTAAGGAGTTGTACGACGTTGCCCTCATGTCGTTAACCAGCTCTGTGAGCTGAGATATCACTAAAAATAAATATACATTTAATGATTTTTAAAACTTATTAATAATAATTTTCTGTATTATGTTATGTATAATTTATATTATACTTCAGATTTAAATTTTATTCCCATATTTGTTTAAAAATTAAGGCTACACAATGATACTTTTTCTTATGGGCACCCCTTTATTGCAGACACCTTTGTACTATGAACACTTATGACAGACCCCTGAGAAGTAAACTAGGGCGTCTATGACTTCTCTCATACAAGTATGTTTACCTTTTCTACTGAAGATAAATACCCATAAATACTATACCATAAATACTAAAACATAAATATTCAAACACTAAACCATAAACATCCATAAATACTTTACCATACTGCCATCTGTAGCCAATGATGTGGACCATAAATATTAAAATGCATAGTATTGTAAAGGCAATGACATAATCCATAAATATTATTAAGCTATGGCACCTTAAGTTTGTTTTGTTTAATAAAGATATACAACATATATATATATAATATGTTATATAATATGTTATAATAATAATAACATATAATATGTTTACCTACCTTGATAAAGTTGGGGGTGGGGATTAAAACCCTTTGGGATCTCCCCATTAGCAATCTTCCTTAATGTTGATGCCACCCTGTCTATTTCCTCCAGGCTGTAAAGCAAATCACAATTTGTTTTTTTAAACTAACAAGGATAAACTAAACTGAGGATAAACATACTGATGGGGGTTGTCACTACAATGGTCTCTGCCTCTTAAATATTGATGAAGCTGTAAAAAGTTTATCCATTAACAAATGACTTCAATTAGAGATGAGACTATAAATAAAGAAAATACTGTAATGTTTGGCTAATTTCATATTCTGTTTTTTAGCTCAGCTGACTGAAAGTCATCTGAGCTATAGCGATCACTCTTTGTCCGTCATCCGTCTGTCTGTCCGTCTGTTAACCAGGCACAAATTGTAACCAATGGACCTGGAATCTTCTAACTTGACATCCAGGGAGGTCCATGAAAAATCTCCTTAGAAACCTGAATTAAGGTCTCTGTTACCTATAACCTCTGAGCAATGGGGCTCCGAAGTAACCCCCAGAATAATGTAAAATTTTATACAAAAGCTCTAGCATCTGAACAACTATTGCTTTGATCACTATGATTCTTTGCATGGATATTGATCATGGAATGTTTCATCAGTTTCTGCAGTCTTGTGGCGCCACCTATATTTTTTCAATTTTTACAATTTTTTCTCTATTTTGAGACCTCTAAAGATGTGGTCACCTGTTTACAGTGCACAAATCGTAACCACTGGACCTAGAATGTTCTCTCTTGACATGCAAGAAGGTCCATGAAAAATATCCTGGGAACCTGAAATTAGGTCTCTGTTACTCATATCCTCTGAACTATGGGGCTCAAAATTACCCCCAGAATAATTAAAAATTTGTAATAAAAGCTCCAGTAAATGAAAAACTGATGCATTGATCACCATGATTCTTTGCATGCATATTCATTAAGGACTGTTTCATCAGTTCCTGCAGACTGGTGGTGCCACCTGGATTTTTAAACAAATTCTTATGCATTTTTTCTCTATTTTTGAGACCTTCAAAGATGCAGTCATCTATTAACTGGGTACAAATCGTAACCATTCAACCTAGAATCTTCTTATTTAAAATGCAGAGATGTCCATGAAAAAATCTCCTTGCAAATCTTAAATTAGGTCTCTGTTACCCATATCCTTTGAGCTATAGGGCTTGTAAGTACCCTTCATTATAATTAAACATTTTATATAAAACCTCCAGTTTCTGAACAACTAACAAATTCATCAGCATGATTCTTTTCATGCACATTCATCATGGAATGTTTAATCAGTTCCTGCAGACTGGTGGCACCACCTGGATTTTTTCAAGTTTTTACGCATTATCTTGAGACCTTCAAAGATGTGGTTGTCTGTTAACAGGGCACAAATTGTAACCATTGCACCTAGAATCTTGGGAGGTCCATGAAAAATCTCCTTGGAAACCTGAAATTATGTCTATGTTACCCATACCCTCTGAGCTATGCTTAAGTTGAATGGGGATACCACCTACAGAATATTGAAATTGATAAAATTCCTTTTGTGAATGTTTTCCTAGGCAGCTGAGCGTCATGACCCCTGGGTCACTTGTTATTTATTGGATTACTGTTATTATTTTATCCTGAACTACCAGTTAATCAGAGTAAGAAAACAAGCCAATTATGAACTCAAATGACACACATATATAAAGATCTAATAATCAAAATGGTCCTGCTTTAACCACAATGGCACTGGCCAAGAAATACGCCGTACCTGGCAGGGGATTCTGTGTCCTCTTCCTTTTTGGTTTGTGCGAGTCCACTGACTGTGACAGCTTTACGGAGCTGTTCTTCTACCACCAGGGCCTGCTCAATCAGCTGAAACACACACAGGTGTACACATGTTAAATATCTTATATATAATAAGCTGAAACACACACAGGTGTACACATGTTAAATATCTTATATATAATAAGCTGAAACACACACAGGTGTACACATGTTAAATATCTTATATATAATAAGCTGAAACACACACAGGTGTACAGATGTTAAACATCTTATATATAATAAGCTGAAACACACACAGGTGTACACATGTTAAATATCTTATATATAATAAGCTGAAACACACACAGGTGTACACATGTTAAATATCTTATATATAATAAGCTGAAACACACACAGGTGTACAGATGTTATATATCTTATATAAAATAAGCTGAAACACACACAGGTGTACACATGTTAAATATCTTATATATAATAAGCTGAAACACACACAGGTGTACACATGTTAAATATCTTATATATAATAAGCTGAAACACACACAGGTGTACACATGTTAAATATCTTATATATAATAAGCTGAAACACACACAGGTGTACAGATGTTAAACATCTTATATATAATAAGCTGAAACACACACAGGTGTACAGATGTTATATATCTTATATAAAATAAGCTGAAACACACAGGTGTACAGATGTTAAACATCTTATATATAATAAGCTGAAACACACACAGGTGTACAGATGTTATATATCTTATATAAAATAAGCTGAAACACACACAGTGTACAGATCTTGAATATCTTAAATATAATAAGCTGAAACACACACAGGTGTACAGATGTTAAACATCTTATATATAATAAGCTGAAACACACACAAGAGTACAGATGTTAAATGTCTTATATATAATAGCAGCACAAGATTTTATTTTTTTGCAGACAGGGTTCGTACTTTTCAAGATGATAAAATATTTCAAGTCTTTCCCCTTAAAATTTTAAACATTTTAAGGATCCAATACTGCAAACTTCATGTTTGTAAAGCCCAGAAGCATCTTATGTTAAGTTTGCAGAAATCACACATTTCACAGTTTATTGGGAAACATATCACTTAAGCATTCATAATAGTTGCCAGTAAGGTACTCATTTGACATTAACCTTCTGCCCATGGCCATGGTTCTTTCTAACTAAAAATTGAATTTTTAAATATTGATTCAATTTAAAAAAAAATTCAATTTAATTGTTAAACATGAAAATAAGAAAAGAAAATGTTAAAATTTCACATGGAAATGAATGGTAATTTCATAAATACACAACCCATCAGAAAGAACTCTACACCAGGGATAAAATGAAATATACTTTAAAAATCTAATATTAATTCTGAATGACTTTTAGATTGATTTTTTAAGGGGATTTTGTCAAGGAAGCTACCTTTAAAGGAGTGGTGCATTTGGCCTGGGGTCTTTGCACTGAAAATGGTTACAGCCTTTCTGCCAGGAGCCTAGTGCCGTGATTATTAAACAACCAAGCTCTGTTTGGCACAGACGGAACACTCACCTGAAAGCGTCTGTTTAAGAATGCACCCCTCTTCAGTCTCTCCATGTCTGTGCGGAATGGTCGATTTAAAATCTCAAATCGTGGGTCCATCATTATCTCATGCCAGTGACGGTACCCATGAGTGACTAAGGTTAAGGTCATACAGAATACATAAATTATTAATGTATGGAAAAACAGGTCAAATATGCAACAGCCTTTCATGTGGAGAGCAGCAAAAACCACCCACAGTGCCAATACCAACTCTCATGAAAAGGGATTTCTAGCCGTAAGCAAAGTTAAAATCTCATGCTAAACATCATCTCGGCGAAACATCACTGGGGTGTAAACCATGGCCTTGCAAAGATCAGGAGTTCATTAAGTATGACCTGTGATTACAAACATTGCCCTTGTTAACATACAAAGAAACCCAATGATCTGGATAAACATGGTTTCTTAAGATGTTAATTTGCTAGGCGATGGTGAATGACCACATGCATCACTGCACCTGCCTGCTGCACACTGGAGGAAGATGAATTCGTTTGATACGCCTGACCAATTACAGGCTTTTGGCCTCACTGACTGCCTTGTCGGTGTTTGATGTAATATTAACTGGGAACTGGTATCACTGCCTAAGGTAACAAGCAAGACAATAAACGTGATTATGACAATATTCTATGATATTTAACAGTCAGATTTTGATGTAATATTAACTGCGAACTAGTATCTCTGCCAAGGGTTCCAAGCATGACAATAAATGGGATTATGAAAATATTGCATGACATTAAACGGTCAGATTAACCATTGTATATACAGAAAACTTTGGGATTTCAGATATATGTGACAATAAACAGGATTTTCTATTCATCGATATGACACAAAGTGAGCTGGACTGTATAAGGTTTCAGACTTGCATGCAGAGTAAGAAACCCCCCTCTCATTGGTCTGAACTAAACTTGGCCCTAAGCCAACTGCCTGGTGGCAAAACCCAGCAAACCATGCTATAACAAGCAGTGGAGTGAAAACCCTCTCCATTATCACTAGGATTAAAGAATAGAAATGTTTCTCATTATTACTTATCTGTTGAAATTATTTTGTCCTGCTCTGATATATAATATTACCAAATGTTTAAAGATATGGATGGAATGGATAAAAGATAAGCCAGTTTTAATCTTGATATCAGAGCCTGTAATAGATGAAAGACAATAACATGATATTTAATACAGAAAAGTGACAATCATATAGCAAGTGTTATAAATATTTTACATTTTATCAATGACTTCCATAAAATCATTAAGGTAAAGTGTAACAGAATTAACTGATAGCAAAGATGGTACACGAGGACTATTAGCTGTTTCAGGTATAGTTTGCAAGGATATGTGACAATGCCAGCCAGGAGCCAGTAGTCATGACGACGATGCCAGATGGTGAAGGCGTCCTCAGATGGGACGATGGACTCCTCAAAGTGCCACACCTGCTGTAACTCCGTAAAGTTACCCTCCGCAATGTAGAACAACTTACGCAGCTCCTTTGGATCTGTAGAGACTGCCAAAGGAAAATGTTCATGTTTTATTCTAAAATGGAACAGCAATGCCAAAGTACATACTTAAGCCAAGTATTGTATTTGTTCTGGTTAACCAAAATTACCATAAATCACTTAATGAATTTTCTAACATATTCCTTGAGAGAGGTTGATTTCACAGTTAGTACTAAAATCAATCACCAGATGGCAGGAAAGGGGCTGCTCATTAAAACACGATTAAAGTTCAAACATACAAATAAACTATCTGGCATTTATATTGTAATAGTTTGGGAGCAGTTCCTAATTATAATTACACATTTAACTTAGTGAAGCTCATCTCTCCCCAAAATACCATTAAGATGCATCAAAAGTTGAGAAAAATATCTGGAAATGACAGAAAGATAAGAGGTGAATCATTATGTTTACTAGACACTGATGATTCCAGGGTTAACAGTAACATCAGGACTGAGTCACATCTTCTCGAGACAAATGTTAAAATTTAGGTTTAAACAATGTATTCTTTTTTCCTGTGGACACTCACCTTTCTTCTTCTCCTTTTTGTCTTCTTTTTTGTCTTCCGTTTTGTCTTCTTTTTTGTCTTCCGTTTTGTCTTCTTTTTTGTCATCTCCATTTTTCTTGCTCTCTGCATTTTCTTTCTCTTCCTTCTTTTCAGAGTCCTCTTTTTTAACCTCAGTATTTTCCTTTTTCTCTTCTTCCTTACCTTCTTGTGATTTATCTTCACCTTTTCCTTCACTGGTCTTTTCTTCCTTAACCTTTTCCTGTTTAACATCTTCATCTTTTACCTCTTTCTTCATCTTGATCTCATCACCTTTATCACATTCAGTTTTCTTATCATCAGCACCATCCTCCACAGAATCTGATGATTTCTTATCATCGCTGCTCTTATCAGTATTGTCTGCACCGTCCTTTTCCTCTTTGAGATCATCAGTGCTAACTTTGTCTTTATCATCATCAGATTTGTCTTCCTCCTTGAGTTTAACTTCCTCACTAGTCCTATTCTCATCTGTACTATCAACCTTTTCATCTGCTTTATCTTTGCTGTCATTTTCCTCGGTTTTCTCAGAGCTTTCCTGCTCTTTACTCTCCCCCTTCCCATCCTCAGCTTTAACATCGTCCACATCCATCTTTGTTTCATCACAGGTAGTTTTGTCTTTTGTTTGACCTTGACCTTGACCTTCAGAGTCACCTTGACCTTCAGTTTCACCATGACCTTTGATTTCTTCTTTTGTTTCTTCAGATTTTTTCTCAGCATCCTGACTACTTTCATCTTTTTCTTCCTTCTTTTCTGTCTCTTTGCTGTCTGCCTTTTCTTCTTTGATACCTGAGCCCTTATTCTCTGGTTTACTCTCGCCACCATTACTAGAGTCTCCATTTGAATTCTTCTCATCTCCTCCTTTCTGCTGACCTTCAGTTTTGTCTGGTTTTGAAGGATCCACTTTTTTATTTGTGTCTGACTCCAGCTTTGTGCTCTCTGCGGTGCCGTTTTTGGTGGTGGGTGTGGCAGGCTTATCATAAGTTGACCCTGTTCGTACTATGCCAAACTCCTTCATGCTTTCGATCCCATTTAATTTTTCAAATTCTTGAACCTGAAAAACAGAAATGTATATTATTAAAATCATGTTACATATATATTAAAGTGATAGCAATTAAAATTTTAAATGTAGAAGACTTGGTAATTATACACAAATTGAATTTAAATGCAATATCCTTGAATTGAAATCAGGAATAAACTTGAAAAGTTATGCTAGGGACATCTGCATCAAGGTGAAATTTGAGAAATATTGTAGAAATATGTACATTTGCTATTAAATGTGGAAAACTCATACAAATTAAATCTTGAATAAGAAGAATTAGGAAGTATGATAAATAGCTAATTAGGGCTGGAGCATCATCAGCTGTTCTTAAGATGTGGATCTGAGGAATGCTTTGTTTAGATACCATTGTATTTTAAAAGTAAAAGAAAACATGAATTATAAAAAAAAAACAAACAGAATCAAACTCTCATAAGATTTGTCATATATATTGTTGTAGATAATTTACAAACACTTAAATTTTAAAATAACAATTTATGTACAAATATTCAGAATGTCAGCTGCTATTGTAAAATATCTTATAAAATGATGTGTAAAATTTAAGTAGACTGAAACAAAATCATTAGCATTGTGACCTGATTAATAAACATTCAAGTCATACAAATTCCGTACCTTTCTCCTGATCAAGGCCATCATGCCGATCCTCGTCAATACATGTTGTCGGGAGAGACCTTCACGAGGTACTCCATCAGCAAACTTCTCTGATCCATCGCTGACCGGCTCACACAGGTGTCTCATAAACAACGACACGTATGCCTTGAACACCTTGTCAGGTTTCCCTGATAAATCTCTGGTCAACCTGAACATGATAATGGAAAACATTACTCCCTATCAGATATACAGTATAGAATATAACATGTCTTTATAAGCATTGAAATGGATGTGAAATCTTGGGACATGAGCACTCTATTCTTATTCAGATTTCAGCAAAAGTAACTTTTCCTTATTGGAACCTCTCTGTGGCAGATACGTCAACATTACACACACCTGAGACAATTATGAGAAAAATATATTTTGATTTCAAGCAACTCCAAGCCTGCAAAAAGGTAAATGACAAAAAAAATGAGTAAATACTTTGAGAGTAGACTAGTTTGATATAAAGAGTGAAAAAAAGAGTATAACTAGAGTCAATCCCCCATTTTTAGTTCCAAAGTCAGAAACATACATGGTGCACATCCCCCTGCATGAAGATAAAGGCATTTTCCACATGCTCTGACACATACTGGACATTTGCTCACATAAATATTGCAAAATGTTCCATTCTTTTTCTAACTGGACTGTTAAAGCAGGAGAGAAATAATATATATCAGAATTCATTCACTGGAAAAAAAGGGTGAAAAAAGTGCTGCTGAAAAAAAAGAGTAAATTTAGTAATTAGCATTATTTTTTAGGAAATCCTCTCTATTATCAGCAAAATAAAAGGTCCTACCAGGTTAGAAAGTTGCTAAGTTCCAGTTTATTTGTTATACAGCCAATGCATTAAAGCAAGATATACTGAAAGAGGGAAGAAATACGCCCTTAGGGGAATAAAGAAGGCTTTTTGTTTGATCTCATAAAACTGGATACAATTCTTTAATTCTTATTATAAGTTTTAATGTTACTCTTAAAATTAATTAAAACACTGAATTTCATCACCTTACACCATACAGGTGTAACAAGGCGTGTTGCTGCCATCTAGTGGTCATTTTCACCTCTCAATGAAACTATGCTCTATACATGACATTAGTGAGCAGTTTAATTCTAGGTTCCTTTCCTTTGCTTTGAATGGGTCTAAATGTGAGGTTGGGGTGGAGGGATTTGGCTCTCTACTGACTGCTTTCTAATTATTCATTACTATTACACATAATAATATTAATAACATCCTTACCACTGTGACCTGTACACGTCCTCTGGAGGCATACCGTATCGCATGACAGCATCCAAGAAAGCTTTTCTCTGCCTGGCATTGAAACCCAGTACCTGCAACATCACATAATAACAGTTAATATGAATACTGTATGTCACTTAATACTGAGCAATGAAAATGATACTATACAGAGGAAACTATACAGTGACACTACTGAGTGGATAATTTGTTTCACATTGGAAAGGGTTTGAAATGACCTTAACTGGATTCAAAACATTTCAGCTAAAATAGATCAAAAACTATTTGGATTGCCAAGTGAATGCTATATTCACTTTCAAAATGGTTTCAAATTGTTTTACAATTGCCATATGAAAGGGGGGAAAAGTTACTTTTAAACTACTGACCTCGACTTGTCCATTGACCTTGGCCAGCAAAGGAGGCATCTTGAAATCTTTCTGTTTCTTCTCCACTTCTAAAATCACAAACGTTTCACACATATTTAAAATGATTCATGTACAATTTTCTTTTTTTTTTAATGTTTAATCTTAAAACCATTCTTACTTTCATTCACACATTAAAATGATTGTCATTCTGAGCTTCTGGCTAGCTCAGGAGTTTAAACATTAAATATTATGCTGAAACCATCAGGCTAAAACCTAGCGAACATTTAAGAAACTTATCTTTGCCTTGTCACTGTATAACATAAATTTTATCTGATCTCATTAGTCTTTAAAATTAACAGGCATTGTGGTCTCAATCAAGGTTCATTGAAAAAAAAATCTGATAACAAGTTTGGCTCTCAAAAATTATCAATCAGTTTGAGACTTTAACTTTAGGAATTACACTTTCTGAAAGTGATATTTAGATTACAGAGTTGAGGCAAACTAATTTTCACTTACTGTTCCATTTGTACAATGACTTCTTTTTAACAGTGATATATTAATGCCTTCTTACATAACAATCATGAATATTCATGACCATTATATAGTATTATATGTTACTATAGAGATTACTCACTGTCTTTCTTCTTCAACATAGGGTCGTCATCACCACTCTCAGGAGACTCTTCCTCCTCATCTAAAAATATATAAGAACAATTTTAAAGGGGCCCGTTCTGTTAACTGACAACAATTAAATAATAATTAAAATTAATGATAATTAATAATTAAAAGATAATTTCTAGAAGCCTATACTGGAATAAGCAAAAAAAATACAAAGCCTTAGGTGTAAAACTGTCTGTTCTGTTTATATCTATGTAATAATAACATGGGGGGGGGCCTACTAAAATGGCTGCCGAACAGTATCCAAGTAGTGAGCTGTTGAAGTGTTTCACTGGAGTACTGCATGAAAATGGACTGACTTTTGATTGTGAGAGTTGATTACATGTGTGGCCATTGAATAAATATATTAAGAACCAGCTTGTTGGGTATTACTCTCCTACGGCCCTTCAAGCATGTCTGTCTTCCCTGAGCCTTGCAGACACTTATATTGGTCTAAGTTCAGTTATATCATCCCACATCTCTGCCAGCCTCAGACAGATATGCTGAACTCAGGTCAATATGAAAGCAGTACCAAACAAACTGGTAAATAACTATCATGCTCCCAAAACAGGCATGCCAAAGGTCAAAGGTAAAAAAAAGTTAAGTGTTCTGGAGAAAAAAAAAGAGTGGCCTTCTTTGAAAAAAGCAGGGTAAATTAGCATCTTTTCACCATTTTTTACAGAATAATAAAGATGTGCTTAACATACTACATATGTTTAAATATAAATAGCTCCCAATGTCAGATATATGCGTGGTGCACATCTCCCTGTATGAAGATAATGACATTTTCCACTTGTTGTGACATATGCTGGACATTTGCGCACACACACAAAAAGTGTGCTGTTCTTGTTCTAACTAGATTGTTTGAGAGAAAGAGTATATTTCAAAACTCAAGATCTGAAAAACAGAGGAAAAACGATTGCTACTAAAAAGAGTGAAGAATATCTAGAGTGAAGAATATCTAGCATTATTTTCTGTAAATGCTAAAAAAAGAGTGACTCTTTTTAAAAGCATAAAAATTCTCAAAGTAATCATCCACTAACCTGATGAACTTGATGACGGTTCGTAATCGGACAAGTACTTGGGCTCTTCATCGACATCATCATCGTTATATTCCTGGAGTGACGGGATGGACTCTCTCTCGATACCCAGGATGGCCTCGCTGTAGTTCACCTGCTTGCGTACACGTTTTCCCTTACCCAGCGTCAGGGCCAGTTCTTGCTGCTCTTTACGTAAACGATCGATGTGGTCTTCGTACGCTGGTCCCAGGATGCGCCTCCAGTACGCTTTATCATCCTCCTGGGGTTCCTCAGGCTCAGCCTCCTTGGCCTTGGCAGGGGCGGCTTCTTCTTCTTCCTGTTAAAGCAATGATAAAGTGATTAAATGATGATTAATGAAACTGAAATAGTAATGCTTCTAACCTGGCTTACATGTACTCCTACATAAGCAATATGTCTGTGTTATGTTGGTTTTACAAGGAAAATACATATGTTATAACAATAAAAGTTATGTGTGCATGATATTAAGCTCCTTTTTCATAGTTCACAACAGAGATGTAAAGGTTGGAATATGTTTTAAATTTCTGAATGTACAGTGAAACCTGTGTTATGAGACCGCCCATGGGACTGGCCAAAGTGATCTTAATTCACAAGTGGTCTTATCAGATAGGTCACTGATAACCAATGTGAATGCTTTCAATTCACCCTAGGGTGGTCTTAATAGACAGGTGGTCTTAACAGACAGGTGGTCTTAATAAACAGGTGGTCTTAATACAGTGCTTTGGTACACTGTTTTGGATGGTCAGAGGAGACAATCAGAATATTAGACTCAATGTATTTTAGGTATACAGATAAACTATGACTTAGCAAGTCATGTGGTAATCTGGTGGATCATTATGTAAATAATATGACCTCTCACCTCTTCCTGGCCTTCCTTGACCTGGTAGTTCGCGACTTTGAATGAGCTGAGATACTCGTTCATGCCAAATTCCTTCTCTTGGTCCCCGGCCTGGGAGCGATCCAGCAGTTTCTCTATGGCCTTGTCATCATACACCACAGAACCTGAATAAAATAATGAAAATGTAAGAACACCAATTTATTCTTTTACACCACTGACTTTAGAGCAAGACTTTCAATCAATTCCTGTTAATTTATTAAACCCAGAGTCTGTGTCTCTAACTCACAAACTTTCATTAAGGAAGGTAACCTTTTCTCACAATAGATGCTCACTTAATAAATGACATTCATGACTTCATCCCATGTGTGCCATAAAGGCCAGTTGATTATATATACAAGCGGTATACCGACATGTGACCTGTGACATCTGGTTTATGTATGCTTAATGCTTGTATGCTTAATGGAAGCCTCCATGAAGGTTTTGAGAAAATGGGAAAAATAAACCTTTCAAGGTCTGATAAGGGGGAGGGGATGCAAGAGAAAGGGTACTTTAATCCACGCTTTGAGGTGGGAATCATTCTGTGGAGAGAATTTTGTGCCAAAAGGACATGTTTGGCAATGTTATGAGTAGAATGATGCTTTGTTTTATTTTTATAAAAAACATAGTCAGGTCATCATAATATTGGGAAGTCAAATACAAAAAGTGTGTTATATAAAGTGCTGCCATCTATTGGCTTGTCAGACACTAATACACCACACAGACCATTACTAGCAAAGAAGGACTGGAGTACTTATGGTTATCATAATGCCATAATGGGTTTGTGACCAGTTCAGTCTGTAGTGAAGCTTAGTGAGTACACTATGTACTTCTGTATGTCTGACCTTCGCCTCCTTCGTCTTTGAACAGATTTTCGGCTCCGAACTTGAGGATCTCGGTGATTTCTCTTTTTGTGAGGGATTCTTTCTTAGCGGATTCTCCTGAGGGTGCAGTTCCTCCCATCCCCGGTCTAATGATCAACTCTGTCAACATCATCTTGGACTTTTGCACCTGAGGAAAATAAATAAATAAACAAAGAAATATCTTACTTATATATGCTGTATATAATGCTACAAATAAATAATACACAATGTATAATACTTAAAAAAAAAATATACTATATATATGAATAATATAGTATATATATATATGTGTGTGTGTGTGTGTGTATGTGTGTGTATATATATATGTGTGTATATATACAGTAGAACGCCTGCTAACGGCCACGCCTCAATAACGGTCAATACGTCTATTACGGTCAGATTTTCCGGTCCTGAATTTTCGACCGTTATATTTCATAATCA
This sequence comes from Sipunculus nudus, assembly GCA_026874595.1. Classification (NCBI taxonomy): domain Eukaryota; kingdom Metazoa; phylum Annelida; class Sipuncula; order Golfingiida; family Sipunculidae; genus Sipunculus; species Sipunculus nudus. Next base: position 10,134,456 of record CM049317.1, read on the forward strand.
TTTGGTTGTCAATTACGGTCACTCCTCTATTCCGTATTACAGCCAGGTCTCTCTGTCCCGCAGGCCGGAAAACGCCTCAGTTACGGTCAGGGGCAGTGACTCCGTGACATGAGCTAAACAAATCGAGCGGTCACTTCTGACCTCAATATTATTACACAAGTGTCTGCTCTCACATATTCCTGTCTGTCAATGAGTGCCTGGATAAAGGTAACCACTCGACCGTGACTGAGTTGTTTGATACGTAGCCAGTGTCGCACTCCCCCCATTCAGCCTCATTAGTATGCACAATAGTAAGGCATGTGTTCCCACCTGCGTGTATGTTTTGGAATCAGTCGTGCAAGCTGGATCTTAATCAGGGTGTTTGTCATTTAATTAACGACAACCAGTGGGTCCCGATGATTATGTCATCAGAAAAACGTTAGGCAAACTGTGGATCTTTAAACTTTCTTTAATGTCCTTGTGAACACATACATCAAACGAAAACAGTGCCGCAAACATCACACCATTTACTCATACACTAATAATATTGAATGGAAAATAAACATTGTTACATGTATGAAATGTTGCGCCTACTCTGTCCCAATCACTTTGACGTGATTGTAAATATTTTATTTTTTATTGATAACAGTTATTATACTAATACTCTCTATATACGTTTATTTTCTTATTGTAATAAAGATTTGAACCCAGTTTCGTATTACATTTTAACCCCCCTATACTGGTCAATTCCTGTATAATGGCCACTCCTGTATTAGGGCCACTTTCATCCAGTCCCGATGGTGACCGTAATACAGGCGTTCTTCTGTATATATATATATATATATATATATATATACTTATATTTATACATATACATACTTATATATATTATATTATGCATTGATCTGACTTAATGCTTTCCACTAGTGACATTAATAGTATGTATAAGGTTGTACATAATAAACCTTATACATCTTATTTTATACATATTTCTAGCAATATATATGTGTGTGCAAGTGCATCATGCTTTCGTATGACGTCGTGCTTTAGATTGATATAATACAATGAGATGATGGCATGACGCCCCACTTTGGTGTGATGTGATTTGAAGTCATGCCTGGTCTGATTCATGAGTTTGTTATGGTTAGATGTTATGTTGTCTGGTGTGATATCACATTAGGATATGACGTCATCTCTCCTCACCTGGACCATTTTCTCTTCGACTGTCATGCGGCTCACGAAGCGGTAGATCATCACCTTGTTCTGCTGACCAATCCTGTGAGCCCTGCTGAAAGCCTGCGGAAAACGACGGTCAAACATTTAAATATTTATATAGCATAGCAACACAGCTAAAGGGCCATTAAAAAAATGTGCAGTGATATGTGTCATTCTTCTGTGCAAATTATTCTCTGCACAAGGACTGTAAAAAATGACAAATGATAGCGTCAGCTTATACTATGGGGGTCTGGTTAACTGTCTGCTAGGCCAACAAACATGGGTGTACACGAAAATGTTGATAATTCTTTGGAAGAATACTTTAAAGTAGCAAGAATCAAAGGGACCAAAGTTAACAGAACTGTATAAAGGTTCATCTGATATATTTTTTGGAAACTGAAATGGGAAAAAATATCATCAAATATATCATCATTATATCATCATTATCAGAAATAACTGTCAAATTTGACATGTGATATTTTTGTTACCACTTTCATATTACCCATGCATTTTGTCGCACTTGAAGACTAGTTTCATTAAAAAAAACAACAGATGGCACTGCATATGAGATCTGAGCAAATTCAATGAAAGATGGAGCTGCAATACACCCTTCATGTAATAATGTCAAATTTCTCATGTTTACAGGGAAAATATATAAGGAAAATGATCCCCCCCCCCCCCCTCCTAGGACACATTTGGTACTGTCTTCAGCCATTCAAGCCAAAAATGGGCAATTTTATGGCACTGCCAGAGAGCAGTTGCATGACAATGGTTGATTGCCATCACCAATAATTATTTAATAAATTGGTCCCCATATTGAACTTTTGCAAAGCAATGTTTAGACACAATGGTTGTTTAACAGGTGTGATATGTTGTTAACTGACCTGGATATCGTTGTGGGGGTTCCAGTCCATGTCATAGATAATAACTGTGTCAGCCGTAGCCAAGTTGATCCCCAAACCACCAGCCTTCGTAGACAGCAAGAAAACAAAGCAATCTGACCCTTCAGCTGCAAAGAAAAGTAGTTTATTATTTTATTCAAATGCTTAACAGAGTTATCCCTTAGTGAAAGTGAAGGGCAAAAATATTTACGGGGATGGGCCTAGTTGTTGTAGATGATCTTATTAGAGTTTTTATCCCAACATGAACTTTATGAGCAAACTGGGGAAATTATGAACTGTTGAAAACCCTTGTATTTTATATTGTTATAAGTAGGCTTTTAAATGTATAATACATCCACCAAAGGGTGAGGTGTTATGTGTTCCCTTGTGTTGGTTGGTTGGTCTTTTAGCAACTTTGCTGAAAATTTTGTTGAGAATGAGGTCATCACCCATGGAACAATCAATTAAATTATGCAGGAACTCTGGATCACCATAATATATTTCTATATAATTCAAAGGATTCTATAAGATTGTCTGATACAGAGTTTTCTTTGTTTATGCTGAGATCCAGACCCTTTCACAGGTGTTTTAGGCCATGTTTATTCTAGAGCTAACCTGTCAACTGTGTCAGTGAGGGGTGACACTGGTAGGACACAAACAATTTTTACTATACTCCATTCCACCACCCTGTCCACCTGATTTTTCGAGATAATTTTTATACAATGCACTAAAGCTAATGTTTATTTACCTCAGAGGAATCTCTGATAAGGTAGGCAATTATCTAACAGAAAATAATTCTTTCCTGTGTATGGATTCCATATGATTAATTGAGAAAGAAATATGACTGAACATTTGTATGGTCTTGCAACATCAGTGACAATCTAAGATGACACACTAAAACTTCATCTACTTGATGATTTGCAGTGATGACATCACAGTGGTATTTGTACATCATATGTTTGTTACGTCACATATACATCCCTCCTACATCACACAGATAAACAGATATGGCCACTTAAACTGATGCCATCATCTCTGCACCTCCTTCTAGACAGGTGAACACCATCCCAGCTTCCTAAAGTAAATATATTTAATTCATTTTTATTTAAATCATCATAAATCACCACATTACTTTCTTTGATAAAAGTTCATTTGCAGTGGCAAACAAAACTTATTCCAAAGAAAAATTATGAAACATTAAGTGGACATGGGTGATGGAACAGAGTAAAGGATCTTGGCAAGGTATCCATTTAAGTTAGTGCTACAAATCTAGTTCTTACATCTAAGACATTTGCATGTAAACACATATTGAGAAAGAAACAAGAAAAATACATCACTGACAAATTGCACTGTTTCCATTCTCTATTTTAAAACAGAATTTATTAGATACTGCAAAGTTTTTAAAAAAACTAGAATACGGGTAGTCGACAAGTGACTACGTGTATCCGCCAAAATCAGAGAAGGACGGGTGAAGTGAGGCATGGATTGAGTGGCAAGGGGATATAGAGTTACATATGTAAAATATTAGTATTGGATCTCTGCCACATAAACATGATTGTAGGTGGCGCCACCTGTTATTTGAACGAGAAACTATCCAAGATATATACACATGCAAAATTTCAAGTGGAAAAGTCAAACCACTGCAGAGATATGAGTGATTTTATCCCACAGCAGACAAACAGATGGACGCTGTGCAAACATGGTTGCAGGTGGCGCCACCTTTTGTTGTGTATGTTATAAAGCTATCCCAGGGCTACATTTGTGTAAAATTTTTTTCCGGATCGGTCAAACGGTTCCCGAGATATGAGCTTGGATGTCTGCAGCGTTAACATGAATGTAGGTGGCGCCACCTGTCATAAAATCAAGGAAGCTATCTAGGATGTATACGCATGCCGAATTTTAGGTGAATTAGTCAAACCATTGCAGAGATATGAGTGATTTTAACCCCAGGCAGATGAACAAATGGACACTGTGCAAACATGGTTGCAGGTGGCGCCACCTTTTGTTGTGTATGTTATAAAGCTATCCCAGGGCTACATTTGTGTAAAATTTTTTTCCGGATCGGTCAAACGGTTCCCGAGATATATGGGTTTATGTGTGGAGCGTTAACGTGAATGTAGGTGGCGCCACCTGTCATAAAATCAAGAAAGCTATCTAGGATGTATATGTATGCCGATTTTTAGGTGAATTAGTCAAACCACTGCAGAGATATGAGTGATTTTAACCCCAGGCAGATGAACAAATGGACACCGTGCAAACATTGTTGCAGGTGGCGCCACCTTTTGTTGTGTATGTTATAAAGCTATCCCAGGGCTACATTTGTGTAAAATTTTTTTTCCAGATCGGTCAAACGGTTCCCGAGATATATGGGTTTATGTGTGGAGCGTTAACGTGAATGTAGGTGGCGCCACCTGTCATAAAATTGAGAAAGCTATCTAGGATGTATATGCATGCCAAATTTTAGGTGAATTAGTCAAACCACTGAAGAGATATGAGTGATTTTAACCCCAGGCAGATGAACAGATGGACACTGTGCAAACATGGTTGCAGGTGGCGCCACCTTTTGTTGTGTATGTTATAAAGCTATCCCAGGGCTACATTTGTGTAAAAAAATTTTCCGGATCAGTCAAACGGTTCCCGAGATATATGGGTTTATGTGTGTAAACAGACGCACAAACGGACGCTGGGCAGAGACGAAAGGTCAGAGGTCAAGGTCACTTGGTTAGGCACCAGTTCACATGTGACCCGATAATTTGTGTAAGTTTCGGAAAAATCTGTCCAGTAGTCTCAGAGGAGTTCTCCGGAAACGAACGCGGCGGCGGCGGCGGCGGCGGCGGAACCCGGTCAAAAACATAGTATCCGCAAAACTTCGTTTTGGCGGATACAATTAGTACAGAAGAAAACGAGATAAAAAAAGGAAAATAAATATGAAAAAATATTCCAAATTGTTCAAGTTACTAACCGTTAAATTTGTCAATTGACTCCTGTCTTGCAGATCCTGCGATGCTGCCATCAATTCTCTGGTACTTGTAACCATAGTGATGCATGAAGTCCTCAATAATATCTAATACTTTGGTCATCTGTGAAGACAATTTTCATTCATTAATGATACAGTAATACCAGGGATGAAACAATACATTATCTCACAATTAAAAATGTATTGTAATTCTTCTGTTAAAGAATGAAACAAAAACACTCTCGTGGAATCTCATGGAATTATCACGGCATCAGAGAATGGGCCATGGAAGAAATATTAGATTTTGGTGTGGATCCACCTCACGAACCAGGTCAAGGAATGACTTCCAGAAATATTTACAAAGTTCAAGTAACTTATGCATGAATAACCATTGGAATATTGGCAAAATAGGTGAATACAAACATGGGTTTGGGAAACTTCTGCACAAATGAACTTGGGAGTGAAGGAAAGAATAACAGAATGCAAACACATTTGGGGAGGATCCTACATTAAGGCCTGCCCACACAGCAGAGGCCTGCATTCCTTAGAATACATATTTCTAATTTGCTATATATTCTCAATCACTGAATAATATGATCAGGGGACAATATGCTTAAAACAGAACTGCTCAGTGCTGGAGAAACCAACTTTTCTATCCTTACAGCGCTTGTTATAACACAGTTAAAAGATTAAAAGTTATCTTTACTGACCTGACTGAACAGAAGCACCCTGTGGCCATCTCTCTTCAGCTTCGCCAGCATCTTTTGCAGCAACTCCAGCTTCCCACATGCTTTTGTAAGAGCCACTCCTTCATAAAAGCCCTGTTTGGTCAGTGGAGCATCCTGCAATATAATTATTTCTCATAAGCATATTCCTCATTTGCATATTTGTGCAGATTCACATTCTATCTTTAAATATATTGAATTTACACACCTTGTTTAACATATGGTACATCAGAATATTCAACAAAAAATATTCTATATTAACAGTTGCTATGTAAGCATATTCAATGTCAACGTTCTGTTATTGCATAACCTGTAACATATTTGCATAAATTTGCATAATCTGTACATACTTTATAATTACACATATCCTATTTATATATTTTACGTTCGTTTTGTATTGACATATTCTATATAATCTTACTACATACTGATATGCTCTTAATTAGCATATAACATATTGGTTCATACTCCTTTTACAAATTTTGTTACATGTAGAGTCTGGTCACACTATACAGAACAATCAGTTCTTATAAATCAACCAAGGGGGATTATTAAAGGGACATAATCAGGAGCAATATTTTGCCTGCTCTTCCACACTAACAGTTCAGTTCTGCTTTATACAAAAGTTTACCAGCAAAAACATCCCAGCACACAGGCTCAGTACCTCGCATACGGCGGTTTAGCACCTTTTCATAGCTCTGCATGTTGATAAACACAGTCAACTTGTGTTTGTTTACCAACACATCCCGCGTGACCGGAGGTCCGATTGTGAGCCGCAACACGTGATGTTTCAGCCAGCAGGAACATGTATTTCAATTTTTGGGCCAAGAAGTCAGAAATCTCCAGAATAACACATGTTGTAGCCCTGCGATGCATGCCCTGTGTTTATGTTTACACCTGTGATCGCGCCCGGGGCACTGTTTTTAAAACTCGTTTACTGGAGTAAGCAAACGGTTTCAGGGCAGTAGTTTGGCTGGTACCAATTCATTTTAAAGGGAAGAGGCTATTTTTCAAGTTAATTCAACATGCTTTATAGATGATTGGGCCCCTTTAAGGGGGTATAACAGATACACTGTCAGTGATTACACTTACAGTTTCAGCTGTGGGTAACAGACACAGTGATTGCAGCTCTTACAGTTTCAGCTGTGGGTAACAGATACAGGTGATTACGGCACTTACAGTTTAAGCTGTGGGGAACAGATACAGTGATTACAGCACTTACAGTTTCAGCTATGGGGAAAAGATACAGTGATTAGGCCAAAATAAAAAAAAGGTATGGTTCTCAGGCACTTTTTTTCAGAAATCAATGCGGGCGGGCGCTTTTTTTATTTTAAATTTTTTGGTATGTTTCGATAAAAATGTCAAATGATAAGGGAAAAGCATGAAAATAACAGGTTTTTTTTGCTAAATAAGTAAAAGCACTACAAAACAAAGGAAATTGTATGATTTTACCTTCTTGAAAGAAATGTCGGAGCGGCAGCAGCTCAAAATTGGAATGTTTTTATTGAAAATCAAAATAAAAATTTTTGATGCGGGGGTTTAAAATTGATGCGGGCGGTGCCTGAGAACCATACCTTTAATTTTTTTTGGCCTTACAGCTCTTACAGTTTCAGCTGTGGGGAACAGATGCGGGTGATTACAGCACTTACAGTTTCAGCTGTGGGGAACAGATACAGTGATACAGCTCTTACACTTTAAGCTGTCGGGAACAGATATAGTGATTACAGCACTTACAGTTTCAGCTGTGGGGAACAGATACAGTGATTACAGCTTTTACAGATCCAGCTGTGGGGAACTGATACAGTGATTACAGCTCTTACAGTTTCAGCTGTGGGGCACAAATACAGTGATTACAGCCTTTCACAGTTTCAGCTTGTAGGGAACAGATACAGTGATTACAGCACTTACAGTTTCAGCTGTGGGGAACAGATTCAGTGATTACAGCACTTACAGCTTCAGCTGTGGGTTACAGATACAGGTGATTACGGCACTTACAGTTTCAGCTGTGGGGAACAGATAAGAGTGATAACAGCACCTACAGTTTCAGCTGTGGGGAAGGGATACAGTGATTATAGCTCTTACAGCTTCAGCTGAGGGGAACAGATACAGTGATTACAGCACTTAGTTTCCGCTGTGGGGAACAGATATGGGTGATTACAGCACTTACAACTTCACCTGTGGGGAACAGATACGGGTAATTACAGCACTTACAGCTTCAGCTGTTGGGAACAGATACGGGTGATTACAGCACTTCCTCAGGTCCATCATGATGTTGATCAGTGAGGTCTGGTTGGAATGTCCTTTAAGGTTGAGGGCTTCATAGTTCTTGGTCAGAATATGCTTGTAATATTTCCTGTAAATATAATATAGGTTATAATTTTTGGGAGTTATTTTCATAGGAGAAGCCTCCAGGATTTCCATTAAACATTAAACAAACCACCTCCAACATTTATTAACAGTCAAAGGCCCATAGGTGTAAATCAAAGCTTGCTGTGCAGAAATTTAGTCACTCAGCATCTGATTGACTACCACCACCTGATCAAACCAACTGAAGGAGATGTTTTGTCATTCATGTTTCAAGAAACATGGAGGCGACGGACAAAACTTGAACAAAGAAGAATAACCACTAGGAACCAGAACTCAGATATTTCATATTTGTATCAAATCGTGTATCATATCCCAAGTAGAGTATACTGATACACATTGTATCATCAGATAATGTATCATTACAGATCAAGTCTTAACCATAGGTTATGACTCCTGGATGATTCCTGACCCTGCATGTATAAACACGTAATCAAGAAAAAAATCATAACTTTCCTATTTTATGGCTACCTTCATACTAATAAACAGTACAACCAACAAGCCATGGACCAATCATTTGAAAAATAAAGATTTTAAGTTCAGGCCTACTTCTGCATGGGTGACAGCTCCACTCTGACCACAAGCTCTGTCTTGGCCGGCAGGTCCTTGAATACGTCAGATTTCACCCTCCGCAGCATGTGAGGCCCCAGCATCTCATGCAACTTTGTGATCTGTTCATCCTTGGATATATCCGAGAAAATCCCGAGGAAACCTTCCAGGTCACTGAAATTATCAAAATGTCACGGTCATTAAATGTATAAAATGTCAAGGTCAGGGATCATATCAAATGTTAAGGTCATAAAATATTAAATGTCAAGGTCACTAACACTAGCACAGGCTCTGGTCATGAAATATTCAAGTCAAAAATAAGAGAAAATATTAAGGCTCTAAGTTAAACTTCACAACTGAGAATGGCACTACTGGGTGCATACCTCCACCACAGCTAAATAATAATACTAAACCCAAAACAACAATAATTTAATGTCTGGCCTCTCTACAAAGTTTCATAGAAACTGTGTTGAATGTTGTGTACAATCCTGCTATCTAAAGAATAGACAAATGGGAAAACATTATCTCCCTGTCAGAGATAGTGACAAATCAAAACTAGAAATTTCTTGGTATCACAGATGCCATAGTATCCCCAGACAATAAATCCCCCCTTGTGGAGACCTGTGAAATATTTATCTGCGGCGTAGCGGCCGGACCATCATGAAACCATAGTATCCCCTGATACAATATTTCAAATGAATATTTCAGTTCTTTTAAATACCTCCTCCGATAAATGAGATCAATGGTGTGTAATCCTCTCAATTGATTTGTTGTTCAACTTTACACTTACAAATAGTTAAGTAACAACTGATAAATCAAGAAAAGATATATCAAACTTAAGGATATATATGTTCAACTAAATTTTCCCATTTTTGCCTATTGTTAAATTTTTTAGTCACATAGTATTTCCAGAAGTTCACACTGTTAACAGCCTGTCTGGTTATATAAAGTGCTGAAAAAAAAAATTTAATAAAACTGCCTGGTGAGTAAATTGTTTACATCCATGGTGCCATATCTTTATCATTTTGAAGCTGTCCTAATATTTTCCCATAGACATAAGTTTATATATTACCTCTGTCAAGTTTTGGGACAGATCTGGATGTGGACCAAGATCCTGGTGAGGTATGTGCTTTTTGACTGCTCTCTAGTCCATACTGTTTTTTTCAGCAACATTCATACATTTTACAGATTTTAATAATTCAATGTCAGAGTGGGCGAATGTGTGTGTAAAAGTGTGCGAATGGAAGCCTCAAATTCTGAGATTAAACTCAAAAGTTAAAACTGCTAATTTGACTCTTGTAACTTGCTTCATGGATTTCCCCTTACTTACTCAAACTTGTCAGGCTCCAAGAAGGAGAGAAGATTAAACAGCTCCTCTAAGCTGTTCTGCAGTGGGGTTCCGGTCAGGAGCAGCTTGTACTTGACATTGTATGTCTTGGTCAGTACACGGAAAAACTTAAAAAAAAAATACACCATTTTACACAGTAATAACATGTGGCAACTTGTTGTGCTAGAGGTATAAAAAAAAATGAGGAACTCCTGCCCCCCCCCACCCCCGGGACCTCCAAAAACGGGAAGAGGGAAAAATCAGGAAGGGAAAAAAGGAAGGAAAGAGGGAAGAGGGAAGAAGAGAAAGGGATGAAAAGGGAAAGAAAAGGTAAAGAAAAAGGAGAAAGGGAAGGAAAAAGAAAAAAAGAACTACAGAATCGGGAAACCTCTTGAGTCTTGCCCCTCTGGACAGTCAGGTCAGTTAGCCCCTTGACTTTTTCCATGTTACATATAAAGAAGGCCCATCTACTGTATTATCTATAACTATGATGTTTTAAGCTTAATGGGCTACAAATTACAAGAACTGTATACCTTTGTTTTTATAGGCACAAAAACACATATATGTCATGGTGACCTGACCTCATTAAATATGCAAATATTTTATTGAATATCAAAACCTTTTGAAAAAGTTGATTGATAAATATTTACAGTGAGCTTCATTAAAATCCAACAAATCCCAGGTGTTACCATGACAACACCATAAAGAAGCCTGATGACCTCTGACCTCATTAAATACGGGTGGATTTTGCTGAGCATTGAACTTGACCGGGATACTTTATCAGTTATCAGTTAATATTTAGAGCGAGTTTCATAAAAATCCATCAAATTCACGTAAGTTATTGCTGATACACATAAGGTTCATAGACAGACAATGCCAAAACCATAACATGTCCCATCTTACACAAGCATATAATGAAAAGCACCAATAATTCTTGTCATCCTGGTATAGATGAGAGATGAAGGTTATACTGTACTTACTAATGACTGCTGGTTCTTGAGTCTGTGAGCTTCATCGATCACCACCACGCCCCAATTGATGGACCCGAGTAGAGTGGAATCCTGACTGATCATCTCGTAGTTTGTCAGCAAGACGTCAAACTTCACGTTGTATCCTTCACGGAATCTTGACGGCTTGGTGTAGCTCATAAGTGCACCTTCTTTGTAGCAGAATTCATGCTCTCTAAAAGTGGATATATCAATAAATAAATGCCTTGACAGTTTCTGCAGGAATTTATAAAATGAACCATTGGTGATATTGCTTTCACAGAAGATTACCAACCTAATTTATGAAGCACTATGGTGTCTTTCATGTGAACATTATAAAAATTTGAAAATAATGCAGTTTTACTGTATCAAATATTATATATCTTTTACATATGTGAATAATAACTTGCTTTACATCATGTCTCACATGATAACGCTAGAAGTATTCATGTCTCACTTGATGATGTTACAAGTACTTGTGTCTCAAATGATGATCCTACAGTTACTCATTGTAAGTGTAAATGCCTCACCTAATGAAGTGACAGGTAATTATATCTCATTCAATGATGATGCTACAAATACTCATGTCTCACCAGATGATGATGCTACATGTACTCATGTCTCGCTTGATATTGATGCTAGAGGTACTCATGTCTCACCTGATGATGATGCTAAAAATACTCATGTCTCACCAGATGATGATGCAACAAATACTCATCTCTCACCCTATGATGATGTTACAAATACTCATGTCTCACCTAATAATGCTTCGAGATTCCTTGCCTCCAGCATAGGTAACCACATAGAGCTCCGGGGCCCAGAACTCAAACTCTCGCTCCCAGTTTGGTACAGTAGACAGGGGTGCTGAGATCAGGAAGGGGCCAGGACATTGTTTCTGTAACAAATCATCTCATTTTATATAAAATATATTTATGGTAAACTGGACTGACATGCAGCAACTGCAAGTGGTAAAATGTGCAACAGAAATCCATAAAACACCCTCATTCTGTTTTTTTTTTACGCTTGGATTTACACCAAAATTGAACTACGTGGACACTTTCTTAATATCATCCTACATGATACATTTCAATAAGATCTGTTATACTGACTCCAGATATGGCACAGACACACATACACACACAGAATCGAGTGAAAATAATAACCTTCACTTCACGCAGGTTAATAAACTTTAGCTTTGTGCAGGTTATTAACCATTAAGCTTAATCAGATATGTAGCAGCTTTTTCTGCATCTGGTGATTTGTTTTCCTTTACGGGTGAGTGATTCAGTAATTTGGAAAAAATATATTTTGCAAATGTTGTATTTCTACTTTCCCCTTAATGGAGGTAAATTCCAGATATTCAGAATTTTGATGTTCTACTGTAATTTCTTACATGACCTGAAGAAACATTTGCCATTCTCTCTAAAGATCTGCTCCTTACCTCTTTCCACAGTCCATATATAAATGAGATTGCCTGCACAGTCTTTCCCAGACCCATCTCGTCGGCCAGGATAGTGTTTGTAGACTGAGCCCACGAGAACCTGAGCCAGTTCAAGCCCTCCAGCTGGTAGCCGTGCAGCTTCCCTCCACACTCATCCAGATAGTCCGGCTGCTTCTCCAACTTCTTCTTTAGCTATAAGGGATCAGAAAACATCAATAACTTCTTTCTTTTTTTTTGGTTCAGATTAATTTAAGGTAGCATCCCTGGCAAAAAAATTCCCTAATATAAAATCAACTCAAAAGCTGTTTCATATGAAATGCATATAACTCCCCATAATGTATACATTATTTTAAACCTTGAGCCAAGTTCACTCTGATGATATTGGTATTTCTGAAATTCACCTCCATTTTCATATGATATTTTAATAATTTTGAAAATTTAAATATTTAAAAGATACATGATTTTAAACCACTAGTAGCAGAAAACACTTTTTAGTTGGCTGATATAAAACTACAAGACAATATCTCAAAACCACATTTTCTTTTTTCTATATCTTATTTCTTTCTCAATTAATACTGAATTTTTAAATTTGATTCAATAATAAATAGAACAAGCAAATTCATGGAATTTAAGTGACCCCCTTCTGCCTCTTGTTGTCTTTCATGCTTACCTGATCAATATGTTTCAGTTTTTTATGTTTGCCTGAAGATGTCTCCACATGTCATAGTGGCTGTGTTTAGTTTTCATGGTGCCCTGGAGATGTCTCCACGTCATAATTTTGGTTGTGAAATAGGAACAAAATTTACATTTTTGTTTTGGAACTGGAGAGGATAAATTATTAGACAGACACTCAAAAACCAATCCCAACCAAGGTATGTATGGGAGCAATCACTGACCCAAAGTTGAATGAAATCAGATAATATTTCGGAATGTTATCGCACAAAAACAAAAGCCGGACGGACACACAGAGGGACAGACAGACAGACAAACCTAAATCAATGTCCCCCGTTCCGGGAAGCGGGGGCACAATAATTGTAAAATCATGAGAATATTCACCAGTGATTTCTTTGGCTTCTCGGTCTTCTCCTTCTTGTCCTTTTTCTTTGTCCTGTCTTTCCTGACAAAAGAAGAATGAAAAACACTGACAAAAGAATACAAAAAAAAATTTAAAAAGCTAGATGTGTCGGAACGACATGAATGCCCCCGCCTGGGGCAAATTAGAAACATTTGTTAAATTTTGTAAAATTTTTTTAAAGTTCAGGAAGTGTTGTATGGTCAAAAGTAGGTCAACAAGGGCAAAATGCAAACTCGATCTGTAAAGGGTCATTATCAAGCAACACACCAAAAATCAGGCCAGTATCTGCAGGCATTGTGAAAAAAAGTCCATATATGTGCATTTTTCATGAAAATTTCTGTCTTTCATGAAATTTTCTATGTTCAGGATCTGTCATATAGTGAAAATAGGTTAACTGGGACGAAAGGAGAACTCGATCTGTAAGTGGTCATTATGCGCCTACAGACCAAACATTAGGCCAGTATCTGTAAGCATTGTATTGCGAAACTAGAATATTAGCAAAAGTTGATAATCATTTATAAATTTAAATTGGAGAGGTATATACCATGTTTCATAACAATCCACCAAATGCTTCCTGAGAAATAAGCTCCTAAGTTTTTTTCTATACTAAGCTCTGTGACCTTGAAAAGTAGGTCAAGATCACCCATCTTTGAACTTGACCAAGATTTTGTAAATATAAAGCAATAGTACTGAAGAAATGAAGTTCCTGTGTTGAATACCTTTGGAGATATCCTGCACAAAAGGCCAAAATTGAAAGAATCTGATAAAATTTCATTAAAAAATCAGAAATTGCAGGTGGCACCACCAAAATTGTGCAGCACATACAGACCATCAGTCCCAATGATCATAGTAAGTTTTGTGAAAATCCACACAATTGTTCCTGAGATATAAACTTCTGAGTGTTTTGCTATAATCAGCTCTAAAATGTAGAAAAATGGGTCAAGGTCACCCATCTTCGAACTTGACCGAGATTTTATCTATATACATCTTCACTGATGAAATAAAATTCCAACGGTGAATGCTTTTAGAGATATCCCGCTCACAAGGTAAAAGTTAACAGACGCGGAACGGACAGACAGCCGGACGGACAGACACCGGACAGACAGATGGACAGACGGCAGCTTGGGTGACGACAATAGCCCATCAGCCTAAGAGCTGAGGGCTAAAAACGGCTGTACATGTGTATTTGTCATGAAAATTTCTATTTTTCATGAATTTTTCTAAGTTTAGGAGCCGTAAAACGGTCAAAAGTAGGTCAAACGGGACGAAACGCGAACTCGATCTGTAACTGGTCATTATCTGCCCACACACCAAAAATCAGGCCAATATCTGCAGGCATTGCGAAAAAAAAACCGTACATGTGTATTTGTCATGAAAATTTCTATTTTTCATGAAATTTTCTAAGTTTAGGAGCCGTAAAACTGTCAAAAGTAGGTCAACCGGGACGAAACACAAACTCGGTCTGTAACTGGTCATTATCTGCCCACACACCAAAAATCAGGCCAATATCTGCAGGCATTGCGAAAAAAAGTCCGTACATGTGTATTTGTCATGAAAATTTCTATTTTTCATGAATTTTTCTAAGTTTAGGAGCCGTAAAATGGTCAAAAGTAGGTCAACCGGGACGAAACGCGAACTCGATCTGTAACTGGTCATTATCTGCCCACACACCAAAAATCAGGCCAATATCTGCAGGCATTGCAAAAAAAAAGTCCGTACATGTGTATTTGTCATGAAAATTTCTATTTTTCATGAAATTTTCTAAGTTTAGGAGCCGTAAAACAGTCATAATAGGTCAACCGGGACGAAACAAGAACTCGATCTGTAACTGGTCATTATCTGCCCACACACCAAAAATCAGGCCAATATCTGCAGGCATTGCAAAAAAAAAACCGTACAACTGTTTGATTTCGGAATGACGGAATGACGGACATGGGTAAAACTATATGCCCCGGCCACTTTGTGGCGGGGGCATAAAAAGGCAGAACATAATAGACACATTTCACCCTGCAAACTTGTTAAATACTAATGGCTTGCTTCATATTCACAAGGTTAAAATTTGCAAACTTTTCAGTGTTTGTTTGTTATTCTTGATCTCACTCTACAATAAACTAGACAGTGTATATCCTTTATTGTGTGAATTATTAATATGTTCACAAAAATCTGTACAATCTGTACAAAAGGCACAGGGAACACTGATCAAGTTGAAAATCTTGTTCATTAAAGGTAGATAATTACATCAATCTTTGACTAATGGATGATATAAAAAGATCTGTTAATATTAATTATATCAAATTTTTCCTTGCATTACTACAAGCATAGATAATGTATGAGATGCCACGGAGGCTACAATATATACAAATTTTCATCTGTAGTTGGTACATCTTATTCACAAAGGTTTTATTTTCTCAATAATTTAACTTCTGCTAATATCACAAATTTAAAACCCTCGCCAAAAAAGGCAGACCACAATAAAACCACAAGTAGAGAATAACACTGGCACAGAAGATTCTCAATCTGAAGGTTAACTATTTTTACAGAATATTATGTGTTGTGAAACTACTGATTGACCTAATTTCAAATGAAACAAAGTTATAATAACTATAATATCACCACATTATTTAAATGGCCTAATTATTTAACTAAGCCCTGCAAATGACACCTGTCAATCAGATCTCTATCTCTCATTTCAGGTACAGATATGAAAACATTTTGTTTTACCGTCTGTCCCAGTACATGCGGACTTGTTTCTGAAAATCATCCTTGATGGCAGGGTTAATGGTGGTATAATCTTCCCAAGTACAATCCTCATACGTTAACCCTCGCCAGTTAACCAGGTAGGCTTTCTGACCCTGAACGTCCCTGGAAATGGCAACATTATCACAGATGGTGTAGTGTCCAGTATTATGCATGTGTTCAAGGATATTGGTTGATGTCTAAATATAATTACATTCAGCAAAATGGAATGGCAGATAACAGTAAAAAGAGTATAGTACAGAAGGTGGCTTGAACTGTATTAAGGAGAGAGTAGGAAAAGGGCATTTACTTTTGCACAAAGTAAGTTTTTTTATAAGAATGACATAAATAGAATTAATTTTTGGTTAACCAATCCTGCACCGTTCTTGTAACAGGGCTTGATATTAACTTTTGAAAGTACTTGCCCATTCGGGCAGGTAAAATCTAGCTTTTACTTGCCCTACATGCATTTTAACATGCCCTACAAAAATCACTGATTGTATGTATGAACACAAACATCTTTTTCAGGCCTTAGGGTAAAGGTTTATGTTGGACCCACTTGCCCAGTGGGGCAAGTAGGAAGTGACTTTTAGTTGCCCTCCCCTATTTTCTGGAACTTTCACTTGCCCCAGGCAAGCAGTTAACCATTAATGTCAAGCCCTGTGTAATAACAAATAAAAATTCTGCAAACATGTGTACCCATGATAAAATTGTTTAGGGTATGAAAGTATCAGTTTTGTGTAACATTTGGGTTGACTTCTTTGTAACTTACTCATGGTTTATAATCCTGTGTATGACAAGGTACTCTGGAGATATCCCGTATCTGTAATATTTCTCCTCTAAGTTCTGGCCGTCCGCCCCTTTGCCCTCCGATTTCACTTTGTGACGCATGCTGCGTGAACCGCTCCCATCTTCCAGGGCAGGGGGCTCGTCCAAGTCCCATTTCCGTCGGAAGCCTGCATATGTGGTTGGATGATGTTTCTCTATCTGAAATTAGAAGAATTGAGAACTGTCTTTTCAACAATGCACTCTGTAAAAATGCAGATTCATAATTTTTTTTTATGACTGGCTGATGGTTTCTCTCAATCCTCACCCACATGAGCTGTTTTACAATGTTACTTTGTTACTTTTCACAAAATTAACAATATCCATGGTTACCGGTAGTAGGGCTGGAATGCATGATAAATGTTGATATAAATTATCATTCCTGATTCAGTAACCAATCACTGATAAAAAGCAGACAAGTATATCTGTATAATTTATGTAAAATGTACACTGTTCATATGTGACTCTGTAAGCCCAAAATGTTGTTCTTATCAATAAAATAAGTTTCTCAATATTACTACGATTATTTAGACTCTAAAATCATTATCATGATGAGCAATGTTTAAATCAATAGATAAGTTTATGCTGCATTTGATATCCTTAATTTTCTGAACAGATTGCAAATATTTTCACTGCAATATTTTTTATCTTACCTGCCCTAATGATTGATGTTTTTAATTATAATTCTTTTTTAATTATAATTTTGATGTCACATATAAATGATGGATACTCACTGCTAACTCTGCTACCCATTCGCAATCCCAGTATGAATGGTTTTTGAACTTGATGAAAAATTCACGTTCTGGTCTGCGTTCACCCTGAAACAACAACAACAAAAAAATAATTTAATTACCAATTATTATTCTGGCTTATCAACAATCACTGATATTTTTAAAATTCCACACATGTGAAGGTGGGTAATGATGATATAATATTCATATCACAATATTCAAAACCCATTGCATTTGTCATGACAGATATCCAATACCTCAATAATTTTTTAAATTTCTCATAAAGGGATTTCATGCATTCAATATGACTACCACAGTGCATACACACAGCATGTAAAAAAGTATATTATCAAAGATTTTATTTGAGTATTTGCAATTTAATTATGTTACACTTTTTTGTCTCATGTAGATTTATTATATCTGAATGATCACTGATATGACAATTTTCTCACCCTATGGTTTCTGGTGTCTCACATAAATAAAATTGAAATGTATTTCAAGTTCGTTTCTCCAACAGGCCTGTGTTATTTCCAGTTAGGGTAAAATTCTTAACTACCTGGACGCTTTCATTTATGAAGAAATTTAACAATTTAAAAAATTTCTGCAAACCTTTAGAGAAGTAGAAACTATTAACAGAATGACCCAAAAGTAGAAAAATATATTTCCACACAGTCCCCACCTGTTTATAGAGCTGTTCCTTGGCCATTTTCTTCTCTGGACTGGATGGCACATGGTCCATTTCATCCTTGTCAGTTGGCTGTTCCTTCCAGCGCCATGTCAGAATCTTCTGTGGGGCTGCTTTTAGTGGTTTTACCTGCAAGAACATATGAGAAAATATATACTGTGGTTGCCCTTTTCAACCTGTAGTATCAAATTTTACATTATTTGCGAAAAGGAAATTATTGCAAAAATTAAACCTTTATGATCAGGAAACCTCATCAGCTGAGGAAAGTCAAAAGGAAAAAAGACTGATATTATTAATTGATATTATTAATGTCAAAAAATTAAAATAATCTCCGAACAATGATGAGTTGCTCGTTTGATGCTCACTTCGGGTCCTGTCTAACCTTACAATTTTGTGCACTTATTATCTAATATCATAAATCCATAAAATATTTGATATACTCTGAAAAGACTATTATATGGCATGCTCACAAAACTGTAACCCTCTCAAAACAATGAAAAAAGTAAAAATCATTAAATTTAACCTCGCAATTATGAAGGCCACAACAGAAATAGATTCCAGTTTCAATTAAGTATTTACATAAAAGAACACAATGCTTTGACAAAACAGATATAAGGGTATCATAAAAGCGCAATCATATTCAAATGAAAGGTTAAGACATTTTAATTACACTTCAGTATTATCTAAAGAATGCTATCTGACAGATGACTGTGTCTAGAAACAAGTGTCTAACAAGCAGCTTGTAAAATTAATGTTCTATGAAATGACTATGAATCTTCACCCTATTTTCAAACTATGATCAGCATATTAAAAAATAATTTTCACAAAAACACTTGTAAATGGATCATGCAGCCCAATAAAATCAAGAATACATTTAATTTATACGTGAAGCAAACTTTAAACACTGTAGCATACACATCAAGAAATAAAACTCACGTAAATTAAATATAACTTTAAAAAAATCACAAGTGTGCTTGAGTATGACCTACCAGACATCGTGGACAGCTCCAGTCGCCTTCTGGTGGCTCAGTCAGAGGGGGGTTCAGGCAGGCTAAGTGGTATACATGGGGACAGGTGTCACATAAAATTAGGTCTCCACCATCTTTACAAATACGACAGAAGCCGTGATGTCCATCATCACTGTCTTTATCCTCACCCGTCTACAAATCAGAGAACATCCATAATAATTTGAATGGTCAATCATTATTTATTTGAAAAATTATTAATATTTAACTAGTTATTACCCATTGCTTGATTATAATTATTTATTTTATTTTTAATTTTAAATATTAACTACTTATCTAACTTTATACTTAATTATTTATCTAGCTGCCTACTAAGTGTTTGACTAATAAATAATAATTTTATAATAATGATTTTATACTGACTATCAACTTATTATTAATAAACTAATAAACTTACTGTTCAATAAGTATTTTCAAAATTATTAACAAATTATATGGCTATTTCAAAATTTTAATTTGTATTTCAGATACTCATTGTTGTAAATCAGAAACAGGCATACAAAACATATGTAACATTACACATTTTAAAACAATGAGTGTGCTATCCTAGGATGTAGACAAAAATTTAACAGATATTAAAAAAAATGTTTACTTACACATTTAGGGCAGTGCCAGTCTCCTTCTGGGATCTCCTCAAGTTTTAGACAAGTTTTATGGTACGACCTTGGACAGCCATCACAGAGAAGAAGGTCACCGCCATCTTGACAGTACTCGCAGAAAAAGTTGTGGTCACTCTGCAAAAATAAATATAATTCTGAATAATTCCATGAATTGATTAAAATTCACTTCAGAATATCAGAATGCAGTGGTAAAATACATCATTACACTAACATTATTTTTGGCCTGATAACAAACATCATTATGAATATGACAAAATAAGGGTTCCTTCAACTAAAAAAATAAAATTTCATGACTTTCCTACGACCATGATATTTCTTTTACACAATGATTCAATGTATAACAACTAAGGAACTGAGTCATCATCATCATTTAACATTTGCTAAAGTAAAGCAAGAGTGGTTCCAAGTTACTTAATAAGTTTATTTTGTATCAACTATGCATAAGCTCTCTTCACAGAAATATGTATAAAAGGCTCTCAGAAACAAAGGGGTAAGCCTCTCAGATGCTCTAAAATTCCTTTGCATGCTCAGCTCTGTGGACCTGAGCGTTCAAGCAGATGCACAGATTCTGACCTGACAGATTCTGACCTGATAGATAAATGTGGGCACTTACCACAGACACTGAGCAGTACCAATATCCTCATACAACTGCATGTATAATTTTTAAAAACAGTTTATAACAGCACAAATCACCCATTTGTACTGTCACACATTGGAAGACTTACCTGCGGACATATAATGTAAAATAACAGGTAAGAAATATTAAGTTTTACATAAACAAAATTTGACACAGCACTTAGGACTCCCTGGAACCCCATTGGACTCTCCAAATATTTGACCTGGACGTCCAGGATTCTCCATTTCTTTTGCCAAATGAAAGTTTTGAAAAGAGGTTTTTTTTTTTATTGATGTTATATAAGATATTTAATACATTGGTTGGAGTCGTTCACTGTCAGTTCCCTTAATTCTATCATATATACACAGGATGTACACCATGTTTATACCTCCTCTCCTTCACTCTCTCCATCATCAACCCACACAGGTTTCCTAGGCTGTGCTCCCTTCTTTTTCTTGCCTTTGCCTCTTCCTTTAGCTTTAGGTTTCTCCTGTTCTGTTGCGTCTTCTTCCCGTAACATTTTCTCAAAGGCACGGTCACTCAGCTGATTCTGTAACAAAAATGACAAACAGCACTGATATAACTGTTATCATCATTATCATCACCTTCAATGTCACAATAACCATTATTTACTGGTGTGTTATTTTAAGTCATCATCATCAACATTATCATCTTCTGTATTAAATAGTGCTGTTATTATTATTACCACCAACACAACAATCACTATTATCATGATCATTGTCATTAACCCTACCCCCAGCAACATCACAATCATCATCAGTATCACATCATCAACATCATCTTCTTCACCATCACCATGACAACCAACACCATCATCCTCCTCACCATCATATGGAAGTGACAACCTTATATGGCAGTTAAGAATTTTACTATAAATCCCCTGTTTATGTTTCACAACAATTTAGTCTCTTACATGATCTGGCAAATATGGTATTTCCCTCCATAAGTAGCCATCTTTGTTTTAGCTGGTTATATTTTTTAGATTGTTTACATGAGATCATTCAATCAGCAGCTGTCAGTTGAGGCTGCTTTTGCATGTGACCAATGATCTTGACCGCCATAATTGAGTCTGATATGTTGTAAAATGTAGACTGATTTCTCATATTTTTAGAAAATTCTGTTACTCAAATAAGGCATAAGGTAGGAATTTAGTTACCTTGTTGAAAATTTGGTTCTATAATTCTCTTCTCTACACTATAATTGTTCCCTTGAAATGTACCTAATAAAAATTTTCATAGCAAAAAACAGGTGGACATAAGGGGATGAAACGGACTATAATCATCAGAAGCATCATAAATGTATCATGAACTTCATTACTGTCTCACAAAATTATCATTTACATTACATTCTGAATAATTACAACCATCACTGTTTTTAAGTATCATCACCACTGTTCTCATCACCGTAACATCACCTCTATCAGCAGTACACCTTTATGGTATTGCTACAGTATTACGTGACTTTTCTATGATTCTGATGTCCCTATCACCGTGTTGAACACAACAGAATTTAATGTTAGGCTAACTGTGGTTTTTAGCTCAGCTGACTATAAGTCATCTGAGCTATAGTCGTGGTACATTGTCCGCCGTCCGTCTGTCTGTCCGTCCTTAAGACTGGCACGTTTTGACACCATTGGACCTACGAATCTGAAATTCGGCATACAGTTAGATGTCCCCAAAATCTCCTACCATGCCGAAAATTTGGTAAAAAGGACTTCATTCCTTCGAGATATTAAGGAAAAACCTCAATTTTTTATTTTCTCTATTTCATGATATTACTATGAAATTATATAAAATGCAAGCCTGGCTGCCATATTCAGGAGAATGCTACAAAAGCACATGAAATGCCTGTACAGTGCCTCAGAGTGACAGTTTTCTGTCTTTCAGTATTATACAAAATGCTCACCTTACCATGTTGATTTGTTTGGTCCTCTAATGGTATCACAATGATACTACATGTAACTTTAGCCTTACTGATGGTTATTCTGTTTTCTCATGGGACTGCTACAGTAGTATACAAAAATGTGAGTCTGACTGTGATGTTATTCAGCTTGACTGTGATGGTTTTTTAGCCTTATCAGGTTGGTTTGCAGCCAAACTGTAATAGTTTTTAAGCCTCACTTGAATGGTTTTCAGCCTTGCCATGATGGTGATGGTTCATCAGGCTTACTGTAATGGTTTTCAGGCTCACTATAAGAGTTTCTCAGTCTTACTGTGATGGTTTTTTAGCCTTAACGTGATAGTTTTCAGGCTCACTGTAATGCCTTATCAGCCGTTCTGTGATGGTTTTTTAGCAATACTGTAATGGTTTTTAGGCTCACTATATCAGTCTTTCTGTGATAGTTTTTTAGCCTTACTGTGATCGTTTTCAGGCTCACTATAATGGCTTTCACCCTTACTGTGATAGTTTTTTAGCCTTCCTATGATAGTTTTTAGACTCACTATAATGGTTTTTCAGCCTTACTGTGGTGTTTTTTAGCCTTACCGTGATAGTTTTCAGGCTCACTATAATGGCTTTTCAGCCGTACTGTGATGCTTTTTAGCCTTACTCTGAGTCTTCTTGCTCACTATAACGGCTTGTTAGCCTTTCTGTGATGGTTTTTTAGCCTTACCGTGATAGTTTTCTGGCTCACTATAATGGTTTTCAGGCTCACTATAATGTTTTTTCACGTTTACTGTGATGTTTTTTCTGACTTACTGTGATGGTTTTCCTGGACCTCTCGCTCTTTCTTTCACCAGGGATGACTAGTTTCTCAGACCTTGGAGTCTTTGACCTCTTGTTCTCATCACTAGAAAACTCTGACTCCGCCTCCTCAACTGATGGCTCCTCCTGGTAGTCTTCTTCATCCTGACAAAATGATACAATGTATTACAGCACACAACACAGTCACCAAATCCTAATCCTAAGACTCTTTAGAGATTGTGGGAAAAGGAATCATTTCCCGACAAAGCAATGGAGCTTCTAAAAACACCAACGGCTTAAGGTACATGAACTTTGTGAAGCATGCTGATACAATAGCAAAGGCGCCAGGCTTGGATTAAGTGGTTCATAGGGTCCAATGACACTTAGCAATTAAATAATATCACTTAATTTAAAACTAAGCTGCCCTGGCTCCAGGCTGTTTAAACTATATTGAACACACTACATCCTGACTCACTGATTCAACCTTCTTCTTGGACCTTCTGGACCGTCTTTTCTTTGACGTTCCCTCAGAATCTGAGTCCTCCTCTTCATCCTCCTCCTACATAAGTAACAACAAAAGTAAGTAAACTTTGTGACAACTTATAAGTAAAACCCTCATGGTATTAACAGACAATCACAGAACAATTATAGTGAGTAAACTTTGTGACAACTTATAAGTAAAACCCTCATGGTGTTAACAATCACAGAACAACCACAGGAAGCCTCCCACATGTAATTCAGCGATAATGGGGAACTGGATATGGTGTACACCCTCAAAAATTAGGTCAAGGTCAAAATAAATATCAGGTGTAAATCTGAGCCCAATATTTTTAAAAGCAGCTATATTTGAGATCCAGAACAAACACAGACAGAAGAAAGGAAAAGCAAAAGCTAAAAAGAATCTACAACCAATGGTTTTGCACTTTGGGGGACCTATAAAAGTCCATCCACAAATATTTTTTACCCAAATATTGATATAGAAATAAACTTATCAACCCTCAAACCACCCTGGTACATGGTATGTAGTTTAAAATTCATTGAGCCATTTGAATTCTCGAGTTCTCTTGTGTAGACTGCTGGCACATGGACTCTGGCCTTTTTGGAAATTTTCTATGGGTTTGTCTGCTGGTAAGATTGTTGTTCACATTCAGACACCTGGTTAAGGTCTTTTGCACAAAGTTGCACCCTCTACACTGAGATATGAGTGTAATTGTCATGTGTGGCAGAAGAGAGTAGAAACATTATCCTTCTAGCACCTGTCAAGGCTGCGGGGTTATCTCCCAAGAAAACAGAGAACAGCTACATGATGGTAAGGGCTAGAAAAACCATGATGGACATCTTAGTTTTAACTTTTAAGAAATTAAGTCTATTATTTTCACGCACACAAGTGATATATAAAGGCACATGTTTTTTTTTAACAGGTCTTTACATATCTCTATATTAAGTTTTTTTTTTTGTAAATTTGATCAGCTTTTGTTTGTAAATTTATTGATAAAACTGATGGTCTTACCACCACTGCCTTCACTCGCTGTGACGCCTTCCTAGCAGCTTTCCTTCTGCCACCAGAGGGCTCTGTCAGCGGGGTGAACCGGATTATGCCATCCTCTTCATCCTATTATGATTGAAGTAAACGATAGACATTTCTAATGATCATCTCTTAAATACAATGATATCTTAAAAATGACAGTTAATAAAATTTTAGATAAATAAAAATATTCATATCCTTTCTAGCTTTTTTTCACCTTACAAAAGAGAATATATCTTTTTACAGAATTTCTGAATTTAATTTGTTTATATCTGTAAAGCTGTTTTTTCTATGAAATTCTTTGCTACAATGTGACATGATTTCAGAGCTTTGCTGCCACATTCTCAAGGAATCCAGGAAATACAACCTGATTCCCTGTGACTGTTTATGACCCAAGTGTCCTTGTTTACAACTGGAATGATTGTCTTCAATAGTTTTTGATTTTCAAATTTTTAATGATACTTTAATCAACATAACTGAGGTTCTGCTTAAAAATTAAAGTCTGATCCATAAAAAATAAAGAGTGGTGGTTCTGTAAAACAAATATTTTGCTCCGGCCTGATCATATGATGTTTAGATGACAATAATGATAGTGGTTTTGCTTGTTACTTGTGCTACACCTTTTGTGTGTATGAGGTAATTAATAAGTGACATTACTGATTGGGGTTTTGATCTCCTCTTGGGCTTGTTCTGGGTCTTCCTCTTCTTGCGGGTGTATTCGGATCCCGATAAATCTTCCTCTTCTTTATAGTCGTCATCCTGTAACAGAAGATAAAACTAAATGTAAGGATCTCAAACATGGGTGTATGTTAAAGAGAGCATATGACATCCAAGATTATATATACAATAAAAAAAATTTCTGTAACTTTTGTCAAGTTTTTTATTTTTGTAATTTAATTATTTGTTTAAAGAATAAAATAACCAGTAGGTGGCAGTGTTCATAGTAAGAGGATGAAGATAAATACATGATAAGGAATGATGTGTTATTATTATTATTATTATGGTTGGTATGAAATAGAGACTGAGGACTGTCAGATCTAATCATTGATGGCTCTGGTAATAACAGATATATATTCTGATGGGTCTGGTAATAATTGATAAAATTATTGATGGCTGTCTACAATAAATATAATTACTAATGGCTCTGTTAATAATTAATATAATTACTGATGGCTCTGACCAAAAACAATATAATTATCAATAGTTCTCTAAATATTTCTAAATACCAGCCCTAATTATTAGTGAAGGTAGCATTCCATATATATGTATGCAGTGCTTATATAGTAAGCCTTTGCATATTAAAATCAGAAATATTTCAAATTATACTCTCTTTTAAAGTATACATTCATATGTGTATGCGGCATGTTTCAATTGCTCAATTAATGTATTAAAAAACATACAGATAAACTGATAAGGAATTTACCATACACTACAAGGGTATATATCCATTGTATAAAATTTTGTGATATTATCTATTGGTAAGATGTTATAGTGACTTTCATGAAAATCCATCAAATTTATTGCAGTGACACTAAAAGTTCATTGGATGGACACAAGGCCATACCTAAAAGTAGCCTGGTGACCTCTGCTCTCATAAATTATGTGTGAACTTTGCTAAGAATTCAATTGAGGGGAGAAGCTCTAAAAATGAATATTGGTATGAGTTTCATTCAAATCCAACAGATTTTTGGAAAGTCATCACCATGCTACCAAAGTTTGTTGACCTCTAACCTCATCAAATATACATGCATTTTTCCAGCAAACAAACTTCCGTGGGATATTGTTTTCGTTAATATTTCTGTTGAGTTTTATCAAAATCCATCATATTGAAGGTAAGTTATCACAACGACACCGCAATGTAACCTGATGACCTCCGACCTCATCCAACAAAATCAAGAAATTTGTACTTTTCATGCGAATATAACATGATATTCATGAAAAGGAAGGTTGTCGCAAAGAAACCACTGGTTACCATATATAATACAAAGTTTTTGTCAGTCACCCAAGCATGAGCCTGGGCAGCCCAATCGGACAGGTCAGGTCGGCACCAGGCTGTCCGACTTGTGAAATTGACAGTCCCAGGCAGTCGGATAGCCGTTAATGTCGAGCCCTGAAATATGTGTGCATTATCCCTGTAATCAAAGTTGGACAAGATAATTTATTGGTAAAAAGTTATGGTGAGTTTTGTGAAAATCCATCCAATCAATGGTAGGTTATCACATGACACTAAAAGATAATGGACCAACAACGGATTGACAGACGGACCATGTAGCCTACAGGTATACCATAAAATGTCCTGTCATAGACAAGCATAAAATAACAAAGCAGTTGACTTTTCTAAGGGTGCAATGCTTTACATTATCCCAGATTTTGTTGTTTATGTATGCATAGGTGTCCATTTTCTAGCTGCATATGCATATGCTTTTTATTTGCATGGACACTGTTTTTGCATATATGGCATGCAAGTTTATTTACATCATTTAATTTTTAAAACCAGGTTTTCTCTGTATTTTCTCAATGCACTGATTATCCAGTAAAACATGCCCTTATATATAATTTTCACTTTTCAAATGCATAACTGCAAGGGATCCTTGCCTTTTATCTTGTTAATGATGACCAAAAATAGTTATTCCATTTCTGAATTATTGTGACTGTGACATATATAAAACGTTATTATTAATCTTTATCATGAAATGTATCCTTGTGTGCACACTTTTATGCACACTCTAAAACTCTGCACCACCACAGTTCTGAATTTTCGAAAATAAACGTCACACTGGATCATATAAAGGATTGCTACAGGGATCACAATATAACAGAAAAATTCAACCTTAAAATATAAGTAGAAATCAGTAGAATACAAGGGTTACCATGAAAATATTACAACCATCATAAGGTCTGCATTCAATAAATCAATACAGATAAATATGGGGTTCAGAGATATTTAATGAGGGATTGATTACATAAGTTGTGGTGAGATCATCCAAATTTTTTTAGGATAGATCTAATACCAGTAGGTGGCACTTTATCCTGGAAGAGGATAAAGGGAAAAATTTAATTGACAGCCATGTATACCCAAAAATTTGATCATCAAGTTCTATTGTACCAATAATAATAAATCAATGAAGGGATAATCAAGTTTGGTTTTACGAGGCATGTATTAAGTATCTACCATTCTGGTCCATTTGTTTGCCTAAGCAAAACCATTGCACTGATTCTTTGTTGAGGGATGTGAACAGGGACATGAACCAGGAAAGACCTCATTAAATTTAGATGCAAATCTGAATAAAGGACTGGAGCCAGTACTAGTGATCTGATTTGGTGGAGGTATGTGCTCTATTAGTACTATTCAAGGTTATCTATGAAGATAATACAAAATGAATTACTGATGGGTTTAATGATTCAATTATGAAACTATGTGAGCAAGTGCGCCTTCAATCAAGACAATTGGAAGTTATTTTCAAATCTTAACCATATATAACTGCAGGAATATGGTCTTGTACCTGATTGGCTACTTAATCAAATATGATTCAGGAGATGACCAAGTAATATTGAGCTGATTGGCTACTTGACCAAGTGTTACAGAGCCGATTGGCTACTTGACCAAGTAGGACTAAGCTGATTGGCTAATAAACCAAGTAGGACTGAGCTGATCGGTTATTTGACCAAGCAGGACTGAGCTGATTGGTTACTTGACCAAGCAGAACGATGCTGATTGGTTATCTGACCAAGTAGGACTGAGCTGATTGGCTACTTAACAAAGTAGGACTGAGCTGTTTGGCAACTGGACTAGGTAGGCATGAACTGAATGGTCATTTGACAAAGTTTGACTGATATAAGACAAATACTAAATATAAATTAACAAAGACAAAGTTAATTACACTTGATTTGATTTTTATCAAATATGGGATGTTTGGTGAACAAATCAAGTTTTAATTCACAAAGCGGTGGACAGCACAACTGAAGCTTTTAATAAGGGTGCCATCTAAAGCAGATAATATGGTACAACAGCAACAAAGCTGACAGAAGCTACAGTACATGCGGAACACTGGTACAGCCACTCACAGACTCCTTGGATTTTCGTTTACGCCTCCCCGTCTGATCGTCCTGATCAGTACTGGAGTACTCTGCATCAGCAATATCTCCGATAGCCTCGAGCAGCTCATCGTCTGCCACTGCTGGCTGTGATTGGTAAATTTTATAAAAGAAGTAAAGTTATAAAGCCTATCCTAAGTCTGTGGCGTTATTTTATACGCAAAAACTATGCAATGAACATTTTCATATATTGTATTTTGTTAAAGTTTTTACAGTCGTCAATAGCAATGTAAACCCAAGCACATCCTACATATATACATATTACTATCATAAATACTTTAACTTGTGACCTGCTCCAGCCATAAAGAAATAATATCTCAAATGATGCACGACAAACTTAAACACTGGATGATGTTAACCTACGCACCATTGATGAAGAAATCTTGAAAATATTGTGCATGACTAGTGGATTCAATTAATATTTCTATTTATATGTGACTGAAATATATTAGTAATGACTTTTAATAGACTGATTATGTATTCTTAACAACTGTTATGAGCCATTATTTGCTGATAAGCTGAAAGGGGCTGTCAATATGTCCTGTTCTTGTTATGGAAAAAGAGTAATTTCTTAATCAAATTTACTCAAAATACAACATATCAATATTTTAATAATTCAATTCAAAATAATGAACATATAACACCTGCAATTTTATAGGAATATTGGTTATTTATAAATCTGTTAGGACTGTTTAACAGAATATGTTACATCAATAACCATATCACCTTTCAATTAAAAAGTATATTTTTTCTGAGGGTATGAGTGGTAAATAAGATTTAAGTAAACAGATCCAGCAAGCTTTGTGCCATGTCCTTGTTACATAATGACATATTTATGACAATCATTTAGCAATCTGAAGATAACTTACTTAATCATTAGTCACACTTATACAATAAAACCCTGAAATGATGTTCAATAGTATTCTAATATTCAAAACTATTTTTGTAGTGTTGTTTCTCTCTTCATCAACAATGCTTCAACAAAGTTTAGACTGAAGATTTATATAGGATAAGACTGAAGAAAACTGACGAGCTCTGATGATGTAACTTCAAGATCATACAATAAAAAACAAACTCAGATGAATCAGCGCGTCAGTTTTCACATTTACAAATTAGACATCCTATTGCTCAGGTAAAACTAGATAGCAGTGCCTAAAAAGTTATACCAATGGTTTCAGAAAAATTGTAATACTGCGGATAGTTTCGTATCTGCAGGGCTGAATTTCTTGCAAGTTTTGCTTTTTCGCTGTTTTGTGGGGGTCCCATTTTCACAGTCTCACCACACAGAAACAGTCAGTATTATACATCGTTTATTATGATTTATCTAATATGCGAGCAAAGTCTTAACTATTTGACCAGGACTCAACTGAATAGTGAATGAGTGGAAGATCTTATTAAATGGCTGGCAGACATTATAATTTATCTTTTGTGAATATCACAAAATTTAAATCCTCTTGAACAAAAATATCACCCAGTTTTCTGAAAACTGACCTTGAAGTTTTCCTTTCCCTTCTAATATTCTTAACACTGACCTTGAATGTTCTCCTCTCCCTTCCACTTCTTCGAGGTGTTGTCATGGGCAGTTTGACTTTGAGCCCTCCAAACCCTCCTGACCGACGACCTTTGACCTTTGGGGTGTTTTCTGCACTGTCATCTTCTTCACTGATTATTGATTCTTCCTCTGACAGGTCATCTTTGTCTTTTTTATCTGTCAATTAAATAAATCATTAAAACTCTTGGGCATGTGTAAGTACAGGTGGGAAAATCAAAAGCATAGGTGGGCAGATTAACTGTAGCTAACAGGTGTAACACTAAAGAGTGATGAACAAAATAGGTGTAATACAACAGAATAATGAACAGAATAGGTGTTATACTACAGAATAATGAACAGAAAAGGTGTAATACTATAAAATGATTAACAGAATAGGTGTAATACTACAGTATGATGAAGAGAATAACTGTAATACAAAGAATGATGAACAGAATAGCTGTAATACTAAATAATTGATAACAGAATAGGTGTAATACTATGGTGATGAACAATACAGGTGTAAAACCACAGAGCAATGAGCAGAAGAGTTAAATCTTGGGTGATGACAAATCTGATGTGTCCCAATTTAGGACATTTGGAAACGATATTTGTCCACTTATGATTGACACAGACTCTTTTTCCATGTCCATATTATCATATACACATTCTTCAAAGAATTTGTTAGGTTAAAGCTTAAAGTTACTCAAACTGGAACAACATGAAATATCACACACTAAAGCCCAACATCTGTCTTGTGCCTGAATCCCAGGTCATGAATATGCATGAACTTGCAGTCAACTGGTAGAGACTTGGGTCATAGAAGCACAGTTTCAATTCTTGATATTATCAAAATATCAGCTTTCATGGAAAAAGTTTCTAAATTATCAAATATTAATTCACTTAAATCAGTGACATTATACCTATTCAACTTAGGGAGGCAGAAATTCTAATCTGAACAAACAGAGCTTTGTCTTACCTGGTTCAGGGCTCTTTCTCGTGGCAGTTTTCGAGTCTTGGCTCTTTGAGGTAGGGCTTTTTGATGACCGTCTACTGGAGTCAAACTCCTGCCATTTGGCTTTGAGAATGGCAGCTAGTTTTGAGTAGTTTATGTTCAGGTTTGCCTGGAAAACATGATACACACATTACCAAAGGCATTCACATTGGTTGTAACTGACCAGTCAAATAAGACCTCCTATAAATTAAGACTGTGTGACTGTGCATT
Source organism: Sipunculus nudus (assembly GCA_026874595.1). Classification (NCBI taxonomy): domain Eukaryota; kingdom Metazoa; phylum Annelida; class Sipuncula; order Golfingiida; family Sipunculidae; genus Sipunculus; species Sipunculus nudus. The sequence goes on from CM049317.1 coordinate 10,166,268, forward strand.
TATTAACACATGCACAAACACAAATACAAATATACAGAAATAGACAGGCAGACAAAGTGTTACATCTAGACGTAAATTTTACAGTAAATTTTCTCAGCTTTTTTTAATATTTAATTTTTACTTGTAACCACAAAAACTGTCATCAAAGTATTAAAACAGATGGTAACCTGAGGTTTTATGTATAACTTACCCAGAACCAAATCAAACTTTGATCTTGTTACACAAAAAAATAAGTCACAGCAAAAACAAGGGACCCATGGGTCACGGCGCTCAGCTGATCGTGATTGGACTATAAATGTTTCTCCACTGTGATACTATATCGAGTCGATAAAGCTTATGAATATCATATACATGTTGGGCTATTATAAAGGAATGTTATGTAATATGTGAGTAAATGATAAATGAAATTACCTGACTGATGGATTAATAGAGTCAAATAAAGTGGTTTATTTTTTATTTATTTAGGAGGGGTTGAAAATTGTGATATATTTGAGCAAATATGAATGCAATGACAGCAGTAATAAGCAGTAGTAGAATGATGATAAGGCTATTTGTTGAAGGATCTAAAGTGTATGGTAGTCTGCAAGCATCCAATTTGACAGATATGATGTTATGATTAACTATGCTGATGAAGTGATTTATGAATATGTGACTGTATGACACAATATCTCTTTAGTCTTGACAAGGTACATTATTGTGATGCCCACTATGTCTACATATTACACAATATTGACATAATTTCTGGCATGTACATAGGTACCTATGGACGAATAGTTATACAAAATATTAAAGTATGAATATATCTGATTCGTCTTGTTCTTGCTTACTGAGGCTGACTTTGGGATGGGGTTCGGAGAAGGGAAAAGTGAGGGCAGCACGAAGGTGGATGTAGAAATATTCTATTGTAATGTTTTTCATTTATATAAGAATATGAAAAGCTAAGAGGAAAGGGGCCCTCCTACTTGGTTATAGTAAAGTTCTAAATATATGATTGCAAACTAATACTCTGACAAGACTGTCATGAAGAAAAACAGTAAAAGTTTTGAGATACTGTGTTGCATACGAAAATTTACAGATGAACAGGCAAGTGGACAGAATGGACTAATACCTTTATTTCACTTTCAAGAGAATAATGCATTTAAGTTTATATATAATCCTATTTTTTTAAGCAGATCCACTTTTTCCATTAAGAAGTTTTTATCTGAATCATTTTTTTATTTACAGGTTTATAAATTTTCAATTAAAAAACCTGAAAATATAAGTTAAAATATTAGAATTGTTGCAAAAGTTGCAATCATTATATATACAGAGTAAAAAACATTGGGTCATATGATGCATACACATATATTTTATTATTTTTAAATCATAAATGTTTAAACTAATTTTAAAAGAAAATAATGCCACAACATGGCATCTACAAGAATATTCCTTGAATCACTATTAAAAAGTTTTGCACATTGGAGTTTTCAGGACATGCTTAATTTTATTCACCAAAATAAAATAAAAGTAAATTTGATCAAATAAAACATCTTTTCAAATAAAGTATACACACTGTTGGTTGAATGAGGGACAAACAATATCATTGTGCTAATTACTATCCCAGTTTTAATTAATTACTGGAATTAATAGTCAATTTCACACCTGGTGAAGTTTTTACTCTTCTGAAGTAAGGAATTACTTATCTCATGATCATCCACACTTTCACAGCAATACACCACTTTGTGGACACAATTAAATGTACACTTTAATCATTGTAACCCTGGTGGTTCAATACAAAATCTAAAATGTAGCATGTCCAAGAATAAAATAAAATAATAACATTCATCTAGTTTATGCACCAGCTGGAGGGGGGATGAGTGCAGGGCAGAGGGGAAGCCTGCTAGTAGTGGCCAAGCTGGGCCAAGGTAAGCTGCCTGGGGTGGGTTACATAATGCAAGTGAAGGCTGTACTACCAAGGAGTTTACAGGACTGGAGTAACAACTGTCAGAAGCCCTGCCAGGTCGGGAGTGTCAGTCGTGCGCTAATTGCAATTAAGACATGATAAGCCCATCAACTCTATTGTACGCCTATTGTGCCGCGGTGTCAGGCGCAGCGGCGGCACGGCCTTTGATAAAGCGAGCCTGCTAGATGTTACTTCTGCGGTCCGCTGTAGCTCGCTGAAGCGGAGAGCGATATATCCAGTAACTGAGCAGTAAATCACTGGAATAACATTGACCGGAATTATGAATGCGCAAATGGTTTGTTTTGTCAAGAATTATGCGCAACAAATATATCTAGAGAGGTCTCGTGTTGAGGAATCACTTGACCAATTTTTGGATAGATGCGGACACTCTACATCAACTTATGCCGTGATTCATGACGGACGACTGGTAAGTGTAAACCTTACTTTCCCTGAATAACTTCGGAATTATAAAAAATTCCATCAGTTCCCACACTTCTGACTTATATTAATAATTGGCCATGTATTATAGTATTCCGACGATAAAAAAAAATTTTTAGCTTATGCTCGGATGACTTTCATTTTGATGGATAACAGCGAGCCATTGTCCGCTCTGTCACTGACGGCGTTGTTCTCGTATTATCGCCCATATGTACCGCAGCCAAGCTATAGGCTATAGCTCAGGCGTCATTAGCAACGAAACCTTCACACACGTTTCCCACACATATGGAAATATGGTGTTCATACTTATGATTGTTTAAATATTTATATTAAGTACTACCGGAGATAAATTTCGGGAGAAACTTACTCATCCCTGTCAAAATATTTATAAAAATACCGGTACTATAAAATCCTGTAATTATTTTGTTAATAGCAACGGAGATCACGCGTGGGTCTCGAGTTAGTTCAAGTTGGTGGTCTCCGGGAACTAATGAGCTGTTCCGAAGTCACGCCGAAGGGTGGTCTCTCGCGCTGGATGAATTAGCGCCGGGCTTATCAGCGGCATCTCTGTGTGCCATTGAGCAGCGAGTTTTATGACCCCCGTCAGCAACATCCGACACGGCCAGACTCTCACTTGATACTCCATCCCTGTAAACTCCTTGGTACTACTAGGTGGGCTAGATGTAAACAACACTTGACATGGTGTATGAAAACATGAATAAAAGCTATTCAATCCTATCAATTTCTTTTGAAAGTTCAGACTTTAAAAGATTAAATCCTTATGCATATATGCTGGGAAAATTAAATCAACAGTGCCAAAGTTGGACAAAATTTAAGGTATTGATTTTTTATTAATGCTAATAACTTGAAAAATTTGCAAAATTCAGATCTAATTTTGGGTAAACAAGTGAATCTTGATTAAATAAAGTTATATTCCTGAAAAAAAGTCTCTAGGTTCAGCAAGTCTCATGTTAGGTGAGTAAATATATTTCCTGATTTTTTAAAAAATTGCATTATGTTTTGGCCCATAACTTCAAAATAATACCCAATACTGACCTAATTTTTGGTATGTTAATAGAAAATGTATAAAAGAATGTGAATACTAAATACGATCAAAAACAGATCAGTGGTTTTGATATTAGGCAGCCTTGAAGTGTAACAGGCTGTTTTTTATGGAAAACAGAGTTTTTTTTCCTTAATATCTCGAAGGAACAAAGTCCTAATGACCCAATTTTCGGTATGGTAGGAGATTTTGGGGACATCTAAAATAATGTCAACAGCCTGGGGAGCATAGAGATGTGCACTGAATGACCTACAGTCATCAAAGTGGACTGCTTGACAATGTAAGGGAATACAACAAGAGCCTCAAAAAAAATTCAATAACTAGCCTAATTTTGCAGCTTTTATTTTCAAATTTCAGATTTTAACAGATTAAATCCTTATGTGTACATGGTGTGAAAATTAAATCCACAGTACTTACAGGATAAAACATGCCATGGCCAAACTTGGGCAAAATTTAAGGTACCAATTTTATATTTTTGCCAATATTTAAAAAAATTTAACAAATTTTGATCTAATTTTTGGTATACAATTAAATTTTGATTAATTAAAGTTGTATTACTGGAAAAAAGTCCCTACCTTTAACACTTTTGGTCTTAAGTGACCAAATATCTTCCTGATTTTTTTAACAAAGTCCATTATGTTTGGGCCCATAACTTTTTTAAATTATATATTACTGACTTAATATCTGGCATGTAAATAGGAACTATATAGAGGAATATTTATGGTAATTATGAAGAAAACGGGATGAGTGGTTTTGATATTAGGCAGTCCTGAAGTGTGAAAATAGATTTCTAATAAAAAATTGAGGTTTTTCGTTAATATCTCAAAGGAACGGAGTCCTATTGACCCAATTTTCGGCATGGTAGGAGATTTTGGGAACATCTAACTGTATGGCAAATTTCAGATTTATAGGTCCAACGGTGTCGACACATGCCAGTCTTACGGACGGACATCCAGACGGACAGACGGACGGACAGACTGACGGACAGACGACGGACAATGGACCATGACTATAGCTCAGATGACTTATAGTCAGCTGAGCTAAAAATCAGAAAGCCAGCATATACTCAAGGCAAAAAGGTTAGGTCTGTAGAAAATGAAGGTGTGAATCAGGGTTTACACAATTCTATATCAGAAACATTTGAAGACTTTGAAAGCCAGGGAGAAAGGGACCTCCATAACAGCAACCCATGGGTAATAACTGTCTGATGTCAACAATGAATATTAATGCTCACAAAAGATTAAAAGTAAGCTAATTCCCAATTAAAATTCATTTTGCAAGATGCACAGTTTTCATTTAAACTGCATGTATGTCCCATGTATCTATGTGGTCTTCAGTGTACCTGTTATATCCAGCTGTATGAGGAATATTGACGACAAAATTTCCAAGATGGATTTTTTCTACTAGATTTATATAACATTTACTTTTAACATGCTTGAATTACAGATTTTTAAGGAAGTACATATCTTGATGAGCCCCTACCCTGGCTATCTGTGGTCTGACTTGCTGGACAAATAAGTTATACGTAGTGAGGTTCTGGTAATCAGCAGAGGTGTACTCAAGGTCCACATCCACCAGGCCATATTCCTCCGCCAGCTCTTTGGATGACTTTTTGGTCTCAACCTGTTGATTTAAAGTACATAGACATTTGTATTAAAATATGTATCATCTCTTACTATTAATTCATTTGGCTGAAAAAAAAATTCTCAGAAAAAACATCCTTCTATGTTGTGGTTTAGTTTGATCCACATGAACTCTGTTGTAGTTTGCTTGTTTAATTCTTTATAATGTACCTAATCTTGTACTTAATGAAGTCCAAATACTTAGTGCCTGGTTAAGCAACCTGTACACACACACACACACACATATACACATGTTCAACATTCATAAGACATCAAAACCTCTGATGTTATTCACTGGTCATGTATTATTTGAATGAAAATTATGATAGCTGAAGTTCAGGTCCAAAATCACATTTTGATAATCATAATTACTGGAAGGGACAGGACTTAGTACAAGAATACATCATTAGCTAACACTGAACCCTAATAAATGAGGCCATCATTTATTTATCTCCGGCCCCTTATTGGTGCCAAAAAAATAAAATGCTTTCTTCTGACATGATCAGCACCTGTAAAGTATGGATGGGATTTTTAGCTTAATTTAGACAACTAAAAGTAGGAAATTTGTCTTTTTTTAGCATATCTTTGAAATGTACAAAACCAAAAAAAAACTAGATGTGTCGGAACGGCACGAATGCCCCCGCCTGGGGCAAATTAGAAACATTTGTTAAATTTTGTAAAAATTTTTTAAGTTCAGGAGGTGTTGTATGGTCAAAAGTAGGTCAACAAGGGCAAAATGCAAACTTGATCTGTAAAGGGTCATTATCAACCAACAAACCAAAAATCAGGCCAGTATATGCAGGCATTGTGAAAAAAAGTCCATATATGTGCATTTATCATGAAAATTTCTGTCTTTCATGAAATTTTCTATGTTCAGGATCTGTCATATGGTGAAAAATAGGTTAGCTGGGACGAAACGCGAACTCGATCTGTAAGTGGTCATTATGCGCCCACAGACCAAACATTAGGCCAGTATCTGTAAGCATTGCATTGAAAAACTAAAAAATTAGCAAAAGTTGATAATCATTTATAAATTTAAATTGGAGAGGTATATACCATGTTTCATAACAATCCACCAAATGCGTCCTGAGAAATAAGCTCTTAAGTTTTTTTCTATACTAAGCTCTGAAACCTTGAAAAGTAGGTCAAGATCACCCATCTTTGAACTTGACCAAGATTTTGTAAATATAATGCAGTAGCACTGAAGAAATGAAGTTCCTGTGTTGAATACCTTTGGAGATATCCTGCACAAAAGGCCAAAATTGAAAAAAAATTCAATAAAATTTCATTAAAAAATCAGAAATTGCAGGTGGCGCCACCAAAATTGTGCAGCACATACAGACCATCAGTCCCAATGATCATAGTAAGTTTTGTGAAAATCCACACAATGGTTCCTGAGATATAAACTTCTGAGTGTTTTTCTATAATCAGCTTTAAAATGTAGAAAAATGGGTCAAGGTCACCCATCTTCGAACTTGACCGAGATTTTATCGATATACATGAAATAAAATTCCAACGGTGAATCCTTTTAGAGATATCCCGTTACAAGGTAAAAGTTAACAGACGCGGAACGGACGGACGGACAGACACCGGACAGACAGACAGACAGCTTGGGTGACAACAATAGCCCATCAGCCCACGAGCTGAGGGCTAAAAACAGCTGTACATGTGTATTTGTCATGAAAATTTCTATTTTTCATGAATTTTTCTAAGTTTAGGAGCCGTAAAACGGTCAAAAGTATGTCAACCAGGACGAAACGCGAACTCGATCTGTAACTGGTCATTATCTGCCCACACACCAAAAATCAGGCCAATATCTGAAGGCATTGCGACAAAAAGTCCATACATGTGTATTTGTCATGAAAATTTCTATTTTTCTTGAAATTTTCTAAGTTTAGGAGCCACAAAATGGTCAAAAGTAGGTCAACCGGGACGAAACGCGAACTCAATCTGTAACTGGTCATTATCTGCCCACACACCAAAAATCAGGCCAATATCTGCAGGCATTGCGAAAAAAAGTCCGTACATTTGTATAACTGTCATGAAAATTTCTATTTTTCATGAATTTTTCTAAGTTTAGGAGCCCTAAAACGGTCAAAAGTAGGTCAACCGGGACGAAACGCGAACTCGATCTGTTACTGGTCATTATCTGCCTACACACCAAAAATCAGGCCAATATCTGCAGGCATTGCGAAAAAAAGTCCATACATGTGTATTTGTCATGAAAATTTCTATTTTTCATGAATTTTTCTATGTTTAGGAGCCCTAAAACGGTCAAAAGTAGGTCAACCGGGACGAAACGCGAACTCGATCTGTAACTGGTCATTATCTGCCCACACACCAAAAATCAGGCCAATATCTGCAGGCATTGCGAAAAAAAGTCTGTACAACTGTTTCATTTCGGAATGACGGACATGGGTAAAACTATATGCCCCGGCCACTTTGTGGCGGGGGCATAAAAAAAGTAGACAGGTGGGACTATTAGTCCTATAATTGCCAGTATTTCTCAGGATGTGTTATAATGGTCTGATGTGTGTCTGTCACATAAACCTGGTTTCCCAAACCAAGTTTCGGTTACAAGCCAGAGACTCCCGAAAAAAATCTCTTGCTAAAAATTAAAACATCTTTTTCTTTGAATAACATGAAATAAAAATACACATCATCTTTTTTTTCTGTCAATGAACAAGATCTGAACATGTATTGCAAGTCTCACTGACGGGTATCATCAGTTAAAGTAGTTAAGGTCTAAAGTGACAGCTTCCCTTACCTTTTTAGCTTTCTTCTTGGGCTGCTTTGTATCACTGTCATCGCTGTCAGATACAACAGGTGTGCCCTGTAAATAATGTGAATATGTCATAAGCATATATATATATATATATATATATATATATATATATATATATATATGTACCTCTGAATTCATTTTTTATTTGTAGATGAGAAAAGTCAAACACACTTTAAATATATCTTGATAATATCAAAGCTGTCACAGCTACACTTTCACAGCCCTTCATAACTAAAGAACGAGGCCATTTAACCAAACAAATCACTTATGAACACTTTGGCTATGCATCTGCTGGACCATGTCTGGTGCTGGCCTGGGAGGGCATCAAGAATTTGACAAATAAAATGAAGCCATATAAACATGTCCCTTTTCTGGTGCATGTGTTCTAGTTCAGACAGCATTTTGTTCTTTGAATCTGACTGAAGGTTGTGATTTCTTGTGATTTTGGTCTGATCTCTTCCAGGCTTGTTTATTATTCAAGAAATAGACACCAGAGCGGCTCACTGAATTAAGGTCTGTGAAAGCATGGCTGCCATAGACTTGACAGTATAAAGATAGCCAAACATGGCGATTCAACAGGACTTATCCCTGATTTTCAAATTTAAATACTTTTTATATCTGTTTCAGTTCTTTAAATTTAGATAATGGACCTATCCCACTTCCCTACAAGAGCCAATTAAAAAGAAAAATTGCCTGAACAAAATCAGAAACACACATGAAATGACATGAATTTATAACATTTTTAATAAATCTTCATGAAAGTATACAGTGAAGCAACATTATGTTATCTGAAAAAAAAGAAAGATAACATTACACATCTAAATCATGAATTTTAGGAACTTGAAGTTTCTTAATTTTTTTTTCATATTTTGACATTCAAAAATGTCCTAAGGTACAATATATGAACTTACCTCTTTGCTTGTGTCAGATGTTGGCACGGATCGTCTTTTTCGTTTTGCCATGTTTCTGTAGCAGTAAAAAATATAGATGTCTGACAAGCAGCATACTATTCATATAATTTGAATGGCATTTTATTATCATAATTTAAAAGAAAACTTCATTTTCAGAAAAGTTTTTTTTCAGTGAAAGGTCGCCAGACAAAGGGATGTCAGAATAAACTGTATATTAAAACTTCTCAATTTTCACTTGTTCAGTGTTTCAGTCTCTCAAGGGAACATCATACTAGTAAACTTCTTGTTCATTATTGGCAGATTATTTGTATGATATTATATCATTACTAATAGGAATATATGACTCATAGGATGACCCACCATCCAGATCTCCTTTTTACTTATTCTAAGGGTATTTGACAAAAATCTATTATAAATTTTGCTGGGTTGTTTTAATGCTGACAAGTCTTCACTTTGATTTTGAATGTGTCATTAATGCACAAAATTAAAGATTATGGTTTGGCAAAAGGTACAGGTACAAAAATATGGATACCTTACTATAACAAACGCAAAAACTAAATTTTGCCTGGACTTATATCAAACCTTATAAGTTAAATACGAGGGCATATTTGACTGTGAGTCTACAATAACACGCTTGTACTGTTTAGTTAAAATGTCATCTAGGGTATTTTTTTACTAAATGGAATGGAAGGGAAACCTGTATGATTGTTAGTAAAAAGTTCATTTAGTGATATGTATTTTATTATTTATGTAGCACTCATTATATGCATTGAATCGTGTCATAAGTACTTTACATACATGTGACAATATGACTACATCAGTCAATAGTGGATAAGAAAATATTAAAGAGTTAAAGAGATCTTAGTGACCTTTCCATGATTATATTCTAATAATAACTAATATGTACTAGTAATATTCCAGTTGGATGAATAACAATATATACAACACATGGTGTTGAATTCAGACGATTCTCAAAGTATAGCACAATATTCATACAATCCTTACATGCTGATCTACCATAGATCGAAGAAATCCCCCTTTTCACATTATTTATATTGATATGAACACCTAAGCCTCTGCTGATGGAATGAAACTTCACAAGCTGTCATGATACTGTAGTCTTTTAAGGGATCACACTTCCTATATGGATCTTTTCAGGAAGGTGGCCTGGTTCCTTACAGACAAGATAGCACAACATTATATAATAGTCCATAAATCACAAAAAAATGTATTGATGAAAAACTTATCTTAAAATGATCTGATGATGAGTTATTAGTGTGCCACATTTCCTGAATCTACTTAACTTAAACATTCAATTACACAAATGACAATAATGTGTTCATAAATAAGCTTATGACTGGGTAATACTATGAAACCTTTCCACATATTCAATGAGCCTTTATGATTAATAGCTCTCAATTTGTGAAAAAGCTAATAAATAAACAACAGATGATAATTTTTTTAAAGATAACATGTCTTGGTATATATTTTCAAGAAATTCAATAAAAATAATAATTTGATAGGTAAAAAATAAATTTTGACTGAAAATAAAATGGACTCTCCCACTTTCACAAAACCAGTTCTTGTATATTCCAAAAAAAAGTTTTGAAGTTTTTTTATTTTCAATTTATGGGCAAATATGATTTATTACAATAATAATTGGTAATTTTTAAGGTTGTGAAAGATTTTAATATTTTTTCATGAAATTTAGGTGGGGGTGACAGGCTGAAGTATTGAAAAAGTAAAAAAAATTTTTTCAATTAATATTAAAATGTGTTATTGCAATTAGCATATTTTGATTATTATTACCAATTATAATCATCAAAATATACAAAATATGATAAAGATTTCAATTTCATAACTTTTCTGGTTATATGTTCAAGCTGTCACCCCTCTAGTAGTTTACTATAATGGACCCTTCCATTCCGGCATGGGGAATTCGTGCAATTTGCAAATTCTACATAAACATTGGACAAATATATAAAATTTTGCGTTAGTTTCATTTTCCTTGTCCCTCTATGACTCAAAATTAATCTGTTGAATTTTCGACAAAGTTGTCATCGCGCCAAAGACATGTAAACACAAATCTACTCACCCCTTCTCTGTGTAGTGGATCTTCCGCGACGATGTTCAACAATAGCAAACACACTGCTGACCCCTTTTGGTGGGCGGGAGAACAACTCCCTGTGCAATACATTAAAATCGGGAAGGTATTTGTGAATTCCGCCTACACAGTAAAAATCTGGGGTCCCTTGACCTTTACGGTACAAACAGCACTCAGGACGCGTGGCTTTTTTTTTGCGCAATTTAAATATATATGAAAAATGCGTGATATCAGTGTGAGGGTAATAGCTTTCTATAATATATTGGTTTGTAATAAGAGTCAACTTTGCACTATTAATTTGACATTTAAACAGCATTATCCCTTCAAAACACATTATCCCTTACTTTGAGTGCTTTCCCACCTTAGATACAACATTTAGTCCCCATCATGAAAGAATGAATGAAATTATGTTATTCAGTTACATTATTTACGGTACATGTATAAAAATATATACCAGATATCACAGCAATATTATATATATATATATATATATCACAGTACATGATAAATTGAAAAAAAAAATAAAACATAACTAACTAAATAAAAATAAATATCACATATATATCATTATTTATGATAAATTTTCAGTCTCTTTTACATCTACAGTCTACCTACTGACAAAAGGTGTCAACTGAAGAAAATTTAAGGGTAATTTCAAGGTAAACATACCGATGTATGAATTTCTTGCCACGAGCAAAGGTCAACAAAATAAATATATAAAAAAAATTTGTACATATCTTATTGAGACATTTTCCCAGTCTTTCCCTAGAAAACTAAATTTTAACTTTTATATTTTCACTATATATTTATAGTATAATTGTAACTATGTATATAAACAGTCAAACCCTTCCCCATTCATTGCATGCCTTTTTAGGCCTACTTGTAAAAAAGTACGTACTGTGTTTTTTAGGACTTGTGCTGCCCAGAGGGGCAAAAAGAATTAATGCTTAAGGCTCTTAACTATACGCTCTTTACACAGCGCTTTACCCATAGGCCAACTACCTATTTCCGCTGCCTCGGGATCGTATGCAACTTGCTAAAAACTTGCATATAGTAACCGGGAAACCCGGTCGGTTAATACGGTCCAAATGGCCGAAAACGCAAGTACAAGGGCTATGGGTCTCGAAGTAGTGTCGTTCACAGGATCGAGATCGGCTCTCGAATGACATGGCTGGGTCTCCGCTGCTGGGATCGGTGAAGGGAATGTGGGTTGCTTCTGGCTTTGTGGCTGTGGATGCAGTCACTTTCTAAAAAGGACAATGGCTCGGGATGGACGGTGGCGCCCTCTACGGCTCCCTGCTTGGCTTGTCGTGGCACTGCGACTGTTGGCTCAGAGAACATGCTTAAGGAGCGCACAGGGCTGAGGTCTTGACCGCAGCAACCTATGGGATCGTAGCTCTTAACAAGTTATAATAATTATATATATTTGAATGTTAATTGAATCATTTCCTGATCTGTAGGTACATGTTTAAAAAATGTCAGTTGAACCAGTAAAGCTTACTATGTATATTACCTCTGATTTCGTATACCGTCAGTCTTTATTCTGAACAAAACCTGCAACATTGTAGGTGACCGTCCAGCTAGTCACAGGTCCCATGCATGGCCCAGCACGAAGAGTTGTTCTTCATCCACTCACTACGTGGCAGCACCAATCGGACACGGTGTAATGTACTAAGGGCCAGTCTATTACTACAATTCTCACTCATCATTATGATATATTATGTAAGTTGCAGATGTTTAAGTTAATTGGGACTTTGTGTATTCAAATGTCAGAGCTGAGTTGCCAGGTATGTACATAATGACTGTAATTGCTTAGCCTTGATTACATGGCAACTCTATTCAGTCTAATTGCACTTTCATTGCACACTTTTCTTTAACTGCATCTGTGGTGACACGTCAGGGAAATCTCTGATTGGATGGTGTATGAATCTTTCTGGGAGAGATGCGATGTGTTCAGAGGCAGTAACAAACTGGGGCCCAAGCCCAGAACATGGGCTTGGCATTCCCTCTCCTATATAGTTAAAATAAAGAATATTTTACATCAACTCAGAGTCGTGTAAGTTTGTCACAAATGCATCCTGGACCAGGTTATAATCTCTACGACGGTCACCAGCGCACATCAACGGCTATTCTGCTCCATTTTTCTAAGCTATAATAATGAACAGGCCCGAAAGACCTAGGCAAAGTGTAAGGTCGGATGTGGCTGCCATGTTACGTGATATCAGACTATCAACCCCTACTCCCACCTTTATCCCCCCCCCCCAAAATGCGATTTTCATTGTTCGCGAGTATCGCGATATAAGGAAACAGGGTTTATCGTTCATTGTATTGGTAATTTAATGCTCACAAAAATTACAAAATGAGAAGGACCCTGGGAACATTGGACGAGTTGAAATGCTTGTTCATTACAGGCAGATGATGTGCAATATATCATATTATTCGTAATACCAACCTTTGATTTATGTATACATACGGTAACATAAACATTCAGTTAATATTAATAATATCAAACTTTATACTTTGCGACACTACATTCACAGATTATGTATATACATATTTATATATGAGGTACCAATGAGGTCACAGTATAAGATAATATTATCCTCTGTATAGTTCGGGCGTCTTTTTCACGAAGGGTTTAATTTCGGGATGATTTTCCTCTCCCGAATATCGCGAATTTGAAATTCCCGCCAACTAAAAGACGACCACAGTACAAACAGGGAGCACCTGCACACATCCACGTATTGAATTTCGTTGAAAAAAAAATGGTGCTTTTATATTGCTACAGTTAAACTTTAAATGCAGAAAAGGTGGTTATTTTAGTACCACCCCATGAAGCGAAACCGAAAACATATTAAATTGATAGGCAGTATAAACTTTGTCTTAACTGCGGAATTTATATTTTTTACGATAGGTATATATATGATTACATAAATTATATCTTCGCGGGTCGTGTAAATTTGAAACTCGCAGAAAGTGGAGTAATCTATCCATGGATGGCCATGTACGATCGAGTCACAGGCCCTTGATTTCACCATTAAAGCATGTCTAAATGGCCTCTATATATAGTGTAATACTACCCATATGTAGTAATATTAAGACAATATTAATATGGGTAGTATTGGGGTATATATAGGACCTATTAGACTTGTTTTAATGGTGATTTCAGGGCCTGTGGATCAAGTTCAGTTAAAATAAATGTACCCACTGGATTTGAACAATTGGTGTACTTCTCAGCAAGGGAAACATCCATGCAAGATCTGTTCTATATTAAACCACCAATAGTTTAGTCAACTAGAAAACAAGCAATCGACAAGCGACTACATGCATCCGCCAAATCACAGAGGCATGGATAAAGTAAGGCATCGAATGTTCCTGACATGACATAATTCCGAATTAGTGGCATCAGAGATGGCAATTGAACTCCTTATATAAGTGCTTTTTTAACCAAAAATGGATCTACAGATGGATACAACATGCAAAATATCAGGCCGAGATACCAATCCATGCATTACTGAGAAGAAATTCATCAATGTATTCTATAAAAACGGAATTGCAGGTGGCGTCATCTGTCTGGTCCACACATAGCTATCAAAGACGGATAAACATTCAAAATTCAGGTTGATACATCCATTCACTCCTGAGATATAAGCGATTTTCAAACAAACAAATGGACGAATGGACGCCACGGAAACCAATTGTATATGGCGCCACAAATCTTTAGAGTGAGATGGAGGTATCCATGATCTATTCACATGCATAATTTAAGACTAATACAGCAAACCACTCCTGAGAAAAAGGCTTCAATGTAACCTAAAGGGGGAGGCAGGTGGCGCCACCTGTCTGGTCTACCAGAAAACTCTCCAATATGGATGGACATGCCAAATTCAAACCAATATATTGGACCACTCCTGGGATATAGGCTATTATCACTAAGACACCCAGATTCATACTGCACAGAAAGGAATGCAGGTGGCGCGACCAGCCTTTGTTTTGCACAACTTCAGAGGTAAACCAAGTAGAGTCCTATAAACTCCTTGGGTAAACTGATAAGTATGCTGGGTTTCGGAAAGATCGGTCCAAGGGTCTGAGAGGAGTTTCCCCGGAAATTAACGCCGCGGCGGCGTCCGGCTGAAAACATATATAGAATCCGCAAAACGCTGCACCCACAAAGGGCAAATTATATTTAAAAGTAATATTTGAACTGCACAAACGTGTTATCAAGCGTTCCCCATCAACATAAAATGAGGAGTATTGGGCTCTCATTATAATACAGGAATAAAAGAGCTGACGGCCAAATAGAGAAAGAGGGTCATCGGAGCAAGAGGTCTATTAATTTTAAAGAGGCTCTATATATCGAGGGCTTTGCACTCGCGACACGAATATAACATATAACCTAGTGTTCTGTACTCACAAAACATGAAAGATACATGCATGGGGACATCATATCTACCTGTCCAAACTGTATGAAAGTTTTAGAACGGCCGATTAATGTGTGGTCTAAAATGCCTGTTTTGTCCTACATAGTTTGGTGTCGTTTTCCAAAGCACATACTAAACGAGCTTGTAAATGACGAAATAGCCGTTCAAAATAGCGAAGTTTATGGTAAATGTATTACAAACGGTTCCTTTTTTAGCATACAAGCGGAATTAAATAAAATAAGACACCTTTTATAGGTATGTTCAGTTCTCACTACTAGTCGAGAATGATCTTTTAAGGTTGAACCATAACCGATTGATCTAACTTATTTATAATAGAATGAATATTATAAAATGAATTATGCATGAAAATATGACAGAATATATAGAATTATTACATAAATATAACAGAATGTTCGCAAACTTGTACCAAAGCCATTTGTGAAGCTTTAATATAATATAAACTTATTCATTTTACATGAATTGTAAAAATAGTTATTAAACTAATCAAGGCACTCTCCATGGTTCAGATGATAGCGTTCGGTAGTCTGTATAGGGGTGCATGGAGGAAACCGGAGAACCCGGAGAAAACCGCCGGCCTTGGACGGGCAATTACAACTACAACTTTAATAAGAGAGATAGATGAAATCTATTAACGCCATGAATGGAATTGTCAGTCTGTGACGAGATCATACTTTATTACTTTATAATTGCACATTTTCCATTTGCAACTGTACAGATGGTGGTGAATTGCACGTTAATATATACCGGTACCCGGACTAAGGCACCACGATATTTAAATTTGTGGAATATATAGCCTAATCGCAAAACAGCATAAAACCTGCATGATGGAAAAGGGAGGGGGAAAACTACAAACAGTAACGATATAAGCGTATATATTAGTTAAATGATTATGCAATATATCAAATATGTCCACACAAACATTTTGTTCTGCGGATTTCTTGGGGTAAACATGGTGCGAGCGGTCGATTTTTTACAATTATATACCGGTTTAGATACAATCTGTGGAATTTTTGCCGTTTGCCTAGAAAATGCAGAACAATTGCTTATATTTTCTAAAAATGGTGTATATGATGAACAAAAATTTTAGTACATTTTCCAAACGATTAAAAATTCTTTCAAATAATTCATACCATAGCTTTAATAAAAAACATCACCGTGGACCTGGTCTTCATTTGCAAACATGAATAAATAAAATAAATAAATAAAATACAAAAATTTTTTATACCACTCAAAGAGTAACGCCAGGGAGGTGCAGCTTGAGATTACAAACATTCGCAACACGATTTTGAAGAGATATGTTCCACCCATAATGTTCACAGCCATAGATAAATTGTAAAATGAATCCAAACGTCCATGCCAGAGTAAAAAAAAAATAAGATTCACATCAAAGCGAGCTCTCGAGGGACTGGAGACGGAAAAGATCGAAATTGGAGCAGCTTATAAAACTTATTTTCTAAATATCATAAATCTAAAACAACAATCTGATTCAAATAGAAGTCTTTGTCAAAACATACTTTGAGTTGTTAGAAATGGTTCCAAACTACTAGTATTTCTGGTCGAATACACAACTGCTAATCATATCTCACGAACAAAATGTAAACAATACACTCTTTCAACGCGGTCTGAACCATGCAGTACAAATACACAAGGAATGGGACATCACTTGATCAGTGGAAATGCGGATGCGGATGCAGTGCTGAACGTTTGGTCAAGAAGTAGCACTAGGTGTGTCCCGGCGGTCGCCGTGAGCCGCGTAGAACAAGTGTACGCGAGTCATTTGATTGGTTCAATTGCCTTTTTCATTTTTCATGAAATAGAGGCCAGAACTTCTCGCAGAATCAAGGTCTTTGAAAGCGTTCTGCAACAGACTAGTACTTGATAGTATGAAGATGCCATTTTTCAGCTACTATTATGTCCAGTTCATGTTCAAGTAAGGGAATCCGCTATCTTCTACATGCATGCACTGTGTCCAGTTCTATCCACCCACATATATATCTTCTGTTCCTGCATGATGGCATTTCACTAATTCTTTAGACTGCTTAAAATCCAGCATGATCAAGACCAACTCATCAACTGCAAGACTTGGAGAACAAATATGGCTTCTGTAACTCATAAAAGAGAAAGTGAAGTATATACAGCAGGGAGAAGCTGACATAGTTTATCCGTAGTAACGACGCTGAAACTGCGATGTTCACGTGAACGTGGCTTTATACACATGAATGAAGTAATTCGCCTCGACCCTCGTTTTGGCTCAAGACCAGACTCACACATTCTATCCGCTCTGCTGCTCTACATGAAAGAGTGTATATTATTTATGTCACATTTGCGGTTTCTACAACAACACGGATGGGACATGTGTCCGCTGGTTCCCCCACGCTTGATCTGCGGGCGGGGGCATCGGCGTTACATCGAGTCATCATTGTCTTGTTTTGTCTCATTCACGGCTCTCTGGAAGGATGAATTTTCTGTTTCGGTGAGACAGATGCCTATATCCCTTGTATGTCTGGCCTTGTCGCACATGGATATAGCGGAATAAGGCCTAATAAGCTGACTCATTCTGTGTTTTTTCCAGGCTTGATAAGGTAGGTTAATTTGTCATGTGATTTGAGCACTTTTCTTACTGCTTTGGTTGTCATTTTGTTAACAGTTTACCTTTCAGTGTGTATAGACAATTAATTAAAATGAAGATGAAGTCTAACTCTGATTCGATTCGATGTGATCAAGTGTTATAAACGACTGTATACCTCTTTCAACACGATATGTAGTGCTCGCCGGTTCAAGTATACGCTTGCTGTCGTTGAAGGGAGTTTATAACTGACTCATCGCATTCCTAAAGATCGTTCTCTGTATCTTAACCGCCACATGTGCTCGTATAAGAGACGTAACTTCCTGATCCTCGGTGTTATCTCAGACCAGATTTTCTAGTAATTATTGGATAAACAGGAAATAGCAATTTCCTAAGAAATCTATGTCATTGGCACCTTTCTGTCCTTGCTATATAGTATGTATCGCTTTGACCATGGTTGGCATGGTTATCAAGCGCTAGAGGTACAGTACGGTACGGTGAGAGTTTTCCCTGCGGATAGGCCCGGAGCATGGATACTAGTATATAATATTACAATATATATCTACTGCTTGCTGTGTACTAGAAATTCATTTTATTAGTTGTATATGAAAATTAATTCAATATTAATCAAACCGCATTAATATATCTGCGTTAGCCCTGCCTTGGGCTTAAGTATTTGCGTTTGCTACTAAAATGCGTATAATAAAACATGATTCCATGTACCATAGACCTAACTCAGGGCCAGTTCTTATCAATAAATAGTCGGGAAAGAGCTGTAATTCAGTTATATAATTTGCAAACTGGAAGTACATGTTCTAAGCGTTGCGACACAGCAAGAGCAAGTCGGATGGCTTTGTTTGTGGAGGAATAAAGACTATTTAAGTCTTAACCTTTGCATCGACTGGGCCAGTCTATCTCTCTGCATCTATGAATGTTTGAACATTTGCAAAGTCCTCTCAGGCTCTCCGGTCACTCAAACACAGAACACTGACGATTTGATATATTAATTATTTAATGAAGTTTGATGGTATAAGGCTTTACAGTTCGCAAGTACCATCAGTTTGTTGATATCAGAGCATTATACCAACCACCATTTGGAATCTCCCCATGCAGACCAGGTCGGGAGGTCCGTGCTGGCTGGCTTGGAGTCAATCCCTTGCCGTCTCAACCCCAGCTGTCCTCAAAAGTCCCCTACCCCATCTAGAGATGTCTCCCTAAAATATCTATGGGTTGAACATCACGGACCGCGATAGGTTCTCTTTGTCTGTCACTCCTAAATGGCCTGGTAATAATGCTGAATATTGATTCTGCTACAAAGTTCAATATTTCACCCTTAATTTGCTAACTTACAACTCAGTGCACCTGGAGGTCTCATCTAACAGGCATAAAGATAATTACAAATATTCTGCTAGTCCGGTACACCTGGCGATAAAGTTATTACCGAAGGTCAAATACTCATACTTGAAGCATCTATACATGATAAATATATCCTTACACTGACACTCCCCAATGTTAACTTGATTTTACTTTTATTAAAATGAATTCAAATATATACACACACAAAAATTGAACATTAAACAGAAATTCAACATTCAGTTAAAAATGAGAATGGAAACTCCACATACTTTCCCGGAATGATGGCATTTCACTACTTCTTTTGACTGCTTTAAATCCAGCAGGATCAAGACCAACTCATCAACTGCAAGACTGCATGGAAGAACAAATATGGCTTCTGGAACTCATTAAAGAGCTAGAAATGCGTGTAGTATATACAACAGTGATAAAATAACATAATGTATCCGTGGTCACGACGCTAAAACTGTGATGTTTACTTAAACGTGGCTTTACACACAAGCACATATATATGTACATGGATGAAGTTGCCTTGACCCTCGTTTCGGCCCATGACCAGGCTCCCTCATTCTGTCCGCTCCGCTGCTCCACATTAAGGAGTATGTCACAGCTGTGGTTTCCACAACAACACGGATTGGACATCTGTCCGCTGATTCCCCCATGGTTGCTTGATCTGTGGGCGGGAGCATTAATTGGCGTTGCATCGAGTCATCCTTGTTTGTAATGTCACATTCAAGCTGTATAATTCTGTGTTTCCAGACTTAAGGTACGTAAATTTGCCATGTAATTTTATCTCCTTTCTTACCACTTCAGTTGTCATTTTGTTAACAGTTTACCCTTCAGTGTGTAGACAATTAATTAAAATGAAGACTAAGTCTTACTCTGATTCGAATCGGTCTCATCAAGTGTTATAAACGACTGTATACCTCTTTCAAAACGGTATGTATACCTCTTTCAAAACAATATGTAGTGCTCGCCGGTTCAAGTATACACTTGCTGTCGTTGAAGGGAGTTTATAACTGACTCATTACATCGCATTCTTAAAGATCGTTCTCTGTATCTTAACCGCCACTCGACCATGTGCTCGTAAAACATGTAAACTTCCTGAACCTCGGAGTTATTTCTCAGACCAGGTTTCCCCTACTTATTATTAGATAAACAGGAAATAACAGTTTCCTAAGAAATCTATGTCAGTGGCACCTTTCTGTCCTCGCTATATAGTATGTATCGCTTTGACCATGGTTGGCATGGTTATCAAGCGCTACAGTGCAGTGCGTTGAGAGTTTTCCTTACGGATTGGCCCAGAGCATGTATATGTTATGCTACAATGTAGCCTGTGTTTTTTCTCTATTAATTGATTGATTGATTTTATTCTGGCAATCAGTTACACGCATATACAATAAAACATGATAACCTGACATACACCAAGGATAGCACAAAAAAGTTTTTAAAACTTATTTCCTTAGTGGTCCTGGTGATCAAGATATAGAGCAGGCAAAGTCTATGTACCATTACAGAAATATAAATTACAGGATATATAATTTTTTTAGTTAAATTGACATAATACATTACCCACATCCACTCATACATTTATAGAATCACCAGAAAGTAGTTTTACTAAAAATGGCAAATATTTTGTATTTAATTAACTAAAGATTTTGCAAATGTACTGATATCAATAGTTCAATACAGCATATGTCTAGAAAACAATATTTATTATCAGATAGACTGATATTTTTTTCATATTATTTATGTATACAACTAGTACTAGAAATATTATCATCACATATAACACTTGGCAAATCCATTTATCATAATATATGAAGTTGTATTATCACATAAACAGCTGACCACACTGTTACAAAAAAAGGTTTCCAGAAAGGTTTTACAAGGGTTTTCATTGTGTCCCTGAGAGGAAACCTTTTTAGGGATTTAATGAAAACCTTTTCATAAAAACCTCAATGAAAACCCTTTCACAGGTTATCTGCTCTATTTATCAGTTAACTGCTAGGAATGATTAAAACAAATTGGATCAACAGAAATAAAATAAACAGGATATTGATTTTTTTCTGATGCTGAAAATATTGGGACACAATAAATGGGTATTTTTCTATATCATACAATATCTTGGTTAAAAAGTTTGTTGGGAATGCAAAAACCTGAGACAAGTGTAAGGTTCCAAATTACCTTTTATTAAACAAACCAGTATCCACATGCACATGAGTGACAATTTCAATCAATCCTTGTAACAAATCAGTTAAATATATACTTTACCATAGAAGTCACACCGGTGATAGAAATATAATCAAAGGAAGAATTACACTTGTTAACCACAGAATATTGTACAATAAAACAAAATAGAACAGTGCCAGAAAAAAATATTTAGATGGAACTATTTAATGAAATGTATTTCTATATTTTAATCGATATGTCATAATAGAAGTGACTACTTATTTTAACTGTAAAGTGACAATATTTATCTCGTTAATACAGAATCTAATAATTATACATATATTCCATATACTTAGAGAAAAATTCACATCAACAGACCTGACAAACCCTCTTGAGGCCTCTGATCAGAAATTAATATCATTTACACATTCATGTGATATTGGTTGTGCTATCAGTTTCAAAAACATTTAATCTATGGGTCATGGCGCGCAGCAGTATAGTTATGCTTGAAAGTGAGGTAGGTGTATTTATTGCTAAAGGTTTATATGGTTGTTTGAATTTGGATGAGCTGGCAATCAGGATATAACTAGGAAATCAGTTAGCCACCAGCTAGGCTAAAATCTAAAAAAAATATAAGTAAACAAACAACAACAGACTTACTATTATAATGCTATGTGATATGATGCAACTAATGAAAAACAATTCTAGATGAGGGGTTTTTGTTCCATAGCTCAAAGAAATAGGTCACTGTGACCTAATTTCTTGTGTCCTAGGGGATTTCCCCATGACCTTGATAGAGGGTACGAGGCTTCTAGGGCAATTGTTTATATTTTGTGCCCTGTTAACAGATGACCAGACAGATGACGAGACAGGCAAAGGACATCACTATAGCTCAGATGACTTACGGTCATCCGAGCTAAAAATCAAAGCCCTAATCTTTCTGCCCATGACTTAAAACTTGCTGGTGGGCTGCTTGAGCACTTTACCACTGCATATTCAATTAGGGCCATGGTTTTTTTTACTTTAGTGCAGTGAGATACCCAAAAGAAAATGCCCAAAAAGAGGCAAATCAAGCTTCCAGTGCTACTCTAAAACTCTTGCATGTGAGACACAGGACTTTCTCCCCTTCTATTACAACATTAGTTTTTTTTTTAGCCTGATAGGTGTTTATTTATTTAATTATCACAACATCTTCCATAGTAACTCTAATCAGAATAGAATTCTGTTTACATAAGGGCTCTGTAATACATAAAGAAATTACCAAGAAATAAAATATCCAGTAGGACCACTAGAATGACAGCATATACAATCCGATTATGTTAATTGAAAGTGCAGAAACGTCATAACAGCTAAAATCGAGTATGTAGTAGAGTTAATTAAACGGTGAAAAGTGTGCTTCAGAGTTTATTTATTTTTTTTATAATGACCTTTATTGCAATATACTCTGCCTTTGACAAAGCCATATCCACTCCGACAGATAGAGGGGATGGAATGAATACATTCAAAATACTTGTTACTTTTTATCTGTCAGCACAATAACATTTAAGAATATAATGAAAAATAAATATACATACAATATTAACATACAGATAAAATACTATCTTTAATTTTTTATAAATCTATCAATGAAAATTTGATTCAAGTAAGGATATTTTAAATATTTCTGCATATATACGTTTCATAATATCTTGCGATACATATTGTCGTATTTTACTCTCAGATAGGCTAATTTCATTATATTTACCATGCATCCTTCTATATCTCTTATTAAAACTGACCATTACATGTCATATTTAAAGGCTGTCCTGCAACTTTGCGTTTGGTACCAAAGAGTATAGCTTCTGTTTTACCAAGATGTAGATGTCAGTCATTTCCATCTTCATGGCATTTATGTACATGTATATTGAAAAACAGCAGTGGCTCCAGTATGGATCCTTGAGGAACTCCACGAGTTATTAGCATTTTTTTCAGATGTGGCACTGTTAGCTACCTGTGTTCTATCAGACAAATAATTATAAAACCATTTTACAGTATCTTCCTTTAAGCCTATTTGGTACTAAGCTTGTTACTCATAATTTCATGATTTACGGCATCGAATGCCTTCTGTAGGTCCAATAATTAAGATCATACCTGTATAATTTCCTTTTTCCATCTGAGATTTAATTGTATCAGTTAAATATGTTATTGCATGTATCAGTTGAGTAGGACTTTCTAAAACCAGACTGATATTGATATATATAAGATTGTTTGACTGTTAGTACTCATCCAGTTGATCATATACAGTCCTATTACAATTTCATTCTTATAATCATATTTCGAAATAAATTCAATATGTATCAGACCGCATAAAAATCTCTGCGCTAGCCATGCCTGGGCTTTAGAATTTACGTTTGCTACAAAAATGGGTATAAAACGTGATTCCATGTACCAATAAACGTAAATCAGTGCTAGTTCTTATCACTTAATAGTCGGGTAGATAGCTGCATGTAATTTAGTTATATAATTTGCCACGAACTGGCAGTACCCGTTCTAAGCGTTGCGACACAGAAAGAACAAGTCTGATGACTCAGTTTGTGGGAGGAATGAAGTCTTAACCATTGCACCGACTGGGCCAGTCTATCCCAGCGTCTTTGTGATGTGAACATTCTTTTTACTCCGAGTTAAAGTTTCAACCAGAACATTCCAGGAGCCCTATGGGGAAGAAACCATTTCGTTTTCTTCACAGTAAATGCCCCTTCTTCCAAACGTACTGATCATTCAGCAGTTATTTTGATCCCAATGTAGTATAAACATTTACATTAATGATAATTATAAAGGGGATATGTTATGGTACCCAAACTTAATTGGACAGATCTGTCCAACGATCCGTAGAGTAAATATAAGTCAAGGTCGCAAAGACTGGCTTGAACTCCTTTAATAAAAGGTCGGGACGGCTGAAAAAAAGTGTGTATCGAAATGAACAGACTTTTCTGTGTATTCATGTCCCCCCCCCCCCTCTCTCTCTCTCTCATTGGAGGAATGTGTACGATGTTTCGGTGTTTCATAAGCAGGTGTTAGTCTATTTCGGAGATTTGGCACCATAAATGTAATTATATTATGATTATTATTAGTTGTAGTATTATTATTACCATTTATTATTATTATTATTACTATTTGCCCATTCTGGAGTGAGTGCTCGATACTTAACAGTAGAGCTGCCAATGTGTTTATGAAATACATCAACGCATTATTTTCACTGCCCGCAGGTTTCGTGCACTTTACATATGGCACCCTTCAGTTGACGGAGTACTGTTAATTTGTGTCCGGTCAAGTTTTGTTTGGTGCGTTTGTGTGTGATTAGGCCTATTTACGTTTTTCTTAATTACGGTGCAGTGCCCGAGCTATGCAGTGTGCACGAAACCTACGGGTAGTGAAAAGAATGCATTGATGTATTTTATATACTTGTGTAATAGGCGTATAAGTACAAATTCTTGTGAAATTTGACAGGCACTGGTGGCTTTGAAATAAAATGGTAAAAAAATGAGCAAATACTGGATATGATACCTTGCAGTCACTCAACTAGTTTTAGTTCTTTAAATGCTCGCCAGATGACAGCCCAATGCATGGAAACTCCGGGGGAAAGCAGACATTGTTATGGCTGTACTACAGCCTATAGTGTAAAAAAAAATTGCGCATGTATTTGAATATTCATTTAAAATAATAAAATTTTACTCTGAATTTCACCGAAGTTACTCTCTGTCCTCTAAAGGATACATGTATATAATTGATCTTTGGATTGTTTACAGTGCGGATTTTGTATGGAACAGCTCTTTGTCATGTGCTGCCATCTACTGGACAAATAATTAGTTCGCATGAAAAACTTTTTCAAGGAATCATGGAAGGTAAAATAAATACAAATACGTCCTTTTTGGGGTTCAGCTTGACAAACATTTCCAGTCAGTCTGAAAATGAAGTTCCAATACCTTGCACAGATTGTAAACATTCACTGGAATACTGTACGTTTATATCAATTTTTTGGACTGACATAGTATGATGTAGTACGGACTCCATTGTAATTTGTAATGTTTACTATATATGTCAGCGCTGCGAGACTGCAGCAAAGTTTGACGTGGACCGTGGGTGTTCACAACAGTCCGAATGGGCGGGGCCCAGTTGAGTCCCGAAGACGTGAAAATTTCCCGGTGTCCGGCCGTTAACAAGCCACTGTTGTGATTAACAGAAAAGCCTCCAACAGAATTTGAAAATATTTTAGCGAACATGGAATATTTTTAAAGGTTCAAAACATTTTAACGTACCCGTTTATAGTACAGTCTAACCTCTTTCATTCGCCAACATAGGGACGGGGGAATTTGTGGCGGTAAGCGAGGTTGGCGGTGGATTGAGGGGTCAAAATGGGATGGGCAGGGTAGCTAAAATAGGGCCATGTATTTCTTCGGCTCGTCTTTAACCATATTAAAAAAAACAACATTTATACAATTATATAACTTCATTCCCATAAAAAGAAAAGTTACAAATAACTACAGAAAAATACTGTGTGTACATTTTATTTACAGAGATAAACATGAATAATATATCCAGTAAAAATATAAAATTCTCCTATTGCCGTTTCACTTTATAAGCGTGTTTAATAGAATTTGAAAATGCATTTGCGAACATGGAAATTTTTTAAAGGTTTTAAACATTTTAACATTAATTTGATCCATAACTGCTGAAATGATAATATCTCCTGTATATATCATATGTACCAGTTTTTAGTACTGCAAAAGTGAGCCATACATTGAACACAAGAACAGTTAAGTGTCTTAAAATCATACATATATAAATTATAATTATATACAATATATATATATATATTATATCTAATATTTATAAAAGGAATTCGGTTCACGTTTGTTCGCAGTGTTCTCTATAACCGCGCTGTGTACAATATTGTGCCATACATTTTAAAGGTTATTATCCCCGCAGTGACATAGGCGATATGAAAATAAATAATTTTTAATATACATATAATTTTGAGTGATTTTTCGGTTTTTTTACCGAGCACAGCTGAACTGCCCTCGGCAATCACCGGAATGCGTGCATCATGCTCACTTATATATATATAACCTCTAACACTAAGGACTATTGTTCATATGAATAACACTTGCTTTCAATGAGGGATTTGACCCACGTGCTTGGTCAGTAAAAGAGAAGAACACATGTTTCTTGCTTTATGAGTTCAACTCAGGGGGATTAATTACAAAACCTAATTCAAGGTCCCAATTTCAGGAACAGGGCAGGGGTGGTGGCGGGGGTTTCAGGCCTCAAAATTTGTCTGATACGATGAAATACAAATTGCGGCGATTGAAAATGAATACGGTCCCTCTGCATGGGGTCCCGTTGGGTCTGCTTCTGCTACTTACGAGGTATGCATATTTCTGTTTCTTTCTTCAGGAACAGTTTCCTTGCAACGTACATTTAATAAGTCTTTCATGTGTTCCTCACGTCAACCTAATCTTTATACGTCCACCGATAGAATCTAGTAATATATATATATATATACAGTGAATTTCAAATTATGACCATTAATGTAAAGTAGCAGCATTTTTGAGGTGGTCATCTCAATGAGGTCTGATATAAATAAAGAGCAAATAAGAATTGGGACAAAGGTCACAAGGTGAGGATTTACTGTATAAATAAATCAGGTATATATATATATATATATATATATATATATATATATATATATATATATATATATATATATATATATATATAAATATATAAATAGTTCTATATAAATATCAAGCTGGAAGTCATATATTCACATAAAAAAGTAATAAATTATATAAAGACCTTTATGTGGATTTTAATTCATAATTTCATTACTTTTTTGCTGAAAGCATTAATCGGGATAGGTTGACCCAGCTTCGTCTCAGTGTTTCATATATTGGCTTATTCACTCAGATCCACAGGCTTTTGCTGGCTTTCATTCATGCCGGGAAAATAGCCAAATGGCCACTGGGTCACCATGGTGATCAGCTGAGAACTGTGACCAGTGACTCTGAAACCTAATAAAAAAAAACAAAGAGTGCATCACATTTTGTATTTTAGTAATGCTATTCATGGAAGGAAAGACCTTATTCATTTTTGATTGAAATGGTTTATAAGAGCCTGGTTCAAAGAAAGCATAACAAAAAGTTTCAAAATTCAAAATTGAATTAGCCTCTTTTTCAATTTTGAAATGGTACATTGCATTAAAACTGTGCAGCTTTTACCTCAGACAGGCCATCAAAATAAAACCTAGATAATAAACAATTGCCATTGATACTACAAGGACTTAATATAACAAGGAATCTTTATTCACTGGTCGGCAAGCAACATTCTGGACAATCTACACAATTATATTTAATATATCACATTAACTTTGATGTTAAGAAGAAATATTGTGTTGTAATTTTCTGGGTTTATTTAATATTTTGGAATCGTCAACCTCAATTATGATGAACAGATTATAATCAATTTTCTTTAACCATTGCATGATACAGGTATGTAATTCACTCTTTTACATCTTTATATGATATACATTGCTTGATGGCAGAGTTGTTACATGCCTGCTATTATATAGAATGCTATAATCTTTCATGTTTTAGTGTACTATTAAGACTCCTAATATTTACAGATGTATCTCTCAAATTCTCTGGTTTTTAGCTCAGCTGACTATAAGTCATCTGAGCTATAGTCGTGGTCCATTGTCCGTCGTCCGTCCGTCCGTCCGTAGATGTGGCACGTTTTGAAACCGTAAGACCTAGGAATCCAAAATTCAGCATAATGTTAGATGTCCCCAAGATCTCCTACCAAGCCGAAAACTGGGTCTTTGCGACTTCGTTCCTTTGAGAAATTAAGGAAAAACCTCAATTTTTTATTAAAATCCTATTTTCACACTTCAGGACTGCCTAATATCAAAACCACTCATCTGTTTTTCCTCATATTTACCATAAGTATTCTTCTATATAGTTTCTATGTACATGCCAGAAATTAAGTCTGTTAAGTATAAATTCTTTAAGTTATGGGCCCAAACATAATGGACTTTGTAAAAAATCAGGAAAAATATTTACTCACTTAACATGAAAAATTTTGAAACTAGAGTCTATTTTCCCAAGTATATAACTATGTTTAATTAAGATTCAATTGTTTACCCAAAATTAGATCTGAATTTTGTAAATTTTTTAAGTAATTAGCATAAAAATAAAATCAGTACCTTAAATTTTGCCCAACTTTGACCATGGCACGTTTTTTTCCTGTAAGTACCATTGATTTAATTTTCACAGCGTGTAAACATAAATATTTAATTTGTTTAAATCTGAAATTTGGAAGTAAAAGCTTGAAAATTAAGCTAGTTATTGATTTTTTTCTTGAGGCTCTATTGTAGCCATTTGCTTTGATTACAGATTACAGATGCAGGGTCCCACTCCAGGTCACTAGAAGTCAGCTGTGCCAGGGTTTCTGATTTGTTATAGTCACTGGGGGAGATCCCCTGCTGTGACAGGTGTACAGTTATTCTCATATCACCACCCCAATCACCCCCCCCCCCCCCCCCCGCAAACCCAACCCACCAAGTGTTATGCAGTATTGTTATTGTTTTCACTGTATCTCCTCAATTGTAATGCTGTTTCCACTCTGATATGCATAAACTTTCCTTGAAAAAGTAATTCAAGGTGTAATCAAGAAGATGCAATGTTGTGTAATGTAGCATTTTTAAAGAAATCATTTTTCTTTTAAATGATTTTACCAATCATAATGGAACCCATCAGTATGCTTAAATTATGATAAAATATGAAGCACATTATGGATAAATAAAGACACAATTAAAAATTGTGAAATCTAAATCAAGTATTTTTTTTAGATATTTATTGTTTTGCAGATTTAAAAGATATATTTTTGTAGTAAAAAATAAATAAACATTTGTATGCATGATGTGGTGTTATCTGACAAGATTGAGATTTATGATGATGCAATTGAGAATTATGAATCAACTTTTATATTCAGATATATATGTTATATTGAAAATGTATAGAAATATAAACTTAAATTAAAAAAAAATTGATGTGATAAAAAAATGAGGATTTATTACAAACATTTGTTCATTATTTTCCTGCATCAGCAGAATTTGAGATCAGGCTTTGTTTGCCATGTTTTATGTTGTTAATTAGTTATATTTCAACTGTATACATTTCAGAAAAAAAACACATATTTAATAATATATATTATACAAAAAAAAGATTTGATTGAACAAATGTGTAAACTACTGAATTGTCAACAGTTAATCGAAAAGCCAACTAATGATCATGGTAATTGTACAGATCATTTGTTCACAAACTGCTCACATGCTTCAGTTTCAACATTAGGAAACACATGGTCAGGTCACAAAATATTATTTGCAACAATTTCTTGCTCATCAATACAAACCAATCATATAAACCAACCATGGCCTTTATTACCTCTTCCTCTTACACTTTATCTCCATTTGATATTATTTTAGATTTTTACCTTCAAGGTTAACGTCAGCTGAGCACAGTGACCCATAGGTCCCTTGTTTTTATTTTCATCTTGCGCCAAAGATGAGGTAGGACACGAGTTGTCAGGACAATCCATTCAGTCATCAACAGGATTTTTTATTTAGTTTGTTTTTATCCTGGTTCCTAGACATGGAGCTGCAAATATTAGTGTTGCATATTAATTTGATGAGGTATATATGTCATTAATGTATTCACTTATAAGACAAGTACTAAATTAACACAAAAAAATAGGGCCTGCCAAAATATTGCCCTGAAAATGTTAGCTTACTCCTGTACACAATTGTTAATAAAAGTGGACTGGGTGCAATCACAGGCATTAACATAAACAAGGTGTGTGGGACTCCTGTATCACCTGGGCCACAACACCTGTCAATCAGGATGTAATACATGTTCCTGCTCACTGAAACACTGCCCGTTAGTGGCTCGATACACAGGCTCAAACTGCGTTTGTCACTTCAGCTGAGGCCATTGAACCGATCATACAGACCTGTTGCAAAAGGTTCTACAATGAATTTTCATTCTGCCAATTGACCATAATGTCCATCCAGCAGAGATATATCAGAGGACATGAAGGTCCATGTGTATGTATGGAGTAGCTTTGAATATTCCTTGTATGGGATCTGTGCAAAATTGGACCTCCAGTCACACAGCCTTGATATGGTAAACAGATACACGTGGACTCTGTTTACTAACAATGCATAACCATAACAGGTTTTAATTAGCAATATTGGTAGTACTGAGACTGTGCTGGGATGGTTTTGCCTGGAAACTTTGTATAAAGCAAAACTGAACTGATAGTGTGAAAGTATAGGCATAATATTGAACCTGGTTATGTCCCTTTTATTTTATAAATGTAGATTCACCCAGTATATTATAGAACTATGTCTACATTTATTACATGCTTCATTATTAAGAAATCTTATTTTGGGGGAATATAACATAGTCCTGGAAGATATGCAACTCTTATTGTACCATACCTTATCAAGCCAAGGATTTGGGAGTTTTCCTTACATTTACATGTTTTAATGACATATTTTTTTTCATATTTCAGGACCAATTAAAGGACCACAGCCCCGTGGAGGCAACAGAAGTTATAACAAAGAGACATCCCATATTAGATACAACACTCCTTCCATTCAGTTCAGGCTTGACCTGTGTTTAACAACTTCAGATGAATCTCAAGGTTGTCATGATGCTGCTTGAAGCTTTTATTATTCTGGTGATTCTCAAGGTGAGGAGAAAACAGTAATCATGTATATTTCATAGAAATGAATTTAAGTTGTTGAATCCAAGAATTTATATGTAAGTAAACTTCTTCTTGATTGCTTTTTGAAAATGAGACAAAAACAACCGAACCACCTTGTCTCAAAGCTACTCATTCAATAGTGTCTCCAATAGTATGTTTTTTGTCCCCAGCTCTGTTGATGTGGGGGACACTGATTTAGGTTTGTCTGTCTGTCTGTCCATATGTCAGGTTTTTTGTTTCTGTGCAATAACTTTCCTAAATTTTATCTGATTTCATTCAAATTTGGATCAGTGATTGCTCTCATGCATACCTCAGTTGGGATGGGTTTTTGATACCCGAAAAATATTTCTCTCTGGCTCAAAAACAATTAAAAAATTTTGGTCAAATGTCTGTTTTAGTTTTTATGTTCACCTGCAGATGTCACCACATGCTGTAATGGATTTTGGTCCTATTTTTCAATGTGTTTTAGTTTTTATGTTCCCCTGCAGATGTCTCCACATGTTAAAGTTCATCTATTTTAAGTTTTCATGTTGTTATGGAACCTAATATCAACAGATCACGTATGCGTGATGAACATAAATTTTGTCAAGGAGATAAAAAAAATCATATTCTGTAACACTAGGCAGCGTGAAATATCTAGGGGAATAAATAAAGAAGTGGTTTTTTGTTAACAAATAACTATAATTTATTCTTAAAACAATCCTAACATTACAATACACTAAATCAACACAATGACACAGTATAACAGCAAATCAATACAATCACATAGTAAAAACAAGTGCAAGATGTAATCATGACATAGTCGCCAGCGTTTGCCAAGAACTGTGACCTTGACCCAGGACAGATCATGGCCAAAAAGGCTTGGACAGGTACCGATTTTACACTTTTCCTGTAAGTTTCAGATCAATTGCTGCAAAACTGCGACCTGTAGAGAGCGGACAAACAGACCCACAAACAAACACACAAACTAACAAACAGACACAACGATTAGTCTATAGTCGCCAGACCTAGGCTGGCGACTATAATAAAAAAAAAGTGCACAGTCCCTGGATACCATCTCTGTCACAGCGACAAGTTCTTTAAAATGTATAAGCCTGATGAAAAGTTCACACAAATTCTTTCGGAGAATAACAGTCCAATGTACAGCTCTTGTAACAATCCAGAAAATAAACTGAAGACCAAATAAGATTCGTCACAAAATTCAGTAGAGAATCTATAATTGCCGCACTTATTGGAATAGGTCCAACAAACTGATATACATGCTTCTGTGTCCACTGGAATTTTCTCTCACCTCTATCTCGGCTCTAAAACACAGCCCCCAATTTATAACTTTTCACCTCCAGCCGAGAACCTTCCATTGCTAGAACATTTCTGAAGAATCTAATACAGTACACACATTCAAAGAACATACCAGAACAAAGAATGTCGTGTCTCAACATATCAAGGTTCACACGTGAGCTCGGCCAGGCGAGAAAGCCCCAAGCCAGTATGACAACGAGTGGCAAACCAGTACGGACCAAACTGAGAGTGCAACACCCGGCAAGGCGAGGCAGCCACAACACGAGTTACGCCCGTGTCACACAACACAAAAGACATCTGTAAGACTCGTGTACACAATAAAAACGGCACTTTTAACAATGTGCCCTCAAGATTTTCTTCACAGGTCATAATTTTGGTTGCTTATCAAGCATGAAAGACAACAAAAGCCCAAAGTGGGGGACATTAATTCCACAAATTTGCTTGTTTTAAAGGAATTGTTGGCAATAAATCTGGCAATATCTGGCAATAAATCTAAGGAATGAGCAAAGCCCTAGTGCACACTAATTTACAGTGATGTAGTTAAAGTCTACACTATCCAACTCTGAGAGCAAGTCTAAGTCCAAGCCATTTGAGTCCAAGTCCACATCTGAGTCCTTGAGGTTTAAGACCAAGTCAACCTTCAAGTCATTTGGAACCCAATTCTAAGTCATCTGAGTCCAATACTAATATCTTAAAAAATGATTTAAAATTCAAATTCAGGTTGGCCTGTACATTCATAAAGTTTCTTCTCACATGCTTACTATAATTGCTAATTACATTTAAACCTCCTGATGCTAAGCAAAGCTTGTATACATTGTGTTATTTTGTAATATTATGTTAATAGTTCGCACATTTATTTAAGTCTTTATAATAAGCGACAGAATTATTAGCTCAGCTGACTTTCAGTCAAGCTGAGCTATAGCGATCACTCTTTGTCCGTCGTCCCTCTGTCCGTCTGTCCGTCCGTCTGTCCGTCTGTCCATCCGTCTGTCTGTTAACCTGGCACAAATCTTTACCGCTGGACTTAGAATCTTGTAACTTTACATTCTGAGAGGTCAATGAAAAATCTCCTTGGAAACCAGAAATTAGGTCTCTGTTACCCATATCCTTCGAGCTATGGGGACCCAAAGTACCCCCCAGAAAAGTCAAAAATTTCATACAAAAACTTCAATATCTCATTAACTTCTTGACTGATGGTCATGATATTTGGCATACATATTGATCATGAGATGTTCCATCAGTTCCTGAGGACTGGTGGCGCCACCTGTATTTTTCGATTTTTTACTAATTTTTTTCTCTATTTTTGATACGTTTAAAAATGTGAACATCTGTTAACAAGGCACAAATCGTAACGACTGGACCTAGAATCTTCATTATCGACACACTGAGAGACCTATGAAAAGTCTCCATGGAAACCAGAAATTAGGTCTCTGTTACCCATATCCTTCCAGCTATGGGGCCCCAAAGTACCCCCCAGAAAAGTAAAAAATTTCATGCAAAAACTTCAATATCTCATTAAATACTTGACTGATGGTCATGATTTTTGGCATACATATTGATCATGAGATGTTCCATCACTTCCTGCAGACTGGTGGCGCCACCTATATCGTTCAATTTTTTACTAATTTTTTTCTCTATTTTTGAGACCTTTCAAAATGTGAACATCTGTTAACAAGGCACAAATCGTAAAGACTGGACCTAGAATCTTAATTCTTGACACACTGAGAGGTCCATGAAAAATATCCTTGGAAACCAGAAATTAGGTCTCTGTTAACCATATCCTCCGAGCTATGGGGCCCCAAATTACCCCCCAGAGTAGTAAAAAATTTCATACAAAAACTTCAATATCTCAATTACTACATCACTGATGGTCATGATTTTTGGCATACATATTGATTATGAGATGTTCCATCAGTTCCTGCAGACTGGTGGCGCCACCTGTATTGTTCGATTTTTCACGATTTTTTTCCTCTATTTTTGAGACCTTTAAGGAGGCTGTCATCTGTTAATGTGGCACAAATCGTAACGACTGGACCTAGAATCTTCATTCTTGACACACTGAGAGACCTATGAAAAGTCTCCATGGAAACCAGAAATTAGGTCTCTGTTACCCATATTCTTTGAGCTATGGGGCCCCAAAGTACCCCCCAGAAAAGTAAAAAAATTCATACAAAAACTTCAATATCTAATCAACTTCTTGACTGATGGTCATGATTTGTGGCATAACTATTGATCATGAGATGTGTCATCACTTCCTGCAGACTGGTGGCGCCATCTGTATGGCTGGATTTTTTTATGAATTTTTTTCTCTATTTTTGAGACCTTTCAAAATGTGAACATCTGTTAACAAGGCAAAAATCATAAAGACTGGACCTAGAATCTTAATTCTTGACACACTGAAAGGTCCATGAAAAATCTCCTTGGAAACCAGAAATAGGGGTCTCTGTTACCCATATCCTTCGAGCTATGGGGCCCCAAAGTACCCCCCCAGAGTAGTCAAAAATTTCATACAAAAGCTTCAAAATCTCAATAACTACATCACTGATGGTCATGACTTTCGGCATACATATTGATCATGAGATGTTCCATCAGTTCCTGCAGACTGGTGGCGCCACCTATATTGTTTGATTTTTTTACGATTTCTTCCCTTATTTTTAAGACCTTTAAGGATGCTGTCATCTGTTAACGTAGCATAAATCGTAACGACTGCACCTAGAATCTTCATTCTTGAAACACTGAGAGACCTTTGAAAAGTCTCCATGGAAACCAGAAATGAGGTCTCTGTTACCCATATCCATCGAGATATGGGGCCCCAAAGTACCCCCCAGAGTAGTCAAAAAAATTCATACAAAAACTTCAATATCTCAATAACTACATCACTGATGGTCATGATTTTTGGCATACATATTGATCAAGGGGTGTTTCATCAGTTCTTGCAGACTGGTGGCACAACCTGTATTTGTTCGGGTTTTTTTTATGATTTTTTCCTCTATTTTTGAGACCTTTAAGGATGCTGTCATCTGTTAGCGTGGCACAAATCGTAACGACTGGACCTAGAATCTTCATTCTCAAAACTCTGAGAGACCTATGAAAAGTCTCCATGGAAACCAGAAATTAGGTCTCTGTTACCCATATCCTTCGAGCTATGGGGCCCCAAAGTACCCCCCAGAGTAGTCAAAAATTTCATACAAAATCTTCAATATCTCAATAACTACAACACTGATGGGCATGATTTTCTGCATTCATATTGATCATGAGCTGTTTCATCAGTTTCTGCAGACTGGGTGTGCCACCTCTATTTTTTTCAAATTTTTACAAATTTTTTTTCTCTTTTTTTGAGACCTTTAAAGATGTGGTTATCTGTCAACAGGGTACAAATTGCAACAACTGGACCTAGAAACTTCATTCTTGTCATGCAAGGAGGCCCATGAAGAGTGCCTGTGGAAACCTGAAATTAGGTCTCTGTTACCCATATCCTTCAAGCTATAGGACTCTGAAGTATCCCTCAGAATAAAGGACAATTTGATACAAAAGCTGAAGTATCTGAACAACTTATGCGGAGATCACCATGATTCTTTGCATGGATATTGACCATTAAGTGTTTTTATTAGTTTCTGCAGATTGGTGGAGCCACCTGTATTTTTGTATCCTCCAAAACGAAGTTTTGCAGATACTATTTTTTTGACCGGGTTCCTCCGCAGCTGCCACGTTTGTTTCCAGAGAGCTCCTCTGAGAAAAATGGACCGATTTTTCCGAAACTTACACCAATTATCTAGTCACATGTGAACTAGTGCCTAACCAATTTGTGTTGACCTCTGACCTTTCCCCTCTATCCAGCGTCCATTTGTGCGTCTGTTTCCACACATAAACCCTCATATCTCGGGAACCGATTGACCAATCAGGAAATAAAATTTATACAAATGTAGCCCTTGGATTGCTTTATAACATACACAAAAATGGTGGCACCACCTGTAACCATGTTTGCACAGTGTCCATCTGTTCATCTGCCTTGGGTTAAAATCACTCATATCTCGGCAGTGGTTTGACATATCTGCCTAAAATTTTGCAGTTTTATACATCCTGGATAGCTTTCTTGATTTTATGACAGGTGGCGCCACCTACTTTCTAGTTTACGCTGCAGTCATCCGAGCTAATATCTCGGGAACCATTTGAACAATTGGGCCAAAATTTTGCATGTGTATAGATCTCACATAGGTCTTTATCATACACAAAACTGGAGGGGCCACCTGCAACCATTTTTGCACAGCGTCTGTCTGTTTGTCTGCCGTTGGCTAAAATCACTCATATACATGTAGTGGTTTGACTTTTCTGCCTAAAATTTTGCATATGTATACAACTTGGACAGCTTTCTGGATTTGTGGTAGGTGGCACAACCTACATACACATTTAGGCTGCAGACATCCATGCTAATATGCAACATACCTCACCCTATTTCCCCTTGCTACTCAATCCATGCCTCACTTCAACCGTTCCACTCTGATTTTGGCGGATACACGTGGTCACTTGTCGGCTATCCGTATTCTAGTTTTTAAAGTTTACACATTTTTTCTCTATTTTTGAGATATATAAATAAAGACTAAATCTTGGCCTGTTGGTTAATCTGTTTGATGCTTCAGTTGAACGGGTATATACTACCATTCTGATCATAAAATTTCATTTAGCGAATCTCTTCCCTGTCAGCTGAGCGTCATGACCCATGGGTCACTTGTTTTTCTGTTGGACTAGAGAATGAGCCTGATTTTTCAGGTCTTTACCTCCAAGTCCAATCCTAGTCTGATTCCCAAAGAAAGGGGACTTAAGCCCTACATCACTGCAAATTAATATGTACATAATGCGTCGCATGTAGGCATCTAAGTAGGGACACTCTAGCCTGATTCTGCGTTTTGTTGTTGTTGTTTTTTTTTTTGGGGGTGGGGGGGTTTACCTATCAGCAAATCTTGCATGTCCCTTCTTTTTTAATATTCAATATACATTTTAAATACTGCTTTTTGTAAATAAGGGATTATAATGCCTTTAAACTTTTCATGTCATGTCAGAATTTTACAAAATGATGATACACACAACACCTGGTAAGGCCACCTGCATGATTGGTTACAGTTGGACCTTTAAAGTTCTATATTGATTAAGATCCAGTTAGGTTCCTGTAAATATTTCCTGAAACCTGAAATAATCTCAGTGTGACCTATATTCTGCAAGCTATGTGAATGAAAATTATTTTAGCACTTTATTGGTCAGATGGGCACAGTTGTAGCAGTTGGACAAAGAAACTTGTAAAATCTTCTTGGAAAGCCTAAATAAGGCCACTGTAACCTGTTTCTAAGGAATATCTGCAAAATGCATGATTTTGAGCACTCTGGGAGTAATTTTACCCCTTGTTCTAGATTTCTCGAATTCTGCTGAGCATCATGGCCCATGGGCCTCTTGTTTTATTCACCATTTCCAGATTGGAAGCACATATCTTCCTACAAGCTTGCAAAATTGAAAATTTCATTGTTGACCAGTAAATTAAAAAAATATTCTTTGATTGCTCTGTACTCCTTTATTTACATTATGTCAGATTTGATGCAGTTATATAAGTCATTATATTGTAAGGCTTATACAATAATTCAAACCAAAAGAAAAAGCCATCAAACTAATTAACGAATGTTTGCTGCATACAGAGAAGAAAGGATGTAATATTTTTTAATATTTTGGTTGTATGCAGTAACAGTGTAAAATATCATCCTTTTCAAGAATTGTTGTAAAATTAGTACATGATCATGCAGCGGAACCTGTGGTGTTCATTTTAACATTATGCACGAGGATGATATTTGGGGAAATCGCGATTACCACATAGCCACATGACATGTTAGGGAGAGTCGCATGTTATGTGCAGTGCCTGACCTCAAAACCTGGGCCAATGTCAAGGCCAATAAAGTACCTGATAATACAAGAGAAAAGCAGCAGGGATCCATCAGATGCCTGAATAGACCTTGAAACTTGATGAGGGCTGGCATATCAAAGTTCAGGATCAACATCACATATTTGTAAATGACAGTTGTTAAACATTAATTCTTGCATTTTTGGGTGTCCAGGTTTAACTAATAACACAACTAAAAAGTAATCATTGCTATTTATAAGGCCTTTGGTCAATCATTGGTTTCATTGGCCAATGTCATGGGCTGATCCAGAATATACGAGAAGGAGGGGTCTAACACAGGAGGACTAACCAGAAAACATGAATAAAGGTCCCCAGGTTCAGAAAAAAGGCAGGGGGCAGGCTGCAACAATTTGTTTGAAACCCTTTAAAAAGGCTGAAAAAGGTTGGGGGTCTAAACCCTCCCCACAATCTAGATCAAATTCTGAATATTTTTAAAAATTTGTTCTTCCCAAAAGAATCCCTAACTCTATATTCTCCAATCAAATCTTCTTGGTCCTGCTGGTGCTATCTGTAGGCCATTATGTGTATTATATCCAGGATTGACATGCCACATTTGTGATAGTACATAAATAAACTCCCTCCCTCTGTGAATGTCAGGTATTGGTATAAATATAACTACAAAGTGATTATTGTGATATACAGGGCTATTAATCAATCACAATAAAAAGGTAAGGAGAATAGGCCCGTTAACAACAGTCACATCTATTATACATGTTAGAACTGAGGTCATGACAGTTTCAGCATTAAGTATCTTTTTGTCCTGCTTTAAGTGAGGACCATAAAACACCAGATCTAAACAGGGATTATCTAATCTGGTAAGTGGCAAAAAATTGTGGAAAACTTGTGGAAAACATCAATCTTCTTTCAAAATACTTCACAGGCTTTGTCCAAGATACCAAGATATAAACCTTTAAAATGATTGTCAATAACATTAACAAGCATATTAACACACACACACACACACACATATATATACAGCTCAGAACTGGGTCACAGAGCTGGCAAAAATTTGGTGGCTTTTTTGCATACTAGTATAGCAATAAACCTTAGATAAATCTTAGTGGCTATAGCTTGTGAATGATGGCTCCTTTCGAAAAACACTAAAAAATTTTAAAACATTTGAATTTTTCAATTCACTTTACTGACTGAAGAAACCAAATGCAATTGATGAGTCTTGCTTTTCAAGGATTAACACCCAACAGAGAGAACCACAAAGCTGTTTCTGTGATCATCAAACTAGCCCTGTACCACAGGTAGACCATAAAAACTTAGATATATATATCTTATCCATACTATACTGAGCCCCACAGTGTGCTGAAAGAAGCACTTCAGTAAAAAGAATCAAAGTCTGAAATCAGGACTCAAGTACTCATTATGACTTTAATGACATATGATTGATAATTGCCATTATGTTACTTAGATGTATTAACATTACATAACAAAGTATCAACTCAGATCACATGCTTGTATGTGGAGTCATAAAACCTGTATACCCACCATAAACCCACTGTATGCAGGTCATACAGATATATTATGTAAAACTTCATTGTTTACTTCAATAGTGTATCCTGTTTTTTTTGCATGTGGGAAAGATTTAAGTGATCAGATATGATCAAAGTAATATGTATAAAGTGTGCTAGTCTTAACAGAGCTCCACATCAACATTTGACGGTACTTTCCCCATGGGCAAGTAACAACTATTTTACCCTACATAGATTTTTACTTTACCGCAAACACAATAATCATTGCCATGTAATTTAGTGTGCTTAAAGGGAAGAGAACTAAGCCTGGTAGTTTATGGGCCAGTGAATTGTTAGGAGGTGTAGAACTGGGGCCTGGACAGCTGAGTGGTAAAATGCTTGGCTCTCTCCACTGGCTACCCGGGTTCAATCCCCGGCATGGCTATGAGAGTGGATTGTAGTTGCCCATCCAAGGCCAGTGGTTTTCTCCGGGTTCTCTGGTTTCCTCCACCCATACAGACTACCTAATGCCATCATCGGAGCCATGGAGAGTGAGATCTAAATACACAAAATTAAAGATTTGTGGTGGTAAGATATCAGAATAAACTGTAATGGTTTTTGTTAAATGACACGCAGTTCAATAATACATTGTTTGCCTTAATACCCTTTATAAAACTTTTACTTGCTATGGCAAGTGGTTTATTGTAAATTTTGAGCTCTGCTTAAATTTGCTACCAGTATTATTTGATCTTTTCTCTGTAATTTGATTGTTTGTCAATATGATAATCATATGATTTTACAATAGTCAGGTCACTGTGTATTATGCTCTCCTTAACAAGAAAAAAAAAGATAACCAGTTTTATCCATTTTCCTGTCCCATGGAGGGTCAGAAATTTAGTTTTATGCTACCAACCAGCCAAGATAAACTTATTCATGTCAGTGCATGGCCGGACTTTGGCCTGGCCCAAATAATTGGTAACATACACATAGAGAAAGGTGCAGTAAAACACAAACATACTGAGTCATCATGGCGCGAGAAGAGACCCCTCTTCTTGTAAAGCAGGTGAGTGATGGCCCAGACTAAATAAATATATATCATATCAGTCCAGGGACTTACCTATTGTGTTTTTTAATAGCCAGGTGTCCTTACAAGGTAGGTTTGCAATTATATGTCATGGGGAAAAATACATTTCAGAAAATGTTTTATTACCATGCATTGCCAATATATACAATATTCTCTAACCAAGTTTGTGGTTTGTTGCTTGGTCAGCGCTAGGGGTTGGGGTTAGCTCCAGTATTTAGTTGACAACTTCTTGTTGATATATGTTCTTTATTTCTCATAAATGAACAGCCAAACTGATTCCAAACAGTTACAGGTCTATCTACTTTACGTCTCTCTTTCTGCTCTGTCTCTCTTTCTGCTCTGTCTCTCTTCTGTCACTATTCTGTTGTTTCTCACTAATCTCCTTCTTCACTGTCTACTGTCTCACTTTTACTGTCTTCTATATATCCACTAAACAATATAAGAATGACCAATAATATGATAGCTTACAAATTATGACCAATGACAATCAAGTATAACATCACACTAAGAGTAAACCTGGACTGCCAATGGTAGTTTTTCACATATCATGATGTGCCTGACTGCCTATGCCTTTTTAGGTAACCATTTCTGGCAGCCAGGGGTTAATTAAGTAAGAAAAGTAATCAGAGATCCATACATGCCAAACCATATGAATACATTAAATATCATGGTAATTTATCGAGACTGTTCATGAAGTCTGGAGGTGTTAAGAAACACACTTGTATTAAATCATCTTCAGTTCATAACTTGTTCGCACCTGATGGACAAAATTATACAAAGTTCCCTTTTGTACTAAGACTTGATTGACTTCCAGTATAATACATGGAGCAGACATTATAAAATAATAATTACAATTACATATTACTTTTAACTAAAATTATACCATCAGTTTCACTTGGTGACAATACATACATAC
The DNA here is from genome assembly GCA_026874595.1 of Sipunculus nudus. Lineage (NCBI taxonomy): Eukaryota > Metazoa > Annelida > Sipuncula > Golfingiida > Sipunculidae > Sipunculus > Sipunculus nudus. Next base: position 10,208,170 of record CM049317.1, read on the forward strand.
ATACATATATATATATATATATATATATATATATATATATATATATATATATCCTTTTTTAGCTCAGCTGACTGTAAGTCATCTGAGCTATAGTGATCACCCTTTGTCCGTCTGTCTGTCCGTCTGTCTGTCCGTCCGTCCGTTAACCTGGCACATATCGTAACCGCTGGACCTAGAATTTTGTAACTTGACATTCTGAGAGGTCCATGAAAAATCTCCTTGGAAACCAGAAAAAGAAGTCTCTGTTCTCATATCCTTCTAGCTATGGGGCCCGAAAGTACCCCCCAGAATAGTAAAAAATTTCATACAAAAACTTCACTATCTCATTAACTTCATCACTGATGGTCATGATTTTTAGCATACATATTTATAATGAGATGTTCCATCAGTTCCTGCAGACTGGTGGCGCCACCTGTATTTTTTATTTTTTATAAATTTTTTTCTTTATTTTTGAGACCTTTAATAATGTGAACATCTGTTAACAAGGCACAAATCGTAAAGACTGGAACTAGAATCTTCATTCTTTAAACACTGAGAGACCTATGAAATGTCTTCATGGAAACCAGAAATGAGGTCTCTGTTACCCATATCCTTCGAGCTATGGAGCCCCAAAGTACCCCCTAGAATAGTCAAAAATTTCATACAAAAACTTCAATATCTCATTAACTACATCACTGATGGTCATGAATTTTTGCATACATATTGATCATGAGATGTTTCATCAGTTTCTGCAGACTTGTGGTGCCACCTGTATTTTTTGATTCATTACGAATTGTTTTCCTTTTTTTGAGACCTTTAAAAATGTGAACATTTGTTAACAGGGCACTAATCGTAAAGACTGGACCTAGAATCTTCATTATTGACACAGTGAGACCTATAAAAAGTCTCCATGGAAACCTGAATTTAGGTCTCTGTTACCCATATCCTTTGAGCTATGGCACTCCAAAGTACAGCTCAGAATAATGGAAAATTTGATACAAAAGCTGAAGTATCTGAACAACTAATGCAGAGATCACCATAATTGTTATCATGGATATTTATCATGGAGTGTTTCATCAGTTTCTGCAGACTGGTGGCACCACCTGTATTTGTTCAGTTTTTTTAGCTCAGCTGACTATAAGTCATCTGAGCTATAGTCGTGGTCCATTGTCCGTCGTCCGTCCGTCTGTCCGTCCGTCCGTCCGTCCGTAGATGTGGCACGTTTTGAAACCGTAAGACCTAGGAATCCAAAATTCAGCATTATGTTAGATGTCCCTAAGATCTCCTACCAAGCCGAAAACTGGATCTTTGCAACTTCGTTCCTTTGAGAAATTAAGGAAAAACCTCAATTTTTTATTAAAATCCTATTTTCACACTTCAGGACTGCCTAATATCAAAACCACTCATCTGTTTTTCCTCATATTTTCCATAAATATTCTTCCATATTGTTTCTATGTACATGCCAGAAATTAAGTCTGTTAAGTATAAATTCTTTAAGTTATGGGCCCAAACATAATGTACTTTGTAAAAAATCAGGAAAAATATTTACTCACTTAACATGAAAAATTTTGAAACTAGAGTCTATTTTCCCAAGTATATAACTATGTTTAATTAAGATTCAATTGTTTACCCAAAATTAGATCTGTATTTTGTAAATTTTTTGAGTAATTAGCTTTAAAATAAAATCAGTACCTTAAATTTTGCCCAACTTTGACCATGGCACGTTTTTTTCCTGTAAGTACCATTGATTTAATTTTCACAGCATGTAAACATAAATATTTAATTTGTTTAAATCTGAAATTTGGAAGTAAAAGCTTGAAAATTAAGCTAGTTATTGATTTTTTTCTTGAGGCTCTATTGTAGTCATTTGCTTTGATTACAGATTACAGATGCAGGGTCCCACTCCAGGTCACTGGAAGTCAGCTATGCCAGGGTTTCTGATTTGTTACAGTCACTGGGGGAGATCCCCTGCTGTGACAAGTGTACAGTTATTCTCATATCACCACCCCAATCACCCCCCCCCCCCCCCCCCCCCCGCAAACCCAACCCACCAAGTGTTCACTGTATCTCCTTAATTGTAATGCTGTTTCCACTCTGATATGCAAAAACTTTCCTTGAAAAAGTAATTCAAGGTGTAATCCAGAAGATGCAATGTTGTGTAATGTAGCATTTTTAAAGAAATAATTTTTCTTTTAAATGATTTTACCAATCATGATGGAACCCATCAGTATGCTTAAATTATTATAAAATATGAAGCACATTATGGATAAATAAAGACACAATTAAAAATTGAGAAATCTAAATCAAGTATTTTTTTTAGATATTTATTGTTTTGCAGATATAAAAGATATAGTTTTGTGGTAAAAAATAAATAAACATTTGTATGCATGATGTGGTGTTCTGACAAAATTGGATTTATGATGATGCAATTGAGAATTATGAATCAACTTTTATATTCAGATATATATGTTATATTGAAAATGTATAGAAATATAAACTTAAATTTAAAAAAAAATTGATGTGATAAAAAAATTAGGATTTATTACAAACATTTGTTCATTATTTTCCTGCATCAGCAGAATTTGAGATCAGGCTTTGTTTGCCATGTTTTATGTTGTTAATTAGTTATATTTCAGCTGTATACATTTCATAAAAAAAACATATATTTAATAATATATATTATACAAAGAAAGATTCGATTGAACAAATGTGTAAACTACTGAAATGTCAACAGTTAATCGAAAAGCCAACTAATGATCATGGTAATTGTACAGATCATTTGTTCACAAACTGCTCACATGCTTCAGTTTCAACATTAGGAAACACATGGTCAGGTCACAAAATATTATTTGCAACAATTTCTTGCTCATCAATACAAACCAATCATATAAACCAACCATGGCCTTTATTACCTCTTCCTCTTACACTTTATCTCCATTTGATATTATTTTAGATTTTTACCTTCAAGGTTAACGTCAGCTGAGCACAGTGACCCATAGGTCCCTTGTTTTAAGAATTTTTTTCTCTATTTTTGAGACCTTTAAAGATATGAACATCTGTTAACAGGGCACAAATCATAACAACTGAACCTAGAATCTTCATTGTTGACACACTAGGAGACCCATGAAAAGTCTCCATGGAAACCTGAAATTAGGTCTCTGTTACCCATATCCTTTAAGCTGTATGGCTCCAAATACCCCCCAGAATAATGAAAAATTTGATACAAAAACTGCAGTATCTCTATAACTACAACACTGATGGTCATGATTTTTCGCATACATATTGATCATGAGGTGTTCCATCAGTTTCTGCAGACTGGGTGTGCCACCTCTATTTTTAGCTCAGCTGACTGAAAGTCATCTGAGCTATAGCGATCACTCTTTGTCCGTCGTCCGTCTGTCTGTCTGTCTGTCCGTCTGTCCGTCCGTTAACCAGGCACAAATCGTAACCACTGGACCTGGAATCTTCTAACTTGACATCAAGGGAGTACCATGAAAAATCTCCTTGGAAACCTGAAATTAGGTCTCTGTTACCCATAACCTCTGAGCTATGGGGCTCCGAAGTACCCCCCAGAAAAATGGAAAATTTGATACAAAAGCTCAAGTATCTGAACAACTATTGCATTGATCACCATGATTCTGTGCATGGATATTGATCATGGAATGTTTCATCAGTTTCTGCAGTCTGGTGGCACCACCTATATTTTTTAGATTTTTACGAATTTTTTTCTTTATTTTTGAGACCTCTTGAGATGTGGTCATCTGTTAACAGGGCACAAATTGTAATGACTGGACCTAGAATCTTCTGTCTTGAAATTCCGGGAGGCCCATGAAAAGTCTCCTTAAACACTTGAAATTAGGTCTCTGTTACCCATAACCTCTGAGCTATGGGGCTCCGAAGTACCCCCTGGAATAATGGAAAATTTGATACAAAAGCTCAAGTATCTGAACAATTATTATATTGATCACCATGATTCTTTGCATGGATATTGATCATGAAATGTTTCATCAGTTTCTGCATTCTGGTTGTGCCACTTGTATTTTTTCAATTTTTAACTCAGCTGACTGTAAGTCATCTGAGCTATAGGGATCACCTTTTGTCCGTCGTCCGTCCGGCCATCCAGGCGTCTGTCTGTTAACAGGGCACAAATGGTAACCGCTAGACCTGGAATCTTCTTACTTGACATCCCGGGAGGTCTATGGAAATTCTCCTTGTAAACCTGAAATTAGGTCACTGTGACCTATATTCTCCGAGCTATGGGGTTCTGAAGTACCCCCCAGAATAATGCAAAATTTAATACAAAAGCTCAAGTATCTGAACAACTAATGCATTAATCACCATGATTCTTTGCATGGATATTGATCATGGAGTGTTTCATCAATTTCTGGAGATTGGTGGCGCCACCTATATTTTTTTTATTTTTTACGTTTTTTTACTCTTCTTTTGTGATTTTTAAACATTTGGTCATCTGTAAACAGGGCACAAATCATAATGACTGGACCAAGAATCTTCTGTCCTCACCTCCAGGGAAGCCCATAAAAGGTCTACATGGAAACCCAAAATAAGGTCCCTGTTACCCATATTCTGTGAGCTATGGGGCTCTGAAGTACCCCCCAGAATAAAGATTTGGTCATATATTAACAGGGCACAAATCATAATGACTGGACCTAGAATCTTCTTTCTTGACATGCAGGGAGGTCCATGAAACATCTTGGAAACCTGAAATTAGGTCTCTGTTACCCATATCCTTCATGCTATGGGGCTCCGAAGTACTCGCCAGAATAAAGATTTGGTCATCTGTTAACAGAGCACAAATTATAATGACTTGACCTAGAATCTCCTTTCCTGATATGCTGGGAGGTCCCTGAAAAGTCTCCTTGTGCACCTGAAATTACATCTCTGTTACCCATATCCTTCATCCTATGCGGCTTTGAAATACCCCCCAGAATAAACATTTGGTCATCTGTTAACAGGGCACAAATCATAATAACTGGACCTAGAATTTTATTTTTTGACATGCTGGGAGACCCCTGAAAAGTCATCTTGTAAACCTTGAAAATACGTGTCTGTTACCCATATCCTTCATGCTACAGAGCTCCATAGTACCCCAATGAATATTGGATGATTTTATACAAAAGGTCAAGTTTGGAAAAAGTATTTCATTCAAATTTGACATTCAGATGATAAAATTACTTTTGTCAAGTCTTCCTGGTCAGCTGAGCGTCATGACCCCTGGGTCACATGTTTTCAAATTTTTACGAATTTTTTTCTCTATTTTTGAGACCTTTTAAGATGTGGTTATCTGTCAACAGAGTACAAATAGTAACAACTGGACCTAGAATGTTCATTCTTGTCATGCAAGGAGGCCCATAAAAAGTGTCTGTGGAAACCTAATATTAGGTCTCTGTTTCCCATATCCTTCAAGCTATGGGACTCCGAAGTATCCCTCAGAATAATGGAAAATTTGATACAAAAGCTTAAGTATCTGAACGACTAATGCAGAGATCACTATGATTCTTTGCATGTATATTGACCATTAAGTGTTTTTATTATGCCCCCACCACAAAGTGGCCGGGGCATATAGTTTTACCCATGTCCGTCCTTCCGTCCTTCCGTCATTCCGAAATCAAACAGTTGTACGGACTTTTTTTCACAATGCCTGCAGATATTGGCCTGATTTAGGTGTTTGGGCAGATAATGGCCAGTTACAGATCAAGTTCACGTTTTGTCCCAGTTGACCTACTTTTGACTGTTTGACGGTGCCCTAACATAGAAAATTTCATAAAAAATATAAATTTTCATGACAAGTGCACATGTACAGACTTTTTTCGCAATGCCTGCAGATACGGGCCTGATTTTTGGTGTGTTGGCAGATAATGACCAGTTACAGATCAAGTTCTTGTTTTGTCCCTGTTGACCTACTTTTGACCATTTGACAGATCCTGAACATAAAAAATTTCATGAAAGACAGAAATTTTTATGAAAAATGCACATGTATGGACTTTTTTTCACAATGCCTGCAGATACTGGTCTGATTTTAGTGTGTTGCTTGATAATGACCCGTTACAGATCGTGTTTGCATTTTGCCCTTGGTGACCTACTTTTGACCGTATGACACCTCCTGAACTTAAATAATTTTACAAAATTTAACAAATGTTTCTAATTTGCCCAAGGCGGGGGCATTCGGGTCATTCCGACACATCAAGTTAGTTTCTGCAGACTGGTGGAGCCACCTGTATTTTTTTTAAGTTTACGCATTTTTTCTCTATTTTTTAAATATATATAAATGCAGACACAATCTTGGCCTGTTGGTTAATCTGTTTGATGCTTCAGTTGAATGGCTATATACTACCATTCAGTGATAAAAATTTCCTTTTGCGAATCTCTTCCCAGTCAGCTGAGCGTCATGACCCATGGGTCACTTGTTATGGATAAAAACAGTTTATAATAAAAGAATGACTATGAACTGCAGAACAGGAATTTATTGGGTATGAGATTAAAAGGGTGTTTGCTGGCCCTTGTGTCCCAAACTGCGAATTTCAGTTGGCATAAACAGCCAACCATCAGTGCAGCCTGATGGTTTTATTTGACACAGATTATCAGTTCGACTTTTCATGACTATTATCCCTTCATTAAATCTGGGCTTTTTCACAAAGAAAGGTCTTGTTTGCATTAACTACGTGATGATCACTGATACAGGAACTCCGTCATCTGTGAAACGTAACTGCGTTGATATTTTTTTTATTTTATTGGTTTATAGCAATAGAACGAGATGTTAAGACCAGACCTTGATTTGACCTGCACGGATGTACAGCTCTACAGTAACAATAAGATATACACAAATACATGTACATATGTACACACACAAGTACTCCAGTCTAAATTTTGGGATTTAGTATTCGGGAAGTGTTTCCTAGACTCGTGTGGTCCAGTCAGCCCTGTGTTGATCAATGTGTTGATCAATCTTTGTGAATAAAGCCGTTCTGTCATTGTGTTACTTCTTCTTAAAATAAACCCAGCAAAGATCCAAGCTTAAAGCTACAGAACTCCTAAACATCCATTGTTAAAGATAACGATATGTAGTATTTTAACTTTATTAAATGTTTGATGTTATGTTATAAGTAGTATATTTCCATTTTATAGTATATATTTGTTTGAATCGTAGTTTTTAGCTACCGATTGTCTTGTTGGGTTGAATTTAAACAATAATACATACAGCTGGAGCGGACCCCCTGGAAATAAGAAAAAAAATAAATGAAATGGGAAAGAGGATACTTGAGCACCTCTGGGAAACCTACCCGGGTCGTTCCTTTAGACAAAAAGGAGATAATAAGAAGTAACATCTTATCAAAAATGGTCTAATGGATCAGGAGTTTTGGGTGTTAACACTGCTACATCTCAATTTTCTGTCCATGGTGGCTAGCAAATTATAGGATCATGAAATACATAGTTTTGGTCATTGAATCTGAACTAAATTTTTAGTGGGAACTGTGTATGCATGGAAGACATTGCAGTCCAAGTGTACGAGCTTGAGTTTTTCATCATGTGCTTAAACAGGGAGTTAGTATCAATTCCCATTAAATTTTGTAAGCTCTACTTCATGTCAGATTAATAAAATAATAAACTGAAATTTTCTTTATTTCAGACCGGATCAAAATTCATTGATGAAGGCAAGATCATCGGAAAACCACCAGATATGTATACTATTGGAAATGCCACTGTTGAAATCAGCAGTAAAATAAAAATTAAATTTCGCTACAGGAAAAATGCGAATCGAGAAATAGACAAGAATGTATTGCTGTCTGGAAATTTAGGCGAGTCTGGGCGTAGCAAAACTCTGCAGGGCTATTCCCGAGAAAATAATACGCTAAAACTGAACTTCACAGATGGGACCTGTCTGAGCATATCATATAAAGAAAGTGGAACGACAGACGTGTATTATGTTGAGTGGCGTACCCAGACCTCTTCTGTGAAGGAGTTCACAGATTCCTATGACTTGGATCATCACTGGTATGGAGCTGCTCAAGTGTTCAGCCAACAATGGCCAATAGAGAAATGGAAACGACATTTGGCAGCTTTTGTTCCATCGGATTCATACCAAGACAAGTGGGGCGGGGTACAGGAGCGATACTGGTTGAAGTCAACTGGAGCTTCTTTATATGTGGATGAAAACGTTCCCCTCTTTGTAAGTCAGAACCACAAGAAAAATCGTAAATTGAAATTTGTTGCGAAATATGCTTCGCCGTACAAAAAATCAGAAAACATCAGCCTGACACTGAAGTACACAGTGTGCATTGACAGAGACATTAAAGAAGTGCGCAAATATGCAGTGGACAATATTTTTAAAAGACCAACAGATATCCCAGATAAAAGAATGTTCACCCATCCTATTTGGTCAACGTGGGCTTTGTTTAAGAAAGCTATAAATCAATCAAAAGTGGTATCATTTGCTAATGACATTAAAAGAAATGGTTTTAAAGCCTGCCAGTTGGAGATTGACGATAAATGGGAATCGGGCTATGGTTTGTTGAAATTTGATTCTAGCAAGTTTCCACGAATTTCAGAACTTAAAAATGAACTGCAAAAAATTGATCCCGATGTCAGAATCACTCTGTGGGTGCATCCGTTTTCTGCTCAGATATTTCGCCACTGGTTCAGTCGCGAATATTTGCAGTCTTCAGTTCTTCCTGGTGCAGGACTTGGGTACTGGTGGAATGGCCCAGCATATATATTGGACGTCACTAACAAAGAGGCAGTTAATGCGTACAAGGAACGGCTAAAACTTCTACAAGATGGCTGCAATATCGATTCCTTCAAGTTTGATGGCGGTGAACTTGGATGGTTCCCATTTCTTGGCCATACATTTAAAGAGTCTCTCCAAAATCCCGCTTTTTTCACAACAAAGTATGCACAGCTGGCATACGAGGCAGACAAAGATCTGAGGATACAAGAGGTACGAGTCGGGTTTCGTACTCAGCACCTTCCAATCTTTGTGCGCATGATGGACAAAGACTCTGTTTGGGGATGGAACAATGGTCTGAAGACATTGATACCCCATGCTTTGACGTTCGGTCTGATTGGCTATCACTTTGTATTACCTGATATGATTGGTGGAAATGGGTACAATGGCAAGCCACCGAGAGAGCTCTTCATCCGTTGGCTACAAGTGACCGTGTTCATGCCTTCACTTCAGTTTTCGTATGTTCCCTGGATGTATGATGGTGAAACCATAGAAATATCTAAGAAGATGGTAGAGCTACATGAGAAATACGCTGATAGGATCATCGAGCTGGCGGAGGAGTCGGTTCGGACAGGCTATCCAATCAACCGTCCACTTTGGTGGATCGCTCCTAATGATGAAGAGGCCCAGCTTGTAGACGATGAGTTTCTTCTTGGTGATGATATCCTTGTAGCTCCTGTAGTTGAAGAAGGTGCAAGAATGAGAAAGATTTACTTCCCCGAAGGGAGGTGGATCGATCTTTGTCGACCTGGTGGTGAGGACATTCAAGGTCCCAAGACAATCACGTACAAGGCAGGCTTGGATGAACTGCCATGCTTCAGAAAAGTAGAGTCTGTTGATGAATATAGAACAGAAAATGCTCGAGAGGACATAAGTAAAACAAAAGAATCCGATGAAGAGAAAAGAACAGACAGTGCTGAAAAGGAACCAGAAATAGCTGTAGAATCTGCAACAGATAAAGCACAAGAGGCAGCAGAAAGAGGAGTGGAACCTGATAAACTGAAGACATCTTATACTGCATTAGAGAAAGAGAGAAAAACTTTAGAATCTGTTGAGTCCGAGGCAGCAGTCAATGCACAAGTGGAAACAAAACATCTTTTAGAATCTGATAAAGGCAACTGATAATGCGCAAGACGAAGAAGGAAAAACTGTAGAGCATGTTGAAGAGGAGGCAACAGATGACGCACAAAAGGATTAAGAAAAACAGAGTCTGATTACATGAAGAGAACATATAGTATATAAGAGGTAAAAAAGCAACGGATCCTGCAGCAATGTAGTAATCCTCAGAGAAATACAGTAAATCTGTCACTGAAGTTAAACATATACTATGGAATGGCTGGGACAGGATATAAGCGTGTAATAGACCATGCTCGATACTACTTTGAATGTAGAGTAGATTTTTAAGAGCTGTCATAATCAAATCCTTGTCCATGTACATTTCTACAAACATTGATACATGGGGACAAATCGAGGAAAAAAAATTCTACAGAACACTGTGTCTGTTGAATTCAACGCTGGGAGTTGCGTATACATGCAGTTATTTCCCTCATTTTGAGAATTCGCGCCCATTGCATATAACTAAGTCAGCATAGCGTTTTCTTGCCGCAGGGCTCATAGAAAACTTTAATAATACGGTAGGATTTCACTGTTAACTATATATTTCTATCCACCTTGATCTCAGTAGGTTGTATGCGCGTATGTTCAAGTCCACAAATGCACATTTTCATTTTTGGTGGCATGAACCATTATGATACCAAGAAATATTTGGATCATTTGGTGAAAGAAACCATAGAGAAGCATGCAGAGACTGAACTGATGATTGCCGAATGTGGTAATGTGATCTGTTGATCCTAAAATGACACAGAACTTCGGGATGGAACAAAAACAAAGAATTATAATTTTTTACTGTATGCTGTGAATACAGTGAAATTTGTGTAATAAGACTACCTGTCAGACTGTGGTCTTAATTCACATGTGGTCTTATTAGATTGTTCCGTTATATCGAATATGAATGCTTTAGGTTCACTCAATGGTGGTCATTTTAAACAGTAGTCTTATTAGAAAGGTGGTCTTTCAGACATGTTCCACTGTATGTCTGTGGAAGACCTAAAACGAGGACTGAAGCGTAGAAGACTTATTTGCAAATTATATTTATATTAGAAAAATTTTAAACTTTTTAATTAAGATGGAATCAGAACTATATGACTTGGCATCATGTCTCAGGACAAATATAAGCCAAGAGATTTGAGGATGACACTCATGTAAGTAATATTTGAGGTGAATTTTGAAACATTTTTATAAAAGCAAGAGTTTTGTGTCAGCCTTAAAATTTAAAGCTCTTCCCCAGTTAGACGAATAGTTCGCGGCCCGAGATTTACAAGTGCCATGCCTTTCAGTGTCAACTTTGTTAAATAAAAGATATACAAATTAATATATTTTCCTAAATACTGCTCTGCTTCTAATTTATTGGACTGAAATGTGAATGTTAGTAAACACGGATTAATATTGTTAGAAATGTAAGCCTATTATTTGGTGAAGATGAAAGTTATTGATATAAAATATAATTATACATTTAATAAGACTGCAGAATCAAAGGTCTGTTTCACAAGTGATGTGATCTCAACTTTTGTAATATGCTCATAAAGTAAGTATGCTAATCAGCAACATGAAAGTAGGGTTCATTGGCTCTTAAGGTAATCCAAGAAATAACATTAATCACTAGTCATGTATATAACATAGATAAATTATACCTGCACTACTGATCTGGATTTTGCACTACTGATCTGGAAAATCCTCTGTTACCGTAAAAGCCATGATACCTGTTCAAGGTGACCATTCTTGGCGCATAAAGACATCACAAAGCAAGAAAATTGAAGATGGCAGCCGCTGGGCACACATATCATAAAATAACATGATACAAGATGAGACATAAATTTAGATGTAATCCGCGGTCTCTTTATGTAATTTAGCCGCTTTGTGAACATTGACACGCTTAGTAGCTGTGAGCTTTAGCCATGTTGCCGCGTCTGTCCACTGTGCGTAGTCTACCTTTGAGCAGTTTTTCTCAGAACATAGAATAGTGTATTCAGGTATAAAGGCCCAAAGTTCCAATTACAAACATCAATATTCCATTTTAGAATACAGACTGAATCGTAACCATCTTTGTGCATTTAAAGTAAAAATAGAATAACTATATACATGCCCTTCTCTCGATGAAAATAAAACACGAATGCAAACACTAATGTATCATGCCATAAAGTGGTGCTATAAATATCAATTTTCTCACGTCTTTTTACATAAACGAAAGTTATTAAATTGCTGATGGATTTTCCATATTAAGGTTCTGATTTTATAGTAGATCTCTGTATTGGCCCAGACTTGGTACCTCATCTACATCTTTATCTCAGCTGACTGAAAGTTATCTGAGCTATAGCGATCATTCTTCGTCCGTCTTCCGTCCGTTAACAGGGCACAAATAGTAACCGCTGGACCTAGAAACTCCTTACTCAAAACCCATGGAGGTCCATAAAAAATCTCCTTTGAAACCTGAAATTAGGTAACTGTAACTTATATCCGCCTAGCTAAGGGGCTCGTAAGCACCCCCCCCCCCCACCCCAGAATAAAAAAAAATTGATACAAAAGCTCCAATATCTGAATAACTAATGCATTGATTGCCATGATTCTTTCCATATATATTATCAAATAGTGTTTCATAATTTCCTTAAGACTGGTGGCACCACCTGTATGTTTTGTAATTTTCCCGCAGTTTTGTCTCTATTTTTGAGACCTTCGGATGAAGTAGCTCGTCCATTAACAGGGCAAAAATTGTTACCGTTAGACCTAGAAACTACTAAATGTACATTCAGGGATGTCCTGCTGACCCTGCTCCAATATAATATTCTTGGGCAATCTCCATGGAAACCTGAAATTAGGCCATGGTGACCTATATTTTGCGTGCTACTGGCCAAAACATCTTTGGCAATCTCCATGGAAACCTGGAATTAGTTCATGGTGACATATTACTAGCCAAAAACATTTTAAGCTCCCAGACAGACAGTTTACAAAACTTTACTGTTGGACCTAGAAACTTTTGTCTTGGCATCCAGGAATGTCCTTCAAAAATAAGCATGGTCATTTTTTTAGCTCATGTGGCTGCATACAAAAAGGCTATATTTCATGGAAACGGCTGTACATATTATCATGAAACTTTTTCTTCTTGTTGATTTTGAAGGACTTTAATAGCTTCAGTTAAATGGAAATACCAACTACAAAATTTGGCATTCCCTTTGTGAATGTCTTCCTTGTCAGCTGAGCGTCATGGGTCAGTTGTTGGTAAATTATGTGCGTTTTGCGTATTGTGGGCCCATTGGAAATTGTACTGTTTTTAGATCAGCTGACTGAAAGTCAATCGTAAACACTGGCCTGGAATCTTCTCACTTTAAATCCAGATAGGTCCATGAAAAGTCTCCTTGTAAACCTGGAATTAGGTATCTGTGACCCATATTCTTCAAGCTATGGGGTTCCGAAGTACCCCCCCCCCCAGAATAATAAAAAAAATTGATACAAAAGCTAAAGTATCTGAACAACTAATGCAATGATCACCATGAATCTTTGCATGGATATTGATCATGGGGTGTTACATCAGTTTTTGCAGAATGGTGGGGTTTTTTTTTAATTGTATCCGCCAAAACGAAGTTTTGCGGATACTATGTTTTTGACCGGGTTCCGCCGCCGCCGCCGCGTTCGTTTCCGGAGAACTCCTCTGAGACTACTGGACGGATTTTTCTGAAACTTACACAAATTATCGGGTCACATGTGAACTGGTGCCTAACCAAGTGGCCTTGACCTCTGACCTTTCCTTTCTGCTCAGCGTCTGTTTGTGCGTCTGTTTCCACACATAAACCTACAAATCTCGGGAACCGTTTGACCAATCAGGAAAAAAAATTTACACAAATGTAGCCCTTTGATAGCTTTATCACATACACAAAAATGGTGGCGCCACCTGCAGCCATTTTTGCACAGCGTCCATCTGTTTGTCTGCCTTGGGTTAAAATCACTCATATCTCTGCAGTGGTTTGACCAAATTACCTGAAATTCGGCATGCATATACATCCTGCATAGCTTTCTTGATTTTATGACAAGTGGCGCCACCTACATTCACGTTCACGCTGCAGACATTAATGCTTATATCTCTGGAACCGTTTGACCAATCAGGAAAAAAATTTACACAAATGTAGCCCTTGGATAGCTTTATAACGTACACAAAAATGATGGCGCCACCTGCAGCAATTTTTGCACAGCGTCCATCTGTTTGTCCGCCTTGGGTTAAAATCACTCATATCTCTGCAGTGGTTTGACTTTTCCACCTGAAATTTTGCATGTATATACATCTTGGATAGTTTCTCGTTCAAATAACAGGTGGCGCCTGATACACTGAGAGGTCCATGAAAAATCTCCTTGGAAACCAGAAATTAGGTCTCTGTTACCCATATCCTTCGAGCTATGGGGCCCCAAAGTACCCCCCAGAATAGTAAAAAATTTCATACAAAAACTTCAATATCTCAATTACTACAACACTGATGGTCATGATTTTCGGCATACATATTGATCATGACCTGTTCCATCAGTTTCTGCAGACTGGGTGCGCCACCTCTATTTTTTTTCAAATTTTTACGATTTTTTTTCTCTTTTTTGATACCTTTAAAGATGTGGTTATCTGTCAACAGGGTACAAATCGCAACAACTGGACCTAGAATCTTCATTCTTGTCATGCAAGGAGGTCCATGAAAAGTGCCTGTGGAAACTTAAAATTAGGTCTCTGTTACCCATATCCTTCAAGCTATAGGACTCCGAAGTATCCCTCAGAATAATGGACAATTTGATACAAAAGCAGAAGTATCTGAACAACTAATGGGGAGATCACCATGATTCTTTGCATGGATATTGATGTTTGTAAGTGTTTTTATTAGTTTCTGCAGACTGGTGGAGCCACCTGTATTTTTGTACCCGCCAAAACGAAGTTTTGTGGATACTATGTTTTTGACAGGGTTCCTCCACCGTTGCCGCGTTCGTTTCCAGAGAGCTCCTCTGGGACTTGATTTTATGAGCTTTCCAAGCTCATATCTCGGGAACCGTTTGACTGATCAGGAAATAAAATTTATACTAATGTAGCCCTTGGATAGCTCTATAACATACACAAAAAATGGTGGCGCCACCTGTAACCATGTTTGCACAAAGTCCATCTGTTCATCTGGCTTTGGTTAAAATCACTCGTATCTCTGCAGTGAATTGACTAATTTACCTGAAATTCGGCATGCGTATACATCCTGGATATCTTTCTTGATTTTATGACAGGTGGCGCCACCTATATTCTCATTCACGCTGATGACATCCAAGCTCATATTTCGGGAACCGTTTGACCGATCGGGCCAAAATTTTGCATGTGTATAGATCTAACATAGCTCTTTATCATACGCTAAACTGGTGGCGCCACCTGCAACCATTTTTGCACAGCGTCTGTCTGTTTGTCTGCCGTGCGATAATGTCACTCATATCTCGGCAGTGGTTTGACATATCTGCCTAAAATTTTGCAGTTTTATACATCCAGGATAGCTTTCTGGATTTTATGACAAGTGGCGCCACCTACACTCCCGTGTACGCTGCAGACATCCAAGCTCATATCTCGGGAACCATCTGATCGATTGGGCCAAAATGTGTATAGATTCTCCCGAAGCTAATATGCATGAACAATGATGCCACCTACATGAACAATGATGCCACCTACATTATCTTAATAAATTGTCTGTGCAAGGACATATTATCAACATGTCAGTCGGCTGAGCGTCATGCCGGGTCACTTGTTGGGTATTCTTTATCATAAGCAAAACTGGTGGCGCCACGTGCAACCATTTTTGCACAGCGTCTGTCTGTTTATCTGCTGTGGGACACAATCACTCATATCTCGGCAGAAGTTTGACTTATCTGCCTAAAAGTTTGCATGTATATACATCTTGGATAGCTTTTTCGATTTTGTGGCAGATGTCGGCGCCACCTACTTTCACGTTCAGGCTGCAGACATCCAGGCTTCTATCTCAGGTCGGGTTTGACGTATTCTCCTGACATTTTGCATGTGTTTAGATCTCTCATAGCTCTTAATCATACGCCACCTGTTGCCACCTGCAACCATTTTTGCACAGCGTCCGTCTGTTTGTCTGCCGTGGGATAAAATCACTCATATCTCGGGAGTGGTTTGACTTATCTGCCCTAAATTTTGCAATTGTATACAATTTGGATAACTTTCTGGAATTTGTGGCAGGTGGCGCCACCTACATACACATTTCTGCTGCAGACGTCCATGCTTATATGCAACACAACTCTCTATTTCCCCTCGCCACTCAATCCATGCCTCACTTCACCTGTCCGTCTCTGATTTCGGCGGATACACGTAGTCGCTTGTCGACTTCCCGTATTCTAGTTTATTCCACGTGTCTGATTGTGTATTCTTGCTTCCAGTTAGTTGATGTACTTCAGTACTTTAGCATGAAAACGTGCAACAATAAATACATCTTAAGTATCTTATTTTACTTATTGTTCTGCTGGGGGAAAAACATTTTATTTATGATATAAAAAGATATGTAAACTAAACATTATGCCAAAAATCATCATGACAAAAAGTAAGCGCCCATAACAATAAAAAAAAACCGCTATTGCTGGTTTTACCGGTATTTCAGAATAACGACCAAAGATCTGCTGTATCTTAAACAGGCATGCTGGATAATGTACACCTGTGCTAAGCCTGAGAATTAAAGTGAATGCAATTGATTCTTTTCAGAATACATTCGCAATTCCATCGAATTCAGCTGTCGTGTCCGGTTCTTTGTACGTATATGTACCATGACATCTTTTGAGCGTAACCTGTATTTATATGATTTTAAGACGGGGGGTTTTTAGCAACCCTATGAGCTTATGTGATGGTGTGGCGTCGTCCGGCGTCTGTACGTAAACTCATGCTTTCTCAAAAAATGGCAGGCGTTACCATCACCAAATTTTTGCAAAATAAATCAGTCATCTAAAAAACTACCGAATGTTGCTAATTTTTTTTTTCTATCTGCATTTACTTGGATATTATAGGGAAAAGGCTAAAATCCACTTTCAAAATCTTCTTCTCCGAAACTGTCCAGCCAAATTCAATATTTCACAGGAATAATCTCTGAAACAGTCTCTCTCAAGTTTGTTCGAATGGTTCCAGTTCGGATACTAAAATTACAGTATCAGAAACGGCTGGAGCTATCATCAGCAAATTTAATTCAAATGTTGGTCACATGACTCATATTTGAAATTGAGGTATTGGAGGCGCTACCTGCATCGATCTTTTTTGTACATCGGTCATCAATGCATTAACCCATAATTTCTCAGAAATGACGGGAGCTAGCATCCCTTCTTTGTATGTAAAATAGTGTCACATATCAAATGTGGGATTGAGCTTTTTGTAGCCCCACTTGCATTAACTTACATTTACAGGGCAAAAGCTGAAAAAAAAACTTTGAAAATCTTTTCTCCCAAACCATTCAATCAAATTGTTCAATATTTCACAGAAGTGATCCTAGAGACAAGCTTTTGGCCGAGTTATAGGAATTTGAACGTAGACATTTCGCCAAGTAAGCATACTAACATAACATTCTCAGAAACAAAAGGAGCTAGCATCACCAAGTTGCGTGCAAATATTTGTCATATGACTCATATTTGATATTACAGTTTTTGTGGCGCCACCTACATCGACCTGTTTTTTACGGGCGAAAACCTCATAAGTTTAGCATCTTTCAGTTTAAAAATGTTTTATGAGGAAACTGTCAAGCTGAATCGTTTAATTTTTTACAAGAATTATCCAAGGGTAGGATTCTTTCAATTGTATAAGAACAGATTGGGTTCGTTGATTTTTTTAGAGTAATAGAAAGTTGAAGTTAGTCTTGTGGCCATTAGTAAGTCTATTTCAAACTGAGGGCTGCAATAGTCTTCTTCTGCAAAACTATTTCAAATTCTGTAACACTGCACAAAATGATTCTTCGGTTGCCTTTGTTCAAGTTTACTTAAATGATTATGGGCAGAATTATTTGACTGTTTACAATGAAAGGACTGTATCGTCTATTATTCTAAACATTAAAAAATCTTATGAATATGTCAGCTTGAAAAAAAGCATTGTTGCCAGAGTCTTTCAGTATGTGTAAACAGATTTACCTACAGGCCAAGATTGTGTCTGTGTCTTCGCAGACAGCCTATTTCAGATTTGAAAACAGGTCAAGATCAGTCTGGATCTATTTATAGCTTTGGCAGACTGCTAACTGTATCAGATGAGGCAACAGGTCAAGAGTTCACTCAGTGCAGCCAGGCACAGGTCAAGCTTTCACTCCGTGCAGTAGCTGCAGTTTGCAATTTGTTTCGATTCACTCGGGGCAACTGCCTTCCTTACCTGACCTTTGTCAGCCCAGTGCATCTGACTCAAGGAAAGCTTGATGTAATTTACATGATTAATACACCCACTGATATCTTTTGTATATTTGTGACGATTTGTGCCCACAAGAAACTAATCTCTATTTCGGTACATAAAGAAATGTATATTCTATGGTAATCCATACGCCTGCTCCTCTGAGGTTTATAGACTAAAGTCACACAAAGATAATCTTTCAGTGCATGAATATATTAGTAGTATATGTCGTGCGGCCTTTCTCAAGCTCCGCCGTATAGCTTCCATCCGGCATTTCCTGTCTACAAATGCGTGCTGTCGGCTCATTTGCGCCACAGTAATATCTCGCCTGGTTTATTATAATTCAGTTCTTGCTGGGTTACCGGCAGAGCAGTCTCTCGGCTACAAATTGTCCAGAATAATGCTGCGCGTCTCCTTCTTAAGAAGCGTAAGATCGACCAGGTCACGCTGCTGCTCAAGCAGCTCTATTGGCTTCCCGTCAATTACAACATACAATATAAAATTGCTGTTTTTGTTTACTGCCATTTTGATGACTCATTTCCACCAAATTTGTCTGGAAAAGTAATAATCTCTTGGCCTTTGCGTACGGTGCGCTCGGCTGGCGATAATCTTCTTAAATTACCAAAGTGTAATATGAAATTCGGTGAACGTTCCTTCCGTTTCGTAGCCCCAAAAGTTTGGAATTCACTTCCCATTACAATTAGAAAATCTCCAACTCTTGTATCATCTAAACTAATTGTAAAACGTATCTTTTTCGGCAAGCTTTTGGTAACTAATATGCATAATTTTTCTTTCTTGGGTCAGGCACAGGGAGTAAATTTCCATGAAATTGTATGTGGGTAGGTCTGTGAGTCCGATCATCGGAAATTTGGCGCTATATAAATACTATATATTATTTATTATTATTAATAAAACATCCGTCTTGCATGTAAACACATCCTCCAATAAACGATAGTTTGTATTATTTAAATTAGTTAATAAAACATATCTAGTAGTTATATGTGATATATTTTTACAGAAAGATGCTCTTACCTTCTGGATATTTACTTATGAATAAATGATTAAGAAAATACAAAATTTTACAATCGTTCCTATCTTCCAGTGCTTTGTACCCTATAACCAGTAACACTAACTAGTTTCATGTTATTCAGAACAGGGCGATCAATCAGAATTGCTTTGAACTTGTAAGTATTAACATGAACTCCTCCGGAGTACCGAAATGTTCTTAATGACGTTTTACAGATCGCGAATCAGACACCTTTTTTGGAGGGGGGGGGGGGGAGGTCCTTTTCCAAACTTAATAAAGTATAACTAAAAAACTAGTAACATCATTTTCTTAATTAACATGTTATATTCATGTTTTAAATGTTCTTGTATCAGTCTCAAGCAATTACCCCCCCTTCCTTTGAAGATATTATGTATCCGGTTTTGATTAATAATATGCTATAATGTGGCAGTAAATTGATTTATACAATGAAACAATCATATATATATATATATATATATATATATATATATATATATATATATATATATATATATCATGATACACAATCCTACATAGTGACAAGATGCGTACTATGTTCTCTGGCTGGGACTTTACAGGACAAAAGAATTATCATTTCCCTGTCACTTGGAGGAACTCTGACCCAGCTAAGGTTATCAACATCATATCACCAGCCTGAGCCGCCGGTTGGACTTTGACCGAATTATCTTAATCCTACCATGATAAAGTATAGCGGACACAGTTCTCCGAATCGTCATGACCAGACTGGACGCCTCTCAGGTGGGTGGTTCTTAGTGGTACACAGACTGCTAATATATATATATATATATATATATATATATATATATATATATATATATATATATAACTGAAGAAAAACAACACTGTTAATTCACAACAGACTGTTTCACGGGATGCGACCCGATCATCAGGTGAATGTGGTTAGAATGAAGCTAACGTCGTGGTTTGAAAAGCCGAGACTTTACGAGATTACGAGATTATGCTTTGTGCGATTCGGGTCGGGGGGGGGGGGGGGGGGGGGGCAAGTGAAAGACTGACACTGATCCTATTGTTCTCGGGTGCACAATAGGAATGGTCGGGGTACACGTGCGATACTGGAACATAACAGGGCAGGGCAAAGAGGTTATATAATGTAGTAAATAGTAAATATAATACAAAGATATAACCAGGATGCTCAATCAGCATATTGAAATGATTTCTAATAGGGCCTTGGAAGCAGTGAACATATCAGTAGTATACATATGATATGATAAAAATACACATATACTGTGAAAATACACAATATACAAGGCAAATATACAATATAAAATATAAAAGGCAAATATACTATACCCATACCAAGTGGTGCAAGTCTCCTAGCTGAAGGTCGTAAAGCCCATTAGACCAGGAAAAAGTAGAACTTTCCTGTCATCCAATGGACTCCACGAGCCAGCAGTGAGAGAACAACTACCTGAACAAATGAGTCTGCCCAGCGGATCCTCGTTGGGGGGGGGGGGGGGGGGGGGTTAAGGGGGCACGCTGAATATTAGTACGGATGCTAGGTTTTAAAATATTTCAGGGTGAATTTGTTTTGATGGCGGCACTTGGAGAGCATTTCAGCTCTTGAGTTCAACAATGATCCAGGGGGGGGCCGTAGCTATAAGTAGCTTTTCAGACAAGCAGAGATCACACTTCCTAGTCCCACAGAAGTAAGGTGCTGCCTTGGCAGATATTTCCCAGGAGAGCTTGTAATTGATATTGTTGTCTTTTAGTGACCAAATGTGTTTATACAGTTCAGTGTTTTTAGCGTGGGATCTGTTCCGAAAGGATTGCTTGTGGTTATTATATCTTGTCTTGAAATCACCTTCAGTACACCCTATGTAGTGTTTCACGTCATTGTCTGTTCTAACTGTTGCTTTATAGACAATGCATTTCAGCTGACATTGACCATTCATAGGACATTCGTCTTTTTTACGGCAGTTACATTGTTTTTGGAGTGCACCCGAGAACAATAGGATCAGTGTCAGTCTTTCACTTGCCCCCCCCCCCCGACCCGAATCGCACAAAGCATAATCTCGTAATCTCGTAAAGTCTCGGCTTTTCAAACCACGACGTTAGCTTCATTCTAACCACATTCACCTGATGATCGGGTCGCATCCCGTGAAACAGTCTGTTGTGAATTAACAGTGTTGTTTTTCTTCAGAGTTATACCGCTCTGGCCTAGCTTGTAGGCCATAGAGCACTTTACATCGGAGGGTAACGCTACCTTCTATATATATATATATATATATATATATATATATATATATATATATACCTGTTTTATTAATGTTTAGGAGGTAAGACTCTGTACCAATGTGATATCTTAAAGGTGCTGGTAGGCGTGTGTAGGCGGAGAGGATGCAGAATTTGTATTTTTGTTTCCGTTCACCCACAGTTCAATCGATGATAAACAAAAGTCCAAAACATAACAACAAAGATTAATAGAATCTTTCATTCATACAATGTATCTCAACTGTGTGCAAGCATGTTGACACCAGTGAATATCTTTAGCACTTAATACAGTGTTAACACGTAAAATACTGAGAAACTGAGAATGAAAAGTAAAAACTTATTGAAAATGGCTTGATTGATCAGGCTTTTTGGGTGCAAATATTGCCATATATGAGCACAAACGGTGACGTTTTGTGCATTGTTGCATTCAGAGTACACTTATGATTCCTTGAAATGTCACAAATGTGATGAATGAAATTCTTTAAATATGTACCAAGTTTTCAGTAGGAACCCCCTGCATGCGCATTTATAGCGACACACCTGAGGACTTCACAGTTTCTCAGACCTCACAGGGAACTCCACTGTTTCATATTGAATTTTCACCATTGCTGCTGGTTTAAACAATTTCTTCTCCGAGAGGGTTTGGCCGGTACTTTACTTTGCTTAAAAAGTAGCCTGCATCTTATAAGTTGAAACTGTAGCCTTGCTGGAAATCATTTTCGATTTATGTATTTTTTCTAACATTTTATGTATTTTTAGACAATATAATAAAATCATTGGAGAAGACAAGATCTTTGAGAAATCTCAAAAATGGTTTTTCAAATCGGAAATGCCACTTTGGATGTCGACAACAAAATAAGATTTGAATTTCTCTACCGAAAATTCTCCAATCAAGATAATAGCCAAAAGGTCTACCTGTCTGGAAACTGTGGAGGGTCTACGAATAGTAAAGGTCTGCATAAATCTGCACTTGAAAATAACACGTTAAAGCTGACCTTCACTGATGGGACCTGTTTGAGTATATCTTATAAAGAAAGTGGAACGACAGACGTGTATGATGTTGAATGGAGTACCCTGAACTCTTCTGTGAAGGAGTTCAAAGATTCCTATGACTTGGATCACCACTGGTATGGTGCTGCTCAAGTGTTCAGCCAACAATGGCCAATAGAGAAATGGGAACGAGATTTGACAGCTTACGTTCCAATGGATTCATACCAGGACCAATGGGGCGGGGTACAGGAGCGATATTGGTTGAAATCAACTGGGGCTTCTTTGTTTGTGGATGAAAACATACCACTGTTTGTAAGTCAGAACTATAAAAAGGATGGTAAATTGGTATTTGTGGCAAAGTATGCTAAACCATACAAAAGGTCGCCACACATGAGCCTGACCTTAAAGTACACCGTGTGTATTGATAGTGATGTAAAAGAAGTGCGCAGATATGCAGTGGACAATATTTTCAAAAGACCAATCGATATCCCTAATAAAAGAATGTTCACCCATCCCATCTGGTCAACGTGGGCTTTGTTTAAGAAAGAGGTGGATCAAGCTAAGGTGTTAAAATTTGCTGATGACATTCGAAGCCACGGTTATAAAGACTCTCAGTTGGAGATTGACGATCACTGGGAAACTGGGTACGGGCTGATGAACTTTAATTCTGCCAAGTTTCCAAGCATCTTGGAACTAACCACGCAACTACACGAAAAAGGATTTAGAGTCACTTTGTGGGTGCACCCATTTTCTGCTCAGATATTTAGCCATTGGTTCAGCCGAGATTATTTGCAATCTCCTTATTGTTGTGCATGTTGTTGTGGAAGTGCAGGACTTGGGTACTGGTGGAATGGTCCAGCATACATACTGGATGTCACCAATGAAAATGCAGTTTATGGGTTTAAAGAACGGCTGAGACTTCTGCATGATGGCTGCAAAATTGACTCTTTCAAGTTTGATGGTGGTGAACTTGTTTGGTTCCCATTTTTGGGTTATAAATTTGCTGAGTCTATTTCAAACCCGGCTTTTTACACCACGAAGTATGCAGAAGTGGCATATGAGGCAGACAAAGACCAAAGAATGCAAGAGGTTCGAGTCGGATTTCGTACTCAGCACCTTCCAATCTTTGTGCGAATGATGGACAAAGACTCTGTTTGGGGATGGAACAATGGTCTGAAGACATTGATACCCCATGCTTTAACGTTCGGTTTGATTGGCTATCACTTTGTGTTACCTGATATGATTGGTGGAAATGGCTACAAAGGCAAGCCACCGAGAGAGCTCTTCATCCGTTGGCTACAAGTGACCGTGTTCATGCCTTCACTTCAGTTTTCGTATGTTCCCTGGATGTATGATGATGAAACCATAGAAATATCTAAGAAGATGGTGGAGCTACATGAGAAATACGCTGATAGGATCATCGAGCTGGCGGAGGAGTCGGTTCGGACAGGCTATCCAATCAACCGTCCACTTTGGTGGATCGCTCCTAATGACGAACAAGCTCAGCTTGTAGATGATGAGTTTCTTCTTGGTGATGATATCCTTGTAGCTCCTGTAGTTGAAGAAGGTCACAGAATGAGGACTATATACTTTCCTAAAGGGAAGTGGATCGATCTTTGTCGACCTGATGATGAGTACCATGAGGGTCCTAAGACTATAACATACCGGGCAGACTTAGGAGAATTGCCATTCTTCAGGAAAGTAGAACACGACGCAGTAGAGGTTATATCTAACGCAGCTGAAAATGAAAGAGGAAATTCAGAAGAGGCTAAAGGAGAATCGGGAGATTCAACAAAACTTTAGTATGACCCAGATGAGGAAAAACACCATTCATAATTATGTTAAACATCAGTATGAAAAATGGGACAGAATGAAAATTCATGTTCTGCTATATGGACTAGACTATGTTAAATACTAGTCGAATATGTTATTCATTGATTTCGAATTAAAACAATGATTTTGTAAATGTGGATGTATACATTGCGAATGGAATATTGGAGAGAGTCAGGATACAATGTATATCATTTTATGTTATTTAAATAATACCTGTGTGCAATAATTTTCTGTGTGTACAAAAAAAAAATCATTATGCGTTTGTGTGATGGGTGTGAAACTACTCGGACTGGACTTTTTGCTTTCAGTATTTATGGAAATGGATTTCATTTTATTTGACTAATGCTCAGATATTCTCTGCCGTTAGAACAGTGAGTGCTGGTGAAAACTTTAGAAACCAGCAACTATCAATTTATGTCTGTTACAACAATACTTTACTTGATATTTATTGCGTAAACAAACTTTTCTACTTCAGCAATGCTTTATTCAGAGTACTTACGTAGATTATGAAATCTTACTGATAAATCTAGTTTCCATGTCTATGTCCATGTTGCAATCTTAAACAATTTGAGATTGTAACCTCACATAAATGTTACCACGATTAGCAATAATATAGTAAAAAGAAAAGTTTCAAAATTGGCACGGAATATATCTTATTTGTATTATATTATATCTGCAAAAATGTTAAAAATCTTAAACACACGAACCCTTTATATCTCAGGGACAACAGTAATAATGTTACACAATTGGCATCTCTCTTAAAGCTTACAGTGAATGAATATATATATATATATATATATATATATATATATATATATATATATATGCTAGTATATGCAAAACCTTTCAGATATGTATGGTTATATACCTTTCATATGTTTGTTTAAGATTGTCACAGTGCAGGCTGTGTAGTGTGATAAAGTTACCCCTGGTGATAAAAATATATTGTGTACTGATAAGAGTGACTGGTGACAGGTAAATCATTATATCGCAGTCTGTTATCTTTACATGTATAGAGTATACATGACGGCATGTATAATTTAAAGCTGATTTTGCAGTTAATATTCAAAAATTCTGAAAAATGGAAACAAATTTTAAAATTAACCCTTACGTCTTTGAACGATATTGGCCATTGTGTATTATATTGGTTACATGGATTGTACAGTTAGCTAATACAGGTACGCTCCATGGCTCAGTAGTCTCTAGAGGTGAAGTAAACCGGAGAACCCGGAGAAAACCACCGTTTTTGCGAGGGCATCTACAACCAAATTTCATGGCAACTCCGGTGATCGAACTCATGTCGCCAGCGGAGATAGCCGAGTGTTTTACCACTCGACTGGCCAGGCCCCAACTGGTATATAAAGCAGAAAATAAATTGTCTTTAAATATGAATTTTATTCAATAATAAACTTTTCTTGTACAAAAAATCATTCATCTTAAACGTATTTTAGTCTTAACATTTTTGTTAATATTTATTATTAATACAAATTACTGTTATTTTGGAAGGGTATGAATTAACATACATCATTAGGCTGCAAGGCAGTTCAGTTTACGTTTCAGCCGTCCTTTCTGTTGCACTTGGCCTAAATTGCTTTATAAACAAAGTTTAACCAAGTTCACCAGGCAGCTAGCTCACATAAAGACTATGGATGGAGTGTATATCTCTATATATGTCTCATTTTGAATCCTGCGCTTCTATGAGATATTCATTCACACGCTTGCTTCAACGAGCTGTTTTCACAAAGCCGTTTAAAATATTGGTCTGCGTTTATAATATGTTTTATTTATGCATGTCATGTTCTTTACCGGGTCAGAACTATACAGTTCAATAGACACCTACAAACTATAAAGATATATATCAAATATCATTTCTGGAATCTTCTAGAGAGCCTTGAACTATGCATGCTTTCATGTTGGTAATTTACACAATATACATGTTCATTTATTACAAAATTAAATAAAAGTGAGGTCTCATAAACAAGTTTTTGTAACAAATATGTTTAATTATTTCAGTCTTTTTTTCATGTAATAAACATATTTCATATCACCCCTTTGTTTACATTTTCAAAATAAAATTTAGAATTAGAACAACACTGATCCATATTATTAACAATTTGTTTTTGTTTTTGTTTTCCATGGTTCAGCACAGAGCAGCACATATCAATAAAAATGTAATAACTAAGCTGTATCTTCAATATCTAAAAATCAACACTGAAATGTATGTTACCGGAAGGTTTGCGGACAGTGAACTATTTGTCAGAATAGCGAAGCATTCTTCGCACAGTTAGGCAGAATTTAACAATGATTTAGTCTTATATATTACAAAAGTTCTCACATAAAATTCTGATTTGGATAATACCAGGAGACACAATGGCAGTACACATGCAACTCTTTGTTTGTTATTCAATCTTAATATCATTTGAAATTCCCTGTGCTACCTGCGGCTGGGAATACATTAATTTCAGTTTTAAGAAATGTAACTAATTTAGGTGTAACTTCACTATAACATGTTAAAACATAAAGTGCTATAAGGTCTCCAATAATCTATATTTTAGGGGTATGGCGTGATAATTATATAAGACCTTTTCCCAACAGAATCAAACGACAATGATACCTTCATGTAGTCGATATATATATATATATATATATATATATATATATATATATATATATATATATATATATATGCTATGTATCATACATAGTATCTGGTTCTTATAATCCTTACGCAGTGGGTAAATCCAGTCATTTTAGATCCCCGTCGTTAAACCACAGATTTATCAAAATAGGTCCGCCGGGTGTGAACACCAGGCGCTGGCACAGAGCCAATATTTGTAATCAAACCAATGAGAGCTGGGTATCGCATTGTGTACGCTCTTCACGCAGTCGTGCAAAACATCCTTTGTTTTAACTGCTGCTTTTTATAGCGAGATTCTTTCGGTTCCACCACTGCTGGCACAGAGCAAAGAATTGTAATCAGACCAATAAGAGCGTGGTATCGCATTGTGCATCCAGCTCCAAATTTTAAACAAGCGACAGCCGCTCTCGTTGGTCTGATTCATGGCCCTGATCCTTAGCCCTGTGAATTTAGCACAGGGCCAAGAATCAGAACGATGGGAGCGTGGCATAGCATTGTGCAGTCAACAAAGTTTTAAAGCCGCAAAGCTCCGCTCTCATTGGTTTGACTACATTTTCTAAAGGCGATTTGTGGAAAATCCCTGGACCTCGTGACCTACGGCCTTCTACAGATTTCATGGAAATATATTACGTATATATATATATATATATATATATATATATATATATAATATGAATCATACCCAGCTTTAGACAATCTGTTGCATTTATATCGAATTATTTAGGTAATGTATTTCACAAAATATTGTTGTAAGAGCCTGCATATTGTCTTTGTGGGTAATATGTAATAATGTAAACCTTGGTGTTATCAAGGTTTAACACAGAAGGAGAGAGCACTCCCCAGTTCAAAGCAAGTCAAGCATGTCACTTGCGAAAACCGATAAGAAACCTCGCACCTGGGTGTGAAACCCGACTTGCGTGGGTGCACGGGCAGCCTCGTCAACACTGTGCCCACTTAAGTCCCTATGATTTTCCAAAGAATTACATTAAATACCTCATGTAAATTTTCAATTAACAGAGAGGCGTGTAGTTTAGTTCAGGTATTGTTGACAAACGATATTAAGGCCTTAAAGGGGCCAAATCACCTATCTGACCTTTATAAACTAAAGGTAATCCCTTGGAGCTTTTATAAAGATAGGCCAGAAAACGTGGATATCACCACACACAGGCTGCTTGTTTATTTATATCAACGTGTTTATAATATGTCGGGCAGCCCAAACTATTCAAAACAAATTCAACAAGGACATCTAGCAGCAAGTCAGATAAGCCAGAGCTTTGCAAATGGCTTTTTGCAACAAGTGACCTTTCTATCTTTTTCCCGTTTGTCAACATTTCTGTGTTTACAAACCTGTTGTTGATAAACAAGTTCCCACATCCTTCGCGAAGGCCTTGTAGGAATTTTTCACAACCAAAATTACCCTTATATCTTTAATATATATACACAGAGGAAGCCAGATATCACATAAATTCTTTTTCAAAAGGTAGAGGAATGGGAACCTTTAACGAAAGCAATGGATACGCCCCCTCCTTTCATCGACCCGGAGGTCTCTGTTTTAAAAAAAAAAAACATAGTTGTCTGACCTGATTCAAGCATTATGTTAAACCTTCCTGTTGTTATATACTATAGGTTAATAAGCATGCTTGATGACAAGTAAATGTTTAAGGTGCTGGGTTGGTTATCTATACAGCTGATGAGTGTATGACAGCATGACATATGAGCTTATTGTCTCTCATGATACGTAAATTTGTCATGATCACGTGACTTTGAGTCCTTGAGTCAGGGTCAACTGTATGTATACAGAATGTCAATAGACCTATAGGTAAAATTAAGGCTCAATATATATAAATTACAGAAGGGTGATTGGATGAAAAAGAGGGAGAGAAAATTTTAAAAAGGAATGGTGATTGGATGAAAAAGAGAGAGAGAGAGAATGAGTGAGAGAGAAATTTTGAGAAAGAAAATGTTATTGGATGAGAGAGAGAAGAATGAAATTTTGAGAAGTAAAGAAAACACAATTGGAAAATAGAGGAGAGAAAGGGCGAGAGAAACAAGTGCCCTATTGGTCATAACTCTCTGCCGACTGACATGTTGACAATACATGTACATGCCCATGCACAGGCAACTAATTAAGATATTAAAGATAATGTAGGTGGAATCATCATTCATGCATATTATCTTAAGTTCATCAAGAACCATAAGCACACCAAATTTAATAACAAGCCATCCATCTTTTCCCAAGAAATCTGGTAATTTATTTGTACTTGTCAAAATATTTCTGGGGTGCTCAAACATGCCCCACAACTCCGAGAATATAGGTTACAGAGACCTAATTTAAGGTTTCTGAGGAAAACTTTTGTGAACCTCTCAAATAGCAGAGGTTCGTGATTCTAGGCTTTATAGTTAACAATTTTGCCCTGTAAACAGCCCGGTGGCCAGACAAAGGTTGATCGCTATAGCTCAGATGACTTGTCAACTGAGCTAAATATGTGTAAATTGTTCGAAAAAATAAAGATTGGGCCACCAGTCTGCAGGAACTAATGAAACACTCCATAATCAATATGCATGCAAAAAAATTCTGGTGACCAATGCATTAGTTGTTCAGATACTAGTTTTTGTATCAAATTTTAAAATTGAAACCGGTAGTCAACTAGCGACTACGTGTATCTGCCAAAATAAGAGTATGACGGGTGAAGCGAGGCATGGATTGAGTGGTAAGGGGAAATTGAGTAAGATGTGTTGCATATATGCATGGATGTCTGCCACGAAAACATGATTGTAGGTGGGGCCAACTGTTATTTGAAAGAGAAACTATCCAAGATGTATACATGTGCAAAATTCCAGGTGGATAGTCAGACCACTGCCAAGATATGAGTGATTTTATCCCACGGCAGACAGATGGAGGCTGTGCAAAAATGGATGCAGGTGGCACCACCAGTTTTGTGTATGATAAAGACCTAGGTGAGATCACATGCAAGATTTAATGAAGATACGACAAATCAGTCCGGAGATATTAGCATGGATGTCTTCAGCGTGAACGTGAATGTAGGTGGCGCCACCTCTCATAAAACAAGAAAGCTATCCAAGAATGTATATGCATGCAAAATTTCAGGTGATTAAGTCCAACCACAGCAGAGATACGAGTGATTTTAACCCAAGGCGGACAAACGGATGGACACTGTGCAAAAATGGTTGCAGGTGGCAGCACCAGTTTTTTGTATGATATACAGCTATCCAAAAGCTACACTGGTGCAAAATTTCAGCCATATCATTAAAATGAGTCCCAAGATATGTGGTTTAATGTGTAAACACAGACGCACAGATCAACACATTGCAGAGAGGATAAGTCAGAGGTCAACTCAAAATGTTCAGGCACCAGTTCGCATGTGACTGGATAATTGGGTCAAGTTTCAGAAAAATCAGTCCAGTGGTCTCCGAGGAGTTCTCAAGAAACGAACGTGGTGGTGGCTGACAAAAACATAGTATCCGCAAAACATTGTTTTCGTGGATACAATTATTCTAGGGGGTACTTCTGAGCCCCATAGCTGCGAGGATATGGGTGATCACTATAGCTGAGAGGAATTTCAGTCAGCTGAGCTAAAAAATTATGAGAAAGAAAGAAAAGGTGACTGAATTGTATAGAGCATGAGAGAGTGAGACAGAGAGAACATTTGAGAAATAAAGAAAATATGACTGGAAATATGAATGAGAGAGAGAGAGCGCGATATACATAATTAGTTAGAATACACATGGAAAGGGTGTATGTAAAAGGTATGTAAAAGATCCAGCGTGACCAGAGGTCTGATCTTGGGCGTGGGCTACAACGCCAGACTAGGAGAAGGAATATTGAGAATGACCACCAGGTGGCGTGCATGCTATGCTTATGTTATGCGCCACTGTTCACGCCAGGTGTGAGCTTTATAATTATTTCCATTTCTGTATTGAAGGAAGCAAACGGTTTTAGAAAAAAAATATTGGCAGAACCATAAAATCTTATAGTGAAAACACGTAAGTGTATAGTTAACATACCTGGTATGCCAATTGGTCCTTGTAAAGACAAGCCTTTAAATGTTTTTTTTTGTGATCACCCTGAGAGCTTTTAATTAACTTTGTTGATTTACACCTTGTTATTTTGTACCTTTCACAAATGGTGGGTTCACACATTATTTGTATGTCACAAACCCCTAATTTTATATATATATATATATATATATATATATATATATATATATATAAAACTATATAACATGTATAATAAAGGAAGTATCTAGGCAGCGGACTGCAGAGTGTCAGAGCCTTGAGAATCTGCGCAGCTGACAGCTGCCAAGACATTAGTCCAGCCTCTGTGCAGCCGACAATGCTTTCATTGATATTACTGAGTGTCAGCTGCCTAGATGTGTGACATTATAGACCTAGTAGTAATGGGAAGTAAAAAAATGCTGAAATGAATAAAAAACAGGTAACAGGATTGGATTTTTAACTTGATAATGAAAACACCAAAATGCAGCATCACATTGTATGTAATATAACTCAAATAGTATGGTAAAAAATGTCATGCTTGTGCATTGGAATAAATACACCTACACTACATGTATTTGTCCACTGTATTTTATTAATGCAAGTCAGCAGCATTAAAGATGTTGGAATACAATTGGTATTATCAGTACTGTAATTTTGACATAGAACTGAGCAGTAAAGATTTAACGTTTTAAGTTATCAATATGCAAGAAATGGTATATTTCAGTAACACCCTTTAAGTAATATTGGAACTTAACATATTTGGTATTTTTTTTATAATTTTTTCAGTGTCAAATAAGCTATAATATATATATATACTAGCTGATAAACCCGGTATACCAGGTTTATTACCGGGGTTGGGGAGATATATTAACTGAGATTTGGAATGTTTGCTCAATTTTTTATTCTTAAAGATAACAGAAAATAGTTTTTATGTGGTAAACTGTCTCAATCAGATATGTATAAATATTTTTTACATTTATTTTGTGGGGCTGTCCTCGTGGCAAGAATACCGTGGTATGTTTATCTTGAAGACCTGGTCAGTGATGATGTTTACATTTTGAACCGGAATTTAGGTTTTCAATGATATTTGACTGGATTCTATCATTGGACGTAAAAAGATAACTTGATGTGAGGAACACATGAAAAATTTATTAAATGTACGTTGCAAGGAAACTGTTCCTGAAGAAAGAAACAGAAATATCCATACCTCGTAAGTAGCAGAAGGTGACCCAACGCGAATAGGCCCAAGTATAGAATCCTGTATTGATCTCATATGATTGTTCTAAACTGACTGGACCGTCTCATATAAGTAGTAATCAACATAAGTCATGACAAGCCTGATGATATGACATGGACATGCCTCTTACTTGAATCATGAATCCTAAACATCATTACGTCTGTCCGTATACACCCATAACCTTGTCCACGTAGACCGGATTCTATTCTCGCTCCCGGGACTCCAGGCGAGGGTCCGTATCCCATTTTCAGCCACCGCAACCCTTTTTTTTCCCATCGTATCATACAAATTTTGAGGCCTGAGACCCCTGACACCACTCCATCCCAACCCCACCCCTGTTACTGAAATTGGGACCTTGAATTAGGTTTTGTCATTAATCCTCCAGGGTTGAACTCGTGTTTTTCCCTTTTATTGACCACGCATGTGGTTGAGAGCCTCGTTCAAATGTGAGGCCAGGCAGGGTCAAATCCATCACTGAAAGCAAGCGTTATTAATACGAACAATAGTAGTGTTTGAGGCTGAGTGACCACGATGCAGGCATTACGGTCATTGCCAAAAGCAGTTTGGCTTTGCTCGGTTTAACCTCTGTGCAAGTCAGTAAAAACGGAAAAATCACTCAAAATTTTAAGTACATTAAAAATTATTTATTCTCATATCGCTTATGTCACTGCGGGGATAATAACCTTTAAAATGAAGTACACAACGTGGTTTTAGAGAACATTGCAAACAGAAGTGAGCTGAATTCCTTTTATAAGTATTAGATAAGATATATATGTGCTTTATGTATATTTTGTACAATTTAAGTTCAAATAAATGTAGTTATATACATATTGTCCATTATGATGTAATGTATGATTAAATGTATGTAACTATACCATACTAGGTCTAGAATGCAACTCATCTAAGCAGCTGATACTCAGACTGAGTCTCAGTAATATCAGTTAAAGCTTTGTCGACTGCCTAGAGGTTGGACTATGGAAAGTCTAGGGATTCTTGCATTTATAAATCAGTATTTATCAAAAAAGAAAGCTATTATTAGACGGAGATCTTCATAAAATAACACTGAACTGTGTATAACCTAACAATATTAGGCTATGAACAATTTCATATTTAGCTCAACAGAGATACAGTTTATGGGGTGTAACCAAACACATGACATTGAACTTTATGCATTTAAACATGCATTTTTTTGTTTCCTCATTTTTGAGGAACTCTAATATTATGAAATCCTTTTGCTCCTGTCCATCGAGAAGAATTCTCCAATGAGAAATACAGTTCCAACTTCCATTTTATTTTAATCTTTCCTATTGATAAGGAATCCTAATCTTGCTAGGCAGTCTCTTCTTTACATTAATGCAGACTGTCAGTACACTGTATCGTTCAAGGGCATCATTAACATTACTCTAATAGCAAAATTACAAATAACCACACTAGTATTTACATACCTGTCTTTGCTCATTTGTTTTTTTGTTAATGGGTAAATATTGTACTGATTTTCTGCAAATACACACAGCTGTAATTCTTTGCTGAGAAATCTACCCTGAAGTATGCAGTGAAATATTAGGCCTATATATCAGACAGTTTTCAACACAGAATACTGAGAGTAAGATGCAGTAGCTTACTTCAATCCACCCTTGTAGTCCAGTTTCTGCTAAAAAATATTTCTTAAGGGTTAATCTGTAAACAGACTGGTTTCTGCTCTGATGGACACCAGATAATGCTATTCGCACACATCTTCATTACTCCTCACTGATGATGACAGGTAGTATATGCTCACACTAGACTGGCTTCTCCTCACAAATGATGACACCAGATCACACACTGGTGACAATGTCTACTCAAGACTTACTAGGTACTTGACAAACCAGCATCTGTACACCCTAGACTGGTCTCTGCCCTTAATTATGGGCCAAATCCTGGTGACTTATCAATCAGACACATGTGGCAGAAAATATTGCAGTGACAAGTCCTCATGTAGTAGGAAAAGGTGGACTACTGTGCCATCCACTAAATCTGAAAAAAAAAGATTTTAATAAGACTGAACTGAAAAAACACCGCAAAATAATGCATTAACATCATACTAGTAGTAACTTTAAAGGCACCTTTAATGTATATATCATATATATATATGCACATAGATTGATGAGAAAGAAAACCATCATGCAAAGATCCCTTCCCACATACTTTCAACTAGAATACAGGTAGTTGACAAGCGACTATGTGTATCCGCCGAAATCAGAGTGGGACCGGTGAAGTGAGGCATGGATTGAGTAACAAGGGGAAATAGAATGAAGTGTGTTGCATATTAGCATGAATGTCTGCAGCCGAAATGTGTATGTAGGTTGTGTCACCTACCACAATATCCAGAAAGCTATCAAAGTGGTATACAAATGAAAAATGTCAAACCACTGCCGAGATATGAGTGATTTTATCCCACGGCAGACAAACAGATGGACGCTGTGCAAAAATGGTTGCAGATGGCACCACCAGTTTTGTGTATGATAAAAGAGCTATGTGAGATCTATACACATGCAAAATTTTGGCCAAATCGGCCAAATGGTTCCTGAGATGTGAGCTTGGATGTCTGCAGCGTTAATGTGAATGTAGGTGGCACCACCTGTCATAAAATCAAGAAAGCTATCCAAGATGTATTAACCTGCAAAATTTTAGGCAGATAGGTCAAACCACCGCCGAGGTATGAGTGATTTATCCAATAGCAGACAAACAGATGGACGATTGCAAAAATGGTTTCAGGTGGTGCCACCAGTTTTGCATATGATAAAGAGCTAAGTGAGATCTATACACATGCAAAATTTTGACCAAAATGGTCAAACAGTTCCCGAGATATAAGTCAGGATGTCTGCAGCGTAAATATAAATGTAGGTGGCGCCACCTGCCACAAAATCCAGAAAGCTATCCAAGATGTATAAACCTGCACAATTTTAGGCAAATAAGTCAAACCAGTGCAGAGATATGAGTGATTTTATCCCACGGCAGACAAACAGACGGACGCTGTGCAAAAATGGTTGCAGGTGGCGCCACTATTTAGTATGTATGTTCTAAAGCTATCCAAGGGCTACATTTGTGCAAAATTTTTTTGGGATGGGTCAAATGGTTCCTGAGATAGGTGGGTTAATGTGTCAAAACAGACGCACAGATGGAGGCACTGGAGAGAGGAATGGTCAGAGGTCAAAACAAAATCGGGGCACAGCATTTCACAAGTGACCCGAATATAATCCCGGGTTTCATAGAATTCCGCCCAGCGGTTACGGAGGAGCTCTCTGGACACCTACGAGGTGGCGGCGGTGGGCTGAAAACATAGTATCCGCAAAACTCTGTTTTGGCTGATACAATTATACCATATTACAAATAAAGGCCAGTTATATATATTAAGGATTCTAACTTATGTCTTGTGTTAGAATGCAACAAGTCCAGTTGGGCTTATTTTAGGTTTCAGTTTAATATCACTTATCCACAACCTGAACAACACAAAATAGGAAGATAAATAATGCTCTTATAAGTGAAGGGGTACAACTGTCTGTTTTAATATCCAATTCTTAAATTTTCATTATTACACAATATTCTGATCACTTACTACATATGACTCTGGTTGGGTTCACCTGTTGTCCTGACAAGAACTGTGCCAGTTTCTTTATATCAATTCGAACCTCAGCAAAATCGTTGGGAGGCCAGTCCTTGTTCTGGTGCTGCAGTTGTCCATCACCACCTCCAGCATCGGCTGAAAAAAAAATACAAGACATAACCCTGAATAAGGCAAATGAATGGGTAATGATGCTCTTACTATTGCTTATCATTACCAAGACATTTAATATTTAACTTGACACTTACATTTATGCATAATAAATACAGCTAAAATCTTTTAATGAATCAAATTTTTTACTGCTACTCTTGCCACCAGGTGGAGTTAGTCATACCCATAACTGGTCAAAAAAGTGGATTACTGGAAGACTTTGGCCAGGAGTCTTATTGCCGAAGGCAATCTGATTGGGACTCAAACCCAAAACCTTGCAGTAACAATTCAAGTGCCCTTAACATTATGCCACCATGCTCCACAAATGTGACAGGTTTTACTCTGAATGCATATCTTTTATCCTTCAATTCCTTGATGAAGTAAATGTATCCATAGTTAACAAAATTTTATATTACTTACACCAAGTAGGATATTCTATGTCCCTGAAATGTGTTGTTACAGTCACAATATCAGTGTCCATTTTAAGTTTCATCTCTCCTGACTGATTGGCTGCTAATACCTGGAAAACATAATGAAAATGTATAAAAAAAGTTCGCTGCATTAACTTCACAAAAGAGATATACTTTTTCCATCATCCTGATCATGAACATATATTTAAAATCGCATGTAGAAATATTTAGGTTTTTTTTGCTTAATATGTAGTTTCTTACTCATCCCCTACTTCTATGAAAAATGTAAAAGGTGTCTTTTTCTTAAATTCCAAGGGACCATACATCACACAACAATATATCCCACTGTTATTCACTATTATTTGTCATGCCTATGTATTGGACATGTCATGCCTATGCTTAAAGGGACATTATCAGGAGCAATATTATGACTATCCTTTCACACAATCAGTTCATTTTTGCTTTATACAAAAGTTTCAAGGCAAAACCATCCCAGCACAAGGTCTCAATAAGTATTGTTGAGATGTTTTCAACTTGTTGTTGTTCTGGGTGTTTGTAAATACAGACCATGCGTGTGTCTGTTTACAATAACAAGGCTGTGTGACTGGAGGTAGAATTTTGAGCATGTGTGACAGATCCCAAAGAAAGAGTACATGTAGCCCAAACTAGTCCATACATGTACCTTCATGTCCATTGATATATCTCTGCTGGATGGACATTGTCCAGAGCTGAAAGGAAATTCATGTAGAACTTGTGTAACAGATGTCATAAGGTCCAGGGGCCTCAGCTGAAATGACACAGGAAGCACAGTGCAACCCGTGTATCGGGTCCCAGACCTGAGACACCGCCACATTTGATTTTTCAGACAGGGGAAACATGTATTACATTTTTTTGGCATGTCAGTCAGGGCATCATCTCCTGATTGACATGTGTTGTGGCCCGAGTGACAGTCTCACGCACTGTTTTATGTTGATGCCTGTGATCAAGTCTGGTCCATAGTTTTTAAAACTCATGTGCATGAGCAACCCAATGGTTTTAGGGTAATATTTTGGAAGGTACCGATTTATTTCAAAGAGAAGATGCTATTTTTCATGTTAATTCAACATGGTCTATAGTTGATTAGGCCCCTTTTAAGGTTTACATAAAATTCTTCATTAAATACTCACTGAAGCCCAATTAAAGCCAGCTATTTGCCCACCCTTTCTGTAGAAAGAGTGATTTCTGTATGTGATTTCTGGCTCACTCTTTGAACATATTAATGAACTGTAGGGAATTCCTAAGAAGGAAATTATAACACCCCAGTGGTGGATGCAGGACCTGTTTATCTACAAACTGATAGTAAATCTGGTACATCCCCCATTTCTGACAAACAGAAAAGAACATATAACCTGAGGTGGTTGGTGACAAATGTGCAAAGGTTGAAATACTGAAGTTGCAATATGCCATTGCAAATCTCTGGTTTGTCCGTCTGACTTGCCTACAGATGCCCTTGTTGAATGTCTAGGTTGTTTGGCCCCCATTGTTATAAATTCATGGATATAAACAAAAAGAACAGCCTGTGTGTGGTGGAACTGACATTTTCTGGCATATTTTTATAACAAGGGACCCATGGGTCACGGCGCTCAGCTGTTATATATGATTAAAAAATATGATTTGGGAAAGAGGCACATGCTTGTTTTGTGTGGTAATAAATATAAGCTTTATTATGAGTTGTTGGTGTTTAGCTTATGTATGATTTTGATAGTATCTTTGGAGACAGGGAAGAGGATTGATTTCATTTATTTTATTTACAAATGGAGTGCTATTGTCACACAGATTTTGACTTGGCTATATAACTTATAAGCAGCACATATAATAAAAGAGTTTAACTATTTATTAAAATTTAATAACAAATATTGTGCCAATATAATTTTTATTAAAAAAAAATAATAAGAAAATCATATGATTTTTTAAAATAAATTATAACTGAAATGATTATTGAAATAATATTATAGAATATATTCATGAATGCATTCATGAATACATTTTGAAAGTATCTGCACTGGTATTCAAATACTTTCAATGTTACCTGATTTCCCATTCTAATGCAATAAAATTTAATGTAGTACATATTCATATTCGTATTCAATTACATTTGCAAAGCATTTGCACCATGTCTAGTATTTATTCAGTTTTAGCTAAACAATGATGTTGAGAATCCAGAATATACAAAATTCACAAATTTAAATAATGATCATAAGTACCTGGTTTTATGGCTTTTATTTATGTTAAAAAAATAAATGTAATATATTCACTTTGGACTACTTTCACATCAATCTACACACTAGACACAGTAGGAATCTAGATTAATATTTTCAACTGCATCTTTGTCTATCATTAATTTCCTTCATATGATCCCTAATGATTAGTAATGAATAATATAATTTATATTTTTTAATAATTAAAATTTCACTGAAAAATACCATAGGTGACTGCATGGTGTTATTTGGATTAACATTGACATTCTATCCATCCATACAAGATTCTTACATCATCAGTAACTGCAAGTTAATTTTCTGTTACTCATCAACTAACAAATTCCTTTTCTATAAATTTTTCTTTAATTTTTTATAGAAAAACCAATACAAATTTATTAATTTATTGTTTATTGTTATGTTGTTTTTCAAAACAACTACTAGATGAGTTGGGTTGGACACCTGTATCAACTGTGGCTGGGCATTAGCTGCCTGGCTGCCCCAGTGTATGCTTCGCTCAAGCATGCATAATCTGATAAAAGGTCAACAAGGTCAACATACAGGTGACTGAAGAGGGGCTGGATTAAGCCTGGGTCTGACATGGTCTCATAAAAACATTAATAAAAGCTACAATATTTAGCCAATTTCTTTCAGTTTTCTAAACTACAAAGGTGAAATCCTTATGTGTGCATAATATGTGTGCTCTCAGGAAACAAACGTGCCATGGTCAAAGTTGGGTAAAATTTAAAGTACTAATTTTATATTTATACTAATAACTTATAAAATTTGAAAAATTCAGAACTAATTTTTGGTATTCGATTGAATCTTGATTAAATAATGTTACATCCCTGACAAAAAATCTCTAGCTTCAGCAATCCTCTTGTTAAGGGAGTAAATATATTTCTTGATTTTTTAAAAAGTGCATTATGTTTGGGCCCATAACTTAAAACAATTAGGCAATACTGACATCATTTCTGGCATGTGCATAGTGAATGTATAGAAAAATATGTATATTATATATGATCAAAGTCAGATCAGTGTTTTGATACATTAAAGTGGAACAATGCCGTTTTAAAGGAAAAATGAAGTTTTTCATTAATATTTCAAAGGAATTAAGTCCTAGTGATCAAATTCTTGGCATGGTAGGGGATTTTGGAGACATCTAACTGTATGCTAAATTTAAGGAACTTAGAGCTGAAGCTGGGGAGCTGAGGTCTAGCAAACTGCATAACACTAGCTTGATGTAAACTTGATGTGACATGGTGCTTGAAAACTAGATTAAAAATCTACAGTTTTTGATCAACTGGTTTCAAATTTTTGGTGTTAACAGACAAAATGCTAACAAAAACATGCTGTGAAAATTAAATCCACAGTACTTACAGGAAAAAAACATGCCATGGTCAAACTTGAGCAAAATTTAAGGTACCAATTTTATATTTTTGCCAATATTTAAAAAAATTTAACAGATTTTGATCTAATTTTTGGTATACAATTAAATTTTGATCAATTTAAGTTGTATTACTGAAAAAAGTCCCTACCTTTAACACTTTTGGTCTTAAGTGACCAAATATCTTTCCTGATTTTTTTACAAAGTCCATTATGTTTGGGCCCATAACTTTTTAAAATTAAATAATACAGACTTAATTTCTGGCATGTACATAGGAACTATATAGAGGAATATTTATGGTTAATATGAAGAAAACCAGATGAGTGGTTTTGATATTAGGCAGTCCTGAAGTGTGAAAATAGATTTCTAATAAAAAAATTGAGGTTTTTCCTTAATATCTCAAAGGAACAAAGTCCTATTGACCCAATTTTCGGCATGGTAGGAGATTTTGGGGACATCTAACTGTATGGCAAATTTCAGATTTATAGGTCCAATGGTGTCGAAACGTGCCAGTCTTACGGACGGACATCCGGACGACGGACAATGGACCAGGACTATAGCTCAGATGACTTATAGTCACCTGAGCTAAAAAGTTCAAGTGATTATGTTTAGATAATAGATGTCAAATATCAGAAGGGGCTGCCTTTAATGCTCTAACGGATACATCAACATGGGACAGTGAAAAGTGTTATGGTAGGAAAAGACTACCTAATACTGTGCATACTGACACAAGATCATCCCTTAGACATGCATACTTACAACAAAATTGCTGAGGTTCTTCATTCTGTCGATAATATTTCTGACAAGTTTCAATGAAGGCAGATACATACACACCTGGAAAAAAAAATATTTTTACATGTTGTTACCACTACACATTCACCATTTTTATAGAATCATAAAGCTTTTATGATGCACATATGAGAACTTTTTTTATCCTCAGAACTTTGGGAATATGCTGGCATATGTATGTATTAATGTACATCTGCAGACTTCCATGTCAGTTTGGAACTATTAACAAGATGTTTATCGACTGCACCTGCCGGTCCTGGGTGTGTGTTCATCCCTAGTGCTTATTATCATCACCAAGGAACTCTCCACTCAAGGTGCACTCATCTGTGAGTGCCACACTGCAATAGGGCATGGCCTTCCCATTAAGCTTGCAGACAGCTCACCCTGGGTTGGGCTGACCATGAAAAATCTTACCACTCTTTTTAATTTACTATCTCAATGGTTCAAGTCCTATGATCTTCCACAGAATTAGGTTAAAGACAACTGTTTACCAAAAATACAGGCTTAAGGCCAAAGAAAAAGGTATGGTTTTCAGGCACTTTTTTTTCAGGAATCAGTGCAATCAGGTAATTTTTTTTCCAACTTTTATTGTTCGTTTCAATAAAAATGTCATAGGATCAGGGAAATGCATGATAACATAATAACAGATTTTTTTTGCTAAACAGGTAAAAGCACTTCATAACAAAGGAAATCTACCTAAATTGTATTATTTTGTCTTCTTGAGAGATGGAAATCAAAATAAAAATCTTTGATGCAGGGGGTTAAAATTTAAGCGGGCTGTGCCTGAGAAACATACCTTTAATTTTTTTTGGCCTATCAGATATTTTACTACTTGTTAAAATAAAAAAAAGCACTTCTGGTTCATCATGTTCTATTGATTAATTCTACCATTATTGATTTCTAAGTAACTGAATTTAATCAAGGTAAACATATTTTTGTATTTCAACACATGCATTGCATCAAATTAAGACATCTATGGTTCCTCAATATATATTTCAATACCTACATAAAATACAGGAATTTAGCCATCATGTATCTTAACATTATCATAGAACATAATAAATTCAAATCTTAATCTAAGAAAAAGAAGTTAATTTTATATTTTGATACATAGCTTATACTTACATCAAATACAGGCATTTCAGGCTCATCATATTCACTCCACAACCTTCGAGGTATAACTGTGACGGGAACATCATGTGTCACAAGTCGTGAATGACTAGATAAAGAAGGCTGCAAATCAAGCAAATGAAAACACATAATTACACTAGATAATGTAGAAATATAATAGACTGAACCACTTTGGTCCAGTTTGATTTTTGCTTCACATATTTTCATGGCATTTGACATGGGGGATATACCAATGTGCTGAGAGGATGTTCAATGAAACCTGACTTTTTTATTGTCACATTTTAAAAACAAAGTAGTAATTATCACAATGCTGCCATCTGTATTTCACTGACAAAAAGTTTACACCTTTGTGAGAAAATAGTACTGCAACCATCTGCAAGACATGAAAACAAAACATCACAATTTGAGAGATGGATACTATTGCAGCCGGTAATTTTCTGCACGCTTCTATCATGGGTACACCTGTAACAATATCCACAAAACATCTCTCCTGTGCCCAATTCACCTCTATTCTAACTTTGATTATTTTTAAGATTCTTGGTAAATAAAAGATTTAACTTAAAACCAAGATACAGTGACTGTCAATCCTATCTACAGCCTTGCTCAATTACCATCTGATTGATGGAACAGCTAATTACACTTGGGGTTGTTCATGTCCACAGAAATAATGGGTCACCCTTAACATTTAGCTACTTTTTATACTTAAAAAAATATAATATTTATGTGACAGAAGCTCCATGTTCAAAGTTGAGAAAGAAAAACAAACTGACATGTTAAAAAGATTTAACTTGTGACAAAGTGGAAAGGTGTTCCCTTATATCTATTTTTAAGAATATTTACGACACTGATAGGTATACTTGTAGGAGATTTTAAATATATTGGCCTTTGCTTAATATCAATGATATTAAGTGCCATTGGTAGCACTGAAAAGTTATAGGATATTGAATTAACAACATTTCTGAAGTAATTTGCAAAGTTTGCAGCTTTCCTTTTGGAATTCTTAGTTTATGAAATATAAAAATAATCACCAAATTCCAATGGGCTTCCCTTTGTGCACAAAAGAGCAAGAACAAATGGTCACATGCCTATGACAATAAAGGACAATACACAGCTCTCCAGTTATGACATACAAAAAGAAACAGCAATGAGGTGACAGAGTTGAATCTAGCATTGCCAGTGACCTCTAGTGGAGATTAGACAAACTAGTGTTTCTTACCATCTCCACTTCAAAGGTGAGGCACGGGGAATGTTTCTTGGTGAGTTTGACTTTGACAGACTTTGCTGCCTGCGCTGCCTTCATGCATTTTGACAGAGTCTCAGGTACCACCTCCAGGTAGATTTCATTATGTTCCTCAGAAACACCGTCCATGGCGTACTCATTGAAGAAATGACCCT
The DNA here is from genome assembly GCA_026874595.1 of Sipunculus nudus. Lineage (NCBI taxonomy): Eukaryota > Metazoa > Annelida > Sipuncula > Golfingiida > Sipunculidae > Sipunculus > Sipunculus nudus. The sequence continues at coordinate 10,251,462 of CM049317.1, forward strand.
AAAACAAATACATCAGGGTTGTAGTCGAGTGCAAAAACATCTGGGTTTGAGAGCAAGTCTGTAAAGTACACACAGAAGATAATGGTCCCAACTCACTCAGATTCACCATCAGGCTAAACCTCTTATTTTACAGAAAACTTTAGATAACCAAATTTAAATCCAAAATATTTAATACAATTTTTGTCATGTGTCTCTTAGGGCTCCAGAAATAACTGGTAATATGTGACACAGCCCTTCAACTGGTTCAATTGAACAGCAATAATTTTCAAATCAGAGTGATGTTTCAACTTGTTATATATATATTATTTTATTATCACAGGTGGTTGTATGGGTGTAATATTAATGTACCTCATTGTACACATTAGATGAGTAACGGTTAAGTGAGAAACTGAAGGAGTGATTATGATCTAGGGTGGATCATTTGAGCATATCTGTAGCAGATCTTAATGCAGATAAACAGGAGTTATCCAGGTGTTATCAGGATGCAGATATCCAGGTGTTACCCAGGTGTTACCTAAATGCAGATATCCAGAGGTGAGTTGTGTATCAGTGCTGCCTAACATTATGTATTGACATGCTTTACCTGAGCGAGTTCACACCACATGCTGACCCCACCGTTAACGAGTCTCTCTGACAGGATGAAGTACATCTTGTCCCCAGTGATACGGAGTGTGCACACCTTGGCAAGGCGAGAGAGTGTTGATATCACCCCTGGTGATGAAAGTCAAACATAATACAGACATCACATTTGTGTTTTGATAGCTATGGATAAAGATATTGCTATAAAACCTGATGCATGCTTCATAATGAGATTCCTTAAACATTCTTTAAAGACTGATTTTCAAAACATAGCACATCAGATGAAATAGTCTGAATTAAAGCCCCTTTCACACATTCACAGATAGCATCACGGATCATCCCGGATCATCGTACCGGGATCATCTGTGTTGACTCCGTCATCACCGTGTAAACTCCGGGCATCACCGTGTTAACACCGATTTCCTTCCATAGTGATCCTTGGCGCACCGGCATGTTCAGAGAAAAAATTAAACCTGCACAATTTTTCGTCCCCGAGTACACGGATGAAAAATCATCCGTATCACTCCTTGTAGGCACCATGCACCTCCGTGTAGCCACCGTATACATCCGGGAGTCACCGTGTAGCCACCGGGAGCTCCGTATTGAGACCAGCACTTTCCGGGTGCAAGTTTAAGTTTTTTCTCCGATCATGCTGGTGCACCAAGGATCACTACGGATGCAACATGGTGTTAACACGATGATGCCCGGTGTTTACACGGTGATTCTGTAGATAACACAGATGATTCCCAAACGATGCTCCGGGATTATCCGTGTTGCTATCCGTGAATATGTGAAAGCATGATTTACCAAATCGCACTGCTGTCCCCGGAACACCTCAGATTAAGGTCCGGGGTGATCCCTGTTATCTGTGAATGTGTGAAAGGGGCTTAAGCAACTGTTTCTATGAATACATCGCAAATCCTATATTTCAAGGTAAGAAGCCTTGTCAGCCACAGAAATATAACTCTGGTGGTAAGAATTAACTTATATCCATAATTAATTTTCTGGAAACAAATTTTTAGACTAAATCTTTAAAATAAAAATTTATTATGATTCTATATTTATCTTTTTATCATAATCATAATTTAAATGGAAGAAAGTGTAATATCTTTTTATGAAATGTTCATAACCTGTTTGGCTTGTGAAGGGATTTATTTATAATCATAAGCAAAATGGTTAAGTAGCAGTGGTAGGAACTGGTTTTAAAATCATAATTGATGATTAAAAAATAAAAAACCAATGACCAATTATTGATCGATTATTTTTTTGTACTTTCTATATGACCATGAAATCTTCTGTATATACAAGTACCTATAACAGTGACTCCAGTAAACAGTGAGACATGTACATTGGTATTCATAATGAAACCATCAATCCACCCGCATCCAAGGTCGACTTAGCATAGGACAATTGTTAGCTGCACAAGGTTCCCTTTTGATGCTGTTTGTCACTTTGTGTTTGTATATCTCTGACAGAATAAGATTCTTTGCATGTGCATAAGTAATCATTTTTAATCCATGATATAAAAATGTAATCTATCTAATTTATTTTGTTAGAAAACAACCAATCATCAATTTAATCAATCGGCATTCCCACTAATATGTAATAATTCATTTTTTACTCATTCCTGTGAAAAAACCTGCTCTTACTTAAGCACTTACTTGAAAAATGCTGAATACAGCTGAACTCTACAAGCTTTGCTCTGAATCGCATATTGTTGCTGGACTTGAAGACCAGAATAAAGGATTACTTCATAAAGAGATGGGGTGAGTCTAACTTCATAACGTGCAGGTGTCCTGTGTAAATAAAAAACAACATTCAGCTCAACATACAAGGTATCCTGTGACAAACTGACATGTTTCATGATTGATTTGTCACAATATTATAATACTCTCATTTGAAAAAAAAAGTGCTTAGTGAAGTGCAGACACAAAACCAAGGCCAAAAGTGAGGTATTGGCAAAAAAATAAGCTAAGTAACTATCTTATTAAGATATAAATTTAAGAATATTATTTAATTATAAGATATACTGGATTAATTGCAGAACTGACATTTGTCAGTGACAAAAATTCAGCCTTCATGTCCATTCGGTCAAAACAGGTGTCACATAAATAGTTGTTTCCTTACAAAGGCCGATGCATCATATTTTCCTGAGAAATTCCCATTTTTCATTTTGCTCATACCTGGAGTTAATTATATTAGGGGAGGAGGGGTCCAGGGAATCTGTTCCCCGGCCGAGCAGGGTTGTCGGGGCGGCACCCCCCACCTTACGCTTAATCCAGCTGTACAAATACAAAATGATTTCCCATTCATGTGATAGATAGACTTCATACCGAGCTATAAATGAACAAAAATCGCCTCCACTGGAATCTCTTCTTTACAACTCAGTTGGTTAAGCACGTAGGGCTCCTGGTCTAGAGATTGTAGGTTCAATTCCCATATCAGATGACTTCTGATATTCACTGATAGTTCATTTTAGAGTAGATGAAATGAGTGTGGGGACATCTGCAGGGAAATATATGAGATAAAGTAAGGAAATGAGAAGAGCCTTATTATATTTTCTATTCCAGAACGAAGACCAAATTCTTAACATGCTCCAATACCTCTATCCCCTGCTAATAAACTACAGATCTGGACCAATCACAGACACAGGAAATTTTATATTTTATTACAGTGTATACCCTGTCTGAAAACCATCAGTCTAATAAGAGCATTGTCTTTTAAGACTACCCTTGAGTGAATCAAGAGCATTCACATTGGTTAAACATGATCCATCTAATTAGATGACCTAAAGCCTGCAGGCCACTGGCCATTTTGTTTTGACGTGATGGATCTGCAACTGGTTGCCGGTTATAATTGCACGTGAATCGCAAGTGGGTCTGTGATGGGACTTGCTGCCGCCAGGTGCAGAAGATTGCAAGGTTTCTGACATGTCAGAAACCTTGCGATTCCTTGCAACTAGTTGCAGACTGAGCGTGAAGGTGTGAATCCATGTGATATAAAGTGTTGCCTCAAGTTAGCGTTTTTTGGTCTGCTGGAAAGGAGGATGAATTGATGTCAATGTGGAATCAAACATTTTGTCCGTACAACGTGACTTTGCCCGAATACCCTAACCAAAGCCATAAACTAAGGGCATATGAAGAGATAGGCATAGTATTTTGCAGTTCTGGTGAACTGTGTCTAGAATTATGATTTTCAAAAAAAAATTATATATGTAGTTACACAAATTTATTATCTCCAAATTTAAATAAAAGAGTTAAACACCGTGATCTCAAGTCTGTGACTGTTCGCTGAACGCTAGTCGCAAACTGTCTGCGATTGGTCCCCGATTGTCAGTTGCAGGCAGTCCCAGACAACCCCTAACTGTCTGTGACTGGTCGCAGATAAAAATTGCCAGTGGGCGGCAGGCTTAAGAAAAACGTACTGGTATTCCTACAAAGTTTAAAAATAAAAAAAAAAGGGGGGGGAATAAACTATATAAAATCATTTAATACCATCTCAGACCCATAGATCTGCAATATAATATCGTTAAAAAATCAATGATTATAATATAATATTAATATTTAATTTCACCAATGGCAATGGGATAAGTGACTTGATCTAGTCAATATATTTTCACTTGATACCTGAGTTACACGAATGCCCTACCCCTGGTATTACCGGGGAAACACCCTATGTGTCATGGCAACCAGGGGAGGTTCCCTAGACAATGATGCCATAGATGCTGCTCTGGATTGACCACAGAGCTGGTGATGCAGGACTGAAACATGACCCAGGTAAACCTGGTGATTGTTTCAGCCTTGCCCTCTCTCTCGGCTTGGGGATACGGAGCTTAGCAGACGTGCTATAAGCCCCGTCTCCCTGAATCACGGCGAGCCTCTGGTCTGGTCTTAGATTTTGTTTTACAGAAGCTAAGAATAAAGGACCAGAGTATCACTGACAGCTTGGTGTTGGTCTTCAGTAGGTCAGTATATATATTTTATGTAATCATAGTTAGTTCATGGTATCTCTAGTTGTATTTTACATAGTTCTGTCTTAATAAATTCTTGTGGTCATTGCAATTACCTCTCCGTCTTATAGTTTTTATAGTTTCTGTTGTATGCATGTTTGTAACACCCGTCTGTGGCCTGGAACAGTTACTCACCTTGGACAATGGACATAAAGTACAATGGACCATCTTGGGCATAAAATTGTATTAAAGTGTAGTCACCGGGTCAACTTAGTGGCTTTTAGACACGATATCACAGGCAGCAGTTGTTTATCACGGCACAATCTTAAGGCTAGCTGAGGGCGCGCACTTGCGCGGCTGTCACATCTCTGTTGATACATGTAAAAAGACGGACGACTGTTTGGAATTCCTGGAGCTCTTTCTCTCCATCTCTCTCTCTCTCTCTCTCTCTCTCTCTCTCTCTCTCTCTATCTGATAATGTAAGAATAATATGAGTTCAAAACAGTATTGATTTAGATGATCGATTAAGCTGATAATCGATATCCACATTTAAGATATCAGATATCAACAGAAAACGTTAACAATATAAAGGCCTACCTTTAAAATTAATAATAATATTATCAAATGTTACCAAAGGCTAAACGTAATACTTCTTATAAAACTTAACTATGAATTTATTTTGCCACCTACTTCGGATCCCGTAGGTGTAATTTATTTTCCTAAACATTAGAACAATATTATATTTAAAATTCATATGCTTCGAAGAGCTTCTATGTTACAGTATTTATTTACCTAGTCGTTTTATTGCAATAAAATAAATATATGGTACCTTTCAATATATGTTAACAAAGAATTTTCATAGAATTTAGGCCCTTTTTAAAACTGAGTATTTCATATCAATTAAAATAAATTTATTTTATATCAATAAAATTCCATATCGTGTTTCTATATTATTTGAAATTAAAAGTAAAACTTTAAACCCTTTGTGTAATAACAGTCTGAAACCACGCCTGTGTGTATGATAATTAATAGCAATATTTTTAACACCCCCCCCCCCCCCCCCCAAAAAAAAACGGCCGCCAAACATTTTATTTTTACTCCAGAAATGTTTGAGATACATCCGAGTTTAGTTCGAAATATATTCATTCCAGAACATCCGGAAGCAGACGGGTCCAGGTCGTTTTCGGCTTGATAGGAAAGCAGTAACGATCATTGTACTATTTTGCCCGTTTTAATGAGAGAATCAAGAAGTGCAATTCTATTTTAAGAGCAGCGTGGTTGAAGTACAACTTACTCTGACAAGACGGAGGGTGTACGAAAGGATTAATATGTTCCGCGAATTTCTCCTATAATTGGGCCAGACCCTGTGGCCTAATGGATACGGCGTTGGCCTCCGGAGCCAAAGATTGTGGGTTCGAGTCCCATCAGGGTCGCAATTTTTCTCATCTAAATATCGTTACATAACGACACAGTGGCGAGAAATCATAGTGTAAAACTAAGCGTTGGATCACAGGTAAACACTGCTATCCAGAACAAAGGGGGCACCAACTGGCAACTATCACTGAAAAACTTAATTAGACGGAATAAACTAACTCCACTGAAAATTGTAATAGAAACCTTATTAACAAGTTGAACTAAGATATTTGACCGTATATTTGTGAATATTCCTGGATCCTGAACGGGGTCCGGACCCACACATTTCTCATCTATTCTCCATTTGCCCTATTCCGAGATTAGATGCCATGAAAACGTCATTGCTTTCCGATTGCGTGATTAATGATGAAAACAAACACACACACACACACGGACCAGGATGAACACATACCCTCCTGGCAAAGGCCACTAATAGACTCCTTGTGATCGTCTCATGACAGTCACTCATCTGTTCACTGCGCTTCGGCCTTTTTAAATCGGTTTGACTAAGTCAAGGTTAAAAGTTCTGATTTCAAAAGCTGGTGGCAGCGGTACACAAGGAGTTTTCTAGCCTCCTACAGGAGCTAATCTTATTGTTAACAACAACTGCACTGTGAGTACAACAATGTATTTTAACTAATTTACAACCAGTGCACCCTACTACTGTTACTGCTTGGCTGCTGACCTACTTCATTACTGTGTTATCAACATGGCCGGCTCCAGCCTAGCTCCTACCATGGATTGTTCTAACCCTAATCTGCCAGCACCAATTTTAAAAGCTGTTAAAACAGTGCCGTGAACTGTATTTCTCAGTGAAAGATATACCGCAAGAGAAACAAATTGACCACATACTGCTGTTTGCTGGTGAACAGGACAAAGTGTTTAATTCATGGGTTATTTACTGATAATGAAAATAAAGCCGACCCCAGAGTGGTATGGGACAACTTCCAGAGACAAACTGAGACCAAAGTAAATATCAGTATTTGCAAGATTCTTCCTACAAAGGATAAGCCAAGGTACAAATGAATCTTTCAGTGACTTTGTGAGTCGCTGCAGGCTACAGCCTCTGAAGTGCCAATTCCGGGATGATCAGGAGTTCGATGACCAGGTCATAGAGCAAACCATAGCAGGTAGGTTACTACATATCCTGAGCTGCAAAAAGACTTGCTGGGCAAAGATAATTAACTGACCTTTAAGCATACCCTTTCCCTGGGAAAAACATGTGAGGCACCAGTGACACACTTGCGCTGACCACTGTCAAATTTGAGGGTTCCACATCTCGAATATTTGATGTTGTTCTCAAAAATATATCTATGCGTTACAACTGTGGCCCCAACACCCCTGGAACCTAAGAAATCAGTCTCCTGCTTATGGGTCCACCTGTGATCGATTTTGCAAGGAGAATCACTAGGCAAAACGATGTATGTCGAAATAAGAATATACAACAAGAGTTCGAGGCCGTGGTAGGCAAAGTGGAAACTCAAAAAGACACCGCAAGAGGGGAGAAAGTCCCCCCCCCCCCCCCCAATAAGAAAAACACCCGTCCATTCCAATTCAATTATGTATTTCAGTGGTAAAGAAGACTAATGTGAACACATCCATCGAAACAATAACCGTATCTAGCCTTGAGAAAAACCACTGTTGTCAGAGTCGTCTTTCTCAAGGTTGGATACAGTTATTGTGGTAATAAATGCCAAACTCAAGGACAGAAAAATAATTCCTGACATTCGCGCCAAAGTTGACACAGGTGCACAAAGTAATACACTACCTATTGGAGTTCTTATCGACGCCTGTTTCCAGAGTTGCTTCCCACAAATGGCTTCCCACAGCCATCTGCTCTTATGCAGAAGGAGACTGTCCTCAAAGCATACAATGGCACTACCATAAGTAGTTTCAGTACCATATATCTATCATGCTGGTTCAAAGGTGATTGGAAATATGAAGAATGTTATGTAGTCGACTCATATGGTCCAGTCATCCTAGGCCTCCCAACGTCACGTAAAAGAAACCAGGTGACTCTCTACTCTCTGTTAGATGTAGAGCAAACAAGAGATTTCACATGCCGTTCAGTAGAAGATTTCATGAAACAGTATCCTGAGCAATTTGGCAGAATCGGTAACTTCCCTGGTACCTACCATATTGTGCTGAATCCCGACATACCACCAATCGTCCATGCTCAACGCAAATTCCCTATACACATCCGGGATAAATTAAAAACAGAACTGGAGGCCATGAAAAAAAAACAGAATATTATAAGAAAGATTACTGAACCAACTGACTGGGTCAACAGCATGGTTGTGTCACGTAGAGACAATGGTTTAATGCATATCTGCTCAGATCCGAGAGAACTTAACAAGGCAATTAAAGGATGCCTTATAAAACCCCAACACTCGAAGAAATCACAAGTTGACAGGGGCAAAGCACTTAAGCAAAATGGATACCAAGAACGGTAAAACTTGATGATGAAAGTTCACGTCTCACTACCATCTACACCCCATTCGGAAGGTATGCTTATCTTCGTATGCCCTTTGGCTTAGTCATGTCACAAGATGTGTTTTAATCAGAAAATGGACCAGATCCTGGAGAAATGTCCAGTTACAATAGGAATCACCGATGATGTAATTTTCTTTGGGCACACAACTGAAGAGCATGACAAATACTTGCGTAAACTGATGGGAGTTGCTGGTCAATATGGACTAGTGTTCAACAACTCTGAATGTGCCATTAGTCAGTCTCAGATCAAATTATTTGGAGCAGTCTATGACAAAAGCGGGGTACATCCTGATCCAGACAAAGTAAATGACATCAAGTTTTAAGCAGCGCCAAACAATGTACGAGAACTGCCAGAATTCCTGATTCTGATTAAATACATGTCACCTTTTATCCAAAAAATGTCAAATGAAACAGCTACACTGCGGGGGCTATAAAAGAAAGACCGAGAATTCAGCTGGACTGCTGCCCATGAACAGGCATTCGTTCGGGTCAAAAACCTTTGTAAAGAACTGACACTTGCATACTTTGACCCAAATAAAGAGACTGTCCCACAATTGGGTGCTTCTAGAACAGCATTTGCCCAGACCTCAGTCAGGATGGCATGCCTATCGCTTTTGCAAGGTCTCTCTCTGACGCGGAAACACATTATGCAAATATTGAGAGGGAACTATCGGCTATAGTTTTTGGATGTGATGATTCCTTACGTATGTCTACGGCAAACTTTCACTGTGGAAAGCGACCACAAACCACTTGAAATGATTCAGCTGAAAAACCTGCTAGCAGCTCCCTCCCTTACAACGCATGCTCCTGAGGTTCGAAAACTATATTGTTTCCATTAAATACAAACCAGGCAAAGACATCTTTCTTGCTGATAGACTTTCACGTTCACCATCAAAACGAACGTCACATATCAACCTGGACATACAAATAAATTTTGTGCAAATTAGCTCAGACAACCTTTCCCAGCCGAAGCAGGAGACTGCAAAAGATCCTCTTCTCTGTGCTCTCTGTGAGGTCATAGTAACGGGACGGTCTCAATATAGAAAGAATCTACCGAGAGACCTGAGACAATACGGGTCGTTTAGAGATAAGATGTCTGTTGGAAATGGACTCGTGTTAAAAGGAAACCGAATAATAGTCCCAAAGACAATGCAGAAACTAATATTAGATAAGAATCATGTAGCTAACCAGGATGTGGTAGTGTCAGCTACGCGCTAAGGATTGTGTGTATTGGCTTTGCCTTAAGCAGGAATAGGTCAGTTTTGGCTAAGCTGCTGGCCATCTGCCAAGCACTGGGGTGGGCCCAAACACAGCCTTGCTTGATCAGGGCACTCCTGTATATATGCACTGTGCATATTGGTCAGCACGCATATTGTCTGTTGCAGCATACAAGTATAGCTACCATATTCAGTAATAAGTCTGTAAAGGAACTTCAAACATATTTGAAAGCGAGGATAGTAATAATTACACAGAGTAGGAAAGCAGAATTAATTGATTTGTGTGTTGCAAGTGAAGAACCTGCATGGTTTACATATGACCCTGGTTGGTTGAAGACAGGCAGGAGGTGTTGGTCAACAAGCTTATCATTCATGATACACAATGGCTAACAAAAACGGATTTTATGGAGAGAGTACGTACTAACTGTCCTGATGTTTGCTTTTAGACACTGTGTTTGTGAGGAATAGAAGTTCCTAAAATATGGAATATGTTAAGCCCCTTTCTTCACTGACCCCTATGGACAATATTAGCATGAACCATATGTCTCACCTGTTCAAGTTCATGTTTTGAGGACTGTTTTTAGCCTGTAATACAGTATTCAGAAAATGAAATTAAAAACATTGAAATGGGGACACGTGGACAACATGAAAATAAAACGTGGCACACAATGAGAAGGGGCCTGTTAATAGCCTCAAAGATTCATCAGGCTATTCACTCTTTTGATGGAGGCAAAACGGCACATAAATTATTGCATGGGGGTGCGTTTGATGAAAGCAATTTACCTGCTCCAGTGAGGTATGGACGCCGTTTTGAATGTAAACTCAGAAACTTGTTTGTAAAATCTCACCGATACCTACATAGAAAATGCTCCTTAACAGTTATTGGTTTGGTCATAAGTACTGATATACCAGTCCTGGCAGCCAGCCCTGATGATATCCTAAGCTGTAAAACCTGTGGTGACAGCGTCATAGAAGTTATGTGCTTGTACAGTAAACGTAATTTCCATATATGGACTGCATTTTCTATGTCAAAAATATGTGGAAATGTAGATGGAACACTTACCATGAACAAGAAATACACTTACTACACCCAGGTACAAGCACAGATGGCATGCACAAACTTTTAAACTTTTATGAAAGTCATATGCTCAAAACCATTACTAGTGACATTGTAAAGTGTAATAACCGACCCAGTTCATAATGCATTGTTTCATGTTCAATGCATATTTCAGTTTATGCGAAGCACTGCTGTAAACTGCACAGCACTGCCACAATGAGAGAGATATTATTGATCATATATGTCATTTTTATTGAGATAATCCCTGACAATATCTTCAAAGGTTTCATTCGTCCTATAGCATGCTCAACATGTATGCTACACAGGCCATGTTCCTTGATTGTTTAGAGGCTTTTCGTCTCAGTGTTGTTTTTTTTTTCATGACTGAAAGCAGGCATATTGAGCGTAGCTTTCCTGGGCAGTAGCAAATGCGTAATGTTGAATCCTCGATCTGCTATTATGTCATCCCCAGGCGGTAAACACTCCAGAAAACCGCATTGTTTTACATTGGCAGCATCAGAGATGGACCCAGGATAAAGTTTGAAACGAAGGTGAAGCCATCACAAGCATTTTGAATGTGTTGCATGTTTATAATTGGACCAAGTCAGTCTCTGTGCCATTGGTCTAAATGGATTTTCTACTCTAAATTCTGTGCAGTCAATGATGCGCCTTGTTTCTTGGTTAGGCCAAATGGTTCAGTTAGATTAGCCAATACAATTCTTTGGAGGGCCATGTTAATAGGGGTTTGAGAACTTTGGCATGAAAGTTCACCCAGGTGATGATAATCTTACAAACATGAGCATGGGATATTCCAAACAGGAAAGCAAGCCTATTCTGATACGGACAAGTGTCAGCAGAAATTCCTCATAGTTAGTTTTGTTCTTTCGTGCACCTTTGTTCTGCTGGATTTTAATGTTTTCTGTCCATTCCATAGATTCAATTTAGCTGCTGTAGGTTCCAGTCATTCAAACACTGATTTCAACAGTCCCACACTGGGAAAACCTGTGTACCTCTAACACTGCTTATTATCCGCCAGAACTAAATCTTTGAAATTGTGTTTGTACACACCTTGCAGGCTTCAGGTGGAACTTTTATACGGACACCACATGAATGACAGGTAAGCCCACTTGCACCACTTCTAACAGGGTTGTTTGATTGCTAAACTTCACAAGATTGGTCCTTCTTGGAGAATTAAGTTGTTTTTTTTTAGTTAGATATTGATTATACACAGTCAGGATTGTTATTAATATTTAGGTGATATAATGGAATAATTATGTACTTCAGGTCCTTGGCAAATCATCGGTACAGATCTGTTTCAACTAGACAGTTGTAAATACTTGCTGGTAGCACACTACTACACAAAGTTCCCAATTTGAATGAAATTGAGCTAGTCCGTTGTCAGCGTACTGAAACAAACCTTCAGTGAATATATGTGTTCTCAATCGGGTTATCAGTGATAACGGACCTCAGTATAATGCTGAGCATTTCAGACAGTTTGCGGAAGCTTGGGGATTTGACCACGTCACCAGTTCATCACACTGTCCACAGTCCAATGGTTTTGCTGAGCTTATGGTGCAAGCTGTAGAAAAGACCACGAGTATGGCAAAGACCAGCGGCATGGACACATACATCTTTTTTTGTGCCAACACACAACCCCAATAGATTGTGCTATTCCAAGCCAAAGTGAACAGCTATACGACCGCAGAACACAGAGCAACCTGCCAAGTCGTGCAACAAACCAAGCTTATTGGAGGGATCAGGTAAAGACAGCTTTTTAGAAATACAGGGATCAGTGAGTGACTGTGCAGGACCCAGCCACAAAGCAATGGAAACCATCTACTGTGGCAGAAACCTGCACTGAACCACGTGCATATATAGAGGAGACCCATCATGGGTCCCGCCTTCTGCGCAGCCGCCGTGTATTCAGAATATCACAACCTGAGAAGAGAGTTCGTTTACACCCAGATGCTAAAAATGATGATCTTCCTTCCGTGCCCAAGATTCCAGCAGCAGAGCCACCAGATGAACCTCGATATGGCAGACCTGTTGTTAAACCGAAGAAGATATATATGTAATGGAATCAAAATTCTTTGATCACTGGACTGACAGTGTACAACATATTCTATATATCCCTAATTATTCGCATTTCCTTGAGTAGTTTAACAACTAAATATATAACCATTGAAGCCTATATTTATTTTAAAATATTTATTCATTTTGCTTAGGAAGGGTGTTGTAATATCCTTACTTAAAAAAACTCTACTAGGATCAGTTCCAAGTCAGCCATTAGATGGCAGCACCGGTATGCATACAAAAAATGGTCCCTGTACACATAGCATAAAAAAGTAGACCTATAAATTCTGGAGCCAATAAAATCGGCGTGCAACAATAAAACCATGTATTAGCCATGTCACGTCTTTACTTATTATGCTTCATACAGAAGATTACAAACCATAGTGAATGTCATGTCTCCCAACCCCCTGATTCTCCATTGTTGGATATTTCCACTTACCGGTATCTAACCTTTTATCAATCTCTTACTCTAACGTTTACAGTTTTGAAAGAACCAAAGTTTGTAATGTTAAACAGCAATGAAATTTAGTCGCTCTTTCTTGAGTTTTCACAGGTGAGGTGAAAGTGATGACGTCATGTTTGCCTGATTTGCCTATTATTAAGAAGTAATAAAGATATCATTACCAAACTTCGCAGTGCACATCTAAGTTGTAAAAGACGTCTGTTAATAGAGTTCAAAGCTTATGGGTTCAGTAGCTTGATAGGAGATAAATGACCGTTGTGAAGTTGTGAGATTTTCTCAGACGAAAAAAATATAACACAACAGTTTGAGTTTTAAATCACCAAATGGACGAAAGGTGTATCCGAACTTAGAATTATTATTATTTATATACCAAAACATGATCATACTTCCAGTCTATGGGTTATGCCTGTCTATGGGGTTGCGGGCTACCTAACTTCGCTCGTGCTTCACTACATGCATCTCCTTATATGCAGAGACCAAAGCCATAACCCCTCTCTGACCCATAGGTCCGCGCCAACTTTTCATATGCCAAATGGCATTAATAGGTAATACCTTTTAAGGGGTTATATGGAATATCCTTCAAGGTATCCTTGAGGGTTCTGATCGACGCTAATTAAAAACTAATAATTAATTGTAAACAGAGCGAAGTGTGCTTGTTAATGACAACCATTATATATAAACTTGATATCTACAGTGGTTTGACAGAAATGGCCATCTACAAATTGCCCTTTTGAACCACCATTGCGCTCTCAAGTTCTGTAAAATATAATTGAAATATGATTGTTCCCTATTAAGTTGTGAAAATGGTGATGCATATTATTCAGAAACTATTAAAGAACAAACACACTACTACAAGAATGCATGAACGTATACCCTACTGGCAGAGGCATTTATACCATCTTGATTTAAAATTTGTATCATTAAGCTTTATGCCAGTTACTGCACGGAGCCCTCGAAAACGCACAGCCTTTAGATTATGCTCAGTGGTAGGTACTTTTGAAACAAAGTTAATCTCTTTGTGTGTCCACATTAAAATGTAGACGCGTAGCTGAAAGGGAGGACCATGAATTTGGATACTTTCAACTTTGGTTAAACGTTTAAAACTACACCTAGGCTGATGTAGTGATATATGGACGGTAGATCTGCTATTGAATTTGACATTATGTTCACATTTAGTCTCAACAGATCTTATATTAAAGTTTTGTCAATTATTGGTTATTTTCTTTCATCATAGATTAAATTGATTGCATATTTGCACAATCAACCACAAACATTTAGGTAAAGAAGTAATATTATCCAGAAAAGGTCGCGATTCTGTGCATGAGACATAAAAACGATCGGGCTGAAAGTAGCGAATAGCATTAAAACAAAAACTTTTGTGTCAAACCAGTGTCAACAACCCGACCTTTACCTTAACACAAGCGTGATTAACAAATGTGACTGAATCACTCCGTCCATTGGTAAAGTATAATTATATACAGCAGATTTCAAGTTGATATAGAAGGTACATACAGTAATCGATTAAAAACGGATCTTTGATCGTTTTGGCACGGCTGAAACCGGGATGCAGCCTATGACAATCCGGAATGCAGGTGGCAAATGTGGAAGGGAATATATATATATATATATATATATATATATATATATATATATATATATATATATATATTTGCAAACTTAATATGACAATATGTTTATATATCACTGCTGAAAAAATCGACTCTGTGAGGATTTTTAAGGCCTGATATGTCGGAGTTCATAAATTTGTCAAAAAAAAAATTGGTTCAGCTAATTTTTCGATTTTTCCTAGTCAGAGGTACAATTATTGTAATTGAAACTCTTATTAGTTTTTGGCTGTGACGTGATTGTGTCAAAGTCAATTGCTATATCAATACAATTACATATGTTATATAAAACAAGGCCTACAGGCCTAATGCGAACCTGTGCATTGGGAAATACACCAGGTATAATGCTTAAATGCTGGACCATTACTTCTCATGTATATGAACAATACAGGTACTAAACATTTTGAATAAGAAACAATTACACAAACATCACTGCTGAAATTCTGGCATGGGTGCACACAACACAACTACGGACCATGGGTCTCAACCCTCAGCTGAATTTGTCTATAAGGATATTTTGAAAGAAATTTTTCAGAATGACAGTCCTGTGACCTTAACCAATGACCTTGTGACCAAAAATTCTTAGAACTTAATATCCTAGAACTTGCAGCATAAGGATTATTGTAACAATCTTTTAAAAAGTGACCTTGACCTCTGACCAGATAAACTCAAATTCTACAGGTTTCCTCACTTTAGGCAAGTAAGCCATGTGTGAACGTTGGAAAGTTCAGGATGAAAAGTTTGATTCACAGTGCATCCACAATCTTTTTAAAGATGTGGCTCCTGTGACCTTCAACTTAGATCGCTGGACCCTGGTAATCAAAATGGATTTACTTATGTGGTTGGTCATTATTAAATCAAGTTTGAAGCAAGTTTATTTTTAGTAAATAAATAGAAAAATATTTGCTAAAATAGAACAAGGCCTACAGGCGTAATGCGAACCTGTGCATATGGACATACACCAGGTATAACGTTTCAATGCTGAACAACTACATTTCATATTTATGAACAATGCAAATACTAAAAATTTTATACAAGAAACAATACACAAACATCACTGCTGAAATTCTGGCATGGGTGCACACAACACAAAAATTATTGTAGGTGGCACCACCAGTCTTGTATACGACAAAGCTATTTGACATGTATAAATATGCCCAATTTCAGGCTGATATATCAAATTCCTCCATAGAATTAAGCAGGCACATACACTTTGCAAAAGTCATTGTAGATGGCGACACCTGTCTTGTGAACGAGAAAGCCATTAAAGACACATAGACAGGTCAGAATATCAGGCCAATACATCAAACTTACCTTGAGTCTGATGCATGGGGCTGACCAGGCTTAGGTGAGAAAGGCTGTTGCCCCGAGTGTACTGTGACAAATTACTGGCTCAGGCTACTGCACTGAGTGAACTCTTGACCTGCACCTGGCTAGACTGAGTAAACTTTTGACCTGTACCTGGCTGCACTGAGTGAACTCTTGACCTGTCGCATAATCTGACACAGTTGGCAGTCTGCCAAAGCTATAAATAAATCCAGGCTGACCTTTTGCCTATTGCCAAATCTGAAATAGTAGCCACACAATTGCATAAGCTCACAGATTGGCTCCATATGCAGCCCTAAGGGGCATGACACCCATGAGGTGATCCCATGATACTCATGAGGTGATCACATGCTACCCATGAGATGATCACATGCTGCCCATGAGGTGATCACATGCCTTGTGCTTGGCTGCACTGATTGCACTGTTGACCTATATTTGGCTGCACTGAATGAACTCTTGATCTGTTGCCAAATCTTAAACAGTTGGCAGTTTCTCAACCTATTCAAGAAACATACACAATCTTGGCCTGTTATGTAACTCTGCTAAAATTTATCCAACACAAACCATTTGAACAAACCTTAGCAGGCTAGCCTCTGGGATCATTTCTGTAAAATATTGAACAATTTGGCTGGACTGTTTACAAGAAGAAGACTTTTAAAATTTTTTTTCAGCTTTTTCCTTGTAAAATCTAAGTAAATGCAGATAGCAAAAATAAGCTGAATCCATCAACATTTGATATGTGACTGATAATTGCATAAAATTTGGGGATGGTAGCTCCTGTTATTCCTGAGAAATTATGAGTTAGTGTACAGATGATTTGTAATATAATAAATCTACATTTTTTAAAAGCTTTTAAAAAACATTCTTGTCAATATTTTCCATAGATATTCTGAAATCTAAATGTCTAGAGGCATGATGTAATGGATGCTGATAAACTTATATCAGTCGAAAAACATTTTGTAGGTTTATAACTCATATGGGAATATACAGAAAAATGGCAAAGTTCAGCTTCCCATAACTCAGCCAAAAATCATTGAACCAAAACCATTTGAACAAACTTGAATTATCAACTTCTAAGGATAATTATTGTGTTAGATTTAAGAATTTGGCCCAGTGGTTTTTGAGGAGAAGATTTTTGTAGCCACTTAGCTAACATGGGCTGTTATGGCATATGACTAAATTCAGCTTCCAATAACTCAGCCAAAAGTCACTGAACTGAGACCATTTGAAAAAACTTGAATTATCAACATCTAAGGATAATTATTGTGTGAGATTTCAGAATTTGGCCCAGTGGTTTTTGAGAAGAAGATTTTTGTAGCCACTTAGCTTACATGGGCTGTTATGGCATATGCCTAAATTCAGCTTCCCATAACTCAGTCAAAAGTCACTGAACTGAGACCATTTGAACAAACTTGAATTATCAACATCTAAGGATAATTTATGTGTGAGATTTAAGAATTTGTCCCAGTGGTTTTTGAGAAGAAGATTTTTGTAGCCACTTAGCTAAAATGGGCTTTTATGGCATATGACTAAATTCAGCTTCCCATAACTTAGCCAAAAGTCACTGAACTGAGACCATTTGAACAAACTTCAGAAAGCACTACCCTAGGATCATTTCTGTGCAATTTTAAACAATTTGGCCATTTCGTTTTAGAGAAGAAGTTATTTGTAGCTGTCAGTATGAAACGGGCATTGATGACCCCCGTACAAAAAAGGCCGATGCAGGTGGCGCCACCAATACCTCAATTTCAGATATGACTCATGTGACCAACATTGGCATAAAATTTGGTGATGATAGCTCAAGCCATTTCTGAGATTGTAATTTTAGTATGCATTTTTGGACAGATGACTAAGTTCAACTTCCTGTAACTCGGCCAAAAATCACCGAACTTAAACCATTCGAACAAATTTGAGAGAGATTGTTCCAGGAATCATTTCTGTAAAATATTGGACAATTTGGCTGAACAGATTCGGAGAAGAAGATTTTTTAGCTTTTTCCCTATAAAACCTAAGAAAATGCAGTTAGCCAAAAAATAAGCAAAATCCGATAGAGTTTTCAGATGACTAATTTTATGCATAAAATTTCGTGATGCTAATTCGTGCCGTTTTCAAGATAGTATGGGTTAACCGACGGACGACGGACGCCGGACGATGCCACACCATCGCATAAGCTCACAGGTTCGCTAAAAAATACCGGTGGCGCCACCACGTTTCAGGAACTGACAAAACTAGTCATGGTCAATATTCAAGGCAAGATTCATGACAAACCATGCATTAATTATCAAGATATTGGAGGTTTTGTATCAAATTTCTTACTATTCTGGGGGATACTTTCAAGCCTCGTAGCTCAAAGAATATAGGTCGCAGTGACCTAATTTCAGGTTTCCAAGGAGATTTTTTATTGACCTCCCTGGATTATAACTTAGAAGTTTCTAGGACAAGCTGTTACGATTTGTGCCCTGCTAACGGACGGCCGGATATCCGTATGGACGACGGACAAAGCGCCATTCCTACACCTCAGTTGACTTACAGTCAGCTGAGCTATAAATGATTGTAGCTGGCACCACAAGTCTTGTATACAACGAAGCTATCAGAGATATATACATATGCCCAAGTTCAGACTGATATATCATACCCCTCCTGAGAAATAAGCAGGGACACACACTGTGCAAAAATTATTGTAGGTGGCACCACCAGTCTTGTATAAGACAAAGCTATTCGATAGGTATAAATATGCCCAATTTCAGGATGATATATCAAATTCCTTTATAGAAATAAGCAGGCACAAAAGTGACACACTGTGGAAAAGTCATTGTAGGTGGTGACACCTGTCTTGTGAACGAGAAACCCATCAAAGACGCATAGACAGGTCAAATTATCAGGCCAATACATCAAACTTACCTTAAGTTTGATGCATGGGGCTGAAAAAGCTTATATGCGAAAGGCAGTTGCCCCGAGTGAACTGTGACAAATTTGCTTGCTCAGGCTACTGCACTGAGTGAACTCATGACCTGCACCTGGCTAGACGTGGTCAACTTTTGACCTGTACCTGGCTGCACTGAGTGAACTCTTGACCTGTTGCCTAATCTGATACAGTTGGCAGTCTGCCAAAGCTATAAATAGATTGGCTCCACATGCAGCCCTGAGAGGCATGACACCCATGAGGTGATCACATGGTGCCCATGAGGTGTTCACATGTCACCCATGAGGGGATCACATGCCTTGTGCTTGGCTGCACTGACTGAACTCTTGACCTATATCTGGCTGCACTGAATGAACTCTTGATCTGTTGTCAAATCTGAAACAGTTTGCAGTTTCTTAACCTATTTAAATATACAGACACAATCTTAGCCTGTTGGCAAATCTGTTTACACATACTGAAAGACTTTGGCTAAAATGCATTTTTTTCAAGCTGACATATTCATAAACTTTTTTTCAAAATATCTAGAATAATAAAAGATGCAGTTTTTTTCATAAATAAGCTGAATCCCACAACATTTGATATATGACAGATTATTGCATAAAATCTGGGGATGGTAGTTCCTGCTATTCTGAGAAATTATGGGTTAATGTACAGATGACCAATGACCCCCGTACAAAAAAGGTCAATGCAGGTGACCATCAATACCTGAATTTCATATATGGCTCATGTGACCAACACTGGCAGAAAATTTGGTGATCATAGCTCCGGCCGTTTCTGAGATTGTAATTTTAGTATGCTTTTTCGGACAGATGACTAGGTTCAACTTCCTGTAATTCGGCAAAAATGCACTGAACTTGAACCATTTGAACAAACTTGAGAGAGATGATATAAAAGATTATTTCTGTGAAATATTGAACAAACTGGCTTGACGGTTTCGTCGGAGAAGATTTTTTAAGTTTTTTTTTAGCTTTTTCTCTATAAAATCTGAGAAAATGCAGATTTTTTCAGATGGCTAATTTTTTGCATTAAATTTCATGATGCTAGTTCCAGTCAATCCAATAGTATGAGGTAACGTATACCTGTGATTGTAAACATTGCCTGGCATGAGGAATATCTAAAATCATAAATCTTCATTTTTTAAAAGTTTTTAAAAAACATTCTTGTCAATATTAACCAAAGATAACCTGAAATCTAAATGTCTGGAGGCATGATGTAACGGATGCTGATAAACTGGTTCCAGGCTAGATGTATCTGCTTCACACAGCTAACATATATGGTAAAATGACTCAATTCAATCCTTATTATTCAGCTAAAATTCATTCTTCGGAACCATAAAAGACAATTAATTATTATAAGAATTATTCAGGGATTATTCTTGTAAAATATTAAACAAATTGGCCTCAGTGGCGTCAGTCAAAAAACGTTTTGCAGGTTTATAACTCATATGGGAAAATAAAGCAATATGGCTAAGTTAAGCTTCCCATAACTCAGCCAAAAATCACTGAACCAAAACCATTTGAACAAACTTGAATTATCAACATCTAAGGATAATTAATGTGTGAGATTTATGAATTTGGCCCAGTGGTTTTTGAGGAGAAGATTTTTGTAGCCACTGAGCTAAAATGGGCTTTTATGGCATATGACTAAATTCAGCTTCCCATAACTCAGCCAAAAGTCACTGAACTGAGACCATTTGAACAAACTTCAGAAAGCACTACCCTAGGATCATTTCTGTGCGGTATTAAACAATTTGGCCATATGGTTTCAGAGAAGAATTTTTTTTTGTAGCTGTCAGTATGATATGGGCACTGATGACCCCCGTAAAAAAAAGTCTGATGCAGGTGGCGCCACCAATACCTCAATTTCAGATATGACTCATGTGACCAACATTGGCATAAAATTTGATGATGACAGCTCCAGCCGTTTCTAAGATTGTAATTTTAGTATGCTTTTTTGGACAGATGACTAAGTTCAACTATCTGTAACTCGGCCAAAAATCACCGAACTTAAACCATTCGAACAAACTTGAGAGAGATTGTTCTAGGGGTAACTTCTATGAAATATTGGACAATTTGGCTGAACAGTTTCAGAGAAGAAGATTTTTAAAGCTTTTTTAGCTTTTTCCCTATAAAATCTAAGAAAATGCAGTTAGCAAAAAAATAAGCAAAATCTGAGTTTTTTAGATGACTAATTTTTTGCAGAAAATTTCGTGATGCTAACTCTTGCCGTTTTTAAGATAGTATAGGTTAACGTACAGACGACGGACGACGGACGCCGGCACACCATCGCATAAGCTCACAGGTTCGCTAAAAATGTGGGTGGCGCCACCTGTCTTTTATTAAACGGTAAGCTATCTATTCATACCATCAGATCACATCACAGAAAGATAAGAGGAGAAAATTTCAGTATCCGAATCCACCAAGTTTTCCGACCATGTGTAACAAAACCAACCAATTGAGCGTATAAATCCACTTTATTGATAATCACTGAAAAGCAAATTCACCAAGGTTTGTAAATGATGTGTGCCTTAATAACTACATCACAGGTATCCCGAATTAAGCTGATCTAAAATACAATTATACAAACATATACGTGTATACAACATTAAAACTACGTCCTGTTTCTGTGTGAACTCTGTCATCAAAACCACGCCATTTATATATCCATGCCATCACACCGTTTACATAACTTACTGTGTTACATTTACGCACTTTCAAAATGGCTGCCTGTACAATGACATGTAAACATCATAAACTGCTGTGCATATTAGATGCAATGGGCGGATGGAAGTATCTGATACGGACATTTTGAACATATATGGAATTCTTGTCGCATACGCTGTCATGCAGCTGGCATTATTTAAAAGGAGTGGATGTTTGAGCACTGCGCCCTAAACTATGAACCAAATGCTGTTGAAATAAGGTTTTATAATATGAGATGATAAAAAAAATAAGTTTGACAGAAATTATGTCTGTAGAAAAATATGAACAGGATATAAAAAATATTCTTTGATTTGTCAAAAAAATATTTAGATGTATAGGAAACTAAGTTTATTGTTATGATTCTGTAAAATAAACTGCAAAATGTTCCCATCATCTTATAAATCAGTAGAACCTTAATACAATACTCTAAGTCTTAAGCCTACCTGGGGCAACAGATTGTTTTTGTTATGCACTAATGATGTTCTTATCTTTCAAAGGGCTGATACAAAGGGAATCATATATCACAAGTGTCGCTCACAATTATGTCCAAACAGTGAGATGTACCAGCTTGGATGCAATGGTATATAAAAGAAAACAGAGATGGTCTACAAAGGAAGTTTTTATTGTGAACATCTCTGACATATAACCTTGGCCTTTTGCCAACATATCAACTGGATCCTTTCTATAGTGATGGGTAACTACAAACCACTTAAAACTGGAGTAATCACTTGGCAACCAATGTGTGAATAACTTTGACTCGCAAACTTTAACCTCCTAACCAGTTGACCCTGAAATGAATAATTTATTTTTTCAAGCAAAAAGACTGTGAATATGAAGTTTGAATCAAATTGAGCGACACATAGATGGGGCATATGTGAAAGACTGGAGGTTTGGGATAAACAGTTTAGCTTGAATTATGTTCAAAAGCATTTTAGACAATTTTGTACTGTGACCTTGACCTCTGACCTTTTGAACTCAACATCAATAGGGTTCTTCCACTATTGGTAGGCCATGTAAGACAGACGGGATATAGGTAAAAAGTTTGCCTTAAAATGACCTCACATAAGTGGGTGTTGTGAACTTGACCTTTGACCTCAAAATCAACAGGTCTTGTCCCCTGTAGGCAGAGAAATGATATGTGAATGCTGGAACCTTGACCTTTATGACCTCAAAAACTATAGTGTTCTTTTCCCACTTGGTATGTGCACCATATGTGAAAGATCAGAGGTTTTAGTGGGTGTTGTGAACTTGACCTTTGACCTCAAAATCAACAGGTCTTGTCCCCTGTAGGCAGAGAAATGATATGTGAATGCTAGAACCTTGACCTTTATGACCTCAAAAACTATAGTGTTCTTTTCCCACTTGGTATGTGCACCATATGTGAAAGATCAGAGGTTTTGGATGTAAGGTTTGGCTTAAAATGCATCCAAAAAACTTTTCAAAGATGTGGGTCCTGTGATCTTGACCTTTGACCTTGTGACCTCAAAATAATTATGGTTTTCCCCCTTTTGGTAGGTGAGACATATGTGAAAGATGGAAGGTGTGGGATGAAAATTTTGGCTATAGGAATTAATCCTGGGGGGCGCAGACACACCCTGCAACTCCGAGAATATAGGTCACAGTGACCTAGATCAGGTTTGCAAGATCTTTTTAGAACATCTAACCCTGCATAGGGTTCATGATCCTTTATGATTGCAATTTGTGCCCTGCTAACAGACGGACGGCTGGACGGACAGACAGAAGGACGATGGACAAAGACCCATCACTAAAGCACAGCATGACTGAAAGTCAGCTGAGCTAAAAATAATAATATTCACATATAGTTTTTCATACATGTATTTCTACAATAATGGGAACTGTATTTAAATTAAAAAGGGATATATAACCCTTTTTGCCTATATTCGAATCTACGCTGTTTTATATTAATTATATGTTTCACGATATTTAATGTATTCAAATGCTTTGTGAATATCAATAAATTTAACCAAAAGCACCTTGGTATACAATCACTAACTACAACCATATACAGTAAAGATGGGTTAAGTACAGCCGTCTGTGTGCTCAAAACAATAATAATGGCCAAGCAGGATGTTTGTCTAGATTCCTGTGAATAAACCAGTTGAAAGAGTAAAGTTAATACTTGAGTGAAAAAATACCTTTGTATAATATATAACAGTAATACATCAATACAGTAAAGCATGTTTTTTCAGAAGAAACTATTATTATGTATGTGGCATGAAAATACATCTCCATACAGACATTTAATTTCAATTGCTCCAGTTGTAAGGCATAGAAATTGATTTAAATTCGTTCTCTGCAATTAAAACCTTAAAGTCCTATACTTGATGGTATCATATTTTACCCTTATCTTTCAGTAACCATATTTCTGATGCAACTTGTATTATGAATATAGTGCATGAATAAATTTGAAATGAATTTTCATAACTTACGTAAGATCAGCTTATAATTATGTGTAAATCATTTTCAAATTTTAATTGATATTTGAGCAATTATTTCAGCATCATCAATCAAAATATTTAAAGCATGAAAAAAAAAATTTCTTAGTGCATACAAGTGTTAAAGTTCAGCATCTATAATTAACAAGTTTATCAGCATGACAGTATAGATTGCCTTGGCAGTTAAAGCTCTGAATTTCTGCATAGACTACAACAAATTAAACATTCTGCATAATTACTTTTCTATACAATGCACAGGAAATTATATAATTTTGTTAACCATACTCTTCACATATCTGCATTTATAATCATAGCTTTAATTGTAATCTTTGAAAGTAGGAAGCTACTAAGCAGAACGTGAGAATATGAAACAGTGTGATGTAGACACTTTTCAAGAAAGCCACTAAGAATGAGTCCCCCACAAAAGGTCTCCATTGTGCTGTTCCATCTAAGTAAAGACCTCATTTGTTTACTTTTGTGAAGTTTTTGTTGCTGTTTTGTAGTGTCTCCTACATATTTATTTCTAAATATAGATCAAAACAAACAAAGTCATTCACAAACTGTAAAGTTATGCATCCATAAAAATACATGTTTTCCTAAAAATATAACCATTCTTTCGGTATTTTCAACAAGTTATTGAGTATGATTAAATATTTTGGCTCTGACATAGAAGGAGTATTTAAGAAACCTCTGGTGTACAACAAGAGCACTCTACCTATATTGCTATTAGAAGCAAATGCTGTATATTGTCTATAAAAATATACCATGGTTTAAAAATGACAAATATGTTCCTAACATGGCATCTAAGAATATTTTCGCAAAAACACAACATAAAGAATACAGAAAAATTGAATGGCACATTCTCAATTTATCTAAAAAAATAATAAAACTAAATAAATCCACATACCCTCAAAACCTTATAAGACTGTCAAACAAATCTCAAATAAAACATTAAAAACATATCCATATAAATCATAAACAAAAGCAAGTATTTGGTATGATTGTGACCACATGCTCCCCTCTTAATATCAACAAAAAGGCAGTTATTTGAAGATGATTTATAATACTTGAAGAAATGACAGATGTGTCCCTATCTTACCACAATAATATTTTTTATCAAAGAAAACAGTTGTTTTGCTTCACACAAATTCATTCCAAATTTACCATTTTCGAAATTCATCTTCTTTATGAGGTGACAGCAGTCATATAAAGATAATTCAATACTGATAAAAAGTTGAAATTATGGAATAATGACTAGCAAAATGTTTTCATCATTGATTCAATGTTATTTTGGCAATGTTGATTACTATTTGATATATAACATTGTTTCCACATTGAAGTTGATGGCAGCAATGATGCATGATAGAATAATAAATTATATATATATATATATATATATATATATATATATATATATATATATATATATATAATATATAATATATAAATATATATATATATATATAGAGAGAGAGAGAGAGTGAGAGAGAGAGAGAGAGAGAGAGAGAGAGAAAGAGATCGAGACTCTTTCTGCAATATTTTGTCCACCGGATTTTTTTTTGCAATATTTTTTTTAAATAGTACAAGTGTATTTCATGTTCTGGCAGAGCTTTTTTCTACTGGACTCTAGAAGGAATTGGTCAGATTCCCCAGAATCTCAGTACAAGTTCAAGTCTGAGCCCCTAAAAAATGGGCTAACTCAAATTCAAGTCAAGGTTTGAATCCTACATCACTGACTAAAAAGCTATATATATACAGTAAGAAAAGAGATAAGTGATCAGTTCAACAGGAATCTTGTCTGTGAAAATATTAAAGCACAAAGGGTAACAATGGATATATAACTTAGCCAGCTGAATCTCCCATGAGATATCATGACTAGTAGCATGGCATAAAAACATACCACTGTATATTCCAGCCACATCAGAACAAATATTGTTCATATGTATAAATTGCACCATTACTGACCCTGCTAAAAATTCTTAATTAGCTTAACTATATATATGATATAACACATAACTACTACTATCATTATACATTTCAATATGCACAAAATTCATTGTTATCAGTAAACTGCTTACTATGGCACAACATTTTGCAAGAAAAGTTTTTTTTAAATTTTGCATATAATATATATAATTAAACTATATTTAAAGCATGTATTTTGATGACAACTTAGTGACAGTATATTTTTTTGTATTTAAGGAGGATATACAAAAAACAACCCTTTTAGTGCAAGAGAGTGATAATCAAAATACATAACTGACAGAACAACTATAAGAGCTAAGATTAATATTCTAAATACATAACATCTGGAGTGTCTATGAGAACTTTGTAAAATATGTCACTCATATTTATTACACAAGCTCAGAAAAAAATTCAAAATGTACCACTCAGAATGTCATGTTACACAACAGATATGACTGATGCTTATTTGAAATTGATTTTTATTAGAATAAACCTTTAGGAATTCCTGAGTGAATATTTAAAACACCTAGAATGACTATAATAATTAGTGCACAAAATCATGGTAAGGATGTTTGTGCAGACCCCAGAAGGACTGGCATTATAAGAAGAAATGATTAACAAACTATGTACCCAAACTCTGGGGTGTGGTGTATAAATCAGGAACATTGTATAATGAATCCAAATGATATATAGTTGAGGATGATTTATCTGAACACTATTTATCTGAAAAACTGTATATCTTACATGAAAACTGAGAACTGGATTTTTTAAATATTTATCCAAAATACGCAGTCAACAACATGGCCAAAAGCTTCCAGAAATCTAGGTAAGGTTACCAGACTGAAGTGTTTTGTGTTCTTTTGTAAAAGCTTTTTTATTAACAACATTTAATTTCCTTCAGATTCGTCTGGTCCTCTCACTTGACAGGTCAGTCAATATGAGGTAGAAAATCTGTCTGCCAAGAGATGGCAGCACATATAAGGTCACGGCGGGTCTTCTGAGTTTGATGATATTCAATGCTGATTACGATTTTCCAAGGCCATTCAGCAATAACTTCAATGTATTTAACAAGATAAATTGATAACATTTATTGAAAACCTAACAAAAATGCTTTTGCCAAGGTTTATTTTGGACTAGCTTTGATAATTTGTCAGCATCTGGTACAGCCCAATAAAAGGCAGAATCTTGGTGAATTGTGCAGAACCATTTATCCAAATGATCATTTATCCAAACAGAAACCCTGTCCCCTGAGCTTTTCAGATAAAAAATGCAGCAGTCGATGCTCTGCTGTAATACTTAAAAATTCCATTTGGCATGGTATATGTATATTTTCTTTGGGCAAGCTATAACACATTTAATTCCTCTTTGGCATAATATAAATAGTTCTGTTGGGGCAAGGTGAAATTCCTGACGAGTGTCACGTGGGCTCCTACCAAAAAGCAACATCTTCCTTAGAGCCAGGCTCTGGCAGCTACACTTTCAGAGACCTTGCTTAATCAAGGCACTCTGGGGTCTATTTCATGAGTAATGAACATGGGAATTGAACCAATCAAATGAAACGTGTACAACTCCTTTATGCACAACTGATACTTATCTGTTGCTATTATCAGATCTAACATTTAGTATTGCCAGCAGGGCATTGAGAATCTGACAAATCAAATAAAGGTTTGTAAACATTTTACTTTTTGGTGCATATGTCCTTGTTTAGACTAAGTTTACACTGTTGTGACTACTATGTACTGTTAACATTTATAGCACTGGGATTGTTTGGCTGTTATGATCAATAAGTGGGGGAGAGGTTGTTCTTTATTTATAAAACAGACACAAGGGCAGTTTGATGAACCAAGGTCTCTGAAAACAGCTGTCAGAGCTTTGATAGTGGGCAGATAACAGGAGATGATTCAATATAATGAAGGGTCAATGGCATCCACAATACAACACTTGCCGTTTGTGGTATATAGGCGGGGGAAGCGTAGTGATAAGCTGGTCATGATCTCATACGAGATAGTGTCAAGCCTTGCTGCTATACCGGATGCTGACGTCTTTGGATTGTAGTCGGCTGTAATGATCGTAAACGTCTCATTTTCCTCTGCTGCTGATGATAGCCTCACTGTGATTGCATCCATGGAAACACGCCCAACTACTGGACACACCTCACCTAAGAAAAAAAAAGAGAAACAATTTTGAATTGGGGAGATTTAAATATGTACTGTAAAATTGTGGTTGATCAGCATTTGTTTAAATAAATATAACTGTTTGATATAAAGGCACACCAGTCTTAATGACAACACCAGCTGGGGTCCTCAAAAATGTGGCCAAAGACCTTTAGCAGTAAATTAATGAAATATTAATTGTTGAGTGATGTCCTTTTATTCCAGAGTACCAACACAACAAAATTAATTGGAAATTTATGTCACTAATAATGAAAGTATTACTGCGAACTGAAGTTTAGCAAAAACCCTTTCTGCTAAACAAAAGATCAAAATCAACAGATCAGTTTAATATTTAAGTGAGTGACCAACCAAGATTTTTCCTGGATACAAATCTGGTCTGAAACTTCCTGTGTGAACGAGGTATTGTAGTATATCCATAAACGTTGCTTGCAGATTTTTTTTTTCTTTCATTAGAATGGCTTTGATTATGCAGTCATAAATTAGATGTATATGTCCACATGTCATCCCCAAACTTGAGGGAAAATTATGTACTACCTTAAAGTCATAATATTTACAGAAGTCCAGGATTTTTACAGACATGGCCTTGAAGAAAAAGGCCAAGATCAGTTTTACTAATCTAAATTCTTGTACGGTTGTATCAAATTTAAGGAAACATATGCAGTACTTCAAAAGTTATGGGTTTTGCAAAAATCAGATTCAACAGATTTGACCTTGAAGATCAAAGCCAAGGTCATCAGTTTTTTAAATGATCTGAGGCCCTTGCTGAAATTATTGGTGTCCTGAATTAGAGGAAAATGGTTTTCAAAATTATTGAATCAAAAGATCACATAAAATCAGAAAATCATTTGACATTGACCATAAAGATCAAGGTCACTAGTTTTTGAAAGCTTCAGGCATTTTGACATATAATTTGTGTTTCATATTTCAGGGAATAAATATATGCAGTGTTTCCAAAGTTATCACACTAACAAGATATTATTAAGTTCACCACAGACAACAGGACTGAACTTGAAAGAATGTCTTCCCATTCAACAGACAACAAGTGTGAAAGGAGGTCTTCCCAAAATATGTGTATGTGATTAGAGGCATGGCATATTTAATTATCTTACCGGTTCTGTCTCTGATCACATATCCATTACTGCTCAGTCCTCTTGAGTACCCATCTCCGTAGCCTAAGGGGATGACGGCGATAAATTCTGAGGACTGACACTCATAAGTACAGCTGTAGCCTACCTTGGCTCCTTTTACACATTCCTTCACCAATGTTGTCATAGCCTTCAAACTCAAAGCTGGCTGAAGTCCGAATGACAGAAATTCAGCATCTGCACTGGCTGAAAGAGAAAGGAATATAAACTATTACACAGAGTGCTTCACAGTTACCATTCATGGTTTAAATATGTTTCAGATCTCAGTACAATTCTGAGGTTCCTTACATACATACAGATTTTTCTTGTATCTCCAGGAAATTTTTAGCAGTTACCAGTGCTGCAAAGAGGGGTTTGCTTAAAGGGGCCAGATCACCTGCCTGACCTTTATATACTAAGGGTAATTCCTTGAGCCTTTATAAGAATTAGGCCAGAAAAGGTGGATATCACCGCACACAGGCTCCTTGTTTTGTTTATATCCAAGAGTTCAGAATATGTGGGGGCCCCGCCAAAATAATCAAAACAAATTCAACAAGCACATCTGGCAGCAAGCCAGATAAGCCAGAGCTTTGCAAATGGCGTTTTGCAACAAGTGTCCTTTCTACCACCCCATATATGCAACCCAGTACCTAAGGTAACTTATTTTCCCGTTTGTCAACATTGCTGTGTTTATAAACATGTTGTTGAAAAACAAGTTCAAACATCATTCACAGAGGCCTAATAAAAACTTTTCATAACAAGAATTACCCTTAAATCATTAATTTATACACAGACCAAGCCAGAAATCACATAACTTCATTTTGAAAAGGAAGGTGAATGGGCTACTTTAAGGTTAACAGGAATATTTAGAACAGAACATAAATATGAAATGAGGGAATCTAGGTATTCGGTGTTGATTGTGGTGTACTCAGCAGGAAATGGTCAATCCTCACCTGTTCTGCAGAAGTTTTTCATAATGCATATAATGTTCCTAAAGTCCATAATGTTCAAAATGCCCATAATGTCCATCATGATCATTAAGTCAATGATGTTTGATATGCCCATTATGTTCACTTGTCCCTTAAGTCCATAATGTTTCTTAAGTTGATAATGTTCATTTGGCACATAATAATCATAATGTCTGTAATATTTATAATGTTAGTCATGTCAATAATATCCATACTATTCAAAATGCCCATAATATCCTTAATTTCAATTAACTCAATAATGTTGATTAATGTTAATCATGTCAATAATATCCACACTATTCAAAATGCCCATATTATCCTTAATTTTAATTAACTCCATAATGTTGATTAACTCCATAATGTTTGTAATGCCCATTATGTTTATAATGCCCATAATGTTCATGATGTCCATAATGTTGATAAGTCAATAATGTTTGTAATGCCCATAATATTCATAATGGCCATTAAGTCCATAATATTCATAATGTTTGTAAAGTCCATGATGTTCATCATGCCAATAATATCCATAAATTTCATAATGGCAAATAATGTTCAAAAAGTCCATAATGTTCATTATGTCCATTAAGTCAATAATGTTCATTATGCCAATAATATCAATAATGTTAATAATGCCCATAATGTTCATGATAACCATATGAACCCAAAATGTTTGAAAAGTCATTCATGTTCATGATGGCCATAATGTTCATAATGCCCATATTATCCATTATGCCCATAATGTTCATAATATCAGTATTGTTCAAATGCCAGTTTTGTTTATAATGTCTATAATATTCATTATGTCCATAATGTTTATGTCCATTATGTTCATAAAGTCTATAATTATCATAATTTCTATGCCCATAATGTTCTGAAAATCTAGCAAAATAAGTTCAGCATATAGGTTGGACGTAGAGAGAGGTCATCTTCAGGAGTACTCTGTGACCATACCATGACCACATACTGCATGCAGTGAAACATGACAGGAAGACTTGTATTTTCCCTAACACATGCTTCATACCTGGTGGGAGGCCATAAAGAGAGATACCAGGACGTATAAAGTCAAGGTCAGTGCCGTACCCTCTCAAGGTTGCTCCTGACCCTGAAGTGTGGAACTTGAGGCCTGGTCGAGATCTGCAAAGATGCATCAAATTTGCAAGGTTAAATTTTCACTTTTTCATTGTTTTGCATAAGTTCCTTAATAACATCTTACATTAACTTACATAGGATAAGTCAATTATTACAATAATTATATTAAATTACAATAATTATATTAAAAATTTATATTTGTGCCAAATTGTAAAAATATTTGATGGGAAGAATATGAACATTGAACAGTATTTTTCAACAATGGAAGATAATTTAAAATCACTGATACCACTTAGTAGCATTCTTTGATTTAGAGGTAACATACATATAAGATCTAATGTTATTCAAAATCTGAATATTTTGTCCTTTTACATGCCCACAATCATGGGTCCCTTTTATTCATGAAGTTTAATTTTCCCAATACTTTCAAATAATGGTGAACTTTAGACCCACACGAACAAAAACACAACAGCAGGTAAAGCATATGTACCGGTATATATCTTTATATGTAGTCTAAGTATTATTTTTTACAAGACTGTATTAAGTTGCTCTATTCATTTTACAATTATTGGTGAAAAAGCATCCCGTATCTTTGGTAATTAACTGTGAAAGAGAGGCTCTCTTTTCTATCTATTCTTTAAATTATCACAAAAAAAACATTACCTTGGTGCACCTATGAATACATTGGAACCCAAATGATGAGATCATGATAAACATCACTCATCAATTGGCAACTACATGTAGAGTGCATTCACTAGCACTAAATCATTTCAGGATGCCAGTGAAACTAGTAAATGTCCAGAGAACTGTGTCCCCAGCCAAACAGGAATGTGAAAAATATGTACTCACACCATCACACACACACACCCTCACAGTCACAGAACTGTCTGAAACACTTTGTGCAGGCTAAATCAGAGAACCTAATCTGTGGCCAATACACTTACTTTAATTATTAGAAGTAGATCCCAGTAAAACTTTCTGAGAAATAGTGTCGCATGTGAAATGTAAAAATTTTGTGTAAAACAATTCATAACAAAAGCACCACAAATGTGCATAATACACCCTTTGTGTATCTGGTGACCTCTGACCTCAATAAATATGCTTGAATTTTGATGAGAATGTAATTCAGTCAAGAAACACTATTGGTAAATATGTTTACTGAGTTTCATGAAAATACATAAGATTTCTGGTAAATCACCATGGTGCCATCAAAGTTGGGTAACCTTTGTCCTTATTACATATGCGTGGATTTTGCTGAAAATCAAAATTAGGTGAGATACTATACTGATTAATATTTCTGCTGAGTTTAATCAAAATCCATCGATTCCTCGTAAGTTATCAAGCAACACCTTAAAGTAGCTTTGTGACCTCTGATCCCAAAAAATATGCGGGGATTCTGCCTATAATGGAACTTGGGTGAGATAATTGCTTTTTAAATGTTAAAATTTTGCATTAAAAAATTCATAAAAAATCCAAAAATCATTCAAGTGTGACCGAAACCAAATCAGCTCTGGAGACCTATAAGAAGGAGCTACTACAGTTTGAAGTCGATCCCAGTTTTGCTCCAGACGGAGCTGATCAATATATCCTCTGTTCAGCAGAGCAGATGAAGATGATAAAAGTAGATAGGGATAAAGATAATCAGAATTAATAAAAACACTAGAACTCTGCATTCTATGGATTACAAGCCCCTGCCATAGGGCTGCTCCCATAACTGTGCTTGCATTCACTTTTTCTGCCCATATTCCCAGGTTCATTTGTGCATAACTGACTGTACATTTGTGAATATTCCTTGATGTTCCTGAATCCAGGTCATGTGTCAGATCTACACCAAAATCTTATAAATTATTCATTGGTCTATACCCAAAATGCTCTGAAAATTTTATCAAATTCTGTTCAAGATTGCATGAATTATATTGTGAACAAAAAAAAGTCAAATTAACCTAAAAATGATTTTAGTTGAAGGCTACTATGAAGGTAGCTTGTATGTTGCATATAACTGTGTTACCTATAGGGCTCAATAGCTGACAGGTAGGTTTCCATCTGTTTTATTGTGAAGTCTCTGTTATCCCAGGGGTCAGCAAGATGTGTGAACACGCCCTCTAGTGGCACATTGAGGTCATCACAAAGCTAAAACAAGCAAGACACAGATTAATATTCACCTCCAAGAGGGTGAGGTAAACCACAGAAATAAAAACAAGGCCTACAGGCCTAATGCGAACCTGTGCAAAGTTTGGGAGTATGAATGGAGGTTTATTTTTTAAAATTTAATATTGATCCTCTTATGTCCAGCATATCTTCCTTGGTCATTATGTTTTCAGCAAAATGGATGTTTCGGACCTGCAAGTTTCGGACTAGGACATTTTAAAACTATAATACGGGTAGTCAACAAGCAACTACTTGTATCCGCCGAAAACAGAGTGGGAAGGGTGAAGTGAGGCATGGATTGAGTGGCAAGGGGAAATAGAGTGAGGTGTGTTGCATATAAGCATGGATGTCTGCAGCTGATATGTGTATAGAGGTTGTGCCACGTACCACAAAATCCAGAAAGCTGTACAAGTTGTATACATATGCAACATTTAAAACAGATAAGTCAAATCACTACTTGTATATTATTGATTTTATCCCACAGCAGACAAATAGAAGGATGCTGTGCAAAAATAGTGGCAGGAGGCTCCACCAATCTTGTGCATGATTAAGAGCTATGTGAGATCTAAACACATGCCAAATTTCAGGGGGATATGTCAAACCAGTCCTGAGATATAAGCCTGAATGTCTGCAGCGTAAACATAAATGTAGGTGACGCCACCTGCCACAAAATCAAGAAAGCTGTACAGGATGTATAAACCACTGCCGAGATATGATTGATTTTATCCCAAGGCAGATAAACAGATGGACACTGTGCAAAAATTGTTGCAGGTGGCACCACCAGTTTTGCTTATGATCAAGAGCTATGTGAGATCTTTACACATGCAAAATTTTGGCCCAATCGGTCAAACAGTTCCCGAGATATGAGCTTGGATGTCTGCAGCATTAACGTGAATGTAGCTGGTGCCACCTGTCATAAAATCAAGAAAGCAATCCAGGATGTATACACATGCAAAATTTTAGGTGGATAAATCAAACCACTGCCCCAGATATGAGTGATTATATCCCAAGGCTGATGAACAGATGGACGCGGTGCAATAATGGTTGCAGGTGGTGCCACCAGTTTTGTGTATGATGAAGAGAGAGAGAGATGTGAGATCTATACACATGCAAAATTTTGGCCCAATCAGTTAGATGGTTCCAGAGATATGAGTTTGGATGTCTGCAGTGTTAACATGAATGTAGGTGGCACCACCTGTCATAAAATCAAGAAAGCTTTCCAGGATGTATACACATGTAAAATTTCAGGTGGATAAATCAAACAAATGCAGAGATATGATGCTAGTTCCTGCCCTTTTAGAGATAGCTATGATGCATGACGCATGACGGACGACGGAAGACGGACAACGCCACACCACTGCATAAGCTCATAGATTCGCTAAAAATACAAACCAGGTTTTTTCAAACAGTTAAAATGTATAGTCCAATAGCTCTTATCTGGGCATTCTGCGTCTAAACAATGTGTCTATATGTCTAGACGCTGTGTCTAGACGTCTAGACACATTGTCTAGACACCAGGCAGAGCCAGATCAGTTGCCATGGTGATGTCTGGACCACACCTGGTTGTACTGAGTGACCTCTTGAACTGGCTGCTGAAACTCAGCATGTTGTCAAATCTGTTTTCAAACACTGAAAGCCTTTTTTCAATTAGTTACACTACCTTTTTAAGGCTGCATTTACCCAATCTTTTCTTATAAAACTGGCAGAACCCTACCATAGAATAATTCTTGTAATTTTTAACCAATCAGCTTAATAGTTTCATCATAAAACAGTGTATAAGCTAGAAGAGTCAAAAATTACATTTTCGTTTGTAAAAAAACAGATCAATGTAGGTGTCGCCACCAATACCTCAATTCGGATATGAAATATGTGACAAACATTGGCATAAAATTTGGTGATGATAGCTCCAGCCATTTCTGAGACTGAAATTTTAGTGTGATTTTTTGGACAGATGACTAAGTTTAACCTCGTGTAACTCAGCCAAATATCTTCATATTGGAACCATTCGAACAAACTTGAGAGAGATTGTTCCAGGGATCATTTCTGTGAAATATGGGACAATTTGGCTGGACAGTTTCGGAGAAGAAGATTTTTAAAGATTTTAGCTTTTTCCCTATAAAATCTAAGAAAATGCAGTTAGAATAAAAATAAACAAAATCAGATAGAGTTTTTCAGATGACTGATTTTTTTAAAAAAATTTGGCAATGCTAGCATCTGCTGTTTTTGAGTTAGCTATTTAGTTAACGTACAGACAACGCATGATGCAACGACTGAACGCCGCACCATCGCACAAGCTCACAGGTTTGCTAAAATAATCTGGTTTTTACGACAAACAGCAAATTCCACCTGAATAGCAATACAGAAAATAACAACCTAATTGTAGTAATAACTTCATTCAATGAAGCCCTACAAATGCTTAAATAAGCATGTCTTACTGTATCACAGTTCATATATTATAATATAACATGATATAATATAAAATAATATAAAATTATATAACATAAAATAATTAAAATGAATTTAAATAGAACAATATTTTATAATATAATATAACTAAACATTTCTTGGCACCGCTGGTGCCATAGTATCGCCAGACAAATGAGGTTTTGTGGTATTTTGTTGATATAATGTGATGTATTTGTATTTTAGCAATGAATGTGAGAAACATTTGTACAAAATATAGGAATAGTTAAAGTGAAGGCAATTGTTATGTAAAAGGTTATGTATAAATAGAAGTATATATTTAATGATGTATAGAGTAAAGCAGAAAGAAAGAGAAAGAGATGGACAGACAGGATTTCAGAGAGATGGAGAGTTATGATAATGGTTAGTGTAAGTGTGTAACAAGGGGTTGATAATTATCTTTAACGAGGAGGGGGGTGATGGAGTTGCTGGTTGAGGAGTGTGAAGTGGGTTGGGTGTGGATGTGAAGGCTGCTACATGGCTATGTAGAAAATGTTGATTGGCAAATGCTGATGAGTGGATGATAAATTTGTCTGATCAGTTTCTTTGTTGAGGGGTGTATATATGATGGACAGTTTATAATTTTGAGAGAGAAAGATGTGCTGTTGTATGAGAGGGTTTGACCTGAGATGTGTAAACAACTAAGGGGAACAGTTGGATGAATCAAGGTAGGTTGATTTGTTATTATAATTAGTGTATGATAGTGTATAGGGTTTGAAGGTAATGTTAGATAAAGTAATAATTGTAATTGTAAGGTTAAGATGTGAAGAATGTTGTTATATATGTGTGTTAATGGATTATAGGAATTTATTTTGTATATATTTTGTTCACCTATAATTTTTGAATGGATAAGGTAAAATAATGGATATTTAAAGTGGTGATAATGTGTAGTTAGTTGCAGGGGTGTATTAAGGTAAATGTGAAGGGTAAAGGTTAGTGGTGTTTATAATAGGTAGTGGTGGTATGTGGTAAATGATAGTTTTTGGTTAATGTGTTAATGAGATACAAATGGAAGTATTGCTATTATATATGTGATTAATGGTATAAATCTGTATTATATTTAATAACTAGCAATAATTATATGAAAAGACAAAACAAATCTCAAACACTGTTATAAAAAACTCAAGTAAGTAATTGTAACAGTAATATCATGTTATCAGACATAAGCAAAGATTTGAGTAATTCTACACACATCAATATGTAAGTGAGGTATATTGTCTGAGAATGAAATAATAATATCTGTTATATTTTGTTTCACATCATATTTTGTTCTTTGCAATAAATTGTTATATTGTCATAAAAATTGTCATTTGTTCCTTATCAATAGCATAAATTGTGGAAAAACAAGAAAATAGAGTAGGGGGTGCCACCATGCAGTTCCCAGCAAATGACTCATCACATTACCCATATCTATCTATATGCATAATATGAAAGATATCTGCCAATTAGTTTCCAGCACATGACAACACTATCCAACAACTTTTTAATTTTTATTTTATAATGCTGACAATACTGTCAAGTCCCATATAGGCAACATTCATGAGCCATTTTAAATAGTCTTCGTCCAAAGGTCAAGACCACTCTCAAAGGAAAATGATCCAGTTGTGACTCTGTGGTACACCCAGTGCACTAATTCATTTATCACTGACCATCATATCTATTTATAGAATCTGACCATGGCCCAGAACTGCTGATGTTTGGGCAAAACATGATGCAACACCATGTGCAGACCACTAGCTGAAGCAATCCCCCAGGTTCACTGGAGATTTTCATGATTGTTGGTGATTTTTACCATATATGGCAATATTTAAAGTCAAGTCCACTCTCATATGCAAGGTCAGGACCCAAATTTATATATATCTCATCCCATAATCCAAATCTATGTATATGCATAATATAAAAGAAATCTGTCAATTAGTTTTTGACTTATAATGCTCACAGTGCTGTCAAGTGGCCCTTTTTAAGATATTCATGATTTTATATTTTTCACCAAATATGGGAATATTCAAGGTCAAGGTCACTCTCATAGTCACGGTCATGACCCCAAATCAATAAACTGCATTCCAAAATATCCAACATTTGAAAAAAAAAATTAAATTAAAAAAAAAAAAAATTTAAATTAAATTAAATTTTAAAATTAAATATACCTTATTCCATAAACCATATCTATATACATGCATAACATGAAAGAAATCTGTCCATTACTGTTTGACTTATAATGCTCACAGTATATACTGTCAAGTGGAAATAATGGGGTATTCAAAGGCGCAAAAAACAAGAAAAGGACAACAGGTGGCGCCACCTATCTTCTGCAAAAGACAAAACTATCCAAGATCTTCCGTCAACTTGATTTTTGGACCAATCCATGCATCCCTTTTTAAGATATTCATGATTTTATGTGATTTTCACCATATTTGGTAATATTCAAGGTCAAAGCCACTCTCAAAGGAAAGGTCATGACCCCAATTTTAATATACATCATCCCATAACCCATACCTATGTACATGCATAATATTAAAGAAATCTGTCAATCAGTTTTTGACTTGTGATGCTAAAAGTACTGTCAAGTGGCAATGATGGGGGTATTAAACGGCACAAAAACAAGAAAAGGATACTAGGTGGCACCACCAGTTTCTGGTACATGACATCACTATCCAAGATCTTTGTCCAACTTGATTTTTGGATAAATCCATGAAAGATTTCTTGAGATATTTAAGAATTTGTGTGATTTTCCCCCAAAATGGATCTATTCAAGGTCAAGGTCACTCTCCTAGTTGAGGTCATGACCCCATTTTAAATGGGCTTTGTCGTCTCACCTATATCTATAAATGTGTCAAGTTTGAAAAAGATCCTTGAAATATTTTTTGAGTTATTGTGTCCAAAAGAAATCTCTGCGGTGGCGGCGGCGGCGCAACCGTGCCTAAACCATAGTATCTCCAGACTATGTCTGGCGATACAATAAAAATATATATAATATCTATAACATCAATAAAACAAGGGACCCATGGGTCACGGCGCTCAGCTGATTGTGATTGGACTATAAATGTTTCTCCACTGTGATATTATATCGAGTCGATAAAGCTTATGAATATCATGTACATGTTTGGCTATAATAAAGGAATGTAATGTAATATGTGAGTAAAAGATAAATGAAATTACCTGACTGATGGATTAATAGAGTAAAATATAGTGGTTTATATCTCGAAGGAACAAAGTCCTAATGACCCAATTTTTGGTATGGTAGGAGATTTTGGGGACATCTAACATTATGCCAACAGCCTGGGGAGCATAGAGATGTGCACTGAGTGGACTGCTTGACAATGTAAGGGAATACAACAAGAGCCTCCAAAAAAATTCAATAACTAGCCTAATTTTGCAGCTTTTATTTTCAAATTTCAGATTTTAACAGATTAAATCCTTATGTGTACATGCTGTGAAAATTAAATCCACAGTACTTACAGGAAAAAAATGTGCCGTGGCCAAAGTTGGGCAAAATTTAAGGTACCAATTTTATATTTTTGCCATTATTTAAAAAAAATTGACAGATTTTGACCTAATTTTTGGTATACAATTAAATTTTGATTAATTAAAGTTGTATTACTAAAAAAAGGCCCTACCTTTAACACTTTTGGTCTTAAGTGACCAAATATCTTTCCTGATTTTTTTTACAAAGTCCATTTTGTTTGGGCCCATAATTTTTTAAAATTAAATTATACTGGCTTAATTTCTGGCATGTACATAGGAACTATATAGAGGAATATTCATGATAAATATGAAGAAAACCAAATGAGTGGTTTTGATATAAGGCAGTCCTGATGTGTAAAAATAGATTTCTAATAAAAACTTGAGGTTTTTCCTTAATATCTCGAAGGAACAAAGTCCTATTGACCAAATTTTCGGCATGGTAGGAGATTTTGGGGACATCTAACTGTATACCGAATTTCAGATTCATAGATCCAATGGTGTTGAAACGTGCCAGTCTTACGGATGGACATCCAGACGGACGGACGGTTGGACGGACCGACAGACGGACAGATGACGGACAATGGACCACGACTATAGCTCAGATGACTTATAGTCAGCTGAGCAAAAAAAATAATACATGAACAGCAAATTTTAAAAGTATTAAACAAGCAAATTTGTGGAATTAATGTCCCCCACTTTGGGATCTTGTTGTTTTTCAAGCTTGATAAGCAACCAAAATTATGACATCAAAATATCTTGAGGGCACATGAAATCTTTAATAGATCTACTATGACATGATGAGACAGGCGAAGCTAAAAACTAAAACACATTGAGGAATTGGGCCAAAATTTGATAATTTTGCTCTCCCGCTGGAAAGTATTATTTTTCAGATGGACACTACAAAACCAATCCCAACCAAGGTGTGCATGAGAGCAATTACTGACCCGAATTTGAATGAAATTGGATAATATTTAGGAAAGTTATCACATGGAAACAATATCTGACTGATGGAGAGACAGCTAAACAGACAGACAGAGATACAGACAGACAAACCAAAATCAATGTCCCCGGTGACATGGAAGCGGGGGACAAATAATAATATAAAAACAATGGTTTATATTACATTACAATACAATCTACATCATAACTGACAGTAGTACTCAACAATTGTCACTTAACTGATCTGTTGCCACTCCTCAGAAATGTCTATTTAGGTCTTGAAATGTCAGAAAGCATACTATGTATGTCTACTAATAAGGGGCCAGCCTCTATATATTTCGATAAATCCAGAGAAATTTGACATTATCTTTTCAAGAGCCTGCAGTGCCATCTATCATATTTGGAAAGAAACTAAATCAGCCTTCAAGACAAAATCATTGACAGATATGTAATTTTATTAATATAAGTTTAACCTACCTTGACTAGAGATGGAAGGTCCTTTGGTTGACATCCGTTCCTGCTCATACCAGAGTCAACTTTAATATGAAGAGTCCCCGCTGGCAAACTGTCAATATACAGACAAACCTCTCTTTACAAACACCTACTGATTAAGAACACCTCTCCATTACAGACACTTGAAACAGTCCTGTCAAGAGTGTAATGTGAGGTCTGTTACCTCTATATTGTGTAAATCTAATAATGATTATTTATGAAAATCAAAAGAAGTCACATATCTCGATAATACATTCTCATTCTGTCAGAGATATAAGACAGACAGGCCTCAAAACAATGAACAGCATTAAAACTTTTGCAACAAGTGTCTAATACCCAGCAATGACCTTGACCTTTCAGTGTAATGTACAGGTTAGACTGAATTTATTCAGTCAATATTTTAGGTATATAATTCTAAACAGTAAGTTCCATGGAAATATGGATGATTCATAAAATAATCGATTAATAATGAATTATCAATCATTTCTATCTTTAAATTATAAAATATGATTTTATAATCAATTCCTCCCATCAGTGTTATACATGCAAACACAAAAGCTCACCTTTGTTTGTCATCGGAGCTTTGTATCAGATCATGATTTTCCTTCAAAAGACCTGCCATGGCTCTAATTGGCCGCTCTTCAGCCACCGTAGGTATCAATTGATGGTTCAAACATAGCACCATTTCCCAGGCCTGGCAGTTACCTGATAAATAATTTGATATTTTCATGTATCACTTAGAGAAAGGCTGAAGGTTTATTGGTGATGAGACAACAGAAGACCTTCTGTTCTAGTTAAGAAAACTTAAGCACTTTCTGCAACAATGTACATGACAAAGTACATATCTGAAATCCCTTTTAGCTAATATTACCAATTTTGAATATCAGCATACTGATATATTGTGCAAATGAAACTAAATTAGAATGGAAGGGCATTTTCTTATACTTTCTGGTATGTTTAAACAGATATTACTGAAGTTATTGGAAACATGTTTTTGACAGTCAGCACCATTTAATGTTCAAGCTTGAAACCATTCTTTGTTTTATAAACTTCCTTTCAATTCTAAAACTGGATTCTGAATTACCAATAACATTCATCTGTTCTTTGCTGTATAAATGTGTCATATATTTGAAAAACAGTAGGTTTAAGAAGATAATCAAAGGACATATTTGGTTTAAACATCTCCTAAAAGCCCCCTTAATTGTTTCTCTTAATAAACTTGAGATATTGCACTGAGAAGTAAAACATGGAATTACCATAAATAATATATAAGATATTTTTGTGGTACCCCTCTGGACTAGCAAACTCACCAAGTATATGAATTGGCCCTGTTACCCTGTTCCTTCTCAGATGGATCCCTTCATCGACCGTGGCCACTGCAAGACGCTCCACTCCGATTTTCTTGAGGTGCTTTGACACCATGACACTTCCATGGCCATATCCAGCACTTTTTACAACACCAATTACACCTAGACAGAGGTCACATGGTTAACAGATTGGTCACATGATTAACACAGAGGTCACATGATCAGCCTGTATGTGACCTTACCAGAAATTCAGAGCTTACCCAGTGGGCTTTACTCTGATCTGCCAACCTTTGTCTATCTGTTTTTATGTTAATGTTTTAGGTTATATTTTATCGTGACAGACCTATTGATATCTATGAACATGGGGCCACAAATTTGCATTGTGATTGTAAGGTAGGCAACACTTCATTGTAACACTCCTTAACTTAAAACTTTTATTTAAAACCAATCTCCTTATTAAAAGACATTGAAACAGGGAATTTTGAGATTATCATGTTTTAATTTTAATTTATATACATGATTTTTAATTTCATTTATCTAGTGATGCACAGCTTAGTCTTAATAACGTATAGCCATTTTTTAATAATATATAGCTCTTTCTTATGGTGGTTAAATTTTTATTACATTTTGTCATGTTGTTGCAATTTAATGCATTACTGGTGGAAGGAGAACTCTTTTTCCTAAAAAACTGCATGTAAGTGTAATATGGCATAAGGCTTCGGCCAAAAAAAATAAAAGGTATGGTTCTCAGGCACCGCCCGCATCAATTTTAAACCCCCGCATCAAAAATTTTTATTTTGATTTTCAATACAAACTTACCAATTTTGTGCTGCAACCACTCGGACATTTCTTTCAAGGAGATAAAATCATTCAATTTCCTTATTATGTAGGGCTTTTACTTGTTTAGCAAAATAAATCTGTTATTATCATGCTTTTCCCTAATCATTTGTCATTTTTATCGAAACATACCAAAAAATTAAGAATAAAAAACCGCCCACCCGCATTGATTTCTAAAAAAAAGTGCCTGAGAACCATACCTTTTTTTTATTGTGGCCTTAAATAAAA
Source organism: Sipunculus nudus (assembly GCA_026874595.1). Lineage (NCBI taxonomy): Eukaryota > Metazoa > Annelida > Sipuncula > Golfingiida > Sipunculidae > Sipunculus > Sipunculus nudus. Next base: position 10,294,937 of record CM049317.1, read on the forward strand.
GTTTGAAGTAATCTTTTTTGGACACTTTCCCATGATCTGTTGGACTGAATGTTTCCCTGCTTAGATGGCCTTCATTGATTTGCTTGATTACATTTCTGTAAGGTGTTTTCATGTCAACATTCAATCTTTAACTGTGAATACATCAGATAAAGAATACAGTTCACTCAAATCAGATTTTCAGTCTATTTCCCCTCAAGGATGACTCAGCTGCACGTTATTGCTCACATAGATCCATACCACCATGATGACTACAAGAAAATCATCTTTCTAAAGCTACAGTGTGAGTTCAGTGAGGATTTGAAGGTTTTAGTAGCTTAAGTTAAATAATTTATAGTAGTGGCTGTGTTTGCATGATGCCAAACACCTTGACTGTCACAAATGTTTTTTTTAATGTTGTGGAGCAAAGATTGTTTCCAGCCCAATAATTCCAAGGAAATGAGAAAACTGTCAGGTACATTAAATATTCTATTTACTTCCCCCTGCACACAGGTTGTTTGTTTTGTTTATACCCATGTGGTTCTAACATGCCAAAATAATCCAAACACATTCTACAAGGACAGCTGGCCAAACCAGAGTTTGCAGATTTGCAATTTACCACCTCAGGTTGCATGTTTTTTTGTTTGTTTTTATTTTGTCACCACTGCTGTGTTTACTAACAACTTTCAGAAAACAACCTATCAAAGAGACAAAATCAGGAATTTTCTTGACAAGAATAGCCTACAGTTTTTTAATATGTATGCAGATTGAGCCAGGAATAACATAAATTCTACAGAGAAGGTTAACAAATACCTAGCTTTATGATAGAACTATTCCTGTGTTTATATTATACTATTTATGATTATATTTAAATAGATGTGATACCAGGTCAGGTATGTTGTAGTGGAAGTAAAACTGGTTGTAAAATTATATTTGATGACTGAAAGATATAAATAAGGGACCCATGGGTCACAGGGCTCAGCTGAAGTTTAAAAAAAAAAATTAGCGATTGCAGAATGTACTTATTTCTCAATTTTTACATATTACCATTTTAAAGGTTAGAGGAAATGGCCTTGCTATTAGGTGATAATCAAATACTAAATAAATTAATGCAAGACAAATACTAGATGTGCACTTTTTGGACTACATCACATTTAAGATGCAGGAGCCTCTCAAGATCAAATATTTGAAAAACTCTCTGTATTTCAACTATGTGAAAGTAATACGTGTTTAAAATACCCACTGGGAATACACGAAACCCTGTAAAATATAGAATAAGGAAGAGAGTGGAGATGAACTGTTGTATAATAATACACATTTTATTAACTGAAATAAACACTATAAATATTTTAATTGTACATCTTCAAATGAGCATAAACTACATCTAATGATTATATATTGTACTCTGCAGTATATACCTGAAACCATTTCACCGTGCAATAAGGGAAAAAGGATATGGGATTAAGTGTTATACCTAAAGATATACAGTAAAACCTCGTTGTGTCAAAGTCGAGGGACCTGTGAATTTACTTCGACACATCCGGAGTTTGAGACAACCATTATTCATTATATTCAACCATCTTTAGCCTTAGTTATTATCAATAAATACTACACATGTATACTGGGCCTATATCATATAGTTCTTACAAATGTTTGTGTGAAAGAACAATACAGATTTTATGATAAATTTATTTATTAATAAAAAATGCGCACAAGTACCACCAACAATAGGATCAGGAAAATAAAAAAAGTGAAATTATAGCAAATAAAGGTATGAAAGCACACAAAAAATCAAATGCAATATGTGTCTTGGTCTTGCCACCACGTTCTACCTTGACCAGCCTTTCATACTTTTACTTAGTCAGCAAACTTGTGCAGGCCCTGAGCCAATGGCAAACAGGACAAGAACAATATAAAAAGTGAAGTATAACGTACTCTATGGTATAAATAAGAGTCAGTCTTAAAGATCTCATCTTTATCCCTTTATAAAGAATTCTGAATATGTGTATCCCAGACACATCAAAAGTAAGGATTCCATTATGTTTGGTTTATTCATAACTTCTCATTTCGCAGAATTGCTTTGTTTGTGAAAGAAGATCACAAGTAAGTAATTATATAAACATGTACATGACGGACCAGGTGTGTAAACCATCGCGCCTGATGAGTAAGGTCCATGCCAGTATTAATTTTGTAACTGGTCATCACAGCCAGAGGTGTGATTTATGGAGTGTGCATAACTGTTATCGAAACATCCAAGCCACATGACTTTGAGTTAGGCAATAGAAGCACTAGCTTGGGACCAATAAAACACTTTGACACATAAGGTTCTTCTACACATCCAAGTTCGACACAAATGTAGTTAATTAAGTAAGGTTTTAACTGTTATTTGCAGGGACTCCACATTCCACTTTGACACATGCCAGGATACGACTTAACTGAGTTCGACACAACGAGGTTTCACTGTATTTAATCAACAAAAAATATGTTAATGTGATTTTAAATTCTAAAATAAGTTAAAAGATATGGCCATAGGTCAATGTGACAAAATTTAAGGTATTGATTTTTCATTTATGCTAATGACTTAAAAAATTGCCAATTCAGATCTAATTTTAGATATCCAATTGAATCTTGATTTAAATTAAGTTATATCCCTGAAATATAAGTCTCTAGCTTATGCAAATGTGCAGAGTTAGAAAGGTCACTTGTTGCAAAACACCATTTGCAAAGCTCTGGCTTATCTGACTTGCCACTAGATGCCCTGGTTGAATTTGTTTTGATTTTTTTGGTGGGCCACACATATTATAAACATGTTTATATTAACAAAACAAGCAGCCTGTGTGCGGTGATATCCACACTTTTTTGCCTATATTTATAAAAAGGTCCCAGGTGTTAACTTTAGTTTATAAAGTTCAGATAGGTAATAAGGCCCCTTTAAAGAAACATAGCTGTTATTGAGCAAACATCTTATTCAAACGTGGACTGAAGAAAAAAATTAGAATAAAACATATATTCCAATTGATAACAAGGGACCCATGGGTCACTGTGCTCAGCTGAAGTTGACCTTGAAGTTAAATATCTACAATAATAGAGAAAAATCGAGATAATGTCTAAGAGTAGAGGTAATATAGGCCATGGAATATAAAAAAAATATTTTGTGGTCTGACCATGTTTCCTAATATTGAAACTGAAGCATGTTGGCAGTTTGTGAATATAAGATCTATACTATAATCATGCTCATTGGTTGGCTTTTTGATAAGCTGTAGACAATTCAACAGTTTACACATTTGTTCAGTTAGATCCTATTTTTTTATCACACCAATTTTTTCCATTTTATAAAAGGTGAACATTTGCAATAAAGTTCCCAGTCCACAGGTGGAAGGACTTGATAGTGAGTGTGATGGTGGAAGGGGGGGGGGGGTTTGATACAGATGAGAGTTACATCATCTCTGTACCTTTGTATATATATTCTTTATTTAATAAATTTGATGCAGTTGCAATTGAAATATTATTACTAAATTATTAACTTTTTAAAAACAAACAGATAGACTGAAAAATAAAGCAAATTCAAATGCCACTGAGGCAGGTGAAAATGATTGAATGTTTGCATTTAAGATCATTTTTATAACATTTTTTTCAAGTTAATAAATTTTACTAAACATTTACAGTATAACATATATAACTAAATATTTAAGTTGATTCATGATTCTAAATTGCTTCAGAATGTATAGTTAATTTGGTCAGGTGACATCATATTATGCACACAGATGTATTTAATTTTTTATAAGACATATTTTTTGAATTTGCAAATAAAAAAAATATCTGAAAACAAAACTTCTAAACTACACCTTTATTTATCTATGATTTGGCTCATATGTTATCAAATTATGCCTACTGATGCATTTAATTATATTTTAATTCAATTATTTAAATGGAAAGCTATTTCTTTTAATATGCTACATTACCATGACTTGGCATCTTCTAGATTACTCAAGAAATATTTTCTACATTGGATGAAACAACTTTACAATTAAAGCAAAACAGTTCAAACAATTATTATTGTAAAACACTTGGTGTGTGTGTGTTGGGGGGGGGGGGAGGGGGGGAGGTGACATAAAAATAACTGTACACCTGTGCCAGCAGGGATGCTGGACAAGTGTTGCATCACTAACAATGTTTCCCAGACAGGGCTGTAGTGACCAGTTGTGAGCAGCCAGGAGATGAAAATGAATACAATAGAGCCTCTGACAGAAACTTCAACAACTATCCTCATTTTTGAGCATTTAATTGTCAAATTTAACAGATTAATTACTTATGTATACCTGCTGTGAAAATTAATTCAAATGTACTTACAGGAAAAAAGTGCCATGGTCAAAATCGGGCAAAATTTAAGGTACTGAATTTATATTAATGCTAATAACTGAAAAAAAATTAACAAAATTCAGATCTTATTTTTGGTATACAATTGAATCTTTATTAAATAAATTTATATACCTGAAAAAAACAAGGGACCTATGGGTCACGACGCTCAGCTGTTATATATGATAAAAAAAATATTATTTAGAAATGAGGCACATGCTGGTTTTGTGTGGTAATAAATATAAGCTGTATTATCAGTTGTTGTTGTTTAGCTTATGTATGATTTTGATAGTACCTTTGGAGACAGGGAAGAGGATTGATTTCATTTATTTTATTAACAAATGGAGTACTATTGTCACACAGATTTTGACTTGGCCATATAACTTATAAGCAGAACATATAATATAAGAGTTTAACTATTTATTAAAAAAAATTACAAATATTGTCCCAAATATAATTTTTATAAAAAATAATAAGAGAATCATATGATTTTTTTAAATGAAATATAACTGATATGATTATTAAAATAATATTAAAGAATATATTCATGAATGCATTCATGAATACATTTTGAAAGTATTTGCACGAGTATTCATATACTTTCATTTTTACCTGAATTCCTATTCTTTATGCAAGAAATTTTATAATGGAGTACATAATCATATTCGTATTTAAATACAGTTACAAAGTATTCGCACCATGTCTGGTATTTATTCAGTTTCACCAACCAATGATGTTGAGAATCCAGAATATACAAAATTCACACATTTAAATAATGATCATAAGTACCTGGTTTTATGGCTTTTATTTATATTAAAAAATAACTGTAAAAAATTAATTTTGGACTAATTTCACATCAATGTACACACTAGACACAGTAGGAATCTAGATTAATATTATCAACTGCATCTTTGTCTATCATTAATTTCTTTCATATGATCCCTAATGATTAGTAATGAATAATATGATTTACTTCTTTATCATTAAAATTGAACTGAAAAATGCCATAGGTGACTGCATGGTGTTATTTGGAATATGTGACATTCTACCCATCGATACAAGATTCTTATATCATCAGTAACTGCAAGTTAATTTCCTGTTATTATAAACTAACAAATTCCTTTTCTATTTTTCTTTAATTTGTTATTAAAAACCAATAAAAATTTATTAATTTATTGTTTATTGTTATGTTGTTGGTTAAAACTACTAGATGAGTTGGGTTGGACACCTGGATCAACTGTGGCTGGCCATAAGCTGCTTGGATTCCTGTATGCCTCACCTCAAGCGTGCATAATTTGATGAAAGGTCAACAAGGTCAACATACAGGTGACTCAAGAGGGGCTGGAGAGAGCCAAAGTCTGACAGGGTCTCATAAAAAACATTAATAAAAGCTACATAGTTTGGCCAATTTCTTTCAGCTTTCTAAACTAAAAAGCTGAAATCCTAATGTGTGCATGATATGAAAATTATATCAACAGTGCTCACAGGACACAAACGTGCCATGGTCACAGTTGGGCAAAATTTAAGGTACTAATTTTATATTTATACTAATAACTTATAAAATTTGAAAAATTCAGAACTAATTTTGGGTATTCAATTGAATCTTGATTAAATAATGTTACATCCCTGACAAAAAAATCTCTAGCTTCAGCAATGCCCTTGTTAAGGGAGTAAATATATTTCTTGATTTTTTACAAAGTGCATTATGTTTGGGCCCATAACTTAAAACAATTACGCAATACTGACATCATTCTGGCATGTGCATAGAGAATGAAAAATATGTATATTATTTATGATTAAAGTCAGATCAGTGGTTTTGATATTAGGCAGTCTTGAAGTGTAACAATGGGTTTTTAATGGAAAAATGAAGTTTTTCATTAATATCTCGAAGGTATTAAGTCCTAGTGACCAAATTCTTGGCATGGTAGGGGATTTTGGAGACATCTAACTGTATGCCGAATTTAAGGAACTAAGTGCTGAAGCTGGGGAGCTGAGCTCTTGCAAACTGCATAACACTAGCTTGATGTAAACAATATGTTACATGGTGCTTGAAAACTTATTAAAATCTACAGTTTTTGATCAACTGGTTTCAAATTTTTGGTGTTAACAGTTGAAATACTAACAAAAACATGCTTTGAAAATTAAATCCATAGTACTTACAGGAAAAAAACGTGCCATGGTCAAAGTTGGGCAAAATTTAAGGTACCAATTTTCTATTTTTATTAATATTTTAGAAAATTTAAAAGATTTTCATCTAATTTTGGGTATACAATTTAATTTTGAATAATTAAAGTTATATTACTGGAAAAAAGGTCAATAGCTTTAACATTTTTTGTGTTAAGTGATCAAATATCTTTCCTGATTTTTTACAAAATGCATTATGTTTGGGCCCATAACTTTTTTAAATTAAATAATACAGACATAATTTCTGGCATGTACATAGGAACTATATAGAGGAATATTTATGGTAAATATGAGGAAAAACAAATGAGTGGTTTTGATATTAGGCAGTCCTGAAGTGTGAAAATAGGTTTTTAATAAAAAATTGAGGTTTTTCCTTAATTTCTCAAAGGAACGAAGTTGCAAAGACCCAGTTTTCGGCTTGGTAGGAGATCTTGGGGACATCTAACATTATGCCAAATTTTGGATTCCTAGGTCTTACGGTTTCAAAACGTGCCACATCTACAGCCGGATGGACGGACGGACAGACGGACGGACGGACGGACGGAAGACGGACAATGGACCACGACTATAGCTCAGATGACTTATAGTCAGCTGAGCTAAAAATCAATTAAAGTGAGTAAATATATTTCCTGATTTCTTACAAAGTGCATTATATTTGGCCCCATAACTTATGACATAACTTATGACTCAAAGTTATATTTTCAAAAGTATGAAAGTCATGTAAAAATATGTAACTACTTGATAAATTTGGGGGATTTGGTGAGTTTTGTAAAAATATACATAAATAATTATAAACATTAAGGTTGCATGTGACAGGAATGATATAAACCATTATGATATCCTGAGAACTGTGATTCTTACTCTTTGTGTGTCTCTAAATATATAATTATTAACATAAATATTGAAATATTTGCCAAATGGTTGATCAAAATTATTTTCACATACTTATTGTATGTTTATTTGTGTAAATGTGTGTTTTAAGTTTCAGATATCGGCCTTGATGGATTTAAATGTGTCTGCATGAGTTTACAATCTTAGCTTTGGAAAGTCACAGGATTATAAATATAACACTAAATCCATTAAAAGTAGACTTACAACTGGCCCCAAGTTATACTGACTTAATTTCTGACATGTACATAGAAACTATATAGGGAATATTTATGGTAAATATAAAGAAAAACAGATTAGTGGTTTTGATATTAGGCAGTCCTGAAGGGTGATAATAGGTTTCTAATGGAAAATTGAGATTTTTCACTAACTTCTCAAAGGAACAGTGTGCAGTGACAGGTAAGAGATCTTGTGGACATCTTACAGTTTGCCAAATTATGGTTTCGTGGGTCTAATGGTTTCAAAACGTGCCAGTCTAATGGACAGACCGATGGATAGATGGACAGAAGGACAGATGAAATGTCAGACAGACACAAACAATGGACCACAATTATAGCTCAGATGACTTATAATCAGCTGAGCTAAAAAAACTCATCATCCCATATAAGCCTAAACATATCCAATTTCTAGTCATTTACAACATAAAACCATTGAACCCTCCCTGGTTGTGAGTATTTTTTACTAGTCAGTCATTTAATACACATTTTGAAAAAAGCCCTATAATAATTATATTAACAATAAAACAAAATGAATAAAGGCAAAAAAGAAATGAAGCTTTGAAAGCACGTAGCAGCTCTGACAAAACCTGAAGCTAAACAGTAAATATAAATATTACCTCTCCTTTACTCATACATGTTTCCTCAAACTGGAAGTAAAAATGTACAAAATATATACATTATAGGGGAAACTGGTTGATATATTATGTGCTGTTTCTCTGGTTTTAATTTCTAACAAGTGACCCATGGATCATGATGCTCAGCTGCCAAGCATGACCTGCAACATAACGTGCTGAGATTCACAACTTCCTGTAAAAATTCTGTAAACCTATTTGCCAATTTTGTTGAAACTTTTTACGTTGACAGAAACATCTATCCAATATGTCTGGTTTACACACAGTGAACTGATGGTCTGAGGCAAAATGTATGATTGTTGAGCTATCTGGAACTAATCCCATAGCTTGCTTGAAACCTGTAATTGTCAAAAGGAACACCACACAGGCCAAATATAAGAGCATAATATATAGCAAAAAATCAAGGAAATCCATGCAAGAATTACTGAGAAACAGGTGCTTCTGTATGAATTTTTATTCAATACAAGCCAACTGTACTGAGCCCTCATAAATGATGTTCATATTAAATAAGAAATCTTTGACCCAATGCAAGATTACAATATACATCCCACTGCATTCACTTTAACAATTGTTGAGATAATATGTTCAAAAGGAACTTAAAGATAGCTGCCTGATGGCCATATTGGATTTTTGACAGGTCTGAAATTGAACAAAAATATCCTCTAAAAGGGACCAAAAATTAAAAAAAAATCACAAAAACTGCACTGGCAAAAGGATTTCTAGGGTTGCTTACTGGCAGAAATAATCAAGAAGTCTGACATTTCATATCACACATTCTCCAATAAGAAACCAACCTTGTGACAATTTCTCCATAAAATGTTACAGTTAAGAATGTCCAAAACAATTCAAAGGCATGATCTGGTTGGAGAGCTCTCATATCAGATTTATAGACATGCAAATGTAAAAAGTGTTAGTCCAATATTTTTTAATTATCACCTTGCTTTTCAGTGGGGTCAGCAGGGTAGGTAAACTGCAAAACCTGAAAGAAAAGAAATGCAGAATGCATCACTAAGAGTCTTGTAATCAAATAAAGCCATACTAAATCCAGGCACAGATCCACATATTATTAGAACAAACACTTGCTGGTTAATCTGATGATTTGTAAAGTAATATTCAGATATCTAGAAAAATAAGTTTATTGCTATGATTCCATAAAAAGAACTGCAAAGTGTTTCCATAATCTTATAAATCAGTAGCTAAACCTTAATACTCTACTCTCTTGTCTTAATGCCTGGCCAAAACATTCTGGCAACAGAGTGCTTTTGTTATGCACAAATGATGTCTTTATCACTCAGTGGGCTGATACAAGTCATTTATCACAAGTGTCACTGACAATTATGGATACACAGTGAGATGTACCAGTTGGAGTGCAATGGAGTGCAAGTAAAAAAGAAATGGTCTACAAAGTAAGTTATTATTGTGAACATCTCTGACCTATGACCTTGGCCTTTTGCCCACATATCAACTGGATTCTTACTTTGATGGGTAACTACACTACTTTTAACTGGAGTAATCACTTGGCAACCAATGTGTCAATAACTTTGACCTGCAACCTTAAACCTCCTGACCTGCTGACCCCAAAATAATAAATTATTTCTTCAAGCAAAAAGACCCATAAATATGTTTGAGTGATGCACTGATGAAGCACATGTGAAAGAATAAAGGTTTTGGATGAACAGATTACCTTGAAAAATGTTCAAAAACATTAGGAACAATTTAGTATTGTGACCTTGACCTACGTCCTTTTGTACTCAACATCAATAGGGTTCTTCCCTATTTGCAGGTAGGCAATATATATGACAGATGGAAGGTACAGGTGGAAAAGTTTAAATGACTCCTTAAAATGACTCCGTGCAAGAAGTGAGTGCTGTAAACTTGACCTTTCACCTAAAATTCAACAGGTCTTTTCCCCTGTTGGCAGAAAAGCAATATGTCAGTGTTAGGAGGTTTGGGAGGAAATGCTAGCTTAAAATGTGTCCACAACCTTTTTAAAGAAGTTGATCCTGTGACCTTGACCTTTAACCTTGTGACCTCAAAATCTGTAGGATTCTTCTCCCACTTTGTAGTTGAGCCATATGTGAAAGATAAAAAGATTGGGATGAAAGGTTTAGCTTAAAATGCATCCACAAGCTTTTAAAAGAAGTGGGTCTTGTGACCTTGACCTTGTGACCTCAAAATACTTATGGTTCTTCCCCTGTTGGTAGTTGAGCTGTATGTTAGAGATGGAAGGTTTGGGATGAAAATTTTGGCACTATAAAATTAATCCGAGAGGGTGCAAACACACCCTTTACCTCAGAGAATATAGGTTGAAGTGACTTTATTCCAGGTTTGCAAGGAGATCTTTTAAGAACCTCTAAGACTGCATAGGGTTCATGAACCTAGCCCTAAGGTTACAATTTGTGCCCTGCTTACGGCTGGCCTGCCAGCTGGCTGACAGACCAGATGGACAGAGGGATGGAAAGACAGAAGGACGACAGACAAAGACCAACTGCTACAGCAGAGCATGCTTGAAAGTCAGCTGAGCTAAATAGTATATGTACAGTAAACTCCTGTTGTTTAGAGTTTTGCATTAATGGAAATTCTGTTGTTGATGTTCCATGCTCAATTTTATTTCTGCATTTGCCAGTATGATTAATCTCTGTTTGTGTGCATTTGTGTGTGTTTGTGTGTGTGTTTGAATCGAATCTCATGAATTTTCAAGGTATTTGAAAGGGCAGATCAAGTATTGCTTTGATTTTGGTGTGGATGCAGCACAGGATGTGGATTTAGGAAGCCATCAAAGAATATTCACAAATGTACAGTCACTAATGCACAAATGAACCTAGGAACACGGCCAAATAAGTGAATGCAAACATGGTTTTGGAGCATTTCACGATAAGGACCTCTGCATGGCAGGGGCTTGAATTCCTTAGTCCCCACAACTTTATGTCAACATTTCTGAGAGGTAAATATTTAACCCATCTTGAATTAGAACCAATGTCAGTAGTTCATGTAAAGTGTTCCAACTGCTTCACTAGAAAAGCTAGCTTCACCAGCAAGACAGTTTGGTCCACTTTTATATGCACCCCATATAATACACCCCCTTTTAAGAGCGTTTTGTTTTAGAAAGAGATAAATTATCCCACTAGTCACACTTTTGATGATCTAGGTGGCTATAATGACCCAATTACTCCAAACCACCATTCCCTGTGCCAAAAATTTAAATGTCATCCTGAACGAGCCCCTATTTGTTATGTAAACATTTTACTCAAGAGAAAATATTGGACGGATTCATGATACAAAACCATGTCAATGACGCAAATCTCGCATTCCAACCCCTTTGCTAGAAAAGCAAGCTTCACCAGCCAGACAGTTCAGTCTGTTTTTATGTGCACCCAGTAACAATATATATATATTCTTTATTAAAACAAGGGACCCATGGGTCACGGCGCTCAGCTGATCCTGATTGGACTATAATTGTATCACCATTGTGATACTATATTGAGTAGATAAAGCTTAGAATATCATGGTCATGTTGGGTTTTATAAAGGAATATAATGTAATATGTGAGTAAATGATATATGAAATAACCTGACTGATGGATTAATATGGAGTAAAATATAATGGTTTATTTTTTATTTATTTGGGAGGGGTTGAAAAAAGCAATTTATTTGAGCAAATATGAATGCAATGACAGTATGCTAAGCAGTGGTATAATGATGATAAGGCTATTTGTTGAAGGATCTATAGTGTATGGAAAACTGCAAGAGTTCAATTTGACAGATAAAAGGTTATGATTAACTTTACTGATGAGGGGATTTATGAATCTGTGACTGTATAACATAATATCTTGACAAGATCGGTCTTGACAAGGTGCATTATTTTGATGCCCCTCACGTCTACATATTACACAATATTGACATAATTTCTGGCATGTACATAGGTACCTATGGACAAATGGTCAACAGTACTGAACCACCTGGAAGGTTAAAATCTTAAAAATATGATGAAATGTAGATAATGTTTGAGAGGAAGAGGTAATCTGGGCCATGGTTGGTTTATATGATTGAAGAAAATGTTGCAAATAATATTTGAGACCTGACCATGCCTTTCCATTGGTTACCTTTTTGATAAGCTGTTGACAGTTAAACAGTTTACACATTTGTCTGATGAGATCCAATTTATTTGGTAAACCTTTTTTATCAATTTTATGATATGTATACAGTTGCCATAACGTCCTCATTCCACAGGTGCAATGACTTGATATGGGGGGGGGGGGGGGAGGGGTGTTGTGTTATGATCAGAGTTACAAAGCCTCTGTCTCTCTGTAGATATTTTCTTTAATTATTAAATTTTATGCTATAGCCATAGAACTATTGTTCACAGTGCCAAGGAGCAAAGCCTCAGTGGGATGAAGAAGGGAATGGTGAGAATTAAAACACCCTTGCATATACATACAGGATATGAAATTTAATTCAACATTGCTTATAAAAAAAAAGTTTATTCATGAACATTAAATATTTAAAACAGAAAGAAATATGGAGAAACAAAGCAAATAATTTTTTCCCCATTCTACTGAGCCAAGAAAAAATTAACAATATTTGCATTTATTCCTTTTTTTCATTACATAATTTTAATCCAAGTTTCCGAATGTTACTATAAATTTACAGTATAACATACATGTGATTGTGAATATTTCAGTTGATTCATATTTTTAAATTGCATCAACATTTATAGCTAATGTATCTAGTTTATAGTACCTGTCAACAGAATGGGATGGAGGGAGCAAGGGAGGCAATTAGGGGGAGAGTGAGAGAGAGAGAGAGAGAGAGAGAGAGAGAAAGAAAGAGAGAAAGAAAGATGGAGAAAGAAAGAGAAAAAGCAGAGGAGAGAAAGAGAGAGAAAGAGACCTAGACTGCCAGAGAGAGAGAGAAAGAGAGGCTCTCTGGTAATTACTGCCTGACCCAGCCTGACCCAGACACTCACAGTGGCAGTAGGTCAGACCTGAAGGTGTTATGTAACTGCCCAGTACACTGCATTTATACTGATCTGATGCAAACAATGAAGACATGGTACCTGGAAACTTGAATAAAATCTACAGTTTTTGATCAATTGATTTCAAATTTCAGATTTTAACAGATGAAATGTTAATGTGTACATGCTGTGAAAATTATATCCACAGCACTAACAGGAAAAATTTGAATATTTATATTTTTTTAAATGGTATCAGGAAAAAAAGAAAAGTATTCTCAGCTATAAAACAAATACATGTGTTAAAATTAATCCAAGGATCAAAACACCCAATATATCATACCAAGAGCAAACTGGAGTTGGGAATGTTTAATTTTATGAACTGAAATAAAAGGACCAGCAATATAAATTTTGATTATTTAGCCAGTCTCATGTAACAACTGATACAACCATGAGTTATAAGTCAAACAAATTAAAATCTTTAATGAACACTTGTCTGAGTAATATTTAAAATTTTTGACATATTTATTTATTATTTTAATTTTGTAATAAATATAAACCAACAAGTTAAAGACCTGGAAAAGACCTGGAAATTTAGATTAATTTAATATAATCAACTGCATCCTTGTCTATCATTATCTTGCTTCATATAATCCCTAATGGTAAACAACAATTTATTTTAATTATTTATTTTTCATTTTCTTGGTTGAAATGAAAAATACCCAATGGTGACTGCATGGTGTTATTTGAAATACAATTTTGGCCATCCATGGAAGATCCATAAATGATCAGTAATTGCAAGGTTATCCCCTGTAACTCATTAACTATAAATTCCTTTTCCATTTATTTTTTTAAGTTCTTATCATAAACTTAATATTAAAAAAAAGTTTATTGTTATGTTTATGGCCTAAACAAATACTAGTGGAGGGGGTTGGACAGTTAGATCCAGTTGAAGCCACCCAAGAGCTGGCTGGCTGCAGAGTGCCTCGCTTCAAGCATGCATAATTGGCCTGAAAGGTCAATGTGGGGACATAAAAGAGGGGCTTCAGTACAGCCAAGGTGTGATATGGTGTCATAAAAACTTTCATAAAAGCTAGTTTTTGACCAATTCCTTTTATAACTTCAGAATTTAGAAGCTTAAGTCCTTACCAGTGCAAGATATGAAAATTAAATCAACAGTGCTTACAAGGAAAAAACATGCCATGGCCAAATTTGGGCAAAATTTAAGGTAGTGATTTTATATTTATGCTAATAACTTATAAAATTTGAAAAATTCAGAACTAATTTTGGGAATACAATTGAATCTTGATTAAATAATGTTATATCCCTGGCAAAAAATGTCTACCTTCAGCAATTTTCATGTTAAGAGAGTAAATATATTTCTTGATTTTTTACAAAGTGCATTATGGTTGGGCCTAGAACTTAAAACAATTACACGATACTGACATCATTTCTGGCGTATGCATAGCGAATGTATAGAAAAATATGTATATTATATATTATCAAAGTCAGATCAGTGGTTTTGATATTAGGCAATCTTAAAGTGTAGCAATGAGGTTTTAATGGAAAAATGAAGTTTTTTCTTAATATCTCGAAGGAATGCAGTCCTAGTGACCAAACTTTTAGCATGGTAGAGGATTTGGGGGACATCTAACTGTATGCAAAATTTAAGGAACTTAGAGCTGAAGCTGAGGAGCTGAGCTCTAGTAAACTGCATAACACTAGCTTGGTGTAAACAATATATGACATGGTGCTTTAAAACTTGAATAAAATCTACAGTTTTTGATCAACTGGTTTCAAATTTTTTGTTTTAACAGTTGAAATGGTAACAAAAACATGCTTTGAAAATTAAATCCACAGCAGTTACAGGAAAAAAACGTGCCATGGTCAAACTTGGGCAAAATTTAAGGTACCAATTTTATATTTTTATCAATATTTAAAAAAAATTAACAGATTTTGATCTAATTTTTGGTATACAATTCAATTTTGATTATTTAAAGTAGTATTACTGAAAAAAAAAATTCCTACCTTTAACACTTTTAGTCTTAAGTGACAAAATATCTTTCCTCATTTTTTTACAAAGTCCATTATATTTGGGCCCATAACTTTTTTAAATTAAATAATACTGACTTAATTTCTGGCATGTACATAGGAACCATATAGAGGAATATTTATGGTAAAAATGAAGAAAACAGGATGAGTGGTTTTGATATTAGGCAGTCCTGAAGTGTGAAAATAGATTTCTAATAAAAAATTGAGGTTTTTCCTTAATATCTCAAAGGAACAAAAATCATATTGACCCAATTTTTGGCATGGTGGGAGATTTTGGGGACATCTAACTGTATGCCGAATTTCAGATTCGTAGGTCGAACGGTGTCGAAACGTGCCAGTCTTACGGACGGACATCCAGACGGACAGACGGACAGACGGACAGACAGACGGACGGACGATGGACAATGGACCACGACTATAGCTCAGATGACTTATAGTCAGCTGAGCTAAAAATCATTGATTTAATAAATGTATAATAGACGGAATCAAATAACCTTATTACCAGTGAACACTCTCTTTGATAAATTATCGGTACTTCATATTATTTTATGTTGCATCTCTTTATACTTTGAGTATACTCTTACCTATCTCCTTGTTCTTGCAGCAGCTTCTCAGTATATTGATGTTTTGTGTTATAGCATCAAGGTTCACATTTATGAAACAAGGTCTGCCAACCCTCTCAAAAACATCAGTCCCTCTGCAAGCCACCTCCATCAGTTCAAATGAATCACTGAAAGTAAACATCAGAAAAATCTCCAGTGTTGCAGTTACTAGCACTATACAGACAGGTTATAGCTTATACCATACTATCCTTCACTCCAATACATCTGCATTATTTATTCATTTTTTTATTTCACTTATTATTTTTTTTGGTGGAGATAACCACCTTCATTTTCTATGCTGTCTTATCTAACTATTACTCTGGCTATTTACATCTGCAGATTTCCATTTCAGTTTGGGTCATGTGATGGGGCACTAGCACACATTTTCTTTTTATTTTGTGCCCTGTTTTTTTATTTATTTTGTATCCTGGTGTCACCCAGGCCTGGTGCCTACTGCCATCATCCCATTAACTGGGTCATAACACAGTGGAACCCCTCAGCCTTGAAATTAAGTCAACAGAGCTTGATCTCACTAAGGGTTGGGGCCAAATGAGAAAAATCTCTGAGCTTAGGATTTGAACTCATGATCTCCTGGCTTTGATTCTTTTGCTCTACCCCTGACCAGGGCAGGGTTTGGGCCAGGTACCTGTTACAGGTAACCTAGGTACACATTTTAGAGTACCTGTACCTGCCATTCATGAGTAGGAAGTACCTTGTAACTGTACCTTGAAGTAAAATACCTGTACCTGGTACAAGTTACTCCAGGTACATCTTTATATTTTCAGGTTTTTTTAGTTTTTTTTTTTTTAGTATGAAATTTGTTTACCTTAAGTGTAAAATTATCAGCAAGCCAACAGTGTGATAAACTTCCCATGAACTGAATTTCTATCACACCTCCAAAATGGTCACAGGTGTGAAATCAGCTGTAACCACTCTTTGAGCAAATCATTTGATTATACTCGCACTCAAAACAGGTACCTAGGTACAGGTACACTACAAGTACAGGTACTATAAACTAGGTATCCAGGTACAGGTTCACTGCAGCTACACAAGCTCTACACTGGGTACCCAGGTACAGGAAAACTGGAGGTACACATACTCTAAAACAGGTACCCAGGTACAGGTAGACTACAAGTACAGGAACTATAAACTGGGTATCCAGGTACAGGTTCACTGCAGCTACACAAGCTCTACACTGGGTACCCAGGTACAGGAAAACTGGAGGTACACATACTCTAAAACAGGTACCCAGGAACAAGTACACTTCAAGTACAGGTACTCTAAACTGGGTATCCAGGTACAGGTTCACTGCAGCTACACAAGCTCTACACTGGGTACCCAGGTACAGGAAAACTGGAGGTACACATACTCTAAAACAGGTACCCAGGTACAGGTACACTACAAGTACAGGTACTATAAACGGGTATCCAGGTACAGGTTCACTGCAGCTACACAAGCTCTACACTGGGTACCCAGGTACAGAAAAAATGGAGGTACACATACTCTAAAACAGATACCCAGGAACAAGTACACTTCAAGTACAGGTACTCTAAACTGGGTATCCAGGTACAGGTTCACTGCAGCTACACAAGCTCTACACTGGGTACCCAGGTACAGGAAAACTGGAGGTACACATACTCTAAAACAGGTACCCAGGTACAGGTACACTACAAGTACAGGTACTATAAACTGGGTATCCAGGTACAGGTTCACTGCAGGTACACAAGCTCTACACTGGGTACCCAGGTACAGAAAACATGGAGGTACACATACTCTAAAACAGGTACCCAGGTACAGGTACACTACAAGTACAGGTACTATAAACTGGGTATCCAGGTACAGGTTCACTGCAGGTACACAAGCTCTACACTGGGTACCCAGGTACAGAAAAAATGGAGGTACACATACTCTAAAACAGGTACCCAGGTACAGGTACACCACAAGTACAGGTACTATAAACTGGGTATCCAGGTACAGGTTCACTGCAGCTACACAAGCTCTACACTGGGTACCCAGGTACAGGAAAACTGGAGGTACACATACTCTAAAACAGGTACCCGGGTACAGGTACACTACAAGTACAGGTACTATAAAATTGGTCTCCAGGTACAGGTTCACTGCAGCTACACAAGCTCTACACTGGGTACCCAGGTACAGGAAAACTTGAGGTACACATACTCTAAAACAGGTACCCAGGTACAGGTACACTACAAGTACAGGTACTATAAACTTGGTCTCCAGGTACAGGTTCACTGCATGAACATATACTCAAAACTAGGTTCATAGGTACAGGTACTCTACAAGTAAAGGTGCCCTAAACTAAGTACCCAGGTATAGGTACACTACTACAGGTACAGATACTCTAAACTAGGTACTGAGGTACTGGTACACTACAAGAAAAGGCGCTCTCAACTAAGTACCAAGGTACAGCTACACTACAAGTACAGGAACTCAGTATCCAAGTACAGATATATATGTGCGTGCTTTATACATATATAATTAGATATTTCTTGGCACCGCAGGTGCCATAGTATCCCAGTCCAGACAATTAATCCCCCCTCCCCTTTAAGTATAGTCCCCCATCTACAGTAGCATATACTGACACTTGGTAAGCCACTATGGTTTCTTCCATCCATCCCTTATTGAGATATGTATGATTTTGTGTGATTTCCACCATATATGGCATTATTCAAGGTCAAGGCCACTCTAAAGTGAAAGGTCATGACCCAAGTTTAAATATACATCATCTCAAAATCCATGTCTATGTATGTGCATAATATGAAAGAAATCTGTCCATTAGTTTTTGACTTATAATGCTCACAGTACTGTCAAATGGCAATGAATGGGGTATTAAAAGGCGCGAAACCAAGAAAATGACAGAAGGTGGCGCTACCTGTCTCTTCCTCAGAAGGAAAAGCCATCCATTATTTTCAGTCAATTTGATTTTTGGACCAATCCATGCATCGCTTATAGAAAAATATTAATGATTTTGTGTATTTTTCACCATAGATGGCATTATTCAAGGTCAAGGCCACTCTCATAGGAAAGGTCATGACCCCAATTTATATATACATCTTCCCATAACCCATGTCTATGTATATGCATAATATGAAAGAAATCTGTCCATTAGTTTTTGACTTATGATGCTCACAGTACTCTTATGTGGCATTGATGGGTGTATTAAACGGCACAAAAACCAGAAGAGGATAACAGGTGGCGCCACCATTTTCCGGTACCTGACAACACTATCCAAGATCTTTAGTCAACTTGATTTTGGATCAATCCATGCAAGATTTCTTTTGTGAGATTTTCCCATAAAATGGAACTATTCAAGGCCAAGGTCACTCTCCTAGTAAAGGTAATGACCCCTTCCTCCTCTCACCCATATCTATGCACATGTCAAGTTTGGTATAGATCTGTAAAACATTTTTTGAATTATCGTGTCCAAATGAAATCTCTGTGGCGGCGGTGGCACGACCATCCTTAACCCATAGTATCCTGACCTTGTCTGGGGATACAACTAGCAATTTCTGGCACTGGAGATGCTGTAGTATCCCCAGACATATAAAGCATTCCTTATTCTAAAATGGGAAGGCATGGGATGAAAAGTACAGTCCAACCTGTCTGAAGGACCACCTATGAAATGCGGGCACCTGGCTATTACGACCACTAGATATCAGTCCCTTTTTGAAATTCTGTTGTATTATCTATAGACTAGACATTTCTTGGCACCGCAGGTGCCGGAGTATCCCCAGACATAGTAGGCCCCCCCCCTTTAAGAATATGCCCCCATTTTTAGCAGCATATACTGACACTTGGCATATTTATTGTTTCTTTCATCTATCAATCCACAATCTTGTTGAAGATGTTGGTCCTGTGACCTTGATCTTTTTAAAGATGTGTGCCGTGACCTTGACCTTTGACCTCATGACCCCAAAATCAATTGGAGTCTTGCTTTTCCAGTGGGACATATACAAGTCAAGTTTGAAATCTATACATAAATAAGCAGGAATTATCATGCTAAAAGTAATTTTTGGACATGGTCCTGTGACCTTCACCTTTGACCTTGTGACCTCAAAATCGATAGGGTTCTTCTTCTCTTGGCAGGTGAACTATATGTGCAAGATGAAAGATCTGAGATGAAATGTATCGCTGAAAATACATCCACATCTTTTTAAAGATGTGTCCTGTGACCTAGACCTTTGACCTCATGACCCCAAAATCAATTCGGGTCTTGCTTTTATCAATGGGACATATACAAGTCAAGTTTGAAATCCATACATCATTAAAAGGAGGAATTATCATCCAGAAACTAATTTTTGACAGATGGCTCCTGTGACCTTCACCTTTGACCCTGGACCTCAAAATTGATAGGGGTCTTCCATTCTTGGCAGGTGAACTATATGTGCAAGATGAAAGGTCTGAGATGAAATGTTTGGCTGAAAATGCATCCACAATCTTTTTAAAGAATTTCTGTGACCTTGACCTTTGACCTCATGACCCCAAAATCAATTTGGGTCTTGCTTTTCCAATGGGACATATACAAGTCAAGTTAGAAATCCATACATCAATAAAAACAGGAATTATCATCCAGAAACTAATTTTTGGACAGATGGCTCCTGTGACCTCCACCTTTGACCTTGTGACCTCAAAATTGATCGGGGTCTTCCTCTCTCGGCAGGTGAACTATATGTGCAAGATGAAAGATGGGATATGAAATGATTGGCTGAAAATGCACCCACATCTTCCTAAAGATGTGTCCTGTGACCTTGACCTTTGACCTCATGACCCCAAATTCAATTTGGATCTTGCTTTTCCAATGGGACATATACAAGTCAAGTTTGAAATCCATACATCAATAAAAACAGGAATTATCATCCAGAAACTAATTTTTGGACAGATGGCTCCTGTGACCTTCACCTTAGACCTTGTGACCTCAAGATTGATCGGGGTCTTCCTCTCTTGGCTGGTGAACTATATGTGCAAGATGAAAGATCTGAGATGAAATGTTCGGCTGAAAATGCACCCACATCTTTCTAAAGATGTTTCCTGTGAACTTGACCTTTGACCTCATGACCCCAAAATCAATTTGGATCTTGCTTTTCCAATGGGACATATACAAGTCAAGTTTGAAATCCATATATCAATAAACGAAGGAATTATCATCCAGAAACTAATTTTTGGACAGATGGCTCCTGTGACCTACATTTGACCTTGTGACCTCAAAATTGATAGGGTTCTTCCTCTCTTGGCAGGTGAACTATATGTGCAAGATGAAAGATCTAAGATGAAATGTTTGGCTGAAAATGCATCCACATCTTTCTAAAGATGTGTCCTGGGACCTTGACCTTTGACCTCATGACCCCCGAATCAATTTGAATCTTGCTTTTCAAATGGGACATATACAAGTCAAGTTTGAAATCCATACATCAATAAAAACAAGAATTATCATCCAGAAACTAATTTTTGGACAGATGGCTCCTGTGACCTTCACCTTTGACCTTGTGACCTCAAAATTGATCGGGGTCTTCCTCTCTTGGCAGGTGAACTATATGTGCAAGATGAAAGATCTGAGATGAAATGTTTGGCTGAAAATGCACCCACATCTTTCTAAAGATATGTCCTGTGACCTTGACCTTTGACCTCATGACCCCAAATTCAATTTGGATCTTGCTTTTCCAATGGGACATATACAAGTCAAGTTTGAAATCCATACATCAATAAAAACAGGAGTTATCATCCAGAAACTAATTTTTGGACAGATGGCTCCTGTGACCTTCACCTTTGACCTTGTGACCTCAAAATTGATAGGGGTCTTCCATTCTTGGCAGGTGAACTATATGTGCAAGATGAAAGATCTGTGATGAATTGTTTGGCTGAAAATGCATCCACAATCTATTAAAGATGTTTCCTGTGAACTTGACCTTTGACCTCATGACCCCAAAATCAATTCAGGTCTTGCTTTTCCAATAGGTCAAATACAAGTCAAGTTTGAAATCCATACATCAATAAAAGAAGGAATTATCATCAAGAAACTAATTTTTGGACAGATGGCTCCTGTGACCTTCACCTTTGACCTTGTGACCTCAAAATTGATAGGGGTCTTCTTCTATTGGCAGATGAACTATATGTGCAAGATGAAAGGTCTGAGATGAAATGTTTGGCTGAAAATGCATCCACAATCTTTTTATAGATGTGTCCTGTGACCTTGACCTTTGACCTCATGACCCCAAAATCAATTGGAGTCTTGCTTTTTCAATGGGACATATATAAGTCAAGTTTGAAATCAATACATCAATAAAAGCAGGAATTATCATCCACGAACTAATTTTTGGACAGATAGCTCCTGTGGCCTTGACCTTTGACCTTGTGACCCAAAAATTGATATGGATCATCCACTATTGGCAAGTGAGCTATATACTGAAGATGGAAGACCTGGGATGAAAGTTTGGCTTAAAATGCATCCACAGTATCTTTAAAGATGCCAGTCCAGTGACCTTGACCTTTGACCTCATGACCCTAGAACCTATAGGGTTCTTACTTTAGTGGTGGGCCATACATAAGTCATGTTTGAAATCCATATGGCTATCAACACTGGAGATATCATAAGAGGTGTGTGATTTGCACCATATATGGCAATATTCAAGGTCAAGGCCACTCTCATAGGAAAGGTCATGACCCCAATTTAAATAAACATCATCCCATAACCCATACCTATGTATATGCATAAAATAAAAGAAATCTGTCCATTAGTTTTTGACTTATAATGCTCATAGTACTGTTAGGTGGCAATTTTGGGGTATTAAACAGCACGAAAACAAGTAAAGGATAATAGGTGGCGCCACCAGTTTCTGGAACATGACAACCCTATCCATTATCTTCCATCAACTTGATTTTGGGATAAATCCATGCAAGATTTCTTGAGATATTAAAGAATTTGTGTGATTTTCCCCAAAATTGGACCTATTCAAGGTCAAGGACACTCTCCTAGTAAAGGTCATGACCTCATTTTAAATAGGCGTCGTCCTCTTACCCATATCTATACATATACCAAGTTTGGTAAAGTTCTGTGAAATATTTTTTGGGTTATCGCGCCAACAAGATTCATATGCGGCGGCGGCGGCGGCAGGACCGGTATGAAAACATAGTATCCCCCGACTTTGTCTGGGGATACAATAAAACCTGTGAAATTTGACCACCTGGCTATTACAGATTACAGGCAGTTTTTCCTGACCAAAGTAACAAATTACTAATTAATTGACCTGCCTAATGCGGGCACTCTTTGTGCTACTCACTGACCAGCACTGACCGGTTGGTTGATTGACCATGCGTGAAGTTTTGGTCACTTGCACCGCTGCTATTTGTTTTTACGTGTGCGTGTGTACACAGACTGGTGATTGTTAGGACCCTGGGCTGAACCTGGGCCTGGAGCCCCAGGCGGGCAATGTGACTGGCTCACACGACCTAGGAATCCACATAAATGGAGGTACCCCGAAGTCAATCTTTGATCTGTGCCTCTGTGATCTGTCTTTGATCTATTCAGTGAATTACATCAAATTACACAGATAAGAACATGTACATTTGTGTGCAATTGCAAAATACATATAACACAAAGATCGTTCCCTTCTGCAAATATGTTTTTATTTATAGTCATAAAGATGGTCTAATATGTATATTTCTGTCATACATGTCAGCTAGATTTGTACGGTTCCTGTTGTTCAGAACCTGTCAAATACGACCTCCTGTCTATTACGACCACTTTGCCCAGTCCCTTGGGTGGTCGCTTTAGTCAGGTTTGACTGTATTACTTAAAATGCATCTACAATTTTTTAAACATGTGGCTCTTGTGATCTTGACCTTTGACCTCATGACCCAAAAATCAATACGATTCTTGCTTTATTAATGGGCCATATTTAAGTCAAGTTTGAAACCCATATATAAAACCAAGCTGGAGTTATCAAAAGGAAATGCATTTTTGGATAGATTGCTCCTGTGACCTTCACCTTTGACCCTATAACCCAAAAATTGATATGGATCTTCCTCTATTGGTAGGTGAACCATATGTGCAAGGTTAAAGATCTAGGATGAACAGTTTGGCTTAAAATGCATCCATAACCTTTTCAAAGATGTGTGTCCTGTGACCTTGACCTTTGACCCCAAAATCACAGAATTCTTGCTATATTTATTTGCCATTTATAAGTCAAGTTTGAAACTCATATATCAATGCAAGCTGGAGTTATCATCAGGAAATAAATTTTTTGACAGATGTATAAACATGCAAACTTTAAGGCAGATATGTCAAACCATTGCTGAGATATGAGTGATTTTATCCCACAGCAGACAAACAGATGGACGCTGTGCAAAAATGGTTGCAGGTGGCACCTCCAGTTTTGTGTATGACACAGAGCTATGTGATATTTATACACATGCAAAATTTCAGGGGGATTAAGCAAACCAGTCCTGAGATATAAGCCTGGATGTCTGCAGCATAACATAAATGTAGGTGGCCCCAGCTGCCACAAAATCCAGAAAGCTATCCAAAATGTATAAACCTGCAAACTTTAAGGCAGATAAGTAAAACCAGTGCCAAGATATGAATGATTTTATCCCACGGCAGACAAACAGACAGACAGTGTGCAAAAATGGTTGCAGGTGGTGCCACCAGTTCTGCGTATGATAAAGAGCTATGTGTCATCCACACACATGCAAAATTTCAAAAGGATATGTCAAACCAGTCTTGAGATAAAAGCCTGGATGTCTGCAGCATAAACATAAATGTAGGTGGCGCCAGCTGCCACAAAATCCAGAAAGCTGTCCAAAATGTATAAACCTGCAAAATTTCAGGTGGATAAGTCCCTTCAATGCAGAACAAGGGACCCATGGGTCACGGCGCTCAGCTGATCGTGATTGGACTATAAATGTTTTTCCACTGTGATACTATATCGAGTCGATAAAGCTTATGAATATCATGTACATGTTGGGCTATTATAAAGGAATGTAATGTAATATGTGAGTAAATGATAAATGAAATTACCTGACTGATGGATTAATAGAGTCAAATAAAGTGGTTTATTTTTTATTTATTTAGGAGGGGTTGAAAATTGTGATATATTTGAGCAAATATGAATGCAATGACAGCAGTAATAAGCAGTAGTAGATGACAAGGCTATTTGTTGAAGGATCTAAAGTGTATGGTAGTCTGCAAGCGTTCAATTTGACAGATATGATGTTATGATTAACTATGCTGATGAAGTGATTTATGAATATGTGACTGTATGACACAATATCTCTTTAGTCTTGACAAGGTACATTATTGTGATGCCCACTATGTCTACAAATTACACAATATTGACATAATTTCTGGCATGTACATAGGTACCTATGGACGAATAGTTATACAAAATATTAAAGTATGAATATATCTGATTCATCTTGTTCTTGCTTACTGAGGCTGACTTTGGGATGGGGTTCGGAGAAGGGAAAAGTGAGGGCAGCACGAAGGTGGATGTAGAAATATTCTATTGTAATGTTTTTCATTTATATAAGAATATGAAAAGCTAAGAGGAAAGGGGCCCTCCTACTTGGTTATAGTAAAGTTCTAAAAATATGATTGCAAACTAATACTCTGACAAGACTGTCATGAAGAAAAACAGTAAAAAGTTTTGAGATACTGTGTTGCATACGAAAATTTACAGATGGACAGGCAAGTGGACAGAATGGACTAATACCTTTATTTCACTTTCAAGAGAATAATGCATTTAAGTTTATATATAATCCTATTTTTTTAAGCAGATCCACTTTTTCCATTAAGAAGTTTTTATCTGTATCATTTTTTTATTTACAGGTTTATAAATTTTTAATTAAAAAACCTGAAAATATAAGTTAAAATATTAGAATTGTTGCAAAAGTTGCAATCATTATATATACAGAGTAAAAAAATGGGTCATATTATGCATACACATATATTTTATTATTTTTAAATCATAAATGTTTTAACTGATTTTAAAAGAAAATAATGCCACAACATGGCATCTACAAGAATATTCCTTGAATCACTATTAAAAAGTTTTGCATATTGGAGTTTTCAGGACATGCTTAATTTTATTCACCAAAATAAAATAAAAGTAAATTTGACAAAATAAAACATCTTTTCAAATAAAGTATACACACTGTTGGTTGAATGAGGGACAAACAATATCATTGTGCTAATTACTATCCCAGTTTTAATTAATTACTGGAATTAATAGTCAATTTCACACCTGGTGAATTTTTTACTCTTCTGAAGTAAGGAATTACTTATCTCATGAACATGCAGACTTTCACAGCAATACACCACTTTGTGGACACAATTAAATGTACACTTTAATCATTGTAACCCTGGTGGTTCAATACAAAATCTAAAATGTAGCATATCCAAGAATAAAATAAAATACAGAAAAATTATAACATTCATCTAGTTTATGCACCAGCTGGGGGGGGGGGATGAGTGCAGGGCGAGGGGAAGCCTGCTAGTAGTGGCCAAGCTGGGCCAAGGTAAGCTGCCTGGGGTGGGTTACATAATGCAAGTGAAGGCTGTACTACTAGGTGGGCTAGATGTAAACAACACTTGACATGGTATGTGAAAACATGAATAAAAGCTATTTATTCCAATCAATTTTTTGAAAGTTCAGATTTTAAAAGATTAAATCCTTATGCATATATGCTGGGAAAATTAAATCAACAGTGCCAAAGTTGGACAAAATTTAAGGTATTGTTTTTTTATTTATGCTAATAACTTGAAAAATTTGCAAAATTCAGATCTAATTTTGGGTAAACAATTGAATTTTGATTAAATAAAGTTATATTCCTGAAAAAAGGTCTCTAGGTTCAGCAATTCTCATGTGAGTAAATATATTTCCTGATTTTTTAAAAAATTGCATTATGTTTTGGCCCATAACTTCAAAATAATACTCAATACTGACCTAATTTTTGGTATGTTCATAGAAAATGTATAAAAGAATGTGAATACTAAATACGATCAAAAACAGATCAGTGGTTTTGATATTAGGCAGCCTTGAAGTGTAACAATGGCTTTTTTTATGGAAAACGGAGTTTTTTTCCTTAATATCTCGAAGGAACAAAGTCCTAATGACCCAATTTTCGGTATGGTGGGAGATTTTGGG
Organism: Sipunculus nudus; assembly: GCA_026874595.1. Lineage (NCBI taxonomy): Eukaryota > Metazoa > Annelida > Sipuncula > Golfingiida > Sipunculidae > Sipunculus > Sipunculus nudus. Next base: position 10,321,957 of record CM049317.1, read on the forward strand.
GACATCTAAAATTATGTCAACAGCCTGGGGAGCATAGAGATGTGCACTGAATGACCTACAGTCATCAAAGTGGACTGCTTGACAATGTAAGGGAATACAACAAGAGCCTCCAAAAAAATTCAATAACTAGCCTAATTTTGCAGCTTTTATTTTCAAATTTCAGATTTTAACAGATTAAATCCTTATGTATACATGGTGTGAAAATTAAATCCACAGTACTTACAGGAAAAAAACGTGCCATGGCCAAAGTTGGGCAAAATTTAAGGTACCAATTTTATATTTTTGCCAATATTTAAAAAAATTTAACAGATTTTGATCTAATTTTTGGTATACAATTAAATTTTGATTAATTAAAGTTGTATTACTGGAAAAAAGTCCCTACCTTTAACACTTTGGGTCTTAAGTGACAAAATATCTTCCTGATTTTTTTAAAAAGTGCATTATGTTTGGGCCAATAACTTTTTTAAATTATATAATACTGACTTAATATCTGGCATGTACATAGGAACTATATAGAGGAATATTTATGGTAAATATGAAGAAAACCAGATGAGTGGTTTTGATATTAGGCAGTCCTGAAGTGTGAAAATAGATTTCTAATAAAAAATTGAGGTTTTTCCTTAATATCTCAAAGGAACAAAGTCCTATTGACCCAATTTTTGGCATGGTAGGAGATTATGGGGTCATCTAACTGTATGCCAAAATTCAGATTCGTAGGTCAAACGGTGTCGAAACGTGCCAGTCTTATGGACGGACATCCAGACGGACGGACGGACCGACAGACAGACGGATGGACGACAGACAATGGACCATGACTATAGCTCAGATGACTTATAGTCAGCTGAGCTAAAAATGACTGATTTTATCCTAAAGCAGATGAACAGATGGATACACATGCAAAATTTCAAAAGGATATGTCAAACCAGTCTTGAGATATAAGCCTGTATGTCTGCAGCCTTAACGTGAATGTAGGTGGTGCCACCTGTCATAAAATCAAGAAAGCCATCAAGGATGTATACACATGCAAAATTTCAGGTGGATAAGTCCCTTCAATGCAGAAATATGACTGATTTTATCCCAAAGCAGATGAACAGATGGATGCTGTCCATGAATGATTGCAGGTGGCGCCATCATTTTTAGTGTATGTTATAAAGCTATCAAAGCGCTACATATGTGCAAAATATTTAGCCTGATTGGTTGAACAGTTCCCAAGATATGTGGGTTTATGTCTAGAAACAGACGCACAAATGGATGCTGGCAGAGAGGAAAGGTCAGAGGTCAACCAAAAATGAGGGTGCAGCAGTTGACATGTGACACGATCAAAATTGTGTATTTTATTAAATCCTGCCCAGTTGTTACGGAGGAGTTCTCTGGAAACCTATGGGGTGGCGGTGGCGTGCACCTGAAAACATAGTATCCACAAAACTCTGTTTTGGCGGATACAATTATCATCTGGAAACCTAATTTTTGGACAAATGACTCCTCTGCCCTTTACCTTTGACCAGGTAGGTATCCTCCTCTATTGGTGGGTGAACTATATATGCAAGATGAGAGGTCTGAGTTGAAATTTTGGCTGAAAATGCATCAACAGTCTTATTAAAGATATGTCCTGTGACCTTGACCTTTGACCTTATGACCCCAAAATCAATTTGAGTCTTGCTTTTTCAATTGGACATACATAAGTTTGAAATCCATACATCGTTAAAAGCTTAAATTATCATACAGAAACTAATTTTTTGACAATCTTGAGGGTATTAAAAGGCGTGAAAACAAGAAAAGGATAATATATATAGGTGGCACCTCCAGTTTCCAGCACATCACTTGTCTATCCAAGATCTTCAGTGACCTTGATTTTTGGACCAATCCATGCAAGATTTCTTGAGATATTTAAGAATTTATGTTATTTTCAGCAAAAATGGACCTATTCAAGGTCAAGGTCACTCTCCTAGCAAAGGTCATGACCCCATTTTAAATAGGCTTCGTCCTCTCACCTATATCTATACACATGTAAAGTTAGATAAAGATATAAAAAAAAATACTTTTTTAGTGTATCCAGCTCACAAGATTTTTCTGCAAAGAGTAGTATACTGACTTAGTCTTGGGATACAAATGTTTACATATATATATATATATATATATATATATATATATATATATATATATATATATATTTATATACCTTCTTTGCATCTGTGTGACACATGACAAATATACATATAATTAATGACATATTTCAAATGTTTTAAAATTAATTAAAGTTTTAGAAAATAAGGTATAATGTTTCAAGTATAAGTTAATTAATTCTTAAACAGGTTCAGATATTATATTTGATAGTAAACTCATAAATGGAACCAAAGTCTATAATACTATTTATTAATATATTTCATTTGCAAAATACAAATATTATTCTTTGTTATTAGAAGTGGGGGGTGGGGGGGGGGGGGTGATTACATTGACCATCCCCTCTTGCCAAAAAGTGTGTGTGTTTGTGGGTGTGGGGGGTATATTTATAACCCCCCCCCCCCCTCCCTGTATATTAAGACCCTTGTACCCTGTAACAGGAACAGGTGCACATGCACTTGATATGTGTTTCAGTTTTGCTTATTGATACTATGTTTTCAGCTGCACGCCGCCGCCGCCGCCGCGTAGGTTTCCGGAGAACTCCTCCGTAACCGCTGGGCGGAATTTTACGAAACCCGGGATTATGTTCGGGTCACATGTGAACTGCTGCGCCCCGATTTTGTTTTGACCTCTGACCTTTCCTCTGCGCTCTGCGTCCGTTTGTGCGTCTGTTTCCACACATAAACCCACATATCTCGGGAACCGTTTGACGGATCAGGAAAATTTTTTTGCACAAATGTAGCCCTTGGAGAGCTTTATAACATACACAAAAATGGTGGCGCCACCTGCAACCATGTTTGCACAGTGTCCATCTGTTCGTCTGCCTTGGGTTAAAATCACTCATATCTCTGCAGTGACTTGACTAATTCACCTGAAATTTGGCATGCGTATGCATCCTGGTTAGCTTTTCTGATTTTGTGACAGGTGACACCACCTACATTCACGTTTACGCTGCAGACATCCAAGCTCATATCTCGGGAACCGTTTGACCGATCAGGAAAATTTTTTTGCACAAATGTAGCCCTTGGAGAGCTTTATAACATACACAAAAAATGGTGGCACCACCTGCAACCATGTTTGCACAGTGTCCATCTGTTTGTCTGCCTTGGGTTAAAATCACTCATATCCCTGCAGTGACTTGACTAATTCACCTGAAATTTGGCATGCGTATACATCCTGGTTAGCTTTTCTGATTTTGTGACAGGTGGCGCCACCTACATTCACGTTCACGCTGCAGACAACCAAGCTCATATCTCGGGAACCGTTTGACCGATCAGGAAAATTTTTTTGCACAAATTTGGCCCTTGGAGAGCTTTTTAACATACGCAAAACTGGTGGCGCCACCTGCAGCCATTTGTGCACAGCTCCTGTCTGTTTGTCTGCCATGGGATAAAATCACTCATATCTCGGCAGTAGTATGACATATCTGGCTAAAATTTTGCAGGTTTATACATCCCCGACAGCTCTCTTGATTTTATGACAGGTGGAGCCACCTGCATGCTAGTTTATGCAGCAGACATCCAAGCTCAAATCTTGGGAACCGTTTGACCGATTGGGCCAAAGTTTTGCATGTGTATAGTTCTCACATAGCTCTTTATCATACGCAAAACTGGTGCCGTCACCTGCAACCATTTTTGCTCAGTGTCCATCTGATTGTCTGCCACGGGCTAAAATCACTCATATACATGTAGTGGTTTGACTTATCTGCCTTAAATTTTGCATATGTATACAACTGGGACAGCTTTCTGGATTTTGTGGTAGGGGGGGGCAACCTTCATACACAATTTGGCTGCAGACATCCCTGCTAATATGCAACACTTCACTCTATTTCCCCTTGCTACTAAATCCATGCCTCATTTCACCCGTTCCACTCTGATTTAGGCGGATACACGTAGTCGCTTGTCGACTACCCGTATTCTAGTTCCATTTGAAGTTTCCACCCCTCTATTAAAATATGCTAAATTTTTCGGCTTATGTTAACTATATTTTAATAATGGTTCCTCCAATAGAAGATGGCTTTTTCATTTGTTTTTCATGGTTGGTCCTCCCCCCCCCCCCCAACCCCCCAAATCCGGAATCCGCCCCCTATCATTGGACACTCTTCCTCTGACCTCAAACCGGTCATTCACCTCGGAGGTCAGTCACGCGGAAAAAAATAACAATAACTGTTTGTTTACTGGTGCTTAAAGCCCTTGCGCGCTTGAGTAATTACAAGCTTGAGTTCAGCCGTGGCATTTCTTTGTTTAACGGCTGATGCCAGCCGACACGTGATTAGGAAGGGGCTAGGAAGCTCTTTTTGTTCATTTTTAACAGCCGATTAACTGATTTTTGGTCATATTATTTTCCGTCATCCGCACTGAAGCTATACATAACAAGTGAATATATATCACACCCGTAAGAAAATTAAATTAACGCAGTTAAAATATGCAACTTGTATCCTGTTTTGGTTTCCACGGCCTGAGCTATTGTTCAGTATTGTATTATCGCTCGGATTAGCAGCAGCCTGTCAAACGCTGGACCAAAGCCAAAGGTGAACTGACGTTTTAAGAAAACATTCCAACAAGTTTCAGAACTAAACTCACCTCATTTCACCCATCTGGATATTACATGCGACTTCTTGAAAATTCTGGGTAGAACTGACTCAGTAGTACATGCATTTGACTTCATACATGTAGCGGACTCGGAGGTTAGCCAGGCTAAGAATAGTTAACTAGTGAACTATATATAGCCATTGTGCAGTATGGATCTAGCACACGCATTGACGCAACATGGTACATTTCCATTGGTCATAAAGTCAAAATTATGTGAATGGCAAGGCCTGGTAGGCTTTGTGTATGTGTTAACAATTTTCTTAACCAAAGTTGACCCTGTTAGTCAGTTAATTTTTTTTATCTTTGGCCTAACGAAGACATAATAATTGTGAGAATGGTTGTTTTGGCCTATTTTGGACTTCAAGTTGTGATGGTCATTTGGGATTCACTGCGTTCGGGCCAGAAATGTGTGAAAATGACACGCCCCCTTTTTTCCTGGCTTTTGTTTTGAAATGTAAATGTGTAATTATGCAACACACTCTCTAGGGAAAATTGTTTTGATATCAGATTTGAGCAAGAGTTTCAAAAGAGGTCCAACCCTCAGGCTTCTAACAGATATAATATCGGCACGTTTTAATACTGTCGGTCACTTGTCCTTCAGTTGTTGTGTTCCTGGGTCAAGGTCCAGCCTTGACCGAATATCACTTCAAGGGGCGGACCATTTGGTATCAGGTTACGGGTGTGTGTGTGTGTGTGTGTGTGGGGGGGGGGTTCAGTTTGTTCGTATCAAGCGAGGAATAAAATGCTGGAGCCATAGGGTTTATATGTAGAAATCCATGTTAAAATTATTTGTCATTACAAATTATGCTCATTCGGTGCTTTTAATTCTAGGTCATTAGATATGTATATATATATATATATATATAAATATATATATATATATATATATATATATATATATATATATAACAGGGTTGGGTTCTATTACAGTGGTTGTATTACCATTATTATTACTATTACTTCTTAATCGATCTAATATTTATTACTATTACTACATTTTTTTCATCTATTACTATATTACTATTACTATTAATTGGCTTTTATTACTATAACTATTATTATGACTTTACTTTTAAATGGTGATATTTGCATATGCTGATCTTGCCCTCTACATTATCCCATCCCATTCCCTGTTTGTGAAATTTTAATTCACCTTTTTTAATTGTAATTCTTGTAATTTTCGTCCTTAATTAAAAATGGAAATTAAAAAGATTTAAATCCTTTTGTATAAATAAGATTTCTATATAGCAATTAATCCTCACAATTAGCCTTAGAATTAAGTTCAGAATTATGTCCAGCAATAGTTCGAGATAAGTACAACATAACCCAGCTCCGGCAGGTTCATATTCAGAATAGTTAGAGACACTTTTTTACATTTAAGTATACATTTCACACAATGTTCAACAGATAATTAAATAAACAACTTCATGTTAAGAATGATAATAAAAGAGAGTAAGTTTTGAAGAATCCTGAAACATAACTAGATGTGTCGGAACGACACGAATGCCCCCGCCTGGGGCAAATTAGAAACATTTGTAAAATTTTGTAAAATTTTTTAAGTTCAGGAGGTGTCATATGGTCAAAATTATGTCAACAAGGGCAAAATGCAATCACGATCTGTAACGAGTCATTATTAAGCAACACACCTAAAATCAGGCCAGTATCTGCAGGCATTGTGAGAAAAAGTCCATACATGTGCATTTTTCATAAAAATTTCTGTCTTTCATGAAATATTCTATGTTCCGTAAAATGGTCAAAAGTAGGTCAACTGGGACGAAACGCGGACTCGACCTGTAACTGGTCATTATCTACCCACACATAAAAAATCAGGCCAATATCTGCAGGCATTGCGAAAAAAAGTCCGTACATGAGTATTTGTCATTAAATTTCTAGTTTTCATGAAATTTTTAAAGTTTAGGAGCCGTTAAATGGTCAAAAGTAGGTCAACTTGGACAAAACGCGAACTTGATCTGTAACTGGTCATTATCTGCCCACACACCAAAAATCAGGCCAATATCTGCAGGCATTGCGAAAAAAAGTCCGTACATGTGTATTTGTCATTAAATTTTCTATTTTTCATGAAATTTTCTAAGTTTAGGAGCCGTAAAACGGTCAAAAGTAGGTCAACCGGGACGAAACGCGAACTCGATCTGTAACTGGTCATTTTCTGCCAACACACGAAAAATCAGGCCAATATCTGCAGGCATTGCGAAAAAAAGTCCGTACATATGTATTTGTCATGAAAATTTCTATTTTTCATGAAATTTTCTAAGTTTAGGAGCCGTAAAACGGTCAAAAGTAGGTCAACCGGGACGAAACGCGAACTCGGTCTGTAACTGGTCATTATCTGCCAACACACCACAAATCAGGCCAATATCTGCAGGCATTGCGAAAAAAAGTCTGTACAACTGTTTGATTTCGGAATGACGGAATGACGGAATGACGGAAGGACGGAAGGACGGAACAACGGACATGGGTAAAACTAAATGCCCCGGCCACTTTGTGGCGGGGGAATAAAAATATTAAAGGAATGTTTGGTGCCATTTATTGTCACTAAATATGATAACTTCCTGTTCAACATAGCATGATCCATGTAATATATATCTATATCTGTATATCTTTTAATTATAGGACAAGCAATATGCAAATAATCCTTGCTTTAAGCATTTAAATTCAAACTACTAGTATTCATGTTCATTAAAACACATGTAAAAGTCGCGTGGATTTCGTGTATACCACAAATGTATTAAATCTCTTTTGATAAGTCTATTTCAATGCATCTTGAGTAGGGGTTATTTACATATAAAAAACAGATTTTCAAACACAGTCAACAAAATTTGTTCAAGCCATAGTACTTAGACTGCAATACCTCATGGTTAGTAGAAACAAGACCTGATTCACTGTCTGTGGTGTTCCACACATAATCTGTCAACTGGCGAAGAACTACTGCAATGTTTACTGACGAAGCCTATTTAATGAATTTTCAAACAACTCCGGGCTTTATCTAACTGGTTATCATCTCAAGCCAGCGCCCTGTGACCACTGGACCATGAAAGCAACTATAGCATAAACTAATCACACTATAACTACAGCCTTTTCCTGTGTTTTAATATAATCATACAAACGCTTCATCCCTTACCTGTTTTAGACCAGGGTTGTAACAGTTAAAGTAAAAGCTATTATCCGATAACTTAGGGTTCTTTTACTATAAGTATTACTATAAAATGTTAAAATGTATTGTCTATTACTATCACCTTTACATATTACTTTTAACCCATCCCTGATATATATGTGTGCGTGTGTGTGCATGTGTGTTACACCCTTTGCTCGTGCATTCGACTGTTTAATGACTGTTTAAAAGTTATTTAAGCATTTTATCAAATGTTATTTAAAGATTAATATTTATTCAAAACAGATGTTTGTCTGTTCTTACTCTTGATGTATGTATAATTTATTATTTGGAAAATGGAAAACAATCACTTAACGGTCTGTATAGGTTGTGGGTCAGTGGATTCAATGTGGGTTCTGTGATCTAGTTTGACGCCAATTTGTCTACTCACACTGGAGTTATCATCAGGAAACAAATATGTGGACAAATGGCAACTGTATAGCTTGACATTGTGACCCCAAAATCAATAAGGTTAGCTATATATGGAAGATGAAAGGTTTGGGATGAAACGTTTGGCTTGAATATATATCAAGTTTACAACTAATATGTCAATCAAAACTGGAGTTATCATCTGGGAACGAACTTGACGAACATACAGAAAGACGAAGAGACAGACAAACAGACGAACGGAAAGGGTGATAATCATAGGGCATTAATTATTAGTTTTGTATCAAATTTTTAATTATTCTAGAGGTTACTTACGAGCCACATAGCTGGGAGGATATGGGTTCGCACACTTATTTCAGGTTTCCAAGGGGATTTTTATAAACCTACCATGGATATTCAGTTACAAGTTTCTTGGATTAGCGGTTACGATTTGTGCCCTACTATCAGACGGCCGGACGACTGTACGGATGACGGACAATGCGCCATTCCCATGTCTTAGTTGACATTCAGTCAGCTGAGCTAAAATTGTCAAAATGGAAATATATATATATATATATATATATATATATATATATGTGTGTGTGTGTGTGTGTGTGTGTGTACATATATGTGTATGTATGTATATCTGATGTGTGGGTTATACTAAAGTAAGCTCCTGAAAAAGGGAACCCTTTACATGGCGAAACAATGATTAAAATGAAAATTGCGAAAAATTCAGCCTCGCGAATATGAAGCCAAAAACAGTAAAAACTTGACATTTCTTGGCACCGCAGGTGCTAGCGTATCCCCAGACATAGTACGCCCCCCCCCCCCCTTTAAGAATAGGCCCCCATTTTTAGCAGCATATACTGACTCTTGGTATGCAATTATTGTTTCTTCCATCTATCAATCCAAAATCTTTTTGAAGATGTTGGTCCTGTGACCTTGACCTTTTGGCAAATCACAGATGGCTAGTGTGGACTTGACCTTTGACCTTGTGACCCCAAAATTGATATTGATCATCCACTTTTATATATAAATCAATAGAGGTCCAGATTTATTGATGGGCCATATATAAGTCAGGTTTGAAATCCATATATTAATCCAAGCTTGAATTATCATCTCGGGAAGTTTTTTGGATTTGGAAAATTTTTGAACAGATGGCTCCTGTGACCTTCACCTTTGACCTTGTGACCTCACAATTGACAGGCGTCTTCCTCTATTGGCAGGGGAACTGTATGTGCAAGATGAAATGTCTGAGATAAAATGTTTGGCTGAAAATGCATCCACAATCTTTTTAAAGATGTGTCCATTGACCTTGACCTTTGACCTCATGACCCCAAAATCAATTCAGGTCTTGCTTTTCCAATGGGACATATACAAGTCAAGTTTAAAATCTATTCATCAATAAAAGCAGGAATTATCATCAAGACACTAACTTTTTGGACAGATGGCTCCTGTGACCTTCACCTTTGACCTTGTGACCTCAATATTGATAGGGGTTTTCTTCTATTGGCAGATGAACTATATGTGCAAGATGAAAGGTCTGAAATGAAATGTTTGGCTGAAAATGCATCAACAATCTTTTTAAAGATGAGTCCTGTGACCTTGACCTTTGACCTCATGACCCCAAAATCAATTCGAGTCTTGCTTTTTCAATTGGATATATATAAGTCATGTTTGAAATCAAAACATCAATAAAAGCAGGAATTATCATCCAGAAACTATTTTTTTGACAGATAGCTCCTGTGGCCTTGACCTTTGACCTTGTGACCCCAAAACTGATATGGATCATCCACTATTGGCAAGTGAGCTATATATTCAAGATGAAAGACCTGGGATGAAAGTTTGGCTTAAAATGCATCCACAGTATCTTTTAAGATGCGAGTCCAGTGACCTTGACCTTTGACCTCATGACCCTAGAACCTATAGGGTTCTTACTTTAGTGGTTGGCCATACATAAGTCGCGTTTGAAATCCATATGGCTATCAACACTGGAGATATCATAAGAGGTGTGTGATTTTCACCAAATATGGATACATAAAAGGTCAAGGCCACTCTCATGGTAAAGGTCATGACCCAAATGTAAATAGACCTCATCCCATATAAACCCATCTCTCTACATGTGCATAATATGAAAGACATCTGTCCATTAGTTTTTGACTTATAATGCTTACAGTACTGTCAAGTGGCAATTAAGGGGATATTAAAAGGCGTAAAAACAAGAAAAGGATAATAGGTGGCGCCACCAGTTTCCGGTATATCACAAGGCTATCCAAGATCTTCGGTCACCTTGATTTTTGGACCAGTCCATGCAAGCTTACTTGAGATATTTAAGAATTTGTGTTATTTTCAGCAAAAATGGACCTATTCAAGGTCAAGGTCACTCTCCTAGCATAGGTCATGATCCTATTTTTAAAGGCTTCGTCCCCTTACCTATATCTATACAAATGTAAAGTTTGAAAAAGATCAGTGAAATATTTTTTGAGTTATCCCGCTCACAAGGTTTCACAGCGGCGGCGGCGGCGGCGGGAACGTCGTGAAACCATAGTATCCCGACTTTGTCTGGGGATACAATAATTTTTATTACTGCGTTCGGTACTTTTTTCATTGTGTTACAGTTTTCTTGTTGGTACAATGAGGTCATCGAGCAGAAATTCAGACGGACGTTTGATTAGGGCGGACGTTTGATTAGATGGTCTGTCTCGCCTATACTTGGGACGTTCCGATTTCCTAGATTTAGTCTAAGTCGTGTCTGTTTAGAAACGGTAGCAGCTTTCACTTTCAGACTTTCACTAAATCCAACCTGTTCATGTGTACATCAGAAACCTTATTTATACAGTAGACCAGTTTCAGTTCCGTCTTACAAGGGTTACACAAATGCTCTACCCCTGTAATTACCGGAGGAACACCCTATGACATCTTGGCTACCAGGGGAGATTCAGAATACTGTAGACGTGCAGTATCTGTCCCACCGGGCTCGGATCGAGCCTCTCCGATCCTTCTTAGCTTCTGCCTTGCAGAAGCTGAGATTATAGGGACCAGGAAATCCTGGACATCCACATTCTGGTTCGTATAGATATATATATTTCATGTAATATCAGTCAGGGCATGTATCTTTGTGGGATCTTGTAGTTCTTCTAAATAAATAATTTTAGCCATATCTCTTTGTCTTATAGCTCGAATGCCAGAGGATGCATGGAAACGATTATTTAATATATCCACCACGCTACCATTAAGTAATATTATAGCTGGACCCCAATCTAGTTTCACAAGTTACAAAATATAACAAAAATAACTGTATGTAGAAACGATATCACAATACACAATATGCTATTTGTCGCATCGCGGTATACCGATATATCGATAATATCCACATTTGTTATTATCATGGCATTATACAAACAACAAAGTCAAAATAATGCATATAGCCTCTAAAGCTTATTTTCAAATAATGATTTGATCAAATGAAGTCATTTTACATGAGAAAATATACCTGTGTCCGGCTTGCAATTCCATTTTAAACGGCCCAGACGTCTAGATCCGGCGAGTGGCCTATATGCACTCGTACTCACAGACCAACAAAGCCTCATCTTCCCGCAGGAACCCGGATGCCAACGATAAATCCCTCCTGTGCATATGACTTCGACATCATTTACGGACGTCTACGATGAGGGTAATCTTAATATTCCTCATGAATAATTAATTAGATGGCGAGGGCGAGGTTAGTAGGGAATAACAGTGAACACGTGCTCACCCTCCATGTCTGTGTATAGCGATCAAGACCTGTCAGTTGTTCCATTAGTCCACTTCAAATTATATTCTGTGGATGCTTACAAACAAATATTGTTTAAAGCATCTGGAAACAAGTATAAATCCAAAGGAATCCGCTGCTATGAGTTCAGTGTGAACTGAGTTGTAAAGAAGGTACTTTCCAGTGACTCTTAACATGATATATTGAAGCAAGGATTGTAAGAAGGGGGTAATGTAGCAAGGATCAGGTTTATTGCCCCAGTTGTGACGGACTCAATTCACTCAGTCCCCCCCCCCCCCCCCCCCCCCCCCCGCCCCCCGCAGTACAGCCATGATCAGTCGCCTTGGGCAGGTATCAGTTACCAGTACTGTGTGACTGGGCAGAGAGCTGACGTCAACATATACTGTACCCTACCCCAGCCTATGGTAAACAGACCTCAATCTAAGCTGAATCTAGTAACTGATATACATATATACATACATATATATGTGTATCTATATGTGTGTTAGTGTGTATATCTTATGTGTGGGTTATACTAAAGAAAGACCCTGAAAAAGGGAACCCATTACATGGCGAAACAATGATAAAATGAAAATCGCGAAAAATCAGCCTCGCGAAAGTGAAGTAAAAATATTGATAAATGATTTTTAGGACTGTGTTCGGTACTTATATTTCATTGTGTGGCAGTTTTCTTGTTTGTACAATTTAGTCATCGAGCAGAAAAAATTTAAGATTCCCCAGGCGGATCTTTGATCACGTTGTCTGTCTCGCCTACTTGGGACGATCCTGTTTCCTAGAATTCGTCTGAGGCGTGTCTGTATAGACACATTGGCAGCTTTCACTTTCAAACTTCCACTCAATCCAACTTATTCATGTATACAAAAAAAACTTATTAATGCAACAGCAGACCAGTTTCAGTTCTGTATTTCAAGTTACAAAATATAAAAAAAATAACATTATGTAGAAACGATATCACAATACACAATATACGATTCGTCGTATCGCGATATACCAATATATCGATAATATCCACACGTTTTCTTGACCTGAAGACCACTTCATTGCTTTTTCATTAGTTTCCCTGGGTAAGACCCCCCCCCCCCCCCCAAAAAAAAAATCCTGAATCCGTTCCTTGCCATTGGAAAACCTGAAGTCAACCTGGCCATTCACCCCTGAGGTCAGTCATGTGGTAAAATAGCAATAACTGATTGTTTACTCGATCACGCTTAAAGCCCCTGCACGCTTGAGTAACGTTAATTACAAGCTCCAGTTTAGCCGTTGCTTTATGCTAACAGGAAGAATCTATGATCTAGGGCTTCATTCCTTTATAATCAACCACTTATTAACTGAATTATGTGTAAATTTTGTCACGTTTATTTTCCGTTATTCTCACTGCTGCTAGTGAATTTATATCACATCCGTCATAAAATTAACGCCGTTAAAGTATGTTACTTGTATCCTTTTTCGTGTTCCACGGCATTAACTAATGTTCAATATTATATTAACGCTCGAACAAGCAGCAACCTGTCAAACGCTTAACAAAGGTTAATTGACGTTTTAAGAAACATCCTAACAAGTTTGATAACTAAACTCACCATACATCACCCATCTGAATATATAGCGACTTCTTGAGAATTACGGGTAAAACCGACTTAGTAGTATAATTGTGACTTCACACAACAAATAGCGGTGGTTAGCCAGGCTAAGGAAAGTAAACTAGTGAAACACTGTATGGCCATATGTTTGTTAAGTATATGGGTCTAGCCGACGCATTGACCCAACCTGGTACATTTCCATTGGTCACACAGTCAAAATTATTTATGTTATTGTGAATGGCTGGACCTGGTTTGCTTTGTGCTAAGCATTTTTTCAACAAAAGTTGACCGTGTTGGTCAGTTATTTTTTCTATCTGTGGCCAACCGAAGACATCTTGAGAATGCTAGTTTTTGACTGCTCGGACTTCATGCATGTTGTGATGGTCATTTGGGATTCACTGTATTCGGACCAGAAATGTGTGAAAATGACACGCCCCCCTTTTTTCTGGCTTTTGTTAAAAAAGGAAATGTGTAATTATGCAACACACTTTCCAGGGAAAATTTTTGTGATATCAGATTTGAGTAACAGTTTCAAAAGAGGTCCAAACCTCAGGCTTTTTTTACAGATATTACATTGGCACGTTTTAATACTGTCCGGTCACGTGTCCTTCAGTTGTTGTGTTCCTGGGTCAAGGTCCAGCCTTGACCGAATATCACTTCAAGGGGCGGACTATTTGGTATCCGGTTACGGGTGGGGTGGGGATGCGGGTAGGGGTTCAGTTTGTTCGAATCAATCGAGGGATAAAATGCTGGTACCGTAGGGTGTTTCATGTAAAAATTCATGGTAAAATTATTTATGTCATTATAACTTCCGCTAATAAGAGTGTTTTTAATTCAAGAAAATTATTATTATTATTATTATTATTATTATTATTATTATTATATATATATATATATATATACATATATATATATATATATATATATATATATATATATATATATATATATATATATATATATACCTTTTGATCATGCATTTCGAGCATCCCCCCTTCTGAATCAATGACAATTTAATGGTTAGTTAAGCATTTTATCAATTGTTATTTAATGGTTATTATTTATTCAAAATAGATGTCTTTCTGTTCTTACTTTTTGTGTACGTATGATGTATAATCTGATAATTAGAAAACAACCAATTAATTGTCTCTATAGGTTGTGGGTCAGTGGAGCATTGAAAATATCAGTTTCAAGACCACACAAAGTATAAAAAAGCATTAAGTTAATCATTAACTGTCATACAAAGTTGACCGTTTTTCCGAAAACAGTCCGTGAAATGCGTATTAATAAGATGGCCATGTAACCCCCCCCCCCCACACACACACAATCACATGGGTATGTAAACATATGTGGTAGCAAAACTTTACTTAAAGATTTGGTTCAAAACATTTCATTCAAAAGTATTGGATTATAAAAATTTTAATGTGTATAGTCTTTAAAAGAAAGATTTTTTTCATAGACACGATGTGTAAAATAATTTTATTCATGTACATTGCAAATTAAATAGCTTATAAAATCATAACTTTTTAGCATAGCATCCCTATTAAAAATGGCAAGGGGTTTGAACGTTTACTCTTATTTAACATGATTTCCTGTATCTGCTACAGGTATGCTGGAATAAATGATTTTTATAGTAAAATACCTGAAATCAATTAAAATTATTAGTTCATATATATATGAAAGAAATAACAACTCGGTTCGTTTGAATCTACTATTCTTAATTAATCTATTTATTGTAAAAGGAAGGAAAAAGGCTGACCACCTCTTTGACAGCATACCGGTGGTGCACATCAGTGCTCCAGTATGTAACAAAACCTTGATAGTTTGGCTCGCTTATGACAGACGGTTGGTCATGGCGCTCGATCTTAATGCTTGTAACAGAATGGCCAGCTACTGTAGTAGTCGCTGGCCTTGAAACATTTTACATGTTGACACGTCAGCTGGCTGCTATCAAGCCCCTGGACCATATATGATAGCTGATACAATATGAAGTATTAAACAAACCTACAGAGTACATCAAGTTAATGTTGCTGTGTATTTTGACTTTGTTTCATCTTCCCCCCTTTTAATAAGGCAGCTCCGTCTGCCTAAAAGTCCTTAATAACTAAATTCATTATGAAATATATAGAAACAAAATGCAAATATTATAGATCAGTTTTTGCTATACCTAAAGACATTGATAGAAGAACAAAAAAAAAGTTATGTGAACACATTAAACAGAGTCACATAGCCATATCAATCAGGAAGAACTCGCAGTTCTGTGCGGTTCACGGTCTTCTCTTGTCCGACTCCATCTTGCCTCTTTATCTTATACGCCGCACCATTATATGGCTGCTCTAGGATTATGTACGGCTCTGACTCCCACATGTCCTGTATTTTATTTCTTCCCAAGCCATGCTTTCGTAACAGAACCCGGGTGCCTGTGGCTAGAATGGTTGCGTCAGCGTTACGATCATACCTGGCTTTTCTCTGTCTTGCATTCTCTGCTGCATTTTCACTGGCACGTTCCAAAGCATCATTTATTCTCTCATAATGATCAGCTACCCAAGCATCGATGTTCCGATTTCGTAACTGAGTGTTCATCACGTGGCTTCCTAACAAATGATCGATTGGAAGTGATGGTTCGCGCCCAAAGAACAAGAAATGGGGTGAGTAGCCTGTCACAGAATGTGGTGTTGCATTATATGCAAACAGCAGCTCAGGTAAAAACTCTGGCCATCGATACTTCTTCTCCTCTGGCAAGGTGCGTAATAAATCATGCATCGTGCGGTTAAACCGCTCAACTTGGCCATTTCCTTCTGGATGAAATGGCGTAGTGTGTGATCTGTCGATGTCATAAATTTTACACAGTTCGGCGATAATATGGATTTCAAAGTTCCGCCCCTGGTCACTGTGAATCCGGCGTGGTATTCCATAGCGGAGAAACCATTCTCGGACTAATGTTTTTGCCACTGTGCGCGCGCGCTGATCTTTGGTGGGGACAGCGATGGTAAATTTACTAAATACATCAGACATTACTAGCACATTTTCGTATCCGCCGAGCCCTTGTTCCAGCAAGGTGTAATCTATTGCCACCACATCAAGTGGTCGGTTTGCTCGAAGGTGTTGCATCGGTGCGGTTACACGCTTACCTCTTTTTGACACAATGCACCTTGTACATTGTGCACAATATCTTTCCACATCTTTCCTCAATGTTGGCCAGTATGCACGCATTTGAATTAGGGAAGCAGTACGTTCGATACCCTGGTGTCCCATGTCATCGTGCATTGCATTCAGAACTTGCTGTTTTAAGTTTTGTGGAAGGAGTAGTTGCTCATAATCCCGTCCTTGTAGTTTAACCTTTCGATACCAGACCCCTTGGTGTTGCGTGACGCGAATCCAGGAGCGCAGAAGTTTCCTGACGTCTGTTTGTTCTTTAATCATTTGCCTCCGAGTGGGCAAATAACCTAGTTCTTTGAAATAGATGAGGCGTTTGATGGTGGGATCTTCCTTCTGTGCCCGTATCAATTCATCTATTGGTAGTGATGGTAAAGTATTTGGCACATCGGGTTCTACTCTTTGTGATCTAGTCCTGACTTCATTTACACAAGTTTCTATCATAAAATTCTCTATTTGTTTTGACATGTTGGTCGGAATGGGACTGCCACACGCATTGTTCTCTAGCTGAGTTTGCACATCGATAATTTCCACGGTTACTTGCTCCATTGGGCAAACTTGATCAGACGTTGTACTTTCAATCGAATGTTTGCGTCTTGAAAGAGCATCTGCACTTGCATTTTCTCTCCCTGGCCTGAACTTTATGTCAAAATTGAAAAGTGCCAAATCGGCAACCCATCTCGTTTCTGTCGCACCTAAACGAGCTGTTGATTTCAAATAGGACAAGGGATTATTGTCTGTTAAAACAGTAAAGATAGAACCAATCAATAGATCTCTGAATTTCTCTGTGATCGCCCATTTGAGTGCAAGCAGTTCGAGTTTAGTGCTGGAGTAATTATCCATGTTCTTTTCATGTTTGTGAAGGGATCTGCTGGCATAGGCAATGACTACTTTCTGTCCATTCTGTTCTTGAGATAATACGGCACCAAGACCTTCGTGACTAGCGTCCGTTTCCAGAAGATATGGTTTAGTAAATTCTGGATATCCAAGAACCGGGGCTGTGGTCAAACATGTCTTGACTGTATTAAACGCCTCCTCACATTCTGTGTTCCACTTAAGAACATTTGGTAAAACCACATTTGTTTCAACCCTTTTTCTTTTCTTGCATTTCCGTTGACCACCCAACAACAAATTCAAAGGTTTTACAATCTGTGCAAAATTCTTAATGAAACGTCGGTAGTAACTTGCAAGCCCCAAAAAGCTGCGAAGTTCAGTGATGGTTTTAGGTGTTGGCCATTCACTTACTGCTTTGATCTTTCCAGGGTCTGGGGAAATACCTTCTGCACCAACAACACGCCCCAGATAAGAGACGGACTTGTGTCCTACATGACACTTACTAGGTTTTACCTTTAAGCCGAGGTCACTGAGGCGGGTCAGAACTTTGTCTAGTCGATTGGACATCTCTTCAAATGTCCATAAGCCGCATAAATGTGCCTGGGGCGTTGCATAATCCGAAAGGCATCCTCAGGTATTCATACAACCCACCAGTACCAACGCGAAATGCAGTTTTTGGAATATCCTCTTGGGCCATTGGAATTTGATGATACCCATGTGCAAGGTCCAGTGATGAGAAGTAAGTAGCTCTATGTAATGCATTTAGAGCCTCTTCGATACGTGGCAGAGGATAAGCGTCTTTGATAGTTTTTGCATTCAGCTGCCTATAGTCCACACATATTCTCAATTTACCATCTTTCTTTCTGACCAAAACCACAGGTGCAGCGTATGGGGAACAACTGGGTCTTATAATCCCTTGGTTCATTGCTTTTTCCAGATATTCGCGAACCTCCGCCCACTGTGTCGGTGGTATCATACGATGAGGAACCTTGATAGGTGACTCATCACTCAGTCGAATTTTGTGTTCGATGTCACTACAGAGTCCAACATCCTCATCATGTTTACTGAAAATATCAACGTGACGCTCAATGATTTGGGCTAACGATTCTTGTTGTGTCTGATTTAAGTCCTTATCGATGTCCATCTGAGACAAGAGCTTCTCTAAATCAGTCCCTTCCATTTGGGACGAAGAAACCTGAGCTTCCTCTAGGCTAACGCGAGTAACTCTCACCGCTGAGGGCATTTCGGCGGGTTCAACACTCGCTAACCGAATGCCAGGGTGAAGTTAAACATCACTCTCTGAGAAGTTGGTAACTTGAACCGGAATAGAGCCAGCCTTTCCAACATCCACCACACACCTTCCTACAATCACACCACTTGGCAAGGGGGCCATTTCTGAACTTATTGACTCAACTATAGCTGTAAAAGTTGTTGCTTGCCCGCTAGCAGTCTGACCAATTATAACTTTTGTAGATCTTGCCGGAATCAATTCTGGTGCCTTTCCTGCGAGTCGAACATACGAAAATAATGGCGGTGAGGGGATGTCCACTTTAACTTCATACATTGACAAAATATCAGCAAGTCCCAACTCCTCTGGTCTTACTTCATCTCGCCGTATCTTTTTTATGTCTTGACCCAGCTGCTCTTTTATCGCACGTAGAATGTTAGAACCAATTAAACCTGGTACGTTCTCCTTGTTCTCCACATGGGTCATCCACGATGAGGAAGCCTAATTTACTGAAGGTACATTCCCCGACAGTTACGTCCAGTTCAACATATCCATGAAATGGAATTGGCAAGCCTTGTGTACTTGTCAATTTTATGTAAGAGGAAAATTCTTTTAACACTTCATCATTCCAGTGTCTCTTAAAGAAGCTCATCGGAATTGTACTGACCGCAGCGCCAGTATCAATAAGGCATTTCGTCTCTACTTCTCCAAGTAAAACTGTCATGATGGGACATTCGCCAACTATTCTACTCATATCGGGTCGCTGGTTACATGTGGCGGTCCTGGCCTGACCCTTGGCACAGGACCATCTTAGTTTGACGGTTCGGTTGTTTGTTGTGGGCAATCGCGTTGATAATGTCCCTTGCCTTGACATTTGAAACAGATCACCTCAGATATTGGTCTCCTTCTCCTTGGCGCGACTGGTCTGTTGAATTGCCCATAAAACCTAGGGGGTAGCGCAGATGGCAGAGTTTGACCTTCTCGCATGGCCCTCACCTCAAGCGTCAATTCTTGTAACAGGGAGCTTTGGGCCTTGAGTACTTCATGAAGTGATGGCTCTGGGGACTGCTGTTCTACTGCTACTTTTTGTATAGGAACTGCACCAGTCTGCCCTTCTGGCCCAAGCCACTCTAAAGCAGCAGTCCTCATTTCGAAAAATGACATATCAGGACACTCCCTGTTAAGACGCCTCATCTCTCTCTTTAAGTCAGCTTTTTGGACAGCTTCAGCGAGCCGCTCTTTCAAAACCCCTTCATCCTGTTCACATTTGGAGGATCCTGATTCATTTTGATTGATCATGCGGTGCAAGCGATGAAGCTCCAAAGAGCAACTTATCACCGATTGTCCAGGTTTCTGCACATAACTATGAAATTGGCTTCGCAACTGGGCTTTGGTATTATTCTGTCCAAAAACTGCTGTTATCACACTCAGAATTTTCTCCGTTTTCTCGTAACATGTTGGACCTCGGGCCAGCAGCTCCTCTCGTGCGTGCCCTTTTATATGTTCAAGAAGAAAACCGGCCTTTTCTCTCTCTGAGTGGAATGCTCTTGTGGCCAATCTCCCTCTAGCCTCACTGCACCAATCTTGCACATCCTCTTTTCCCGTAAAGGGTTGGAGCGGGGATGTCTGGTTCACATACACAACTGGAACATTCTGATTTTTAAAGGACACTTCTTCATCCCCGTCACTCACTGTTTCTTCTTTTTCCAAAGGCATCTTGCACCGAGGGGTCAGCCTTTTCCTTTTTTTCAAAGAGATTAATGAAAGCAGATCCTGCCGGCTGCGCCAAATGAAAGAAATAACAACTCGGTTCGTTTGAATCTACTATTCTTATTTAATCTATTTATTGTAAAAGGAAGGAAAAAGGCTGACCACCTCTTTGACAGCATACCGGTGGTGCACATCAGTGCTCCAGTATGTAACAAAACCTTGATAGTTTGGCTCGCTTATGACAGACGGTTGGTCATGGCGCCCGATCTTAATGCTTGTAACAGAATGGCCAGCTACTGTAGTAGTCGCTGGCCTTGAAACATGATACATGTTGACACGTCAGCTGGCTGCTATCAAGCCCCTGGGCCATATATGATAGCTGATACAATATGAAGTATTAAACAAACCTACAGAGTACATCAAGTTAATGTTGCTGTGTATTTTGACTTTGTTTCATATATATATATATTTATATATATATATATACATATAAGTAAGTAAGGAGTATTTAAACTAAGTGTTAAATGTCAATTTTAGTTAGGGGTTTGTAGTTGATCAAGGTAAGGCTTACATGTATGTTTTTATTGAATACCACAACCGCTTGCTCTAACATTAGATGATTTTGAATGACTCAACCCCTCCGTCGCAGTTGCAAGAATTCTTTTTAAATAACTTGATCGTAACTTGACTAACCAAAAACTGCATGTAATTTACACACTCCACCCATCATGGTTTTATATATTAAACCAACAAAGCAAATTTTTTACATACCTGTGTCCGGCTTGCGATTCTATTTTGAACAGCCACGACGTTTAGATCCGGCGAGTGGCCTATATACACTCACACAAGACCAACAGAACACCATAATCCAGTAATGTCATCGAGAAAAAATTCAGATTACCATGGCTGACCTTTATCACATGGTCTGTCTAAGGACGTTCCTGCTTCCTAGAACAGCATGGTCTGAGGCATGTCTGTATAAAGCGGCTTTCACGTTCAGACTTTCACTAAATCCAACCTTTTTATGTGTATGAACTTGCAACAGAAACCTTATTTATACTACAAAAGATCAGTTTCAGTCCCGTCTTACAAAATGTCGGAAAACAGCGAGATGTAGAAACGATATCACGATACACAATATGCGAATGATCGTATCGCGATATACTGATAAATCGATAATATAGCACATTCTTAATATATATATATATATATATATATATATATATATATATATATAGTGAGAGAGAGAGAGAGAGAGAGGGTGGAAGAATGAGTGAGAAAGGAGACAGACAGACAGACAGACTGAAGAAAAGCAAGATGCACACATATTGCATTAGTTCTCTACACTACACTCTCGTATTACAATATGCGGACACATTGTTTAACATAAGTTTTATCTGTGTCAACTGTGAACTAATGAATAGTAATCATGATAACATATATATATAATCATCATTTGATATCCTGTCTTCATATAATAAAATGACATTCCTTTAAATAATTTTCAAACTATAAACAGATAGTGCATATATATTGGGTTATTTTATATTTTTATACCAGAAAAATATACCTGCGGCCGCCTTGCGATTCCATTTTCACTCAAGTCGTATCCCAGCTGTTACGAATATTCACAGCTAGACAGTGCTAGTGCTGCGTGACTCGCTCGTGATACTGGACAGTGCATGTCTAGCACGCTCAGTGCATGGAGTGTCAGGTTGCTGAAGGGACATTATATACATACAAGAGAACTGAATTTTTCACTATACATCAGTGCATGTACAGCAGTAATATCCAACAGTCAATAGTGTTCAGCACCGGGACTGTTATTATATATTCTTCACACAGACTCTCAAGTACAAGGAGGATTTCTGTAAAAATTCAAAGAAATATTCTGTTGTGAGTACAAGGACTACTAGTTGTATATAAAAACAGAAATTAGCGCAATCTGACTAAAAAAACCTTGCCACGGGCAGTGCATACTTATGTTGGACAGTTCTGTGTTTTGTGATAAACAAGGATCATTTTTTCAAGGCCGCTACAACATCAACAGGTAAGCTACTAACGTACACTGTAGCTACTGTCATATCCTTCCTATACAGACTTTTGTTTCCTTTTACGGCCTAATGAACTATTTATCAGCCACCGGCTGTCTCCGTCACTAATATCAGAATTGGTATCGCAATTCTACGGACATTTTGTTTCTGCTTTCCCGGTCATCAGTGATCCGTAACAATAATGATGGATTTCGCCGATTCAGTAGTTGTTTCAGCAACAAATGCAAATGCGACAAGAACAAATGGTGCTGCAACGTCAGCAGCTTGAACAGGTACGGCTAGTTGCTGTAAACAACGTCAGCAGCACCGCCAGGAGAAGGAAATGCATATCAAGACCCTAACCTCTCCTGAAGCTGCGACAGGGGTATGGCCAACCCCGGTGCTCTCTGCTGCTAGTATACCTCGCTTCGTGCCGTTCGACAGTACGTCGGAGCTCTGGAAGGATAACTGGACCAGGTTCCGTACCTTCGCTGGTGCCAATTCCGTTCCAGAAGACAAGATGGCGATAGTAGTCCTGACGAATCAGACCCCTGCTGTTTACCAGCTCTTGTGTACCCAGGCAGCACGGTGCACGCCGCCGTAAGATGGCAGGGAGCTTAACCTTCATAAAATTGTCCATTTCATGGATAAGAAGTACGATCCTTAACGTTTCGTCGTACGAGAACGACGATTCAAGTATTGGTCCGGTAAAACAGTTCAAGAGTTTGCTGCCACAATTCGACATGAAGCTGCTACCTGCGATTTTGCAACCATTTCGGACCCCCAAGATGAAGCTCTACGTACAAAGTTCATCTGTTTCTGTCAATAACGAGGCTGTGATCAAAGCGTTGTTCAAAGTTGACGTTCAGCAAAGCTATACAGGTTGCATCAGAGACCGAAGATGGAACAAAGGCTGCCAAAGAAACTGCTTGTGGTCTGAAAGGCACGCCTGTCGGTAACGTCAAGGTAAAACCCATGCCGAAAGAGAATTCGCTCCAGTAAGCCGACACAACCTCCGAGAGCAAGATCATTTGCTACAGATGTGGTGTCCAAAACCATAAAGCCGACGATTGCCGATTTAAGGATGCCATTTGTCGCTCATGCTAAAAGAAGGGGCACCTACAAAACGTTTGTCGCCGCAGGAAACCGACGGACAATGCCCAACGCGTCAGATGGATTATCTCTGAAGATAATGCTCTCAGGCAACCGCTTGAACTGAATGGCCGCTGCTCATTCGTGTTCGATATCGACACAGGTTCGCGGGACAGTTTCTGCTCAAAGGACGTATGGGAGAGTTTAGGCAAGCCAAAACTACAATCTACAACCTGCGACTACGTTCCCCTGACCCAGCAAAACGTGCCAGTCCTGGGTATATTCACAGCAAAAGCTGTAATCACAGTTCCGGTCCGAGGGGCCAGTGTCAGCATTAACGTCTGTGAAACTCCATGCAACATTCTTGGGCGACGCGCAGTTCAGAAGCTCCAGATCGACAAAAACAATCCTCATGAACTTAAGAACCCGTCTTCAGCAGCATTCACGCTGTGATGCAGGATATGTCTCCTGACTTAGTACTGCTACAGTCCTGCCACGCTCTCTGTGACGAATTTCCAGACCTCTTTAAGGCGAAATTGGGATGTTTACAAGATTTCGAGTTGGAGGTTGCTTTTAAACCGGATGCGGAACTGATTTTCTGCAAACCGCGCACCGTGCCTTTCGCTACCCTGGAGGATCTCAACCATGCATACGATAAGTGCATACAACAAGGAGTCTAGGAGAAAGCTACCTTTTGCGAGTACGGTACTCCAATAGTGCCAATCCGCAAATCCTTCTTACCGGAACAGTCCAAAACCAAATTACGAGTCGGTGGGGATACAGAAACTAAGTGGAGGATACTGCTTTACCAAGATTGATCTGGCCGATTCCTACAACCAGCTTAAACTCGCACCTGCGACGCAAAAGAAACTCGCTTTGAGTATTCATCTCGGAGTATTTCTACAGAAACGACTTAGTTTGGAATTAGCTCTGCTCCGGGTTATTTCCAAGAAAATATGGAGAAAATAACTTGTGATCTCCATGGAATGGCCATTTACCTGGAGGATATACTCTTCAGTGGTACTGCTGTGGAGGAACACTTACACAGCCTCCCTGTGCTTTTCCAACATTTACAGGAGAATAGGCTACGATGCAAGATAGAGAAATGTGTCTTTGCTCAACCTTCAATGGAATACATTGGGAATATCCTTTTGCGTCAGGGGTTCGCCAAAGGGAAGACAGTTGACGATATCTATAAGATGCTGCTACCTACGAATGTGTCCACGTTACGTTCATTACTGGGATCTGTTAAATTCTACGGCAAATGGATTCCCAACCATTCTACCGTGTCTGAGCCACTCAGCCGATTACCCTGATGGACACACCCTGAAAATGGGGTTCTGAGGAACAAGTGGCATTTCAGCGTTTGAACGACATCCTTTCCAGTGATACCATCATAGCGCGATTTAATTCATCCTTAGATATTGGCATTTCATGTGATACTTCCAAAATTGGCATTGATGCCCTCCTATTTCATCGCTGCCAGAAAGAGGCACTGGCAGTTATCATTGCCTTAAAGAGGTTCCACCGATTCCTGTATGGTCGAACATTCATTGTGGTCACGGTCCACAAGCCATTAGTCGCAATGTTTGGCCCAAAGAAAGGTACTCCGGCACTTGCGGATAACAGACTTGTTCGTTTGGCCCTAATGTTGAGTCAGTACAACTACAAGATTGAGTACCGGGAAACATCCGATCATGCCAACACCGATGCCCTGAGTCGACTGCCGTTTGGAACCGATGTCGATTTCGACGGGGAGGAAGCGGAGGCGGATGTAAACGTGGTTTGTGTGGTCAAGACAATCAGTCAGCAGCTGAATCCGACGGATCCAGGACTGATGGCAAAGGAGTCCAGTAAGGATCCAATCATATCCACTGCTTTGCGTTATGTTTCAAAAGGATGGCTACCAAGGGTTGATGTAGTTGAAAATAAGTATTATCAGAAGTTGGCGGATTCACTTTCGGTCGAGAATCATGCTTATTCTTTGGATAAAGGAGCGCCGTTTCAACAATCCTGAGAGAAGGAGTTTTTCAGCTGATCCATGTGAAAATTTTGGGATGCAGCGGATGAAACAACACGCACATTCGGTGGATTACTGGCCACACATCAATGATAACATTGAACGGATTTATCGTTCATGCACGGCATGTGGACAGCTACAATACCAGCCGCCAAAGCCTCCTAATCATCCATGGATGTTGCAAGAATAGCCATGGATTCGGCTACATGTTGATCATGCCATCAATGTTATGTATAAAAATTGGTTTGTCTTGGTGGATGCTTATTCCATGTATCCATGTGTCCACCAAACCTCCTCAACTTTAACCAAGCCAACGATTTCGCTGCTAGAGCAAGACGTTTCTCATTTCGGATATCCTCAAGCACTCGTAATGGACTACTCCACTACATTTACATCGGAGGCATTCCAAGCTTGGATTTGCGAGCGAGGAATAACTCACCTTACGGGAGCACCATGTCATCCTGCAACGAATGGTGCCGCGGAACGCCTGGTGCAATCATTTAAATAGTCCGTGCGAAAATCCTCCCGTACACCAAAAAGCCGTTCTGCAGGATTTCTTAATGCAGTATCGTCGGACCCCATTGGAATGTAGACTGTCGCCGAGCCAACTGCTGGATGGACACCAACTTCGATGTCAGCAAGATGCGTTTTTTCCGTCGCCTGCTCATGCAACGCAAGGTAGACAAGCGATGAAGGCAGTCGAGTCACAGCACGACAAGACCATCCGCACAGTATCGACGCTCGTGCATTGTTACAAGGTAAAGGCGCCTTGCTACACCCTCTACAGCTGACCTCGGAGCGACCAGCAACCAAGATGGGTGCCAGCCATTGTCACCAAGGTTTACGGTTCCATCATGTTTCAAATGAACGTACGCGTAATTCCACGCAGACCCAGTTGGCGTCGCCACCTTAAGCAGTTGCGTCCTCGATATGCAACAGCCGAGGACTTCGATCCAGGGGATTTGCCGCAATGCTTGTCATAAGCCAAAAGATGATGCTTTAGATGACATTGTTTCAGCCATCTGGAGACCTAACTTCGTGTCGGTCACCTGAAGGCCGACCTACCCGAGGTTCAGTACGGACCTAATAACCCGCGGCAGTCGAGGCGAACCCGCCGTCAACCAGATCGTATTGGGGTAACCCTAAGCTGACGGGTAGGTGTTATGGATCATTACAGCTATACAGTGCTGCGTGACCCGCTCGTGATACTCGACAGTGCATGACTAGCACACTGAGTGCATTGGGGTGTCAGGTTCCCGAAGGGACATTTTATATATACAAGAGAACTGTGATTTTCACTATATATCAGTTCATGTACAGCGGTAATACTCAACAGTCAGAAGTGTTCAGCACCGGGACTATTATTATATATTCTTCACATAGATTTTCAGTACTAGGAGGATAAATATACACATAAATATTCTGTTATGGGTACAAGGACTTCTAGTTGTACGTAAAAACACAACACCAGCAAGTGATCTATATATATATATAGATCTTGGGGGGGGGGGGGGGGGGGGGGTTCGGAGCCGTCATAATTCATTATGCACATGTCATTTATCATGCATGTATAGAGTCCTGCTAGTTGTTTTATTATTGTAGTTATACAATATACCCAAATCATGTAAACACATCGGGGCGGGTCCTATATATAACTGTGGCTTGGGGCTTTAACCTATCCTCCTCTAATTTGGGGAAATGCCTTTTCTTCCATGAAGTCTTTATCTAGAATATTCAATATTTATTTCCTGTCCATTCCTGGAGTCCTGGACAATTTGCGGGATATTAGTCAACAGGTGTAAGAAGTAAACCCTCCCTTCTCAAAATCCTGGATCCGCCCCTAAACGCATCACACGCAAAAACATCATCCGAATTAATTTTCAGAGCATGTCCGACCAGAAGTGTATAAACAACACGGACAGTTACATGAATATATGAATTAACGATCTCGTGTTAATTGGTAGCATATAGGCCTGGCATCAATATTCATTCTATTCGTGTTCTACTTATTTGTGAATGTACTAGACAGTGGCGGATCCAGAACTTCGAGAAAAGGGGGCCACCGGATTGGTTCAAATGTCTTGCTAAGAATTCATGAAATGGTACGCTCTGGGGCCCGCTGAAGCATGGCCTCTGCACAACCGATATTAACCCATATTATAGCGACCTTAGTCTTTAGGCAAAAAAATGACATTATTATAAAACTTATTTGCCAAAATGTGTATGTGTCATTCATCATGGCATAAATTGAAGATTAAGTGTTAAAACGTTATTATTTACTAAAAAGTTTGTCTTAATATTTCCAGTTTGACATACTAACTTACTTTGATGCTCCCTGTTGCTTGATTTACTAACACGCTTATACGTCTACACGAGTCCCATGAATACTTTGACAATTTAGTATCCCGACTGGCCGGGAATCATCGAATCTTTACATTAGCGACACATTATTTTCAGCAAATGTATAATTTCGGTCTAATTTATCATGGACAGTGCATTACAGCTTGCATGGATTTTAATTTTGACCTTTTCATGTGTAGCAGTTTGAGAAACGGCTAGGACGACTTGAGTCCATAGTGGTGTCAGTCACCCAATTTGTGGTTATTACGGACAAAACTTGGCTCACTTAAGTTTAGACTTCCGGCTTTCGTGGCTCGACCACCTTTAACAAAAAGATTACTAGCTAAAATGGCGTGAAAGAATATAGTATGTTACAGAGTAATGATTTTATTTAAGCCCCTTTGGTTATCGGTTTAGGCGTAATTGATTATCTATTTCAAGATTAAACGATTTCATCCATCATATCTAAAATTTAATTTAACTAGAATACGGGAAGTCGAGAAACGACTACGTGTATCTGTCATATCAAAGAGGCAAAGTAAAGCATGGACTTTTCCAGACATGACATGACTCATAGTTTGTACTTCTCATATATGTGCAATTTTCACCAAAACAAATTTACAGATGGATACACCATGCAAGATTTCAGGCCGAGACACCAATCCACTAATGAGAAAATTGCCTCAATGCATTCTATAAAAACACAACAGCGGAAGGCGCCACCTTTCTTTGTACAACAAAACTGTGCCAGACGGATAAACATGCCACAATTTCAGGCATAAATTCAGCACGATTTCAGCCCTGTACATTGAACCAATTACAGATGGCAAAAGCATGGATGGACGCAACGCAAAATTAATTGAAGGTGGCACTACAAGTCTCAAATACGAGATGGAAAGATCCAAAATCTATGGACATGCAAAATTTCAGCTAAATTTTTCGAACCACTTCTGTGATATGGGCTGTTATCAAAAGACACCCAGATTTATATCGCATAACAAGGACTGCAGGTGGCGCCAACTGTCTTTGTTAGGCACAACTACACAGATGAGCGAATAACTATGCCGGGCTTTGGAGAGATCGGTCCAAGGAAATGAGAGGAGAACAAACACGGCGGCTGCAGAACCCGGTCAAAAACAAAGTTTTGCGGATACAAGTACATATTAAGTAAATGTAGTTGATAGTTTTGTCGTTCAACATTTCGATTCTGACAAACAAAAGGTATTTACTTAAAGAAATGAATGTTGAAAAATCAACATCAACATGTGAGTATTTATTAAACATCATCCATTGTACGAGAACAAGATCTATATGGGCAATTCCACTGTGACGGACGTTACATTCAGAGAGACTTTTACCCATTTAAGTCACTCTCACAGTTAAAGCTGTCATTCAAGGAGCCTAAACTTATGTGTGTTAATAGCTCAGATCTGAGGCTGTATGATACAGGAAAGAAATGTGTCCAGATATATATGTGTCTTTCACCTACGACAAATGTCAGAATGTGACGGACGTTACATAAAAAAGACACTGAAAAAATTCATCTGAATTTATTTCAAAATTCTCTGAATCTAAACAGTGGCACAAATTGATCTTTACCCCAGTATTAAAGGGGAACTATGTCACTTTATAAACAAATTAAAATATACCTTAAAATAATAGCCTGTTAGCAGGCAGCTTTAACACAGTTCAAAATTCTGTGTGACGGACGTTACGTGACGGACGTTACATTTTGTCAAAAGGATGCAAGTGAAACTTCTATCAAAACTGTATTCTGAAAAAAAGGTTTAAGCACACTTTTTTATGACTTTGCCTTGTCTAGTAATTAATGTTTTGGATGCAAAGTTGGCATCTTCATCACAAACCTTTCAAAATGATATATAAAATATATATTGCAAAGACTGCATTTAGAAGGTTTGTGATGAAGATGCCAACATGGCATCCGAAACATTACTTGACATGGCAAAATCCCTCGTAATTCACAGGTTCACAATTTAATAGAGTAAAAAACACTTAATATCTAAGAAATTCCAAAATTTGGATATCCTGATGATTCAAACCAACTTAGAAGCCTATTACACATAGACAATAACGAACTAGATGACCAAGGTCGAGCGCTTGCCGGAAGTTGAAAGAGAAATAGGTGAAGGTCAGATTATTCTTTTAAATTATGTTTAATGAACAGGAGACTAAAATTAGCAACTGTTTAAGTGGATGCGACCATTTATAAACAAATTATGAAGAAAATAAGCCGCTGAGGTTTGTTTGTGGCCTTGACATTTGACCCAATTTTGAATAAAAAACAAGTGGGTCTGTTGTTAATAGATATTTACCGACGGTATAAGTTTCAGAGCGATTGCATTAAACTGTGGCCTGTACCAGATATAGAAATATTTGAATATTTCAAAGATCGATAAGTTTTACCCAAATTTAGGTCAACATGATTATGTCATAATATAGCCAAATCTCCACAGGAATAAGGCCATATTTTCTAATTTTCAGAAGCAGTAATGAAAATTATTATAACATCATTTATAGTTTTTGAGATATGACACAATAATGATATATTGCAGTGTTGTCAGTGCAGCATTCCCTGGATGTCATATTACCGTAAAACATAAAATTATGAATGGCATACTGTAAAGGAGCAAATGATAAAGTGAAATCAGAACCAGAATGCTATAAAAGTAAAAAAATTTAGTTAAACTAACCCCCCCCCCCCCTTTCAAATTATCATTCATAAACACAGCTGTCCCACCATTAAAACATATGCTATTTTTCATAACCTTGTTTGCTTCTGTATAAGCAAATGTGGCTCAATGATAGAGCCAAGCTCTGACTTGGCCAAGTGCTTCTGTCAAATCCCTCATTTTCACACAAGTAACTGTAACCCATGGGTCATGACACTCAGCTGGTTGCCTGGTTGGTATAGGCTATAATGTGACACTAGATACATTTATGTGTTTGATACTGGTTTTCATAAGGATACTGTACAGAAGCCTGTAATTTATCAAAATAAGGTCATGCAATGAATCATGCCAGAAACTGATGAAACCTTCGATGATCAATGTGTATGTCAAGAATCATGGCAATCAATGCATTAGTTATTCAGACACTGGAGCTTTTGTATCAATTTTTTATATATACTTGGGGGGGGGGGGGGTTTATTACGAGCCCCTATAGCTTGGAGAATATGGGTAATAGAGACCTAATTTTAAATTTTTTCATGGAACTCCTGGATGTAAAGTTAAAATATTCTAGATCCAACAGTGACTATTTGTGTCCTGTAAAAAGTTGACTGCTTCTATTGAAGGTCTCAAAAATAGAGCCTTCAGTGCATTACTTATTCAGATACTGGAGCTTTTGTATCAAAATTTTAATTATTTGGGGGGGGGGGAGGGACTAACAAGCCCCATAGCTTGTAGGACCTAATTTCAGGTTTCCAAGGAGTTTCCAGGTCCAGCCATAATGATTTGTGCCCTGCTAACAGCCAGACGGCATGACAAAGGATGACGGTCAAAGACCCATCACTACAGCTCAGTTGATTTTCTGTCAGCTGAGCTAGAAACCTTTATTGTGACTTACCTGATATCTTATAATAATTTGCTATTCTATATTTATTCACTTAATTATTCAGCAGAGGTAACTGGATACATACCTTACTGTACACTCTTTACACAGCGCTTTACCTATAGGGCTGCTACCTATATCGTAAGCGCTGTTTGTTTTGACCTCGTATCCTGAATCGCTACACTAGAGGGGAGCACTGTATTTTGGTCCAATCAGATGAAACCCTGTGCTGGAAGACACAACCTCAATGGTTGGCTGATATGGTCACATGATTAATAAATAGCAAATATAAATGCTGTTGGCAATTTTTTAGGGGTTGAAGAGGTCATTGTGTATGAGCTATACCACAAACTTATTCAATATATAGTTGTGGTCCTCTCCACTGCGTGTAAACAATTGGGATGCCCGATATGCGACACACAACTGATGTGACAAGGTATCTACATAACTATAAGGCAGTGTTGCCAGCAAAGACGGTTAACCAGCCAATTGAAGTATACACGAAGCAACTGTTGTTTCATTTGTCTTGAGTGACAGCTCATCGCCCTAGCAACCGTTTGAGCAGGCCACAGTCTGTACGTGGCACAGGGTCAGACAGAATGGCCCGACACGTGGTTTGCACTGGTCCGTGAATGTGCACATAGGATGCCCGGCCGGTGAGCTGTAATTCAAACGAAATTTTACAACACTGGCTACGTTTTGCTGGCAAATGGATACATGGTTACGCTAACATAATCTTAATGTCATAATTGACCAGTTGATGATGCAACAAAGCAGAGGGAGCAATTCAAATTAGACTATTTTTACTAAGAGTAACGACTTGAGTGCACTTAAGCGCACTTGAAGTGCAGCTATTGGCAGAGCCATGATGCCTGTCGAGTGTTTGATAACTGGCATTTGGTTGGCTGCAAGACAAGGACACACCTCCTGGTGTTTAAGTGTATCATAAACGGTCACACCCAGCAGCAGGAAAATCAGTAGCTTCTTAAGAAGCACAAGATTTCTGCTGCCTCGGGAGGGTAACCTTACTGAGAATGCGGCTGTTTCACTAAAAATCAAGAAATATAAAAAGTTGTCTTCTTGACCTTGGAAATGACAGGAAGTACCAGTGCATTGTGGGTAAATTTTGCCATGCTGCAGCTCCACCTATATTTGATTTAAGGAACTATCCTTTGTTCTAGAAAATTGAAAGAGGATAAAACAGCTGATGATTTCTTGATTCTTTGGGTGCGTGACGGATGTTACAAGACCCCAATTTTCCCGTGACGGACGTTACATGTGACGGACATTACAGTTTTTTATCGCCTGCTGTATCAAACTTGTCATACTTTCCAGCAGACTCTTAATATTATTCACCTTCTCTTGTCAAGACCTAAGAAAATTAAAAAGGTTATTTCAGAAATATATCTAATTTTTCTACAATAAAAATAGTTTGACATTAATGTGACGGACGTTACATGACCCATGAAGATAAAAGTCACCCCTGACTTTCTGACCAGTCACTTCAACAGTTGGGCTGAAGCTTCTTTCTGCCTAAAATTCATTCTCTAGTGATTACAAAGTGAATGGTATGAAGAGTAATACCCATTTAGTTTCTAGAAAATAAAGGAGTTCATTATTACCTGTTTTTGAGCAAATTTCATTGTTAAATTTATCCATTTTTACAGGTGCAAAATTCTTGCAGACAGAGTATGTTTCAACCATAAATTTATTTAGTTTCATAAAGGTAGGGGTCATATGGTCAGATTAAAGCCCTTTGCTGGATGCAAAACACAAATTAATTTTTTGCTCATCATGTCCCTATTTTCATGGAATTGCCCATATGTAAACGGCCAGTGTGAACCTGTGTAACGGACTATACAGCAGGTATATACAGCAGGTTGGTTATCTGTCTGGAGACAGTTTGTTCCACATCTCCCTTCAACCATCCCTGGCATTACAAAAAAGTTATAAATAGAAATAGATACATTCTTTGTAACCAAACTACTTGTAGTTTAACTTATGCGAGTTATGTATTACTTATCTGAAGGTGCACGTATAACAGAGAGAGAGAGAGAGAGAGAGAGAGAGAGAGAGAGAGAGAGAGAGAGAGGTACCCTGAACACATTTGTGTATTTTCTTAGTAGACATCAACTTCATCAACCAGGTGTACATTAAACCAACTCATGGAATTGAATTGCAGAATATTTGTTTTAAAAATTTCAAATTGTGATTTTGAACAGTTAGACATTAATTATGGTGTACTATCTGGATAAAAAGTTGTGTGCTGTTTGTGTATACGCAAAATACATAAAACACACAAAGTTTAAGCAAAATTTTATTTTCAAACGTGTATATTTTTACAAATGTGATCATTCTCATACAGGCACCACACATGTTAATAGGACTTTCACTTTTTTGAGTCAAAATACAAAATGGAAAAGGAACACATTGGTTAATATCATTTGACTATAAAAATTTAAACTCGTTTTTTGAAATTAAGTGACACAGCTAAAATTTTCACAATATCACAGATAAACTCTCTAACAATGTTCGTACTTAGCAAATGCAAGCAAAAACATTACAATCATAAAATATATTGGTTTTCTCGATATTTATTTTGAGCATGCATTATCAAACTCAGACTGATGACCGGAAAAGTTTTATCTGACACTGACGCATGGGAAGTAACTCATGTTTATTATTTACGATAGTTCCGCTTCTGCCTCTCAGCGCCACCTCGTGTTCATTTGGTGAAACAAAGTAATTCTGAGGGAGATGTTAATACCAAGTAATTTTTGTGTGTGTCACACGTCGGTTGAATTACAAATAAAGGTGACGAACTGTTAACTCTAACAAACAGAAATATAACTGCGAGTTGACGTTAAAAGGATAATATTTATAACGAATAACAATGTTACACTTTGACACCAGATGGCGCTGACAAATTTCCGCGGTTTACAAGAAATAACAACAATCATATTTCCCTTACATACGGCAAAATGAGAATTCTTTAGGTGCGGTTTTTTATACAAAATTATCAAATCTGATTAAATCTAACCTTATGGTAAATAAAAACATAGCCGCATTGACTGATTAAATATTTATCAACAAATTAACACCGTATATCTTATGAAAATAAAAACATAAACGATACGGGAAAGGACATTGCAGCTTTCAACCTCCTCAGTGCTCGAATTAGTTAACAAAAACATTAATAGCCAGTCAGGCAAATATCAGACCAACACCATAAAACAATATACCGTCTGTCATCAAATTCTCCGAACATATAGCCGAGGCGCTGCCGAAGATTTACGGCCCATCTAGAACCTGCTAAAATTCTGTGGTTTGCTATATATATTCGAAGGGTTAAAATTTCGCGACATTTATTTTTCAGTGTTTTATTTCTATTTTTTTTTTGCGATCTACCCATAGAGTATAACCTATTCAGAGTATAGCATAGGCCTATATTAAATAATATGCGAACAGAATCTTAACAACAGGACGCAGACCAATGCGCACTTCGAATGAGTGAGAATTATAACCATTATTTATATATATACATATCATTTTTTCTACACCCCTTCGAAGATAGGAGGGACCTCCTATTCACGGAGGGTTTATTTTCGCGATTATTTCCCCTACGCGAATATTGCGAATTTAAATCCCTGGCGAACAAAAAGGAATGAAAGTATATGTTGAGATGAAATACAAGAAATGAGCATTTATTTTATCCGAAATCCGAACCTTATTTAACTCTGTGTCACCGAGTGTACCATTTTCTACCAACAATGATAAATAATTAAAAACTAATTTGGTTTTAACTATTCCTTGGAAGTCCCGCCATTTAAGAAATTTCAAATATTCAGATTTTTTTATGCGATAATTTGTCTTTACATACGTACCTATTAATCGAGACAATACGTAAACACAGAGGGATCAATCATATCAATCATAATTTATTCTATTTTCTCCAGGAAATTATCAGCAAGTGCGTAAAATATATAAGACAGACTCTAACTAAATGTTTAACATTTACTCAGAATCCTATGAATATTTCTTTCTTCATGTCACTCAATGTAGGATCCCTGGCAATTAAATTCATAATTGTGTTTCATCATGTTTAATCAGGCGTATCAATCAATGGCGCCCTCTGGGGAAGGGGGGGGGGGGGGGGGGGGAAGCGAAAGTTCATCGCATCCGCATTTATATAATTTTGTTTTCAACAGCATACCAGACCAAATCCATTTACATTCTAAATTGACTCCATATAAAACCCAATTGTAGATTACACCACTGAAAGGTGAAGGTCGAACGAAGTTAAAGGTGTACCATGACATATCACGACCTGTAGCAATGCATAAAAACATATATATACAAAGTTACAGACCATGCTATAATTCTTAATTATCGTAATGAGATAGCAATATATTACTATAAAACACATCTTTTTATTAGACTGTTATCATAATTCATTGTTATGAATAAACGGTTTGCTATGGCACAATGTAGTACAAGTGAAGGTCAATTACTCAGTTCAACTAGAAATGTTTCATAAAATGTTTATAATTAAACTAAATTGAAAGGAAGCATTTTGATGACAATTTGGTGACATTTATAAGCAAAATAAAAATTAAAAAAAGGAGAATCACAAAAAGTCCAAATAAAATGACTTCTGAGCAAAACAGAAAATACATCTTTGGTTTTACATTTGCTTTTGCATGAGATACTTGTTGTTTCATCCTTCAGCTTCATGACAAAGGTTACATCCTGGAGTCATCCATTACACATGCAAGTCAAATTGGGTATTCAAGTTCAAAAGATAAAGATTACAGGATAGAACATAAATACAAATATTTCGGATGCATATGACATATGAACAGTTATGAAGTCACAGTATTGTATATTACTGATTACAAATTAAAAAAAATATGATGCAAACAGTGCTTAAATTTTCACATCACCAACAAACCATATCTATGCTTACTTACTGGATATGAAAAAATACAAATGGAAAATATAAAATAAGCAATAATATAGATAACTAGATATTTCTTGGCACCGCAGGTGCCATAGTATCCCAAGACAATTAACCCCCTCCCCCCTTTAAGAATAGGCCCCAAATCTTCAGCAGCCTATACTGACACTTGGCAGTGACTGTGGTTTCTTCCATCTACCAACTTGAGAAACAATATTTTTCACCAAATATGGGGGCCAATACGGGAAATCACTCTTGAGAAAGAGCATTAATTTAATTTAAGGAAATAGGAAGGTAGGCGGCGCCACCTGTCTGGTTTATGAGAAAATTTTCTAAGATGGATAGACATGTCAAATTTAAGACCAAAGCATTGATCCACTTCGGATATATGAGCAATTTTCACCCAAAGCACATGTACAGATGGACGCCACGGCAAAACGATTGTAGATGGCGCCACCAGTCTTTAGAACATATTGAAGGAGTCTAAAATCTATGGATATGCACATTTTCAGGCCAATAAGGCGAATCACTCCTCGGAAAAGGGCTTTAATTTTTTCTACAAAAACGGGAAGGTAGGTGGCGCAACCTGTCTGGTTTACGAGAAACTTTCCAAGAAGGATGGACATGCCGAATTTCAGCCCAATTCCTTGAAGTACTCAGGAGATATGGTCAATTTTCATCGAAAGCAAACGTACGGATGGACGCCACACAATAATAATTGCAGATAGCGCCACCAGTCTGGAATAAAAGATGGACGTATCAAAGGTCAATGGACATGCACAATTTCAGCCCATCTGTCCATTTGTTTTAGATTAAAATGGCTCACAGTACTGTCAAGTGGCAATGATGGGGTATTAAAAGGCGCGAAAACAAGAACAGGACAGAAGGTGGCGCCAACCGTCTTCCACAGAAAAGAAAGCTGTCAAGGATCTTCAGTCAATTTGATTTTTGGACCAATCCAATGCCTTTATTGAGATATTTATGATTTTGTGTGAATTTCACCATATATGGCAATATTCAGGGTCAAGGCCACTCTCATAGGACAGGTCATGACCCCGATTTAAATATACATCATCCCATAACCCATGTCTATGTGTATGCATACTATGAAAAAAAAATCTGTCCATTAGTTTTTGACTTATTAATCTCACAGTACTGTTAAGCGTATTAAACGGCACGAAAACAAGAAAAGGATAACAGGTGCCGCCACCAATTTCCAGTACATGACAACACTATCCAAGATCTTCGGTCAAGTTGATCAATCCATGCAACATTTTTTTAGATATTTTAAATTTGTGTGATTTTCCCCCAAAATGGACTTATTCAATGTCAAGGTCACTCTCTTAGTTAAGGTCATGACCCCATTTTAAAAAGGCTTCGTCCTCTCACCCATATCTATACACATGTCAAATTTGGTAAAGATTCGTAAATTTTTTTTTTTTTTGAGTTATCGCGTCCAAACGAAATCTGTGCGGAGGCGGCGGCGGCGCGACCATGCTAAAACCATAATATCCCGACTTTGTCTGGAGATACAACAAGTGACCCATGGGTCATGATGCTCGGCTGAATTGCATGAAATTATAGGATAACATTTAGAACAGGAATTGTTCACAATATATAAACATTTTGTGTGTGTGTGTCAAATTTGATGGAAAAGCTCCAGTATTTCATTATTATCCTAAAACAAAGCAGATTTTACCTTGAAGATCAGGGTCAAGGTCATCAGTATCGAATGGACAAAGACGTATCGCTTTAGCTCTGCATGACTGAAAGTTGGATGTGCTAAAAACTAAAACTTGTGATAATTCATGTTTAAAGGTGATAGCTCTTAATTATTTCCTGTTGATAGCTGTAGATATATCTAAATTATATTAAATAATTACATGAATATCTACATATCTGGGATAACTCTAAAAGATACAAAGGTCACTAAATTTTAGGATATCTTGAATGCCACTAACAGTACACAAGTGTAAGGCCTCTAATTTTGACACTCAAAATACATATTTTTTTTCAGCTCCAAAAGTGTAATAATAATATGGGAATTTGAGCATATATGAGTGATTATCAAAATATGTATGATTAAGAGTTTTCAAGAGTATTAATCTAAATGATCATTTTTTTATACGAGTGGCACATTTTTTGGGAATCTAAGGGTGATATAGAAAAAAACATATTTTTTTAGTATGGTAGAGTCATATTCAAAATACCCAAATTACAGAGCAATTTAGAACTAAGATCAATATTCTAAACAGATAACCTCTGGAGAGTCTATGAGGACAATGAAAAGTTTAACTCTCATATTCATTACACAACCTGAGAAAAATCTGTAAATGTGCCACTCAGGGGGTTCATGTAACGCGACAGATATGACTGATGATTATTTTAAACTGATATTTATAAGAATAAACCTTGATGTGTCCCTGAGTGAATATACATATAACCTAGATAATTTGACTATTATAATTTGTGTGCAAATCATGGAGAGGACCTTTGTACTGAGTTCAGGAGGACTAGTGTTATGAGATGAAATGATATACAGACCAGGTACCCAACTCTGGGCTGTGGTTAAACAGGAACATGGGATAATGAAGGGCAAATGACATCATACCTTAAATTCCTTATTGGTATGGAATATATGTGTAATTCCTTTGAACAAAGTATAATACCTAAATTCCATAGGGCGTAGTATTTGTATAATTTCGTAGGGTCTGCTAAGTAACACTTTCGATTCCTTTTGGAAATGGTATAATATCAACAGTTTCACGCTTGCTCCTACTCAAAAGCGCCATCTGCCCTGAAGCATGGCCTGCCAGCTACGTTTTCAGAGACCTTGCTTGATGGAGCCACTCTGGTGTCTATTTCAT
This sequence comes from Sipunculus nudus, assembly GCA_026874595.1. NCBI lineage: Eukaryota > Metazoa > Annelida > Sipuncula > Golfingiida > Sipunculidae > Sipunculus > Sipunculus nudus. The sequence continues at coordinate 10,361,360 of CM049317.1, forward strand.
GAATAGTGAACAAGTCAATTGAACCAAGTAAATATATAAACCATACCTGTATGCAGCAGCTGATACACCTCTGTTGCTATTTTTAGATTAAACGTTAAGCATTGCCGGCGGAGCATTGAGTATCTGACCATTCAAACAAAGGTTTGGAAAACCTAACTTTTTTTTGTGCATATGTCCTTGTTCAGACCAAGAACAGTTGTGACTACTATGTACTGTTTACATTAATAGCATTGGGATTGCTTGGTTGCTTGATGAAGCAAGGTATCTGAAAACATAGCTGTCAGAGCCTTGTTAACAGGAAGATAACAGGAGATGATTCAATATATTGAAGGGTCAATAGCATCCACGAGACAACACTTGCCGTTTGTGGTGTATAGACGGGGGAAGCGTGGCGATAAACTGGTCGTGATCTCTTCCGAGATAGTGTCAAGCCTTGCTGCTATACCGGATGCTGACGTCTTTGGATTGTGGTCGGCTGATATGATCGTAAATGTCTCATTTTCCTCTACTGCTGATGACAGCCTCACTGTTATGGCATCCATGGAAACCCGTCCTACTACTGGACAAAGCTCACCTTAAAGAAGGAGATTTTTAAATGGGAAATTTAAATATGTACAGTAAAATTGTGATGGATTAACATTTACGTAAATAATTATAAATATTTTATATTATGGTAGAATAGTGTTCATAACAACTCCAGCTTCGGTTCCTAAAAATAGGGTCAAAGACCTTTAGAACTAAACCAATGAAATATTAATTTTTGTGATGTCCTTTTATTCCAGTGTACCAATACAACAAAATTCATGTCACTGATAATGAAAGTATTAGCTTGAAATGCATCCACAATCTTTTTAAAGACGTGGATCCTGTGACCTCGACCTTTGACCTCATGACCCAAAAATCAAACGGTATCTTACTTTAGTGATGGGTCTTGTATTTGTGAAGTTTGAAACCAATATTTCATTCCAACCTGGAGTTATCATCTGGAAACAAATATGTGGACAGATGACCCCTGTGACCTTTACCTTTCACTTTATGACCCAAAATCAATCAGGTTGATCTTCTATGCAGGTCACCTATATTTGCTAGATGGAAGGTTTAGGATGGAAAGTTATGCTTAAAATGCATCCATAATCTTTCTAAATATATGGGTCCTATGACCTTGCCCTTTGCCCAGATGACCCAAAATTCAATAGAGTTCTTGATTTAGAGGTGGGCAATATATAATTCAAGTTTGAAATTGATATGTCAATCCAAACTGGAGTCATCATCAGGAAACAAATTTGGCGGACATACACAAAGACGAACAGTTGGACAGACGGACGGATGGACAAGGTGATTACTATAGGGCATCCGCTTTTTAAGCGGCCCCCTTATAACACACAAGGTTTCAGAACACTAGATGAAACTACAGTTGAAAATCTGATAGTATCAATATAATTTGGCAGTCTTAAAATAAAGGGAAAAAATCTAAATAGAAAAAATAAACCAGTCTCCAGGAACTGAAGAAACCAGTCACAACCAATAAACTTACCAGGTTTAGGGACACTAGATGAAACCACAGTCGAGAAAGACAGACAGACAGACAGAATCATACAGTTGACAACAGACTAGTCGTAAAGATTGTCTAAAAAATATGTACATGTGATGTTGGGGAGTCGGCATATTTAATTATCTTACCGGTTCTGTCTCTGATTATATATCCATTACTGCTCAGCCCTCTTGAGTACCCATCTCCGTAGCCTAAGGGGATGACGGCGATAAATTCTGAGGACTGACACTCATAAGTACAGCTGTAGCCGACCTTGGCTCCTTTTTCACATTCCTTCACCAATGTTGTCATAGCCTTCAAACTCAAAGCTGGCTGAAGTCCGAATGACAGAAAATCAACATCAGCACTGGCTAAAAGAGAAAAGAATATAAACCACTAAACTGAGTGCTTGACAGTTACCATTCAGGGTTTAAATATATTTCAGATCTCAGACAAATTCAGACACTCTTCACATTTATATTACACGTTTTATTTTGCTAACCTGTTTTACAGAAAATTGTCAGCAATTACCAGTACTAAAGAGATGATCTGCTATGGTTAATAGGAACCTTTGCTAAGGGTAAATGCTTAACCACTTATAACACCTAACAGAGGCTAAACAAGGGACCCATGGGTCACGGGGCTCAGCTGTTAAATATGATCACAAAATATGATTTGGAAAAGGGGTTAGACAGATGCTAGTTTTATTTGTTAATATAGCCTGTATTATGATATAATGGTGTTTAACTCATGTTATGTACGGCGATTTGGATAAAATCCTGGAATATAGGGAAGAGAATTGAAGCAAGTTAATTATTCACGAATGGAGTGCTATTGTCACAGTTTTGACTTGGCCTAATGCTGCAAGTTCCATTTTGTTAATTTTATCATGTAAATTTTATCACATGAGTATTTACTCATTTTCAGTAAAAATAATTGTTGAGAATCCAAGATATATCAATATCACAAATTTAAATAATGATCATAGGTACCTGTTTTTTTCCTTAATTTATATATAATAAATACAACTACATGTATGTAGTAGGGACGGAAATAAGTGATTTGCCCCTGGGCCCGGGACCCTCGTCATAGGACACCCCAGTTTTAACCCTGGATACCAGAGGCAAACGTGTAGAGAAGCCGGAAGCCCTGGCTGGAGCCACAGGAAGCTCATGTCTGAGCTTGGAGCTGTTAGTTGGTCGTGCTGAGGGCCTGATAACGTGAGATCTCAAGAAGAGACATTATTAATCAACAACAATGGCGACGTTGGATGATCTGGAATAAGCTCGGTTTTACCTATTAGATTTTGGTTACAGGACTGTTCTCCGGAGTTGCAGGTCGACATAGCCAGAATGTCCCGGAGAAAAGTCCCGGCCCAGCCTGGTGCTATGTGGTGGCCTGATAACATCGGTGTCAAATTATATGAAAATTGACTGATTTGATACATGGACTGATATATACACACACATATATATATATATATATATATATATATATATATATATATACATGTTTGTGTGTTTTGTGTGTTATTTAGCTAGTTTATTCTGTAGCAAATCTGTAATAATTAAAGCCAGTGATCCGGTGCTCATGGTTACTTTATGAGCTGTCAATTGGTAGTATAGAATAATTTGTATTACCATTAGAAAATTTAATGAAACCCACTTTAATGTAACCTATATTATTTTTTTTTAGTTTTTGCAAACTTAATCAACAAACTGAAGCACTTGGACAAAGACCTGGAAATTAAGATTCATTTAATTTAATGAACTGCATCCTTGTCTATCATAATTTTGCTTAATATAATTCCTAATAGTTAAGAACAATTTTATATATTTTTTTTTCATTATTAAAATTTTAAATTAAAAATACCCAAAGGTGACTTCATGGTGTTATTTGGAATAAATCTGAGGCCATCCATACAAGATCCACAAAACATCAGTAATTGCAAAGTAATTCCCTGTTACTCATTTACAATCAAATTCCTTTCCCATTAATTGTTCTTAAAGTTATTATAAACCAATAAAAATTCATTTCATAATTGTTTATTGTTTTGTTGTTGGCCAAAACAACTACTAGAGGAGGGCGGTTGAACCTCCATGGGACCAGCTGTGGCCAGCCAAGAGCTGGCTGGCTGCCCAGTATATGCCCCGCTTGAAGCATGTATAATAAGCCTGAAATGGCAACAAGGGTGACATACAGGTGACTGAAGAGGGACTTAAGTAAATCCTAGGTGTAAGTATGATATGGTTCCATAAACACTTTCATAAAAGCTACAGTTTTTGGCCAATACCTGTCAAATTTCAGAATCCTTACATGTACATTATATGAAAATTAAATCAACAGTGCTAACAGAAAAAAAAAACATGCCATTACCAAAGTTGGGCAAAATTTAAGGTACTGATTTAATATTTATGCTTATAACTTTAAAAAATTGCAAAATTCACTAGAATTGAACCTGATTAAATAAACTTTTATCCTTGAAAAGTCTCTAGCTTTAACATTTCTCATGTTAAGTGAGTAAATATATTTCCTAATTTTTTACAAATTCAAGAAATTACACAATTAAGACCTAATTTCTTGTATGTACGTAGGAACTATATAAATGAAATACTTCTATTAAATATGATCGAAACAGATCAGTGGTTTCGATATTACGCAGTCTTGAAGTGCGACAATAGATTTTAAATGGAAAATTGAGGTTGTTCCTTAATATCTTGAAGGAACGAAGTCGTAGTGACCCAATTTTCGGTATAAAAGGAGATTTTGGGGAAAATTAACTGTAAGCTGAGTTTCAGATTCGTAGGTCAAACGGTTTCAAAACCTGCCAGTTTAATGGAAGGACAGGCGGACGGACAGACGCACAAAGGACCATTGCTATCGCTCAGTTTACTGATAGTCAGCTGAGCTAAAAAGGCTTGCCTGGCATCTGAGTACATGCTGCATTCACACGCTCAGGAACACTTAAATGAAGCATATCGGTTGAAGGTAGAGGCAGTCAATTTCATGAATTATATGTCTAAATATCAAAAATTGTATACTGCAAGCAAAAAAATATAACAGAGAGACTTCATATTTAGATTTTTTTTAATAAATGGGTTCAATACCTGGCGGAAGTCCATACATACAGTTACCAGGGCGTATAAGGTTAAGGTCGGTACCATACCCTCTCAGGATTGCCGCTGTCCCTGACGTGTGGAACATGAGGCCCGGTCGAGATCTGAAAAAGATGTGTTTTAAATTGTATATATATGTAATTCAGTTTTATATATATTTATCAATAGTCTGTATATAGAGTATATGGTCTGATACTAGTATATAATATAGTTAAAAAGTGTGAACATTCACAGGACTTTTATTTAGAACCTCTATTCATTTGATAATTCTTGATGAAAAAGCATTCTGTACCTTAAATAATAAATTGGGAAAAGAAGCTCTCTGTTCCGTCAGGCCTGCAAAGGTAAATGACCGAAACAAATACAAGTGTGAAGTGTTCAATCTTGTACTAACTGGACTGTAAGAGCTAGAGCATGAATCTCGAAACACTTTACTAAACAAGAAAAAAAGAGTGCTGGTAAAAAAAAGTTTAAATTAGTAGTTTCATTTTCAATAAATCTTAAAAACAAGGGAACTGTTGGTCACGGTGCTCAGCTGAAATTGATGTTTTTCAAATATTTTTTTATAATCAACTGAATTTGTCTATAAGGATGTTTTTATGAACTTTTTTTCAAAATGTGGGTCCTGTGATCGAATTTGAAGCCAATCCATCTATCGAAATTGAAGTTATCATCCGTTTCCTAATTTATGAATCGATGGGTCCTGTGACCTTAACCTCTGAGCTTGTGACCCCAAAATCCAGAAATTTCTTCCACTATTGGCAGGGGAGAAAAAAGAGGAAGATAAAAAGTTTGGCTTAAAATACATTCATAATCTTGTGAATTGGGTCCTGTGAATTTGACCTCATGACCTCAAATCAAAAGGGTTATTACTTTAGTGGTGGGCCATGTATTATAGTCCAGTTTGAAACCAATATTTCAATCCTGGAGTTATAATCTGGAAACATATATGTGGACAGATAACCCATATTACCTTGAATTTTGACCTCATGACCCCAAAATATTTAGGTTTCTTACTGTATTTGTGGGTCACAGATAAGCCAAGTTTGAAAGCAATATGTTGATCCAAACTGGAGATATCATCCGGAAACAAATGTACTTACAGATGGCTCATGTGATCTTGACCTTTGACCTTGAAACATTTCATGATAAACATGACCTCATGACATCAAAATAGTACTAGATTAGGCAACTTATGTAGGATGCATTCACCAGCACTAATTCATTCCAAGGTTCCTCTGAAATGAAGATGCAAGAAGCAGATTGGGACACAGTGATAATCAGATTTAAGAAGAAAAATATAATACATACAACAAGAAGACACACATATATAAAGGTCATTCGATGAAATTTAAAGAGACCAATTTTATATAAAAAGCAGCATACGGAAGAGAGAAACAAAACATAAAAACTATAGATATATGCATTCTCATGAAACCAGGCCTCCGCAATTTGTACATTTAGGATACTCCACAACACATGATTTTATTCACTTATTGGACCATATTCCTGGGTTCATTGGAGTATAAGTGCCTACAACAAGTATGTGACTGCACATTTGTCCGAAAATACTTCCAGGATCCGGTGCCCTTTATTTAATGGGATTCCGTTCATGATTACATGAGTTATGTTGCGAACAAACACACAGTGTAAAAAACACACACACACATGAATGGGAATGAACTCATACCCTCCTCGTGGAAGCAATAAACCTAAAAGTAATTTTACTGTGAAGGGAACTGTTATTTAACGTCTTGCATGTTGGATAAAACTATGTCACCTGTAAGGCTCAATAGCTGACAGGTAGGTTTCCATCTGTTTCAATGTGAAGTCTCTGTTATCCCAGGGGTCAGCAAGATGTGTAAATATGCCCTCTAGTGGCACATTGTGATCATCACAAAGCTAAAACAAATAGGACACAGGTTAACAAGCACCGCAAGATAAACCACAGAAATCAGAACAAGGCACCCCTGGGTCATGTCGCTCAGCTGATTATGGGAAAATTTAGCAAATGCAAATATACTTGCGTCTCAAATAGAATTATCATTAATTGACTATGTGACAGTAATATTTGCATAAAATAATCATGGGAATATATGAACATCTGCCAGTTTTTTCATTTACTGAAAAAATGCTGTTAAAAAAATTATTTCAGTTATCATCCTGAAATGATTTTGACAGACATACAGAAAGACGGAAAATCCTTATATAATTGTTATGAAACTAATGAACAAGCCCATAGGTCCAAGGGCTAAATAGGAAGGGGGGGGGGGTTAATAGTGAGAGTTACAACACCTCTCCATATACACACAGGATATGAAATTTAAGGCTTCAGTTCTTGCAGGAGGAAAATTTTATTCATAATTTTTAAACATTTAAATGCACACAGAGACGGACAAACAAAGCCAATCACTTTATTTCAGATTTGCTGAGGCAGAAAAATAATGAAGACATTTTGCATTAGATCCTCTTTATTTTCGTTACATAATTTGTTTAATGTTTTAATTAATTTCACAATTCTAAATTGCATCACCCTTTATCCCCAATTTGGTCGGATAACAACCCATCATGCATACACATGTATTTATTTTTTCATCACAGAAATATATATATTTTACAAATTTGCAAAACAATAAATATATGAAAATATAACTTGATTCAGAATTTACAATTTTAAATGACACCTTTATTTATCCGTAATTTGGCTCATGTATTGTCAAATTGTGCTTCCTGATTGGTTTAATTATGTTCTTATTTGTTGCAATTATTTAAAAGGAAATTTCTTTTAAAATATTACTTTACCACAACAAGGCATTACGGATTACTCCTTGACTTAGAACAATGGAGTGGAAAGAGTTTTACAAATTTTTGCATTACTCTTGGTTGGGGGGGGGGGGGGTTGGGTTATATGGTGAATAACTGTACACCTGTGACACCTGCTTCCCAGTGACCCAAAACAAATAAAACTTATATAACATACAGTAGAATTCCATCTGACTAGCACTCCAGAAAATAACAACCTGGCTATAATAATCAACAACTTGCATGTCATACTGTATAATGCAATATAATATAATATAATATAAGTATTATATAAATTAAGTAATATAATACAATAATATATTATATAATAACATTATATCCATTAAACCTATGAAATTTGTCATAATTCTATTAAGGGGCCATCTATTAGAAAGTACACCAGTGGCTGAGCTTGCAGCGCCATCTATATATTAATAGCGTAAGGCGATTTTTGTGATTTTCCGTATCTCCTCTGATACTACCGTCCGGTTTGCCATGATTTCTGACATACATATGCTCAGGGTTTGTCCGAAGAGATTCAACCCACTTTTATTTGCAATATTTGCGTATTACGTGCATAATTAATAATTTTAATATTTGCTCCCACGCGGGCGCCTCTTTTCTTTGTGTCTTCGGGCCTGGTAACACAATGGCCACAGTGTTTGATGGCGGGACAGAGTTTTTCTCCGGGGGCCCTATCTGGGCTTTTCTTAAATTTGCGGTGACCGGCCCGAAATAATCCCCATTGGTGATCCCTTCTCAAAAGGCAACCTCCGCGCAGCGAAAAGGTCTATTGTGCACAAGGAGATCTCGCGTGAGGAAAATGCTCAAAAGGGGGATCTTTCAAAGAATGAAAATTTTCCGAGCAGTAGTGAATGCAGGGTAGTGTGTAAAACCCGAACCCCACGGTCCCCGGACCCCATAAACCTATTTCCTCATTTTCCATTATTTATACCGATAAAAACACTACTGTTGTTGATGTAAGGACAGAGCAAAGTCCCTAAATGTTGCACATTTGTAAATGACCGATTCACTGAAAGATTTATAATTACAAAAATATTTCGAACCTCATTTACTTGAATTTGCCGACTGTTCAATTTTGACGGACCCTAGTAACCACCGCTCATATTTTTATTTATGACTAAAAGAGGACAAAAATAGCACTCATGTCACACACTAAAAAGTAAATATAATATTTGTTATTTTAAATGAAAATATAATAGTGCGGACACAGTGGGGGGGGGGGGGGGGGGGGTTTAATTTGAAGTGCACTAACAGTTGAGCGGACCTGAGACTGATATATCAGAGCACTTCCACATAACAACAGGTTTCGTGCTCCGTTCATAACAACCATGCAATTTTAAAGTTGGCAATAATATAAATACCGAAAGGAATTGTTGATTACTTGCATATCAAGCAACTACAGGTTCCAAAATAATGATTTTGTAAATGTTTTAAATTATAATACTTTTTAAAACGCTACACAAATGAAATAAATAGCAAATATAAAATTATGAATAAAAACTGTGACAGAAATGTAAAAATACAGATACTAACACAATAATAAATCACAAATGTGTCATGGCTAAACGTGATGTCAAATACATGTATGTACTAAAGAAATGGTAAAACAACGAGAAAACGGGGTCCGTGTGATCCGTGAGGTCCGTGCCCAGGGTCTGTAAGTGTTTTTTTTTATCAAATTTTGTTGCAAAACAGACTATTTTTTATGTTTTAACCAAACATAATATAAAATATGTTTTTAGATACGATTATGCTAAAATATCAGGACAAATTACCATGAGAGTTTAAGAATTACAAATTTTTCTTGGGTTCCGGGATCCGGAGTGGTATCCCGGTTTAACACACTGACTGAACGCAGTGACTGTCTCACTGGAAAACATTATAACAGGTTCCTTTACTGGCGGATTCACGGGCGCGGAGGGCAACTTTAAATGGCGATGTTCAGCATAATATATATTTTCATATAAAAATGATTTTATTTAACATATCAAATTCTTCGAAAATTCTCCGGCCAACCTCTCGGCTTCAATTAGAGTTTTATCCATAACACCATGCATTTAATGGATCTATATATTAATAGCGTAACGCGATTTGTGTGAATTTACATGTCTCCTCTGACACTACGGTTTGCCGTGATTTTTGACATACATATGCTCCGGGTTTGTCCGAAGACATTCCATCATTCGGACAAGAACGTATTCGTCCAGGTCATTCAGACTCCGACACAAGAATAACTCAGAGACAGAACACTTATACCAAATGTATACATTGTACACCCAAGGCATGAAACTATGACAGACTATTTGACATCAGAACTAAATGCTCGCCCAAAACCGTGCGTAGCACGGGTAATTGCTAGTCTATAATATATGGAATGAAAGTAAACTGGACTTCCAGTCAAACTCACAGAAAAATAAAATTCTAGTGATATAAGTGACGTTTACCTTGACTAGAGATGGAAGGTCCTTTGGTTGACATCCGTTTCTGCACATACCAGAGTCCACCTTAATATGAACAGCCCCCGCTGGCATACTGTCAATGTTCAGACACACCTTTCTTAATAAATACCAGTCGACAAAAAGCAATTCTCGATAACAGGCACATGAAACAGGCCTGTAGAGAGTGGATCATGAGGTCTGTTAACTCTCTATTATGTGAAATCTTATTATTTCAAGCAAATATCCAAGTCCTGTATATATAGGTAAGTAGATACAGTAAAACCATGAAATTATGACCATAAATGGGACATTTTAGGTAGTCACACTTTTCAGGTGGTCGTCTAAGCGAGTTCTGATAAACATTTATCAGTATCTGTTTTAGAATTCGCCACTCTCTGCCACTGTTAAGATAAAAAGTGGATGAACCCTAATATGTCAGATTACTAGTAGTGTGCCAATTGATCAATTATATCGATGAATGGTCATTTTCTTTCATAATCATTTACAGTGATTAATTTTTGCACAATTCATCATAAATGATAAAAAAGACGGGGCACTGAACAGCGAACTGTATTGAAATTTATCCTTGCGCAACATATGAGTATAAACAACCGGGAGTTTACCTTAACCTATCAGCATGCTGTACAAGTTTGACTGAATTTACTCAGTCAATATTTTAGGTATTATTCTAAACAGCAGATTTCACGATGATATAGATGGTACATAAAGAATCGATTAATCATCTATCATTGGTTGTTTATCTTTAAATCACCGAATATAATTTTACAACCGATTCCTATCATTATTTATTGCTATGGTCTTTATGTGAAAACTGGCTTATATTAAAATACATTTATAAGGCAATTTAGGAAGGTACATAAAATAATCGATTTTAACTGTTTTCTTTCAATCATCAAACATGATTTTACAACCTACCATTTCCTACCATTAACCGATATGTTCATTAATGACAGGAAAAAAATGGCGACTTTGGATTGGTAGCAATGACCGTTTTATCAGGAACATGCAGATCTAAATATCATGAAAGGGGGAGGGAGGCGACTTAATAAGGGGAGGGGTGCTTACTTAAATATTTATTAAGGAATGCAGGTTTCAACTTTGACTCCAAGGCTCAAAATCTAGGTATTGTTAAGTAGAGCTGGATTCACTATTGAATTATCAGCGTGTCTATACACCAAACACAAAAGTTCACCTTTGTTTGTTATCGCAGTTATGTATCAGATCTCGATTTTCCTTCAAGAGACCCGCCATGGCTCTGATTGGCCGCTCTTCAGACAAAGTAGGTATCAACTGATGGTTCAAACATAGCACCATTTCCCAGGCCTGGCAGTTCCCTGATAAATAAATAGATATTTTCATTTATTAATTAGAGAAAGGTTTAGGGTTTCTTGGTGCTCAAACAAAAGAAACATTCTGTACTAACTGTGTGATAATTTTCAATAACATCCGTGATACACTCTCCAGATATCGTGTGGACACACACACATAATCGAGTGAAAACCGTAACCTTATTATAAACTTTATTTATTTGAAAGTGAAAGTGAATACCTTGGGAAACAATGGAAAATTGAAATTCACAAAAAGTTGGTCTCTCGAAAAATGAAGCAAACAACAGTGTACTGAAAATCAATTTCTCAACAAGTATAGTCCGTTTCTTCCCCTCATGTCCACCTGTTCTTTGCTATAAAAAAATTATTACATTTCAGGGGAAACAATTATAGTGGAGAGTAGAGGATTCAAGGACCTAATTGCTACAAGGTAAATAAATACCTACTTACACCTTATTAAAGAAACAGAATTATTTGAAAATATGGGAATTCAGTCTACATTTTACAACATATCAGACCCACTTGTGGTCACATTGCCATTGGTCACATGCAGAAACAACCTAAATTCACAGCTGGTGATTGGCTGATGTCATGTAAACACTATAAATATAACCAGCTTTAACAAAGTTTGCTACTCATTCAGGGACACATATCTGCCAGGTCACTGAGAAGAGACTAAAAGGCTATGAACCTCTGGATTTATTGTTAATTTTTAATTGCCATAATAGGCCGTCACTTCCATATGTATTTCTCTAGGGTTTAATTGAAAAATATAAACTTTTATTAGAATTATCTAAAAAAAAAACCGGTGGACAGCAGATGATGAAGCGGACTATAAATCTAATGTCATTGATTGCCGTCAGTATGCGAACCTTACGTTACTTGTTACGGTTTCAAGAACCTTGGTCACGTGCTTACAAGAGGAACACAGAGCTTCACCTAATTGATCACTGATCACCGGCCTTCGACAATATCTTAAATATGTGTCCTAACTGGTATTGGTTGACATGCTCAAAATGTGTCCCAGCTGCAGGGCATTGGTGTAACGACATTTGTAACAATATCCCCAGGGTCCAAATTTCTAATTTTGTTGGATCCTTTCAGTATTGAAAACCCCTTATGACTTAGTGAATAAAGCAATACCAGTGGTTTTTACTTAAATAAAGCAGTACGGACTGGTACTTAAGGTATGGTAAAGTTGAAATAATATCATTGGATATTTTCATTATTGATTTGACAGTGTCAGTCATGTGACAGTATACTGATACTGTACATAATAATAAATATATGGTTTTGTTATTTCGTAATATGTTTTTATGTGTTTTTGAATAAGTCGCTTGTGTTTTTTTTGTATAGACATTATGATGTCTGTAAAAGGTTAGCAGGGAAAGTGTGTGCAGATAATGAGAATACAAGATGTTGCAAATATAAACATTGTTAATAGTGTAATATGTTGATTAATATGTCTGAGTAACAACGTATGGTCCAGAATGTTTTACAGGCTAATTGTGTCTGGTTTTATGTGAGTATATGAAACTTATTATGGTGAACAACCCATGGCCATTAAGGCCATTAAACACCTTTGTACATTTTGTCTAAGAAAAACATGTTATGTACTACAGTTCCTAATCCTAATACTTGCTCTTGTCGTAAAAAGAAAATTATTGAATATGGCTGGAAGAAACGACTGGGAGTACTGATCACTCCCAGTCTGGTCATGGTACAGGGCGCCATTAGTGGGTTTTTGACCAGATAGTGTGTCATATATCCTAAGCTGTTTTAATATTTGGAAACATGGATGGTAACCAACATGTACACACTGTCAATCACTGTCACCAAGCGTGGATAGTGAGTTAATCCAACGATTGAGTCCTGTTACAGAAGTCCAGTGTCTGTTTCACCAACCTTTCTACCCCCCACCCCCTTTCTTTTTTTCTGCGGGCCACAACATCGGGAAAGTTCATTTGAAAACTTTGTATAGTTCCTGTTAGGTATTTTCCAATTTCGAATTAAAAGCTAACATTTTTGAAAATATATTGTTTTTGCCCCCCCCCCCCCAACTGTAAACTACAGTATCTGGCAAGTGACATGGAGCTGTGTTGTGCCTCGTGAAGCTGGCAGGAGCCTAGGTCATTAATTATAACTTCCCCGCCTACCAAGGCGTGTGTACACTTTGTGGTACATATGGATAGACTTTGTACTTAGTGCAAAAATGTATGTTTTACATCAAAATGAAAGATAGCGTGCATTGCCCCCGAAACAACTGTCAATTATCTCTGGAACTGTATGACATGCTCGACACTGACAGGCCAGGGTTTTTGTGAGGCTGTTAGCTTCTAGGTTTGGACTTTATAATTATAATATCATAACTACCTCGTTTAGAATTAATAGGATCTTTCTGCCACAAGGTACATGATAAAATACATATGTAAATTCTCTTTTAATGAATATTACCAGTTTTTAATATCAGTATTTTGATAAAGTGTGCAAATGAAATTCAATTAGAACAGAAAGACATTTTCCGAAACTTTCTGGTACTTTCAAACACATTATTATAGAAATTATTGAAAAATATGTTTTGGACAGTCAGATCCCTCTCGTGTTCAAGCTTGAAATCATTCTTTGTTTCATATACTTGCTGTCATTTCTAAACTAGAGTCAAAATTAACATAACCATACAACTTTGTTCTTTGCTGTTTATATTTTGTTACATATATTTGAAAAACAGTACTTTTTAAGAGGATAAACAAAGGATATATATGGTTTTAACATCTTCTTGCGAGCGCCCTAAATTATCTTTCTGTATATACTCAAGATATGGCACTGGGAAGAAAAACATGGAATTTCCATAAATAATATCTTTATTCTTGTGGTACCCCTCTGAAACAGCACACTCACCAAGTATATGAATTGGCCCTGTTACCCTGTTCCTTCTCAGATGGATCCCTTCGTGGACCGTGGCCACTGCAAGTCGCTCTACTCCGATTTTCTTGAGGTGCTTCAACACCATGACACTTCCATGGCCACATCCAGCACTTTTCACAACACCAATTACACCTAGACAGAGGTCACATGGTCAACAGATTGGTCACATGATCAACACAGAGGTCACATGATCAGCATGTTACATCACCAGATATACAAAATGTTACATCACCAGAAATACAAACTGACCAAATTGAACTTATTCTGATCAACCAACCTTTGTCCATCTAATTTTAGTAAATGATCAGGACTTTTTTTTAAATTAAATAAAAAGTTTTCAGTTTCACTATTTCATGAACACTCTCACATGATTTTTCAGACTGAATGTTTCCATGCTTGGGTGGCCATCTTTGATTTGGCTGATTCAATACCTATGGAGTGTTTTCATGTCAACATTCATTCAGTAGGTGAGAAAGGTGTGTTTGCATTTAGAAAACTGTCATACATGTTTATTAGATGATGCAAAAATGTAATTGATTTAATCAATTTTGAAGGAAAATAACCAATCATCAATATGATCTATTAACTGGCACATCACTATTACATCGCATGTTTTAAGGTAGAACTAACATACAGCTATAAACCCAGAGTTTAAAGATAAATCTACAGCAGCTCAGGTAACATGTTGTTTAAGGCAGCAACATGCAGTTTTAAGGCAGGGTTACATAAAAGATGTATGTAAAGTACTTGAGATTAATTCATGAAAACACTTTATGATCTGGCACGTGGATGAATGCAATACCAGCATCCATTTGCCACCATTACACATACATTTACCTTGTTACGTTAATTAGTGTCAGAAATGGGGTGTAAAAACATGTTTAATTACTGAAATAAATAAAACAACCGTTCATCAATTATCAATCGAAAAAACCCTTATTTTAAAATAACTCCAAAATATGTTTCAAATGCATATCAGACCCCACGAAGTATATAACATTTCTGTCTGGTACAGAACTCCTTCTAGTGGATATGTATTTATGAAATTAACATTTATTTTCATGGGGAATATTTGGAAATTTTGAAATTTTACATGGTACACAATTTTAGGCAACAAGTTTTTAATAAGCTAATGTCAAACTACGTGACGCTATCTCCAACCATTATTTTTTTCCGGTATCAAATTTTTTCTAACTTGAAATTAAACTTAAAATTTTGATGCAATAAAAAGTTTAAATTTCCTTTTCAAACATGAAAGAAACACAGCTGTTATTGAGATATTGTGCAAACATGGGCTAAAGAAAAAAATTGATCAAAACATAATATAATCCAAATAATAATAAACTCATCAACCAATATAATACAGGGTGCCTAAACATTTCACATTACCAGTCATTTACAACATAAAACTATTAAACTCTCCCGGTTGTGATTCTGTTAAAGGGGCCCTAACATCTTTCTGACCTTTATAAACTAAAGTTAAATAAGGTATTTATAAAGTAGAGCTTTTATAAATAAAGGCCAGAAAACGCAGGTATCCCCGCACACAGGCTGCTTGTTTTATTTTATCAATGTGTTTATAATGTGTGGGCCCACTAAAATATTAAAAACAAATTCAACAAGGGCATCTGGCAGCAAGTCAGATAAACCAGAGCTTTGTTAATGGTGTTTTGCTAAAGGGACCTTTCTACCGTCACATATATGCAACCTACAACCTTAGGTTCGTGTTCATCCCAATTGTCAACGTTGTTGTGTTTACAAACATGTTGTTGGATAAACAAATTGATACATCCTTCACGAAGGCGTTATAAGAAATTTTCACAACCAAAATTACCCTTAGATCGTTCATACTTACACAGAAGAAGCCAGAAATCACATAAATTCTTTTTCTAAAGGTAGGTGAATGGGCACCTTTAATATACATTCCTTTAACGCACACTTTTACAACAGTCCTATAATAACTGTGTTAAAAAAAATAAAACAAAATGAATAAAAGCGAAAATAAATGAAGCTCTGAAAGCAAGCAGCAGCTCTGACAAAATCTGAAGCTGAACAATAATTGTATTACCTCTCCGTTACTAAAAAATTAATTTGTTACCTCTCTGTTACCCAAACATGTTTCCTCAGACTAGAATTAAATGTACACAATATATACAGAATTGGGGAAACTGGTTGATACATTATGTGTTGCTTCTCTGGCTTTAATTTCTAAAAAGTGACCCATGGGTCATGACACTCAGCTATCAAGCATGACCTGCGACATCGTAGGCTAAGATTCACAACTTCCAGTCAAATTTTTGAAGAACCTATTTGCCAATTATGTTGAAACTTTATACGATGACAGAAATATACATTACTTTTGTTTGGCTAAAACACAGGTAACCTGATGGTCTGAGGCAAAACGTATGGTTGTTGAGCTAACAGGAACTAATCCCACAGCTTGCTTGATACCTGTCCGTCTCAAAGGGAACACCACACAGGCCAAATATGAGATCAACATATATAGCAAAAAATCAAAGAAATCCATGCAAGAATTATATAAAAACGGATGCTTCTGTATGAATTTTTATTCAATAAAACCAATTGTACTGAATTTTCATAAATGATGGTCATATTTCTAAAGAAATCTTCGACCTAATCTTTTGCAAGATTACATTAATAAACGTCCTACTGCACTCACTTAACATTCTTGAGATTATAGGTTCAAAAGGAATTTAAAGATTACTACGTGGAGGCCATATTGGATTTCTGAAAGGTCTGAAATCTGACAACAAACCTCTAATAAAGGGGACCAAACATTAAAAAGAATCACAGAAACTGCACTGACAAAAGGTTTTCTAAGATGGCTACCTGGCAGACATGAAGGATTTCTGACAAGACTGACATTTGATATCAAACATCCTCCAATTAGAGACCAAGCTTGTGGCAAATGCTCCAAAGAATGTTACAGTAATGAATGTCCAAATCAATTCAAAAGGCATGATCAGGTTGGAGAGCTCTCATATCAGATTTATGGACATGCAAATGTAGAAAGTGTAAGTCCAATATGTTTTATTATCACCTTGCTTTTTAGTGGGGTCAGCAGGGTAGGTAAACTGCAAAACCTGAAAGAAATACAGAAAGCATCACTAAGAATCTTGTAAGCAAATAAAACCATCATAAATCCAGGTACAGACCCACAAATTAACAGAACAAACACTTGCTGGTATATTTGATGATATATAAAAAAATATTTAGATATCTAGGAAACTAAGTTAATTGCTATGGTTCCAAATATTTAATTGCAAAATGTTCCTATCATCTTATAAATCAGTAGCTTAACCTTGATACAATACTTTTTAACGCTACCTCAGGCAACAATGTTTTTGTTATCCACTAATGATGTTCTTATAATTCAGTGGGCTGATACAAAGGTAGTCATATATCGCAAGTGTCGCTCACAATAACGGCCACACAGTGAGATGTACCAGTTGGAGTGCAATGGTATATACAAGAAAAAGAGGGATGGTCTACAAAGAAGTTTTTATTGTAAACATCCCTGATTAATGACCTTTGCCTTTTGCCCACATATCAATTGAATTCTATCTAGAGTGATGGGTACTACTAACCACTTAAACTACTAACCACTTTAAACTGGAGTTATCATGTGGCAACCAATTTGTGAATAACTTTGACCTGAAACCTTTATCCTCCAGACCAGATGACCCAAAAATCAATTAATCTTTTCTTCAAGCGAAAAGACCCATAAATATGCAGTTTGATCAAATTGAGTGATGCATAGATGGGGCATATGTGAAAGACTAAAGGTTAGGGATAAACAGTTAAGCCTGAAATATTATCACCAGTATTTGGAACAGTTTAGTACTGTGACCTGGACCTCTGACCTTTTGAACTCCAACATCAATAGTGTTCTTCTCCTTTTGGTTGGTAAGCCATTCATGACAGATGGAAGGTACAGATTGAAAAGTGTGCCTTAAAACGACTCCACGCAAGAAGTGGGTGCTCAAAATCAACAGGTCTTTTCCCCTGTTGACAGAGAAGCGATATGTCAATGCTGGAAGGTTTGGAATAAAAAGTCTGGCTGGAAAATTGTCTACAACCCTTTAAAAAAAATCGCTGCAGAGCCCGCAGTGAGTGAGCAAGCACCGGCCGTATACCTGCCGAAAATGCCCTTTTTGGGCTCCCAGTGAATTCGGACGGGCCCTGTTTTCGATATGAGACGGCCCCTTCAGCGAGACATTTCAGTCTGCTTTTATGTGCACACCATAACAATATGTCTAAATATTCTTTATAAAAAATTCATAGTTTTAATTTTTGTATTAAAGACGAAATCAAATAACCTTATTACCAGTGAACACTCTCTTTGATAAATTATCGGTACTTCATATTATTTTATGTCATATCTCTACATACTTTGAGTATACTCGTACCTATCTCCTTGTTCTTACAGCACTTCCTCAGTACATTGATGTTGTGTGTTATAGCGTCAAGGTTTACATTTACGTAACAAGGTCTGCCAACCTTCTCAAAAACATCAGGCCCTCTGAAAGCCGCCTCCGTCAGTTCAAACGAATCACTGAAAGTAATCCAATAAACATCAGATAAATCTCCAGTGTTGCAATTACTAGCACCATGGTGACATGTTATAGCTTGATACCATACAATCCTGCAAGCAAATACACCTGCATTAATATTGATTCATTTTTTTTATTTCTCTTCTTTTTTATGGAGGTAACCGCCATTTTTAGCTAAGCTGATGGCAAGTCATCTGAGCTATAGCGACCACCCTTTGTCTGGCGTTCGTCCGTCCGGTTTTCCTGCTGTCTGGCCCTTTACAGGTGACAAATCGTAACGTTAGACCTAGAAACTTCTAACTGTACATCCAGGGAGGTCAAAGGCAAATCTCCTTGGAAACTGAATTTAGATCATGTTTATTACAATATTAAGCAGGGTAGCCTGCACCAGAAGAAAACTTCTGTCGTAAGCAGGGCTCTGTTCCATTTATAAAGTTCAAGACGTTTTTCAACAACTAAATATGACCATGAAATAAAATAAAAATACAAATTACAATACGAATATAAAAATACATACTAAGACAATAAAACAATTACAAAATGACAGATTATACTTAAAATAAATATAATAAATAGATTATCATGGCAATATCTATAATACGAGTGGTAAGAACGACTATTCTAACTAAAACAATCTCGTATAGTGCCAAAACTAAGACCGCTGTAAGACTAGAAAAGTACGAACGTGATATCTTTTAAAAACTGTGCAAATTTGGAGTGCATTTAATGTCCAGGGGAAGGGCATTCCATAGGGTACTGCCTGCATAAATGAAGCAGCCTTGAAAGATTCAATCCTGGTTTGGGAAGGATACAGTTATTGTTGTGTTGAGCGCGTGGAATAATGGTGAATGTTTTAAGCCATAGCGAACTTATCACATAGATACGAAGGGGCTACACCATGTATGCATTTATAAGTCAAAACAGATAAAAGGTTTAAATATCACTGATCGACTGTCATCAAACCTATCTCTTTGATTAATTCCAGACTACTTCGTGAAAGGTTATAGTTTCTTGTTATAATACTTGCCGCCCGACACTGAATACGTTGAATAGCAGCACGAACAGTGCTTGGACAGCTGACCCACACAGTAAAGCCATAGTCTTTTGCTGGTTGAACGAACGCATGATATATTTTGAGTAGAAAATTCTGTGGCAGATATTTGCTAAGTCTGTGTAATAGCCCTATTTTGCAACTTAACTTTTTTAAAAACAGCAGAAGTGTGAATTTCCATGTGATATGTGAATCAATTATGAGGTCAAGGTGAGATAATTCCTCAACGTTCGGGATAACTTGTTCATCGATACGGATGTGTAATGGATTTGATGATTTGCGCTGTTTGGAACTTAAGAGCATTATAGCTGAATTTGTGGCGTTGGCAATTAGTTTGTTTTTATTGAGCCATTTGGTTACTTGGTCTACCGCGCCCTGCAGCTTTTGTTGTGCTCAATCACGACTTACACTGTATGCGTATGGAGTCATCTCGTCAGCAAAATTGAACATTTAGAGTTGGTTATATTTACAGGCAAGTCGTTAAGGTATAATAAACAGAATATGTCTGAGTACCGTGCCTTGTGGTACACCAGTGTTTACGGTTCTCAATGTAGAATTGTGGTTACGGAATCGGACGAACTGCTTTCTATTGAATAAATAATTATAAAACCAGCTATGCGAATTTCCACTCACGCCATATTGTTTTAGTTTACCCAACAGTATATTATGATTTAGGAAATCAAAACCTTTTCTTAGGTCGAGAATGCATATGGAGTATATGCGTCCCAAATTCATAGCTGTTAGCCAATTATCAACCAATCTGTGTAAAGCGGTTTGGCTGGAGTTATTTGCGAGAAAGGCAGTTTGTTCAGGGGATATCAAGCGTTCATTGTTAAGGAACATCAGGAATTGACGTTTAATGTGCTTCAAAATTTTTATGACATGGCATGTAATGGAAATTAGGCGGTAATTCTTACGTTCAGAAGATTCCACTTTACCCTTTAAAATAGGAACTACCCTCGCACATTTCCAGTCAGGAGGAACAGTTCCTGTATAGAGCGTTAAATTCAGAATGTGTGCCAGCGATGGCGCTGGGCTGTCCGCGGCCTCCCCGAGCAAAAGCCCCGGCATAGTCAGGACATCAAGTCCAGCTTTGTTCTTTAGTTCGGTAAGAAGTTTGGCAACTTGCTGTTGGCTTATTTGAGGGATGGAAAATTGAGAATGCGTAAAAGTAGATTGGTCATGTATATCATCTTCGGTTAAGGCTTCGGTTAAAGTTTTACCAACTGAAGCAAAGAGGTCGTTTATGTCATTAGCGTTGAGACCTGGGTTGTTGGGACTCTGACTAACTGGTGTGATAATGTGTTTTAAAGTCTGCCAAAGCTCTTTAGGAGATTTTGACAATTGTGCCTTCTGTCTGTAATACGAATGTTTCTGTTGTCGGGTCATGCAGGTGACCCGGTTACGTAATTGTCTAAACCTCGACCAGATTTTTGGATCATGTTCTGACACAGCAGACATACGAATGCGTTCACGGTTATAAATAAGACGTTGAATATCAGCTGACATCCAGGGGTTATATCTATTGTTTCTCATCCTAATTGTTCTAAAAGGTGCGTGTTTATTACATATGGCTAGGAATTCATCTCGCAATAGATTCCAAGCTGAGATCATGCACATCGCAAACATTAAAAAGGCAACGGAAAGTTAACGATGATTGAATCGATCGCCTAAGGGCACGGTGAAAAAATTCTTAAAGGACCGAACTCAAACAAATTTAGTTTCGTTTTTTTGGCTTCTGTCTCCTGAAAGCCAAGTATAAATAATGTAATGGTCACTGAGTGACCACGGAATAACGCCAGATGATGAGTATATACCAGGTTAATTTGTAAATATTAAATCAATCATATAGAATGTGGTTGCAGTGACTCGAGTTGGGGAGGTTTTAAAATTGTTTAAGGTTGTACAATGTAGCCATGTTCACCAGTGCAGTATTTACCAAGGCACTGTGAGTATTATAATCAATATTGAAATCGCCTAAGATCACTGTATGAATATGCTTAGCCACGGCCTGGCCAATGTTATCAAAAAGCAACTATAAATGATTTTTGTCGGAATCAGGAGGCCTATATATACATCCGATTAGGATGTGACGTCTGTTCCACTGGATTTGCATCCAGATTGTTTCCAAATAATCCTGAGAAAGTAAAGGACATAAGTTAGACTGTAAGATATTCTTCAAAGAAATAGCAGCTCCCCCGCCTTGTCTTTCCGGTGGAGAGTATACTCCGGGATATCAATCTGATGCGTTGCAATGCTCCTATCTAACCAAGTCTCAGTGAGATAAGCTACATGGTCAAGCGTATTGGTGACCTATATTTGCGACCAATGGGCCGAAAACATGAATTTGGGCACCAAGACAGTCAAACGGAGTACAAATTGTATCTGTTAGACCCAGAATCTTCTAATGTAACATTAAGGGAGGTCCTGAGCAAATGTACTCGCAAACATGAATTTAGGTCCCTATGACCTATATTCTGCGACCTATAGAAAAACGATGTATTATGTGCACATGCAGTGAATGTCAGATAGGCATAAGTCGTATCTGTTAGGCCTAGAATCTTCTAATGCAACATCCAGAGAGATTTAAGGCAAGAGAACTTCTTGGAAACCTGTAATTGGGTCATGGTGAACCTATTCTGACACCTAAGGCTGAAAGCATAATTCTGATCACCCAGATAGTCAGTTTGACACAAAAATGTATCTATTAGGCCAAGAATCCCTAGTTTAACATTCAGGGAGGTCCTGGGCAAATCTCCTAGGAAACCTGAAATTAAGTCATTCTAACCTATATTCTGTGACCTATGGGCTGAAAATATAATTTTGAGCCCCAGACATTCAGGCGGGGCAAAAATTGTATCCTTCAAGCCTAGAGTCTTCTAATGTAACATTCATGGAGGTCCATCGCAAATATTGATGGAATCATGAACTTAAGTCACTGTGACTTATATTCTTTGAGCTATAGGAAAAAGATGTCATTTGAGCACCCTGAATGTAAAATGGGCACAAATGGGATCTGTTGGCCTACAATTTTCTGGCAAGTCTCCATTGAATCTTAAAATTAGGTCATTTTGACATATATTCTATGAGCTTTAAGAAAAAACATGATTTTAGTACTATGAAAAGTCAGATAGGCAACAATTATAACTTAAAAATGAAGGAGGTCTTAAGCAAATCTCCCTCAACATCATGATGCCCTATATTCTGTGTGGTACGAGAGGAAAACCTCATTTTGAGTCAAACGTGTTCATAATCTTAAATGTTTGATCAATAAAATGTGATAAAAATGTATCCTTCGAAACCAAAATAAGGTCACTGACTCTATGTCAACATGAATTTAGCATCTTATAAGTCTGATTGGGACAAATGGTGCTGTTGGACCTAGAAACTTCTAATTTAATAGGATTAGGAAGGGCCCTTTAAGGACTTTCTTAGAAATATTAATAAAGGTCAATGTGACCCATATTCTGTGAGCATTTAGCACCAGATAAATAAGTTGAACACAAATGAGCAGTTGGACATAGACCTTAGCAGCTAGGGAGATTTAGGTAAAATCTTCTTAGAAACCCTAAATAAGGTCGCTTAATCCCATTTTCAATGTCCTATGGACAAGACTCTTGGTTTGAACCTGCTGGTATAATTTTATCCATTGTTTAAAGTTCCTTAACAAATATTTTCCAACAGATCATAACATTAATAATTAATTATAAATACATGCATCGCCTGTATGTAAAATTCAGCTGAGCGTAATGGCTAATTTGATTATGCTGTCTTATCTAATCCTTAATCTGACTATTTACATCAGGGCACCAGCACTCGTTGATGTTTTGTTTTTTTTTTATTTTTGTCTCCTCGTCTCACTCAGGCCTGGTGTCCATGGCTGGGTCATAATAATGAAGAACCAAAATTTAGGTTTTCAAGGAGGTTTTTTTTTTTTTTTTATAAAAACCTACCTTGATAATCAGTTACAAGTTTCTAGGGTTAGTAGTTGTGATTTGTGTCCTGCTAACGGACTGCCGGATGACTGGACGGACTATGGACTATGCGCCATTCCCATGCCTCAGTTGACTTTCAGTCAGCCGAGCTAAAAATGTGATGATGGATATATATATATTTGTGTGTGTATGTATATACATATATTGTGTGTGTATGTATTTACATTAGGGCCCTGCGCAGGCCAAAAATTGAATCCGCGACCGCCCTGCATCATAACCTGTCGGCCCGCAGCCTGCCCCGCAATAAAAAAAATTCAGTCCGCCCCGCAGTTACTATGATCTTTTAGCCCGCACCCGCCCCGAAAAATTTTCTTTCAGCCCGCTATCGCTCCGCCCCGCCCCGCATGTTCCAAGGTTCCAGCCCGGAAAAATAAAAAAATATATATAACCTAAGGTTTACATATTGTTGCAGGTGCTCTGTTTATTGTGTGACACGGGCGTAGCTCCTGTTGTGGCGCTCGTGTCTGGCCTTTTGTTACATTCTATGTTTAATCCGTACTGGTTGAAGTCTCGTTGTCATGTGGGCCTTGAGTTTTCACGCCTGGTCGTGGGTCACGTGATGAGCCTGGTGTGTAGAGATACACGGCGCTGTATTTCTAGAGAATTCCTGAAGCGCGTGTTTACTGTGGTTGTGTAAGATCTGTTCTAGAAGTGGAAAATCCCGGCATGAGGTGTGAAGAGTATATAAGGGGCTGTGTTTAAGCAGAGGGCAGAGAGACAGCAGGGCAGATTCCAGCGGACGCAGAAGAGTGTGTCAGATTCTAAGACCTTATCCGACGAATGCGGCAATTATACATTTTCAAAGACTTTCTCCTTGATTTTATACATTTGGACAGTTTAATTTCTGGATGTTGCAAGAACTTTCCACAGGACTGTCATTCTCCGAGAGTTTACATTTAAAGGACTTATCGTGGTGACGGTATTGGTATCCAGGTACTGAACCATTATCGTTCTGTGTGATTGTATTGACTTGTTGCTATAACGCTGTTTTTTTTTCTATGTAATTGTATTGATTTAGTGTATTGTATTGTTAGGGTTGTTTTAAGAATAAATTATAGTTATTTGTTAACAAAAAAACACTGACTTCTTTATTCATTCCCCTAGACATTTTACGCTGCCTAGTGTTACAGAATTTGATTTGTTTTTATATCCATTACAAAATTTGTGTTCATCACGCATACGTGATCTGTTTATATTAGGTTCCGTAACAATATCAAGAATATTTTATTGCATAAATATAAGCCATGCTAATTTTTAATATACATGAAATGTTTGATCATTGGAATTTAGATTTAATTTTAATACATGCCTAAGCTATCATTCAAACCATAATTCATAAAATATTTGAAAAGAAATGTTTGATTGATTAGAAGGATTTAATAAATACATAGTAATTTAACATACTTTAAACAAGTCTTCATACTTTACAGGAGAAATAAATAAACCTTTGGTTGTCTTGTGTCTGTTTCTTCTTTAATTTATAAAAATACGTAAAGAAAAAAAAATAGATATCGTCAAAGTATGTAAACCCAAAGTTACCCATCAGACGGTGAAGGGAGTAAAGAGGTTATCTGACCGATGTGGCTTTAGGTTCAGGATGTTCATTGAGATAGACATGACCGGAGCCGTGTTTCTAATAGCAGTCATCACCACATTATGCTGTGCCCAAACAGGGATTTGACCAGCCAGTGGTCAATGTCAGTTTCAATCAGATAACACATGCATGGAGTTACAATTGGATAAGGAGTCCAGCTTAGCCTTTAGATAAGGAGTCCAGCTTAGCCTTTGTGCTGTTCTAGGTCAACTGAGACAAGCTTTAGTCACACAGAGTCTATATTACAAGACCAAAGGTAATGAAGCCCTGGCTTCACTCCCAGCCATATAATGTAATATGTGAGACATGACACAAGTACATAGTTAGTGTACCTATTCAACATCAGGCAAGGTTAGTTTGTACAAAGATTTGACCAGCTCCCACTACAAGGACAACTGCTTAAACTCTAGATTTCATATTAAGAATGCATCATGTATTTTGTGTAATTAATTGACGTTACACCTAGAAAAGAAACATTTGCTTAGTGTTGTTACAACTGTCAGTCATTGTAAGGCGGTAAGAGGAATAAGTTGAAGTTAATAAACATAAATCTTTTTATATTACTATTTTTAAACCACCTGAAAACATTTTAAACAAAAATATGTGTCTTTAGATAGTCATTTTTTTAAATTTATCATTTTATATCCATATTTAAACTGCCAGATCATTAACCTGCAGCCCGCCCCACCCAACACAGACTATATTTAAGCCCGCCCCGCCCCACACATACTTTATTTCAACCCGCCCCGCACAGACTTTATTTCTGCCCGCCCCGTCCCGCCCCGCATAGACTTTTTTCATCTTGCCCCGCACAGACTTTATTTCAGCTCGCCCCGCACCTTCATAGATGTAACCCGCCCCGCACAGAATCCAAAGTGGGGGCCCGCGGGCTGCGGGTCAAAACCCGCCCCGCGCAGGGCCCTAGTATATATATATATATATATATATATATATATATTTTTATATATATATATATATATATATATATATAACTTCGACGAATCCAAGGTTCGACACAAGCGGGTTTTATTTGGTAATCATTTAACTAAAGTTGTCCGGAATATCGAGTCTGTAACATCGACATAAGCGGGGTATTCGACTTAAGCGAGTTCGACAGAACGAGGTTTCACTATATATATATATATATATATATATATATATATACATATATATATATATATATATATATATATATATATATATTGTTACGGAACCTAATATCAACAGATCACGTATGCGTGATGAACATAAACTTTGTCATGGGTTAAAAAAAATCAGATTCTGTAACACTAGGCAGCATGAAATGTCTAGGGGAATGAATAATACAATTACACAGTATAACAGCAGTATAACAACAAATCAATACAATCACACAATAAAATAAACAAAGTACACAGTACCTGGATACCACCCACTGTCACAGCGATAAGTCCTTTAAAATGTTCAAACCTGGCGAAAATTTGACACAAATTCTCTCGGAGAATAACAGTCCAATGTAAAGCTTTTGTAACAATCAAGAAAGTACACTTGAGACAGGCAGCACTAAATTGTAAAGTGTTAGTAATAGTAGAATCCCTGAAATTACTGGATAATCGGATAGGTCCCACATACTTACACACGTCTGTGTCCGCTGGAATATTCTCTCACCTCTCTCTCGGCTCTAAAAAAACAGCCCCCTATTTATAAATTTTCGCCCCAAGCCGAGAATTTTCCACTTCTCGAACATTCTGAAGAATCTAACACAACACACAGTAAACACGCGTTGCAGGAATAATCTAGAAAAACATCGCTGTGTCTCTACATACCAGGGTCCACACGTGAGCTCGCCCCGGCTCGGCCAGGCGAGAAAGCCCACAGCTAGCATGACAACGAGAGTTCAACCAGTACGGATTAAGCTGAGAGTGAAACACCCGGCCAGGCGAGTTACGCCCGAGTTACGCCCGTGTCACACAACAAAAAAAAAGACATCTGTAAGACCTGTGCACACAATGAAAAGGGCACTTGTAACATTATATATATATATATATATATATATATATATATATATATATATATATACATATGAGAGAGAGAGAGAGAGAGAGAGAGAGAGAGAGAGAGAGCAACAGACAGACATGAAATCTGAGGAAAAGCAAGATGCACATAAACTGCATCGGTTCTCTATAGCACGCTTCTGTAATACAATATACGGACATGTTGTGCAACCTAAGGTTACAAATACTAGTTTATTTGTGTCAGCAGTACCCTATTGAAAAGTAATTGTTTTCATTAACATACGTGAAATCATATTATAAAATGACATTTAGCCAGTTTCAATAGTCCTCAAAATATATATAGAAAGTGCTTGTATTATTTTATACCAGAAAATGTACCTGCGGTCACCTTGCGAATCCATTTTGACTCACGTCGTATCCCAGCTAGTGATCTATCGCTATGCATTCCAATTTACTATAGTTCACGTGATCCAACACTCGCAAAACATCTGTACTCTAAAGTTTAGTAAAGCACATCACCAGTATATGTTTAGATCTTGAGGGAGGGGGGGGGCTTTGGGAGCCATCATAATTCATTATGCCAATGTCATTTATTATGCATGTGTAGAGTCCTACTTTTTGTTCTATTATTGTAGTTATAAAATGTACCCTGTATATAACTGTGGCTATAGTCCGTCGGATAGAGGAAAATGCCTTTCCTTCCAGTCGTTCTCTCGAATATTTAATATATATTTCCTGTCCGTTCCTGGAGTCAAGGACAATTTGCGGGATATTAGTCAACAGGTGTAATAAGTAAACCCTCCCTTCTCAAAATCCTGGATCCGCCCCTATACACACCACACGCCAAAACATCAGCATTAACATTAAGAGCATGTCCGACCAGAAGTTTATACACAACACGGGTAATTACATGAATACATGAATTAATAGTCTCATGTAAATTTTGTAGCATAGGCACGGCATCAATATTCATTCTATTTAAATTCTAATTATCTGTGAGTGTACTAGAGACGTGTTACTTCTTCAGTGTGTATAAGAAGGCCAGGTCGATAGCTCGGTTGTGCAGATACCTTGCTTCAGTGGTCAATCTCGCCTGTTATATTATGAAATTTAAACAGACTCGCGATTGTTGGGACCGAAATCTAAACGGCCAATCAAGTCCATCGTTACAATATAATCAGTATACAGATAACAAAACTATTCACAGACCTCATCAACAAGAACACAAGCACTCACCAGGTTTGCAAGCCTTTGTATGATTGGTCAGATCAACAAGCTGACATATAAACTATACTTAGTATATGAAATTCTTGGTAAGATTTTCCGTGATTCACCTTCGCCAGACTGTTGATATAAAATAGTTTTCTCATCCGCGAAAATGGACCGTACGCGAGCCACCTGATTGGTTCAAATGACTTGTTAAGAATTCATGAAATGGTACGCTCTGGGGCTTGCTGAAGCATGGCCTCTGCACAACCGATATTAACTCATATTATAGCGACCTTGTCTATAGGCAAAATTACATTCTATTTATTGCCAAAATGTGTGTGTGTGTATGTCATTCATCATGGCAGAAATGGATGTTTCAGTGTTATAACTTATATTTCCAGTTTGACATATTTACTTGCTCGAGTGCTCCCTGGTGCTTGATTTAGTAACACGCTTACACGTTTACACGAGTCCCATGAATACTTTGACATTTTATGATCTCAAACGGCCGGGAAACATCGAATCTTTACATTATCGACACATAACTTGCAGCAAATATAATATTTCGGTCTACTTTATCATGGGGACTGCATTATAGCTTTCATTGATATAAATTTTGACCTTTTCATGTTAGATGGGGACCGAACATGATAAAATAACTGTTTTTCATTGCCAATTGTTGCAAAAGTAAACTTCTTGGTATAAAATTAAAGCTTAGTTTGTTATTGACAACTTTAGTCCGAGTTGACAACGACCAGTACAATAAGGGTTGCCTGGGTCTCCCGCTATGTATAGCAATTTTGAAAGACGGCTAGGACTAAGTCCGTAGTCGTGTCAGTCAACCAATTGTGGTTATTACGGACAAAACTTGGCTGACTTATAAGTATAGGCTTCCGGCTTTCGTGGCTCGACTTCCCTTGACAAAAAAATGACTAGCTTAAATGGCCTGAAAGAATTTAGCTTGTTGCAAAGTAACGATTTCATTCCAAGCAAGTTGGTTATCTGTTTAGGTGTAATAGATTATCTGTTTAAAGATTAAACGGTTTTATCCATCATATCTAAAATATAATTTAACTGGAATACGGGTTGTCGACAAGCGACTACGTGTATCCGCCATTTCACAGAAGCATGAGCAAAGTATGGAATGTTCAAGGCATGACATGACTCCAAATTTGTGGCATCAGTGATGCCAATTTAACTCCTCATACTTGTGCAATTTTCACAAAAAAAAGAGATCTTTAGATGGATACACCAATCAAGATTCAGGAGACCAATCAACTAATGTGAAAAGTGCATCAATGTTTTCTATAAAAACAGAATAGCAGGTGGCGCCACCTGTCTGGTCTAAAAAAAGGCTACCCAAGACGGAAAAAAACATGCCAAAATTTCAGGCTGATACATCTATCCTCTCCTCAGATATGAGTGATTTTTACCAAAGCAAACAGACGGATGGACAGATTGCAGATTGCACCACCAGTCATGAATACATGATGAAGGTATCCAAGATCTTTAGACATGCACAATTTTAGGTCAATTCGACAAATCGCTCTTGAAAAAAGGGCATTAATTTATACTAGGAAATCCGTAAGGTAGGTGGCGCCACCTCTCCAATTTGGAAGGACATGCCAATTTTCAGACCAACGCATTGAACTACTCCTGAGATATGAGCAATTTTCACCTAATGCAAACGGATGGATGGACGCCACGCAAAAATATTGAAGGTGGTGCCACAAGTCTCAAGGACGAAATGGAGAGATCCAAGATCTATGGACAAAATATCAGTTCAATAAATTTGAACCACTCCTGAGATACAGGCTGTTATCAAAAAGACACGCAGACTCATACTGCCTAAAAAGGACTGCAGGTGGCGCCACTACACAGGTGAGCGAATAACTATGCCGGGTTTCGGAGAGATCGGCCCAAGGGTCTTAGAGGAGTTCTCCGGAAACGAACGCGGCGGCGGCGGAACTAGGTAAAAGAAAAACATAGTATCTGCAAAACTTTGTTTTGGCGGATACAATTACATTTTAAGTTGATGTAGTTGGTAGTTTTGCCGGTCTACATTTCGATAAAGAACAAACATATTGTATATACTTTCAGAAATGAATTTAAAAAATCAACATTTATTAGAGTATTTATTTTACATTATCCACTGTACGGGAACAAGGCCTATATGCACAGGGACAATATGAACCTATGTAACGGAATAAACAGCAGGTATATACAGCGGGTTGGTCATCTGTCTGGAGACTGATTGTTCTACATCTCCCTTAATTCATCCCTTGCATTATCACAAAGTTATTTATAGAAACAGACACAATCCTGGTAGCCAAAACTACTAGTATTTGAAGTTATACAAGTTATGTATTACTTATTTTAAGATTCACATATAACCAACCAAGAGAGAGAGAGAGAGAGAGAGAGAGAGAGAGAGAGAGAGACAGAGAGAAAGAGAGGGAGAGAGAGAGAGAGAGAGAGAGAGAGAGAGAGAGAGAGAGAGAGAGAGGTACCCTGAACACATTTGGGTATTTTCCTAGAAGACATCAGTTTCCCATCCAGGTGTAGTTTAAACCAACTCCGGCATAGAATCGCAGAATATTTGTTTAAACCATTTCAAATTGTGATTCTGAACAGTAAGACATTAATATACTCATATAGTGTATAAGGTATGTGTTGTATGTGTGAGTAAAATACATAAAACACACAAAGTTTAAGCAAAATTTTATTTTTCAAACGTGTATATTTTTACAAATGTGATCACTTCTCATACAGGCACAACACATGTTAATAGGACTTTCACTTTTTTGAGTAAAAATACAAAATGGAAAAGGAACACATTGGTTAATATCAATTGACTATAAAAATTTAAACTAGTTTTTGGAGATAAAGAGACATAGCTATTTTCACAATATCACAGATAAACTCTCTAACAATGTATGTACGTAGCAAATGCAAGCAAAAACATTACATTCATAAAATAAATTGGATTTCTCGATATTTATTTTGAGCATGCATTATAAAACACAAAACTGATGACCGGAACAGATTCTTAGTTTGTTTTATCTGACGTTGTTACAAGGGAAGTAACTCATGTTTATTATTTACGGTAGTTCCGCTTCTGCTTTTCAGCACCACCTCTTGTTTATTTGGCGAAACAAAGTAATTCTGAGGGAGATGGTAATACCAAGTAAGCTTTTTTTGTATCACACGTCGGTCGAATTACAAATAATGATGGCGAACTGTATACTCTAACAAACAGAAACATAACAGCGAGTTAAGGTTAAAATGATAATATTTATAACGAATAATAGTGTCCCACTTTGACACCAGATGGAGCTGACAAATTTCAGCGGTTTACAACAAATAACAAGTCATATTCCCTTTCATATGACAAAATGAAAATTCCTTAGGCGCGGGTTGTTGATACAAAATTAACAAATCTGATTAAATCTAATCTCATTGTAAATAAAAACAGAGCCACATCGATACAAACATATTAATCAATAAATTAACACCGTATATCTTATGGGAAAAATTTAACCGATACGGAAAAGGACATTACAGCTTTCAACCTCCTCAGTGCTCAAATTAATTAACAAAATAATTAATAGCCAGTCAGGCATTAATCAGACTGACACCAT
Source organism: Sipunculus nudus (assembly GCA_026874595.1). Classification (NCBI taxonomy): domain Eukaryota; kingdom Metazoa; phylum Annelida; class Sipuncula; order Golfingiida; family Sipunculidae; genus Sipunculus; species Sipunculus nudus. Next base: position 10,393,603 of record CM049317.1, read on the forward strand.
AAAACAATATACTGTCTGTCAACAATTCCCCGAACATAGCCGAGGCGCTGCCGACGATTTACGGACCATCTGGAACTTGCTAAAATACTATGGTTTGCTATATATATATTCGAAGGGTTAAAACTTCGCGACTTTCCTTTTTCAGTGTTTCAGTTCTATTTTTTGCGATTGAACCATAGAGTATAACTTAAACAGAGTATAGCATAGGCCTATATTAAATATTATGCGCACAGATTCTTAACAGTAGGGCGCATACCAATGCGCACTTCGAATGAGTGAGAATTATAATCATTATCGGGCAGATAATTTATAAGATCTGATATTAGTTATTTAATTGCAATCTTCGATTTGCGGGTTACATATATGATCTATTATTATATATTATATCATTTTTTTCTACTCCCCGTCGAAGATAGGACCGACCCTTTTTTTCACGAAGGGCTTATTTTCGCGATGATTTCCCCTAAGCAAATATCGCGAATTTGAACCCCTGGCGAACAAAAAGGCAACCACAGTACGCTGAAATAAAATACAAGAAATTAGCATTTATTTTATCTGAACCCTGTTTTGAGTTACAAAGGAGATTCCTTATTTAACTCTGTGTCATCGAGAGTACCATTTTCTACCATCAATGATATATTAATTAAAAACTAATTTGGTTTAAACTATTCCTTGGAAGTTCCGCCATTTAAGATATTTTAATGATATTTTAATTCGATATTTTGTCTTTTCATACGTACATATCAATGGAATCGAGACAATACGTTACACCAGCAGGATAAATCATATCAATCATAATTTATTATATTTTCTCCAGAAAATTATCAGCAAGTGGGTAAAATATAAACGACACATCCTAACTAAATTCTTTAACATATACTCAGAATCCTACGGATTTAGAATTGTTTCTTCAAAGTAAGTTTAACCAAGTCATTCAATGTAGGATCCCTGTGAAACTCTGTTAGGATCCCTGGCAAACTCTGTTTAAAAATTAAATTTATTTAAAATAAGAAAGAAACATAAAAAAATTCAGATATTGTAATACAGTCTCACATTAGCCCTTTAATTTTAAATTCAGGGGTTTTGCGAGGGATCCTACCTAAAACACTTTGTGCTAATCTGTTTGGAAAGAAGCAATGGCACGTACAACACAGTCTTATTATTGTACAATCTATAAGATTGTGCGAGTATTATACATAAATATCATACCAATACATGATTGATGAAATAGTATAAAAGTCAATGTAGGTAACGGTAGGAAAAACCCTGTTTTCTCTCCTATTATGCCATGTTGGGTGAAAATGTCCCTGAAAATGTCCTTGAAAAGACAAAATGTCTTTGAAAAGGCAAACCCTTTTATGCTGATAAGGCAAATTACCTGCTTTCTAATAATATGACCATCATTGCTGGAACAGTATCCTCCGTATATCAATAATATGAAAATACCGGTTACCATATAATATCAACCTCACAATAATAAATATATTATGTATCAATTTTACAAAATATTTATTTGGTAAATCTAAAGAAAAGTCAATGGTTAAATTATTTTCCTTGCGCCTCACTTTAAATATACTAGTAACTCCCGTCAAACAGTTCACCACGCTTAATCGGGTTTCATCATATTTAATCGGGCGCATCAATCAATGGCGCCCTCTGGGAGAGGAGAAAGGGTGGGGAAATTGGTGGTGGGGAGGGGGGGGGGGGGCAGGGGGGAGAGTTCATCGCATCACCATTTATATAATTTATAATTTGTTCAATAGTATGCCAGACAAAATCCATTTACGTTCCACATTGAATCCATTTAAAACACAATTGCAGATTTCACCACTGAAAGGTGAAGGACGAACGAAGTTAAATGTGAAGTTCCGTGTAGGTCAAGGTCATAATTTGATTGTTTTGCAGCTTATGAGAGCTAAGTCCAGTTATAAATAATAATTATAATACATGACTAGTTTATCACCACGGCAGAATGGCAGTTTTTATAATGGAAGAGAAGAGCTTTTTCTCGTACTTGTCATGGATGAACCCCTGGTTTTGATTCAGGAACACAGCAGTTAAATACACTTCAATACTCTCTGAATATATACACAAACATTTCTACACATCTATGAAAATGACGTATCTATACATTAACAGAAAAATAAAAATAATCTACATTATCTGTTTAGTGCAACTCTCTCCCTTTCAATAAAATAAATTAACTCATATTTATATATACAAACAGAGGAATCAAATTCCTCGATTTGTATAATTATAAAGCTCTGGTGTCATACCATAGAGCAGTCTACTGGCAAATCATTAAATTATGTATATATATATATATATATATATATATATATATATATATATATATATATATATATATATATGGCAAACATCAATGCTACAGATCTACAAATCTACTGTATTCCACATATTCATGAATGTACACAAACCAACGTCGACATTCATGAAAAGATGGGGTCTCTTTTGATATAAAAAAATTGTAGTTAACACAACAGTTTTTTTTCCAGGATATGGAATTTCCCATTCGATGATTGCTTTTATATATTTTAATTTAATTTTACTGCAACAAACCATTCCATCTCTGCAGCATCTACCACTGTTTATCATCTCCTATCAGTCGGTCCTTTATACCTGTAAAAATATATATATTTACATAAAACATAACTTTCTTATTTTAGACAGATTTAAGTTTTTGTTTTATGAAAGGACAAAGTCCCGCTACACAGATCTTAACTTTCACTAAAAATATGAAAGAATTATTAGTAAAGCAGTTCACAATGACATAAGAGACTCATTGGTCATGATGCTCGGCTGAAGAGCTTAGCTACTACAATGATTTAAAAAAGGTTAAATAAACAAGGATTAATATTAAAGATTTAAGGATTTATTTAATATAAAGATGGCATTTATCTTATTTTAATTAGAACTATTTAAATAGAAACATAGGTTTGTGGTAAAATCAAATAATCTTACATGAGCTACTTTGCCATCAGCGCCCTCTGGTTCCGTCAGCCGCACCGTTTCTCCGTTGTGCCTTCCCCTCTCATACTGAACAACTGCTTTGCTGTCAAACAAAAAGATTTAAAAATTTTAATCATTTTCATTTCGAGATAATTGGAAGATAAGGTTTAATAAGCTTATATGAGAAGATTTGAAACATTCAAAAATGTAATACATGAAAGAAGTATGCTAAGCAACCTTAAACTGTGGCAGGCATAAAAGTCTTAGTTCAGTATTTATCAGTAAACTGCTGTAAAAATTAATATATATCATACCTTAACTAGTATATTCATGTAGGAATTCCCTATACCCATGAACTTATTTCTCAATTGATGTTTTCAAGGTCTATTCATTTTAAAAATCTTACAAGTGTCAAAGTATTACGCTTTGCGTCTGCACTGGTTCACTTTACAAAGACCTCAATTGTTTAAGTCAATAAAACTTGTGCTGCCGCACTTGGTTGTTAACTGTGCTGCAAAAAGTGATATTTCGGGGGCAGAATTAGGTCAAATGAATACAAAACGGGTCCAATGCAGAATAGAAACGGATATGCCTACACAAGTATCCGGTTTACTATAAACCCGATTTAAGTAAACAGAATTACTGTAGGCCATCGTTCAAGCGGACTACAGTAATATGGACTGATTCAGATTAGTGGAGTCGTGAGGACAGAGTAAGTGGATTCACGATCCGGATTATCTGCTGGTGTGGAAACTTCCTTAAGAAGCATAAAAGGTTTTTTTATGCACGTTAATGATACACTGCATTCCCCTACCTCTTTTGCTGTTGTTGTGCTGCTCCCCTCAGACAGGAAGCCACCAGAAACAGCACGACGAAAAACAGGAGCAGAAGCCCCGCCATGCTGGCCCCCATCACAATCCCAAACATGTGCATAGATATAAAACTATCTTGATCATCTTTTGTATCACACAGGGCGCCGTTTGATGGAGATCCCCTATCTGGAAGTAAAATAAGATAAAATGAATACTTTTGATATTTATTTTTTTATATACTAATAATTATATTTCTTCCAATCTCAACAAGAGGGCACTCCAAACACGTGAGTGCATGTATTTTTCATACACATATAATTTCAGACTGATACGTCAAACCACTCCGTGGATATGTGTCTGGATCTACGGTAGGCAAAGCCAATTGCAGGTGGCGCAAACGGCCTTCTGTGCGAGAATGCTAATCTAGATGTATGAACAGTTAAGGCCAATGCATAGAACCACTCCTGAGATGTGTGATTAACAACCAAATACACGCACGGCAAAAGCAATTGTAGACGGCACCACCGGTCGTTTCACTGTCTTTTATGGTATCGTCAATGACTTGAAAGCTACACTTCGTTTGTACATTTTTCGGAATAGTAACGAGACTGTGGTGCCGGGATAAAAACCAACAGTGAATTGTTATTAGTTACTTCCATGCTTATATTTGGTTTCATTCTAATTTTTAGTTCCATGGGATTCAAATTTTACCAATTCAATAATAATAATAATAAATAGATTATAAATAAATTTATATAGCGCCAATTCTCACGGAACCAAGACCGCCACGCACTCATACCGACACACACACAAGGCACATTTTCTCGGAAATTAACTACAGATTAGTTAAAATATCATACACATTTAAAATCCTTTGCCAGACTGAACCTAAAGAAATTACTGCATACAAGTCCTCACCTTTTATGACCAGATTTTGCCAACACGACGTTGACAAACTTTTGCTTTGTGTTTGTGCTGTGCACGTGTAATTCCCTGCTGCCCTCTGGTGTGCACTTAGTGAAATAGTCCTTTTGATTTGACCAGTCTGGTCATAGTTTATACTAGATATGGGATGGTTGCCATGGTACCACATGACGTCAAGTGGTACCCTGGGCCCAGCATAGTTAACCTTGCATGGTAGCTGGGCTATTTCTCCCTCGGTAACTGTGCTGTTTCTATCACATGATGCAAAATCTGAAATAATAATAATAATAATAATAATAATAATAATAATAATAATTATAATAATAATAATAATAATAATGACGAGGTAAGAACATGTATGGGGATAAGGTAGAGTGTACATTAACAAAGCATTATATATCTTGGCATATAAAGATTTTATCATCAGTTAGCAAATTTGTTTAAATTTAAGTAAAAATGTTCAGTTAGAAATATGGATGTATGGTACAGTCCGTTTCCTTGTCAACGTCAGGTCCATACGAAGCATGCACAGTAAGTCCCTTGGACTGAACGGATGCGGATGCGGTTAAACACTTGCACATAGAAAAAGATATTGCATGTCCATTTGTGCGGTGCGGAGTGAGGTCCAGTGCAGTGTTACGCTTTTGCCAACTGGCTAATGCTGCAGTTGATACAGAAACATATACATGGGTTGTGTTTTTTTAAAGATGCACAGGGCCTGAAAACCGCAGTGAGACAAACGTATGTATAGGCACACATAATGCCCTTCTCACACTGGCGTGAAATGACGCGCGCCTAGTGGCACTAACTTCAACGCCTGTTATTTCACAATTAGCGCCGTTTTTTTACGCCATGCAAAGTAGTGATGGCGTCAAAGCCAAAATTTGCGCCAGTCATCGCATAATATGGCGTTGATCCATGTTGACTCTCGTTATTTTTTAACGCCAGCCAACGCCTGTCAACGCATACCATAAGATGACAGGCCATGTCTCGCGTTTATAGGCGTTGGCAGGGGTTAATATTAGCGCTCGCGCATGCGGGATCGTCTGCGCGGGTTCAGGTCGGCGTCTGGCGCTTATACTACATAGTGTCTTTTTGGCTGTTTCCTTTTGCTTGCGATATCATTTGTTTTGCCTGTTGGGTGGGAAGAGTCCTTGGACACGTTGGACGAAGACACGTTGGAGGATTTAGCTATTTTGGTCATGCTGAGATGCTTCAGGAAGCGCAAGGCAAGGGTCCAATGTCGTTCCAGGACCTGCTGGGTCAAGCCCTGGTTCAACCCGTCGACATCAGCTTGGAACATACGATGACTTGATAGTAAAGCTAGCTGATGAATCAACGGAGGATTACATTGCCTTCCAACGGGTGGACTCAGAGTTGTTTGGAGATCTGCTGGCGAAGGTGGGCCCTCTTATTGCCGACCAGGATACACAGATGCGCCAAGCAATCTCGCCGGGGGCCAGGTCGGCGCCTCATTTTGAGGTACTTGGCAACAGGGAAAACATACATGTCGCTACAGTTGACTGCTGCAAACTTTGGCGTTTACAAACATTTTCCAGTCAATGTTTTTAGGCGTTGACCTGCAATGATAGGCGATGACACAAAATTGGCGTTGACATGCGCCTATAGGCGCTAAAAATGAAAATTTTTGAACATTCCCAAAACTTGGCGGAGACCGGGAGAGTAGTGAGGTTACTGGCGATGACCCGGGTTAACCGCTTGGGATAACCGGCGTTGAAGTTAGCGCCACTAGGCGCGCGTCATTTCACGCCAGTGTGAGAAGGGCATAAAACGTGTCGCATCCGTGACGTCTCAGCTCATCCGCATTGCGTCCATACAAGTGGATACGCAATCTTATAAACCAGTAGTATTTTTTCCTTTTTTCCAATTTATTGTAGCCACCCTCCATGGCTGAATCTAGTTAGCCACGATCGTGTTATTACGTCCATTTTCAAAAAGATTCTTTGAACTGATTGTCTAACTATGCTCACTGAAGTATCCGACAGATATTTCCAACTTATATTTTTATTTTTAAACATTTCCGCGGCTATGGTACCCACTCAACAAGAAATTCATAAAATTTATTACCTCACTTTATCTTTTGAATACAAAAGCTTAACCCATAGAAAATCCTGAATCCACAGTGTGTTCTATTTAGATGTGTAACTTATCAGCAGAGACATGTGAAAACAAAGGTCTACACTCATCAACAACAATTTTCTATGTGTTATGAGTCAGACGATACGACTTTTGTTCGTGTACAAACCAGAAGACTAACAGAATCACAAAGCCAGTCTTATTACATTTACCAGTAATGTGACGAAAGCAACAACTAGGAAAAGAGCTGCTACCTGGCGGCAAATTATAAAACTATTTTAGGTCATGCTTCAGTATACGAACTACGAACCAGTACCAAAGTTTCGGATTCGGTTATGTCTAGTGATTACGTCATAATTGCAAATGACGTAACAGGCCTAACTGACATGCTGATATACTCACCAAACACTGTTAATGAGGCGGAATGATTGGCATGACCAGTAATTTCACATCTGTAAGTTCCCGCGTCAGACAGGACTACATCGCTGATAACCAGATTATAATGCCCTATTACACTGTATCTCTCGCGCATCGCGGTCTGTGTTCCCCGACTCTGGAATAACTGCTCGGGGGGATCGGTGGGCAAGTCTCTCCACCAAATAACTTTCCCGCCCGATGATAGACTGGCCACCGAGCAGTTCATGTGCACTTGTTGGCCTATGAGTGCTGACGTACTTTTTGGTGTCTCTATTACTGTTGTGTCACTTGGTTTTGCTTCTGCATGAAAGAAATCAATACATGATTGGCCATATGATAGAGTAAAGATAGTGTAAGGATAGGTATACAGACTGATAAAAGGAATAATCAAACGCTTACAATCAGGTTGTTCATTGGTGTTTCTTAGATTCATTGATGTTTCTTATAAAAATGGAACAAATTTTCCAAGGAAAAAAAAAATAGAATACGGGAAGTCGACAAGCGACTACGTATATCAGCCGAAATAGGGTGAAGTGAGGCATGTATTTAATGGAAAGAGGAAACAGTGAGGAATATTGCATATAAGCATCGATGACTGTCACGTAAACATGATTGTAGGTGGCGCCACCTGTCATTTGAACGTGAAATCTATCCAAGGTTGTATACACATGCAAAATTTCAGGTAGGTAAGTCAAACCACTGCAGAGATACGAATGATTTTCACCCTTGGCAGAAGAACAGATGGACACCACTTAAAACTGATTGTAGGTTGGGCCACCAAATTTGTATAAGCTGTAGAGCTATATAAGATCTATAATCATGCAAAATATCAGGCCGATTCGTCAAACCTGTCCTGAGATATTAGCATGGACGTCTGCCGTGTTAACATGTTTATAAGTGGCGCCACCTGCCAACTCAAAGAATAATCTATTCAAGATGTATTCACATGCAAAATTTCAGGCAGGTAAGTCAAACCATGGACATACAATAAGATGGACGCTGTACAAAAAGGGTTGCAGGTGGCGCCAACAGTTTTTGTGAATGACATAAAGCTTTCCAAGAGCTACAATCATGCAACATTTCAGCCTGATTGGTCGAACGGGTCCCAAGATATTTGGGTTTTTGAGTGAAACAGACGCACATATGGACTGAAAATGAGGGCGCAGCAATTCACATATGACCCGATCATAATTCCGAGTTTCATAAAATTTGGTCCAGTGGATACGGAGGAGCGGCGGTGTCGGCGTCCGGCTAAAAACATTGTATCCAAAAAAACTCTGTTTTTGTGAGAAACAATAATTTCTTGCTAAAATATTCTTTCTATTTCTCTTAATGCATGTATTATTTATATATTAATACGAATATGAACCTCGCTTTAATTTAAAATAATTGAGCGAATTTAAGTGTTCTGATATTTTATATGAAAAATACTCCAGGTTTTGCATGTTTCCGTGCTTGTCCAAGATGACATTTATTTATTACAGCCATATAATATTTACTGATGTTTGTTTGTTTTTAATGGTATTCAGTATCACTGGAAATATTGTTTTTTCATCAATAAATAATTAAGCAATTATTCGACACATTAGTTAAAATTATGGCAAAACTTTAGGAAAACTCACCTATAATGACCATTGTAGCATTTGCCATGCCCAGTGTATTACCAGCGACACAGGTGTACTGACCGAAGTCGGTCTTGGTCAACCCGTTGATGAACAGACCTAGTATTTTGGTCCCCTCGTTGACATCAGTCAGACTGATGCGGTACTTTTTATCTGTTGCTGGTATTCGTTGTTCCCCTCGCAGCCAATAGGATTCCGTTACCGGGTTTGACGTCACCTTGCACTGTAGCAGCGTGTCCTTGCCGACCGGCTGGATAACTTGTTGATAAAGCGGCTGTATAGTGGGGGCGACTGAAATAAAATTAAAATATTTTTGAATAGTTAAAGGGAGCTACTCTGATATCTAAGTAGTCTATTAACTGAAGATACTTCCTTAAACCTTTTGTAGAAAATAGGTCAGAAAAGGCGTATCCCACCACTGACAGGTTGTCTGTTTTGTTTAATTACATGTGTTCCTGACATATGGCGGACCCGCCAAATATTCCAAACACATTCAACAAGGACATCTGGCGGTAAGCCAGACGACCCAGAGATTTGCAAAGTGCGTTATGCTTAACAGACCTACAAACAGACTGGCCAACAGACCATTCCGCATGGATCATTAACTTTACTAGTCCTTGTAGATGTACAATTGCAGTATAAAGTATCAGATCACTCAGCGGAGTGGTAAAAAAGACACACTTACACCAGACATTGAGTTTTGCTATCGCCGTAGCCGTTGGTGATATTGAGTTGTCGGCGACACATTTATACTGCCCGCCGTCGTGCTGCTTGATGTCCCTCAGCACAAGAACGGGGCCTTTTTGTATTTCTAAAACACACAAGTTATACGCAAAACAAAATCATTATGATCCTATCTAACAGGCTCAGATGATTCATAAGCAACTGCGTAAAATCATTTTATTGAAAAGTAGCTTCTACTCTGTCTCATGCCAAATGGGCAGTTTCTATATAGAACACAACCACTATGCAAAGGTCGGCTTGATTGTCGGCTCATCCTTATAAATGACTTGTTCCCTAATTAAAGTATAACATCTCTTCACAAGAAACTTTCGTCATTACTTTTTTAATCCAGAAAACCAGTACTACTTCATGCAGGCTATGCAATAAAACATGATGCAAGGGCTACCAGTCCTAAACCTGTATACTTTGACGTTTCTTTTTATGGTAACATCTCTATAACATTGGTTATTCTTACCTTTTTCTGTGCCATCTCGCTGAACTTTGTACCACGTGATATTTGGTGGAGGAACTCCCGTAGCGTTACACGTTTGCGTCACAGTGTCACCGCTGTGCACGTTCAGCTCCGGCGTCGGGCTTAACTCTATCGTTGGAGGGTCTGTATTGTAATAAAAAGTAATGGTAGAGTTAAATATGATATTTTAAATATTACAATACATTACAGTATAAGTTTCAAGGCTTTTCATTAAAACAAATTATAATGCCAAAAATATATATTATAGTGGAGAATTGCATGGTAATTTCTGAAATATGTTAGATCCGACATTTGTTAAGAGAGATGGTTTAACCCCCCCCCCCCCCCCCAAAAAAAAAAAATTAAATATTGAAAAACATGACCAAAACTGACAAATACATATTTCAACATTCAACCCTAGTATAACATTTTAAAAGTATTTTTTTAATTTTACTCTATCGAAAATATTAAGACGTTGTTTTAAAGTAATGCATATACATGTTGTTCGAAAATAAAATTAACTAATTTCTAACATTTATAAAGATGTTCGGCGTTCTTTCCTCTGAACCCGTTTTCACCACCGTAACATTAAGCTGACCACAATCAGGTTAGTTTGTCAATTACCCTCCAGGTGTCAGTAATGATGGTTGTGGAAGTTCCGCCGTTTGGGGTGAATTTTATAACACGAACGATCAGAGAATAAGATTATTAATATATTTGCAAAGAAGCATGGAAATACTGGCCAAACATGTCTTTGTAATTAAGTGAAATTTCCTTTCTTTGTGACAGGTTAGCCAAATAAAAAAAATCAACCATGCCACTTTGTAACTGGACTTAAGAGTATGACAAATCATTTGTGGATTATCAAAAATATTAAGCAGGGATTTGTCATGACATCTTCACAACAGCAACAGTATAATTCATTGATTTCTGATGATTTCCTACTATTTTACATGACTTCGTGAAAATAAGCTGAACATCACACTGTTTGAGACCTCTTTTAATAATAAATTCGCCACCAGTTGGTCTGTTATGACACTTTTCAGCTATTGACTGAAAGAAATTGAAATTACAGGAAAGGTACTTTCTTGATGGACTATGAAAGACTGGCTGTTAACTCAATATTTATTAAGTTAGCAGTCAGCTGGAAAACTGACTGGCCCAGTCAGCAAACGTAACAATACTTAGCAGCAGCTATTCAGTAACAGCTAGGATGGGTACTGCCACCTGATGGCAAGTTACATAATCAATTTATAGATCTCTGGCCGTTTTGTCAGAACAGAAGCCAGCACTGAAGTGTCGCATTCTGATACGTCTATCGGATCATGTGATCGTCTATGTGATCGTTTGCGGCATGTCGTCTGTTTTGTAAACTGTTTCAAGTCCCACTATAAAGTAGCTGGGACAAGCCTTCATTAAGTAAAGGGACCATACGACGGGGTACATGTAAATTTACCGTGATCGGTTGCTCGAACCACCAAGACAAACGGGGGGGGGGGGGGGGGGGGGGGGGTTGAATCAGTTCATGAGCTTATTTGTTTGTTATCTCTCTTTCTCTCTTATCTGCCCATGAAAAACATAAATTCTAAATTTCCGATCGCTTACATTGGACCTGTAGTCGGAATGTTTGTATTGTGGGTGTCGGCCTGGTGTCTCGTATACACGTGTATATGCCGTTGTATGACGTATGGACGTCTCTGATCCGTAGCGTCCACTCTCTCGGGTATTCGCTGACTACGCTGTATTTGGAATCTGATATTCTGATGTTCTTGTTTATGGAAATTGTTCGATTTCTTGGATCTTTCCACGTGACCTGTAATGATACATGTATAAAAAGCCCACATATTATTACACAACATGCACGATTGTAATGCTTATAATGTCCACCAGGTGTCGCTCTCCAGTAATTGACAAATCAACTCAACAGAATAGAAAGTCTGAATATATCTATAAAAGAAATTTCCAAAAATAACGAAGTTGTGCTTGGCGTAGACGTCATTTTTAATATGTCTACCTTATGATAAATTGAAATTTTCGAATGGCATATCAACGTTTGTTTAAGGAAAAGTCCATATGAATGATAATAGATCAACTGGGGGTCGCCGACGGAGATTCGGAAATAATTCAAACTATAAGGTTAACCACACTACTGGAAATACCGAAAGCATGAAAATATAACTAGAAAATATGCAATCTAACGAATGCAACCTTCCGCCATTCACTTGTTCATCCCAGTTCGTGTGTTTTTCTGGTTGTTCACAACATAACTCACGCAGTCATGAATGGAATTTCATGATATTTTCAGGGCATTTCGGGAAGGGGAAAATGAAGAACCGATTAGATTTTGGTGTGGAATCGGCAGATGAGTCGGGTACAGGAACGTCATCAAGGTATTTTCTCAAATATATACAAATGAATATGGGCTGAATAAGAGAATAGCGGAGGCTTGCATTCGATAGAATGCAGATTTCTCGGTTACTGAGAAGCATTTTACAAATGGATGCCTAAAACAATTACATATGTTATCCAAAAGGTATCTTGAATATGCAGTATGTTTTGGTGTCTAGATCATAACTTTCCTCACCTGATAGTCGCCATGGGAGTCGAACAGACACTGAATTTTCGCAGTTCTTCCCCTGATGGCCGTCTTGTTTTCTAACGCAAGACACACTGGAAAGAAGGAACAGGAGATGTATACACTGAATATAGAAAATGTGATGAAATCACTTTCATTAAAATGAAAAGGCGACTGGGATGATAAAAACTACAAAACAAATAAAATGTATCTATTGTAACATCCTTTTCTGTATACTGTATCGTGCTGAGACTATATTATTATGTGCTACACTGTATCGTGCTATGAACTATACTATATCTAAATTAAACTGTATTGTGCTATGACTATACTTTGCTATACTATACTGTGACTATACTCTTATCTAATCTATCTGTCTATTATCCATCCCTCCATCCATCCATCCATTCATCAAATGGTGGATAGGTTGACAGACAGAACGAATCACAGCACTGTACCTTGCTCAGCCATATATACAGCTGAACTGAACCTTACTTTACTTGCCATGCATGCAGTGCCTGATATATTACATCAAATCATAATATATTATAACATATACAGAAAACTATACATTATATAAAATAGGATGACACAGCAAACATGACTGCTTTTTGGCCTTCAAAGCTGACACCTGGCGACTAGGACAGAAATAGTTACATTACATTAACAAAGGTTGAGCATCCATCAAAAAGAACGAAAACACAGTCCATCACGCAGTGAAAATACCACAGAAAATAAGCACGCTTTATTGTCTTGCTTATCGTCTGTAACAACAGATCCTAACGTTTATATAATTGCTTTTATATATATTATTCAGACTAGACATTTCTTGGCACCGCAGGTGCCAGAGTATCCCCAGACATAGTAGCCCCCCCCCCCTTTATAAATAGACCCCCATTTTTAGCAGCATATACTGACACTTGGCATATTTATTGTTTCTTCCATCTAACGATCCACAATCTTGTTGAAGATGTTGGTCCTGTGACCTTGATCTTTTTAAAGAGGTGTCCTGTGACCTTGACCTTTGACCTCATGACCCCAAAATCAATTCTGGTCTTGCTTTTCCAATGGGACATATGCAAGTTAAGTTTGAATCTATACATCAATAAAGCAGGAATTATCATCCAGAAACTAATTTTTGGACAGATGGCTCCTGTGACCTTCACCTTTGACCTTGTGACCTCAAAATTGATAGTGTTCTTCCTCTCTTGTCAGGAGAACTATATGTGCAAGATGAAAGATCTGAGATGAAATGTTTGGCTAAAAATGCATCCACATCTTTTTAAAGATGTGTCCTGTGACCTTGACCTTTGATCTCATGACCCCAAAATCAATTTGGGTCTTGCTTTTTCAATGGGACATACACAAGTTAAGTTTGAAATCTATACATCAATAAAAGCAGATATGATCATCCAGAAACTAATTTTTGGACAGATGGCTCCTGTGACCTTCACCCTTGACCTTGTGACCTCAAAATTGATAGGGGTCTTCCGCTTTTGGCAGGAGAACTATATGTGCAAGATGAAAGATCTAAGATGAATTGTTTAGCTGAAAATACATCCACAATCTTTTTAAAGAGGTTTCCTGTGACCTTGACCTTTGAACTTATGACCCCCAAATCAATTAAGGTCTTGCTTTTCCAATGTGTCAAATTCAAGTCAAGTTTGAAATCCATACATCAATAAAAGAAGGAATTATTATCCAGAAACTAATTTTTGGACAGATGGCTCCTGTGACCTTCACTTTTGACCTTGTGACCTCAAAATTGATAGGGTTCTTCCACTCTTGGCAGGTGAACTATATGTGCAAGATGAAAGATCTGAGATGAATTGTTTGGCTGAAAATGCATCCGCAATATTTTTAAAGAGGTTTCCTGTGACCTTGACCTTTGACCTCATGACCCCAAAATCAATTCAGGTCTTGCATTCCCAATGGGTTAAATACAAGTCAAGTTTGAAATAAATACATCAATAAAAGCAGGAATTATCATCCGGAAACTAATTTTTGGACAGATGGCTCCTGTGACCTTCACCTTTGACCTCGTGACCTCAAAATTGATAGGGTTCTTCCTCTCTTGGCAGGTGAACTATATGTCCAAGATGAAAGATCTGAGATGAAATGTTTGGCTGAAAATGCATCCACATCTTTTTAAAGATGTGTCCTGTGACCTTGACCTTTGACCTCATAACCTCAAAATCAATTTGGGTCTTGCTTTTCCAATGGGACATATATAAGTCAAGTTCGAAATCCATACATCAATAAAAGCAGGAATTATCATCCAGAAACTAATTTTTGGACGGATGGCTCCTGTGACCTTCACCTTTGACCTTGTGACCTCAAAATTGATAGGGGTCTTCCACTCTTGGCAGGTGAACTATATGTGCAAGATGACAGATCTGAGATGAATTGTTTGGCTGAAATTGCATCCACAATCTTTTTAAAGAGGTTTCCTGTGACCTTGACCTTTGACCTCATGACCCCAAAATCAATTCGGGTCTTGCTTTTCCAATGGGTCAAATACAAGTCAAGTTTGAAATCCATACATCAATAAAAGAAGGAATTATCATCAAGAAACTAATTTTTGGACGGATGGCTCCTGTGACCTTCACCTTTGACCTTGTGACCTCAAAATTGATAGGGTTCTTCCTCTCTTGGCAGGTAAACTATATGTGCAAGATGAAAGATCTGAGATGAAATGTTTGGCTGAAAATGCATCCACAATCTTTTTAAAGATGTCCTGTGACCTTGACCTTTGACCTCATGACCCCAAAATCAATTTGGGTCTTGCTTTTTCAATGGGACATACACAAGTTAGGTTGAAATCTATACATCAATAAAAGCAGATTTTATCATCCAGAAACTAATTTTTGGACAGATGGCTCCTGTGACCTTCACCCTTGACCTTGTGACCTCAAAATTGATAGGGGTCTTCCACTTTTGGCAGGTGAACTATATGTGCAAGATGAAAGATCTAAGATGAATTGTTTAGCTGAAAATGCATCCACAATCTTTTTAAAGAGGTTTCCTGTGATCTTGACCTTTGACCTTATGACCCCAAAATCAATTAAGGTCTTGCTTTTCCAATGTGTCAAATTCAAGTCAAGTTTGAAATCCATACATCAATAAAAGAAGGAATTATTATCCAGAAACTAATTTTTGGACAGATGGCTCCTGTGACCTTCACTTTTGACCTTGTGACCTCAAAATTGATAGGGTTCTTCCACTCTTGGCAGGTGAACTATATGTGCAAGATGAAAGATCTGAGATGAATTGTTTGGCTGAAAATGCATCCACAATATTTTTAAAGAGGTTTCCTGTGACCTTGACCTTTGACCTCATGACTCCAAAATCAATTCAGGTCTTGCTTTCCCAATGGGTTAAATACAAGTCAAGTTTGAAATAAATACATCAATAAAAGAAGAAATTATCATCCGGAAACTAATTTTTGGACAGATGCCTCCTGTGACCTTCACCTTTGACCTCGTGACCTCAAAATTGATAGGGTTCTTCCTCTCTTGGCAGGTGAACTATATGTCCAAGATGAAAGATCTGAGATGAAATGTTTGGCTGAAAATGCATCCACATCTTTTTAAAGATGTGTCCTGTGACCTTGACCTTTGACCTCATAACCTCAAAATCAATTTGGGTCTTGCTTTTCCAATGGGACATATATAAGTCAAGTTTGAAATCCATACATCAATAAAAGCAGGAATTATCATCCAGAAACTAATTTTTGGACGGATGGCTCCTGTGACCTTCACCTTTGACCTTGTGACCTCAAAATTGAGAGGGGTCTTCCACTCTTGGCAGGTGAACTATATGTGCAAGATGACAGATCTGAGATGAATTGTTTGGCTGAAATTGCATCCACAATCTTTTTAAAGAGGTTTCCTGTGACCTTGACCTTTGACCTCATGACCCCAAAATCAATTCGGGTCTTGCTTTTCCAATGGGTCAAATACAAGTCAAGTTTGAAATCCATACATCAATAAAAGAAGGAATTATCATCAAGAAACTAATTTTTGGACAGATGGCTCCTGTGACCTTCACCTTTGACCTTGTGACCTCAAAATTGATAGGGTTCTTCCTCTCTTGGCAGGTGAACTATATGTGCAAGATGAAAGATCTGAGATGAAATGTTTGGCTGAAAAAGCATCCACAATCTTTTTAAAGATGTCCTGTGACCTTGACCTTTGACCTCATAACCTCAAAATCAATTTGGGTCTTGCTTTTCCAATGGGACATATATAAGTCAAGTTTGAAATCCATACATCAATAAAAGCAGGAATTATCATCCAGAAACTAATTTTTGGACGGATGGCTCCTGTGACCTTCACCTTTGACCTTGTGACCTCAAAATTGATAGGGTTCTTCCTCTCTTGGCAGGTGAACTATATGTCCAAGATGAAAGATCTGAGATGAAATGTTTGGCTGAAAATGCATCCACATCTTTTTAAAGATGTGTCCTGTGACCTTGACCTTTGACCTCATAACCTCAAAATCAATTTGGGTCTTGCTTTTCCAATGGGACATATATAAGTCAAGTTTGAAATCCATACATCAATAAAAGCAGGAATTATCATCCAGAAACTAATTTTTGGACGGATGGCTCCTGTGACCTTCACCTTTGACCTTGTGACCTCAAAATTGATAGGGGTCTTCCACTCTTGGCAGGTGAACTATATGTGCAAGATGACAGATCTGAGATGAATTGTTTGGCTGAAATTGCATCCACAATCTTTTTAAAGATGTCCTGTGACCTTGACCTTTGACCTCATAACCTCAAAATCAATTTGGGTCTTGCTTTTCCAATGGGACATATATAAGTCAAGTTTGAAATCCATACATCAATAAAAGCAGGAATTATCATCCAGAAACTAATTTTTGGACGGATGGCTCCTGTGACCTTCACCTTTGACCTTGTGACCTCAAAATTGATAGGGTTCTTCCTCTCTTGGCAGGTGAACTATATGTCCAAGATGAAAGATCTGAGATGAAATGTTTGGCTGAAAATGCATCCACATCTTTTTAAAGATGTGTCCTGTGACCTTGACCTTTGACCTCATAACCTCAAAATCAATTTGGGTCTTGCTTTTCCAATGGGACATATATAAGTCAAGTTTGAAATCCATACATCAATAAAAGCAGGAATTATCATCCAGAAACTAATTTTTGGACGGATGGCTCCTGTGACCTTCACCTTTGACCTTGTGACCTCAAAATTGATAGGGGTCTTCCACTCTTGGCAGGTGAACTATATGTGCAAGATGACAGATCTGAGATGAATTGTTTGGCTGAAATTGCATCCACAATCTTTTTAAAGAGGTTTCCTGTGACCTTGACCTTTGACCTCATGACCCCAAAATCAATTCGGGTCTTGCTTTTCCAATGGGTCAAATACAAGTCAAGTTTGAAATCCATACATCAATAAAAGAAGGAATTATCATCAAGAAACTAATTTTTGGACAGATGGCTCCTGTGACCTTCACCTTTGACCTTGTGACCTCAAAATTGATAGGGTTCTTCCTCTCTTGGCAGGTGAACTATATGTGCAAGATGAAAGATCTGAGATGAAATGTTTGGCTGAAAATGCATCCACAATCTTTTTAAAGAAGTCCTGTGACCTTGACCTTTGACCTCATAACCTCAAAATCAATTTGGGTCTTGCTTTTCCAATGGGACATATATAAGTCAAGTTTGAAATAAATACATCAATAAAAGCAGGAATTATCATCCAGAAACTAATTTTTGGACGGATGGCTCCTGTGACCCTCACCTTTGACCTTGTGACCTCAAAATTGATAGAGGTCTTCCACTCTTGGCAGGTGAACTATATGTGCAAGATGAAAGATCTGAGATGGATTGTTTGGCTGAAAATGCATCCACAATCTTTTTAAAGAGGTTTCCTGTGACCTTGACCTTTGACCTCATGACCCCAAAATCAATTTGGGTCTTGCTTTTCCAATGGGACATATATAAGTCAAGTTTGAAATCCATACATCAATAAAAGCAGGAATTATCATCCAGAAACTAATTTTTGGACGGATGGCTCCTGTGACCTTCACCTTTGACCTTGTGACCTCAAAATTGATAGGGTTCTTCCTCTCTTGGCAGGTGAACTATATGTCCAAGATGAAAGATCTGAGATGAAATGTTTGGCTGAAAATGCATCCACATCTTTTTAAAGATGTGTCCTGTGACCTTGACCTTTGACCTCATAACCTCAAAATCAATTTGGGTCTTGCTTTTCCAATGGGACATATATAAGTCAAGTTTGAATCCATACATCAATAAAAGCAGGAATTATCATCCAGAAACTAATTTTTGGACGGATGGCTCCTGTGACCTTCACCTTTGACCTTGTGACCTCAAAATTGATAGGGGTCTTCCACTCTTGGCAGGTGAACTATATGTGCAAGATGACAGATCTGAGATGAATTGTTTGGCTGAAATTGCATCCACGATCTTTTAAAAGAGGTTTCCTGTGACCTTGACCTTTGACCTCATGACCCCAAAATCAATTCGGGTCTTGCTTTTCCAATGGGTCAAATACAAGTCAAGTTTGAAATCCATACATCAATAAAAGAAGGAATTATCATCAAGAAACTAATTTTTGGACAGATGGCTCCTGTGACCTTCACCTTTGACCTTGTGACCTCAAAATTGATAGGGTTCTTCCTCTCTTGGCAGGTGAACTATATGTGCAAGATGAAAGATCTGAGATGAAATGTTTGGCTGAAAATGCATCCACAATCTTTTTAAAGATGTCCTGTGACCTTGACCTTTGACCTCATAACCTCAAAATCAATTTGGGTCTTGCTTTTCCAATGGGACATATATAAGTCAAGTTTGAAATAAATACATCAATAAAAGCAGGAATTATCATCCAGAAACTAATTTTTGGACGGATGGCTCCTGTGACCTTCACCTTTGACCTTGTGACCTCAAAATTGATAGGGGTCTTCCACTCTTGGCAGGTGAACTATATGTGCAAGATGAAAGATCTGAGATGGATTGTTTGGCTGAAAATGCATCCACAATCTTTTTAAAGAGGTTTCCTGTGACCTTGACCTTTGACCTCATGACCCCAAAATCAATTCGGGTCTTGCTTTTCCAATGGGTCAAATACAAGTCAAGTTTGAAATCCATACATCAATAAAAGAAGGAATTATCATCAAGAAACTAATTTTTGGACAGATGGCTCCTGTGACCTTCACCTTTGACCTTGTGACCTCAAAATTGATAGGGTTCTTCCTCTCTTGGCAGGTAAACTATATGTGCAGGATGAAAGATCTGAGATGAAATGTTTGGCTGAAAATGCATCCACAATCTTTTTAAAGATGTCCTGCGACCTTGACCTTTGACCTCATGACCCCAAAATCAATTTGGGTCTTGCTTTTCCAATGGGACATATACAAGTCAAGTTTGAAATCCATACATCAATAAAAGCAGGATTTATCAACCAGAAACTAATTTTTGGACAGATGGCTCCTGTGACCTTCACCTTTGACCTTGTGACCTCAAAACAGATAGGGGTCTTCCTCTAATGGCAGATGACTTACATGTGCAAGATGAAAGGTCTGAGATGAAATGTTTGGCTGAAAATGCATCCACAATCTTTTTAAAGATGTGTCCTGTGACCTTGACCTTTGACCTCATGACCCCTAAAATAAATTGGAGTCTTGCTTTTTCAATGGGACATATTTAAGCCAAGTTTGAAATCAATACATCAATAAAAGCAGGAATTATCATCCAGAAACTAATTTTTGGACAGATAGCTCCTGTGGCCTTGACATTTGACCTTGTGACCCCAAAATTTAAATGGATCATCCACTATTGGCAAGTGAGCTATATATTCAAGATGGAAGACCTAGGATGAAAGTTTGGCTTAAAATGCATCCACAGTATCTTTTAAAATGCCAGTCCAGTGACCTTGACCTTTGAACTCATGACCCTAGAACCTATAGGGTTCTTACTTTAGTGGTGGGTCATACATAAGTCATTTTTGAAATCCATATGGCTATCAACACTGGAGATATCATAAGAGGTGTGTGATTTTCACCATATATGGCAATATTCAAGGTCAAGGCCACTATCATAGGAAAGGTCATGACCCCAATTTAAATAAACATCATCCCATAACCCATACCTATGTATATGCATAATATAAAAGAAATCTTTCCATTAGTTTTTGACTTATAATGCTCAGAGTACTGTAAGATGGCAATTTTGGGGGTATTAAACGGAACAAAAACAAGTAAAGAATAATAGGTGGCGCCACCAGTTTCTGGAACATGACAACCCTATCCATGATCTTCCATCAACTTGATTTTGGGATAAATCTATGCAAGATTTCTTGAGATATTAAAGAATTTGTGTGATTTTCCCCAAAATTGGACCTATTCAAGGTCAAGGACACTCTCCTAGTAAAGGTCATGATCTCATTTTCAATAGGCGTCGTCCTCTCACCCATATCTATCTATATACAAAGTTTGGTAAAGTTCCGTGAAATATTTTTTGGGTTATCGCGCCAACAAGATTTATATGCGGCGGCGGCGGCGGGACCGGTATGAAAACATAGTATCCCCCGACTTTGTCTGGGGATACAATAACTCCATGAAAACGTATGCACTTCATAACTATATATAATATTATGTGTATATATATATATATATATATATATATATCATAAATAAAGGTAGTTTTTTATCAGACACACCTGTATTTTTTATATATATATGACATAGTCCAGTTAAATTTACCTGATACATTATAGATTTCTGTATATATTAAAATGTACTCCGTTGGGGCCACCTGTTTACTGTGAACATTTCTGAAAAGAACTGAAATATGCTTTTCGATCAGGATGTTTTCACTATAACATATTTTAATACACACATACACGTATACATACATACATACATACATACATAAACTGAATATCACGAGAGAAACAAATATTCTAAGATCAAGTCTATGAAACAAGTCTAAGATCTTTTCTATATAAATATGTGCTGTACGTGAAAATAAAATAGGTCTATTTGACCTCTATCAGGCTGCCTGGCAACCCCAAGGTCACCAAAGCTTCAAAGGATCTTCCTTCGCAGAACAGGCCATTACAGCCGTCTGGTCTCATCTAACACCTCTATAATCTGAGGTTTACAGGATCCGCCTGGCTTCACAATGACGAGTCCAGCAGGGCTTCTTATCAGACCTGATCCCAATATATATGATGACATATAAGGGGCTTGATAATGGGAAGGCTCACAGGCCGTGTGTGGGCGTAATACCGTGGGATGCCATTAGCTAAGGAGGCCACGAGAAGTTTTACTTTGAATAATAACTATTTACATATACATGTTTGTGTATGTCTACAGGTTCCCGTCTGCTTACCTCCCTCCCTCTTTCTCGGCTTCTCTCTTTCTGTCTCTCTTTCTTTCTTACTCTCTCTGTCACTCTCTCTCTACCCTCTCTTTCTCAGTTACATTTTGTGTATGTCTGTCTGCTTTCTGCCCCTCCCCCTCTCTTTGCCTCTCTCTCTCCCGTCTGTTCTCTGCCTCTCTCTCTCTCTGTCTCTTTTTTTCTCTGTCTGTCCGTCTGTCTCTGTCTGTCTCTCTCCCTCTTTCTCTCTCTCTCTCTCTCTCTCTCTCACACTCTCTCTCTCTTACACACAAACACACACACATTTTACTTTGTCTGTCTGCGTGCCAGCTTCTCCCCCATCGCTTGCCTCTGTCTCTCACTCAATATTTTCAAAATATTTTCACACATGAACAGTAATATCATTTAAACCACACGGATACACAGACAGAAGAAACATGGGGGAGGTCTCGTATATTGATCCATTCCAGAGCCCTGTGAATTTTCTATCCAGTCACAAAGAGGAAATATTGCGGAAGCTGTAGCTTTAAAGTAACGTCTTGTCCCTGCTGTCGCTGCGTTCACGCCCCGTAAAAAAGGAAGTTACGCTTAACAGAGTCACACTCAGTACTGGTGTTAATTAATCTCCTACCGGCGCTACATTTTCTTGTCGATTCACTCAAGTTCACAAATCCCCATGGAACAAAACCTCTGCAAGCAGCAAGCCGTAGATTTTAGGGATTGTCCCATAGAAACAGTTATTTTGGTTGTGCTGTTCAAGAACCTGCCCAGTAAAGTTTTGTTCGACACTTTTGTGAAACTTTATCATTTATACAAAGTGGCACCAGCTGGTTTTAGTCAAATGGGTTAATATAATTTACTGGGCGTATGGCAAGTTTGAAATTACATTTTAAAGACTTTTTTTATTCAACACGGTCTTTCTTCCGCCATCTCCATATGGTGGTTGCCTAGGGGATATCGTTGGAACATCAATGATCATTTCTTTATGGTAGGTGTAATAGGCGTCCTTTATGAGTACAGAGTTACCAAATTAACTTTCAGAATATTTACGAGGTGAACATCTGAAGCTACCAGTTGTCATATGGTGTGGTTATTAATATTTACGTTGTGGCAAGGGTTTATATGTGCTGAAAACAAACTCCAAGGACACAGAATTAACTGTTGGCTTTCAACTGCAGGATTTATTATTGTATAATGAAAGGTACTTCATTAGCACTCTGGTGGTACTTGTACAATTCAATGGAAATAAATATGTTTAAAACAACTTTTTTTCAGTCTGTTTAATAAGGAAAACAACTGTTTACTGTTAAGTCAGCTAATTACGTACAAGCATTTCAAGGACTGGACAAACTTCAATTGTAATCCTGTGATAGAAGGAAATGTTGCATTTCCCGCCTGGATCTTGTGTATCGTCTGCTCGGACATCTTAATAAACACGAAACAGATCAGTGAAAGGAAGTGCGATATATACTGCACGGGAAGGATGCTCCTGATACGAATAATGATTTAATCATCACCAAAACCCCAAGGAGAGACAAATCCTGTTCCGGTGGAAACAAACACCAAACGTTTCCGGTATTTTCCCGCCATACGCTGACGCTTGCATGTAGTTTTATTTAACCTTATATATAGTGGGTAGATCGAGCGGTATTTATATATGTGTAAAATATGATGTGTGGTAATGAAAGATCCTTTTTTACGTGACATCCGCACCTCCGTGTTTGGTCGTATATTAGATAACACAACATATATTCTTCTTTCCATTACACGGTTTCCCCAAACTTATTCCAGATGTATAAACAAGTTTATATAAACTTAACCAAGGTCTGTGACCATATGGATGTTTGCGTACGTATAAAAGCTTTGTGTAAACATCTAAAAAAATGATAAAAAAATCTGAGTGCATTTTTTTCAGCTGGGTTTTAGAATATAACATGTAATCCTGGAAATAAACTTACCAATAATTAGTTATATTTGAGCTTTTTATTTTCACAAGAGTCGCCTAATTTGTATGCGACACTCCTAAATTAATGGAAGTATACTGCATGCCCTAGTGTTATGTCTATAATAACGGTTAGTTTGTCAGATTTCGTTCATATATGGGATCAATGGAGTGCCCTCACAAGTCCGTTTAAACATTTAAAATGAGAATAATCGTACCGTGTAATACATGCTTTGTTACCCGCTCGATCATAATGGAATGCTATTCAACACCGTTCTTATTGGGTAAACTTATATACGGGGCTCATCAATAAGCGAACTGAGAAGGTTCTTATCGTGGGAAATATGATTATCATTACTTAGTAAAATATACCTCTGTCATGTTGTTAGCGTGTATATGGAGTCCAGTCAACACTTCTTCTTTCAAGTCTCAGAACTGTGCAGTAAACATATATGCAAACACTGTCCCAGGTTTTCCTTAATATTTTATATTATATTAAACAAAGCCTACAGGCTAAAGTGCGAGCCAGTGCAATGGGATATTCATCAGGTATAATGCTTCCCTGCTGGACCGTTACTTATCAAGTACATGTGTTACATATATATGTAAAATGCAAAAACTGAACATTTTGAACCGAAGTGCATGCACCAATTACACAAACGTCACTGCTGAAATACTGGCATAGGTGCACACAAAAATGAATGTAAGTGGCATCACCAGTCTTGTGTACGAGAAAGCCATTAAAGATGTATGCATATAAGCAATTTCAGGCTTCAATCCATTCCTCGGCTATGTAAACAGATGCATGAAAAAACTAGATACAGGTAGTTGAAAGCGACTACATGTATCCGCCGAAATCAGAGTAGTACATGTGAAGTGAGGAATGGATTGAGTGGTAAGGGGAAATGGATTGAGATGGATGTCTGCCACGTATAAACATGATTGTAGGTTGCACAACCTGAGGCCAATACTGCAAATTACTCCTGAAAACTAGGGACCCATGGGTCTCGACGCTCAGTTGCATTTGTATATAAGGGTATATGTTTATGAGGTTTTCCAAAATATTGGCCCTGTGATCAGTTTGAAGCCAACCTGTCTACCCAAACTGGAGTTATAATCCATAAACTAATTTGTGAATGGATGGGCCCTGTGACCTTAACCTTTGTCCTTGTGACCCCAAAATCAAAAGGAAACTTCCCCTATTGGCAGGTGCACCACATGTTGATGATGGAAGGACTGAGATGAAAAGTTCGGCTTAAAGTGCATCCACTATCTTTCTAAAGTGGTGGGTCCTGTGACCTTGACCTTTGATCTCATGACCCCAGATTCAACAGTTCTTATTTTAGTGGTGGGCCATATATAAGTAAAGTTTGAAACCAATATTTGAAACCAAACTGGTGTTAACATCTGGAAACTAATATGTGGATAGACTGCCCCCATGACCTTCACCTTTGACCTGGTGACCCCAAAATCCATAAGTTACTTCCACTATTGGCAGGTGAGCAACATCTGGAAGATAGAAGGTTTTGGACAGAAAGTTTGGCTAAAAATACATCAACAATCTTTGTAAAGGAGTGGGTCCTGTGACATTGATCTTTGGCCTTATGACCCGAAAATCAAAAGGGTTCTTACATTATTGGTAGGTCATATCTTACATTATTGGTGGGTCATATATAAGTCAAAATTGAAACCAATATGTCAATCCAAACTGGAGTTATCATACAGAAACAAATATGTGGAATGATGGGCCCCTGTGACCATGACCTTTGACCTTGTGACCCCCAAATCAATCAGGTTCTTCCCCTATTGGCAGCTCAACTATTTGTGCAAGATGGAAGGCTTGGGATGAAAAGTTTGGCTTAAAATGCATCCACAATTTTTCTAAATAAGTGGGAACTATGACCTTGACCTTTGACCTCATGACCCCAAAATCGACCAGAATATTCCCCTATTGGCAGGTTAGCAATATCTTGAAGATGGAAGGTTTGCGATGAAAAGTTTGGCTTCAAATGCATATGCATTCTTTTTAAAGAAATGAGTCCTGTGACCTTGACTTTTGACCGTTGGACCCTAAAATCGACACAGTTCTTACTTTATTGGTGAGTCATACATAAATTAAGTTTGAAACCAAGATGTCAAACTAAACTGGAGTTATCATCTGGAAACAAATTTGTGAACAGATGGCCCCTGTGACCTTGACCTTGTGATCCGAAATTTATTTATGCTCTCCCCATTCTGGCAAGTCAGCTAAATGTATAAAATGGAAAGTTTGGGATGAAAAGCTTGGCTTAAAATGCAGCCATAATCTTTTTAAATTAGTGAGTCATGTGACCTCGACCTTTGACCTTGTGGCCCCAAAATTATATAGGTTCTTGCTTTAGTGGTGGGCCATATGTAAGTCAAGTTTGAAATTCATATGTCAATCCAACCTCGAGTTATCATCTGGAAAAAAATGTGTGTGGATAGACGCATGGACAGCTAGACAGAGAGACAAACAGACAAACAGACAGGGTGATTACAATAGGGCATCCACTTGTGATCAGTAAACACACCAGGTTTTGGGACACTAGATGTAATCACAGCTGAGAAACTGACATTATTGATGTCATTTTATAGTAAAAAAATAGAAAAATATTCGTTAAAATATAAAAAAATATAGGTGGCGCCACCACTTTTCAGGAACTGACAAAACTAGTCATGGTAAATATTCAAGGCAAGATTCATGACAATCCATGCATTAATTATCAAGATACTGGAGGTTTTGTATCAACTTTTTGATTATTCTGGGGGGGGGGGGGGGGTTGCATTCAAGCCCCACAGCTCTAAGAATATAGGTCGCAGTGACCTTATTTCAGGTGTCCAAGGAGATTGTTTATTGACCTCCCTGGATGTTTACTTAGAAGTTTCTAGGACCAGACGCCCGGACGGATGACGGACAAAGCGCCATTCCTATACCTCAGTTGACCTACAGTCAGCTGAGCTAAAAATGGCATTAAATTATTCAACAAAAATGGAAAGGTAAGTGATGCCATCTGTCTGGGTTACGAGAACACTTTCATAGATGAATGCACAGATTTTCAAATTTCAGACCATTACCTTGCCCCACTCCTGATATATGAGCAATATTCACCCAAAGCACATGTGCGAATAGACGCCACGGGAAATGATTGTAGTTGGCGTCGCCAGTCTTGAGTACAAGATGGAGGAGTCCAAAATCTATTGATATGCATAATTTAAGGTCAAAAATGAAAATCAATCCTGAGAAAAGGGCTTCAATTTATTCTATAAAGACCAGAAGCTAGGTAGCGCCACTAACTTGTTTATGTGACAACCTTCCAAGATGGATGGACATGCAAAATTTCAGAACAACACCTTGCTCCACTCGTGAGATATGGGCGTTATTCATTCTAAGCACATGTACAGATGGACGCCAAAGGAAAACGATTGCAGTTGATGCCACCAGTCTTGAGTACAAGATGGAGGAGTCCAAAATCTATGGATATGCACAATTTCAGGCCTGAAAAAAGGGCATTAATTTTTTCTACAAAAACGGAAAGGTAAGTGATGCCACCTGTCTGTTTTAAGAGAAAACTTCCAAATTGGATGGAAATGCCAGATTCAGACCAATACCATGACCCACTCCTGAGACATGAGCAATTTTCACCCAAACACATGTACGGATGGACGCAACGGGAAAACGATTGCAGATGGTACCACCAGTCTTCAGTGCAAGAGGAAAGAGTCCAAGGTCTATCTATATGCAGAATGTACTGCAAATCACTCCTGAGTAAAGGGCATTTATTTATTTTACAAAAACAAAGGTAGGTGGCACCACCTGTCTCGTTTAAAAGAATATTTTCCAAGATTGATAAAAATGCCAAATTTAAGAAATTTCCAATTACTAGGTCCCTACTTAAAATAACTTTGAATTAAACAGACTTGCATTGACTTGTTTGAAATAATACAAGGAACTTACCATGAAAACACCACATCAAAGTCAGACTGCAGCATATAGGCCTCTTCCAATCCTGGCACTGTGGCAAAGCTATTTATAGAGCTGACATAATCTTGGCCAGTGATCAACATTAAGGCACTGGCAAATCTTGGCAATCTGCCAATGCTTAACCAAGTGCTGCCATAACAGTGGAATAAATTTTGTTATATTAAGTATATGTTGAATATCAAGTGTAACCTACTTGAACTAACTTTGTAATAAATTCCCCCCCCCCCCCCCCGAAAAATGGTTTTATAGCTGACTTTTTATAAAAAAAAAAGGTATCAGGAATATATGAAATATTATTACAGATGCATACTTTAAGCAAAATCATATTACAGATACATCTCAATAATGGCAAATTCTTGAATTATAAGTTGACCTTGGATATCAATTATTTATGATGAATGTACAGCCGTCTTATATAGCCACAGAAGGATGAATAACTGTGGTTGTTTACATTGCCTGGTATGTACGTTCTTTACACAGCGCTTTACCTAAAGGCCTACTACCTATATCGTAAGCGCTGTTTGTTATGACCTCGTATCCTGAATTGCTGCACCAGAGGGGAGCACTGTATTTTTGTCTAATCAGATGAGACCTTGTGCTGGAAGACACAGCCAAGCCAGGAATACACGGAGCCAATGTTGTTCATTTCGTTTGATCGCCCCGGTATCCGTCTGAACAGGCCACAGGCTCAGAGAGAATGGCCCCAGACGTAGTTTGCTTAGGGCCTTGGGCACATAGGATGCCCGGCCTGTGAGCGGTAATTCAAACGAAACGTAACAGCAAAGGCTGCGTGCACACCTCGGTGGCTGGTTTTAGTTCTGCAGACAACAGATACATGGCTACGCTAACACAGTCATAATGGAATCAGTCGATGATGCGA
The DNA here is from genome assembly GCA_026874595.1 of Sipunculus nudus. Classification (NCBI taxonomy): domain Eukaryota; kingdom Metazoa; phylum Annelida; class Sipuncula; order Golfingiida; family Sipunculidae; genus Sipunculus; species Sipunculus nudus. The sequence continues at coordinate 10,422,421 of CM049317.1, forward strand.
GAATGCAGAGGGAGCAATTAAACTTCGACCATAACCTGTCATCAAGCGGCGCATGAAGCGCAGCTATGGGCGGAGCCAGGATGCCTGTCGAGTGTTTGTTTATTAGCATCTGGTTGGCTGCTTGTCACATCATAGACACGGTTTTTTTTTCAGAGGACAACGAACCGTCATCTGGTGTCTAAATGTATCATAAACGGTCGAAGCAGGCAGCGTGAAAATCAGTTGCTTCTTTAGAAGATTCCCGCTGTCTCGGGAGCGTACCTGGTATGATGGCTCATTTAAATCATAAATCGATTTATTATAAGAATTATTCTGGGGATTATTCTTGTAAAATATTAAACAAATTGGCGTCAGTCGAAAAACGTTTTGCAGGTTTATCACTCATATAGGAAGATACAACAAACTGGCTAAGTTCAGCTTCCCGTAACTCAGCCAAAAATCACTGAGCCAAAACCATTCAAACAAACTTGAATTAACAACATCAGAGGATAATTAATGTGTGAAATTTAACAATTTGGCCCAGTGGTTTTTGAGAAGAAGATCTTTGTAGCCACGAAGCTAAAATGGGCTGTTATGACATATGACTAAATTCAGCTTCCCATAACTCAGCCAAAATTGACTAAACAGAGACCATCTGAATCAACTACAGAAAGCACTACACTAGGATCATTTATGTGGTATATTAAACAATTTAGCCTTATGGTTTCAGAGTTGGAGTATTTTTTTAGCCCTAAGTATTATACTGGCACTGATGACCCTCGTAAAAAAAGGCCGATGAAGGTGGCGCCACTAATACCTCAATTTCAGATATGACTCATGTGACCAACATTGGTATAAAATTTGGTGATGATAGCTCCAGCTGTTTCTGAGACTGAAATTTTAGTATGTTTTTTTTTTTGGCACAGACGACTAGGTTTAACTTCCGGTAACTCGGCAAACTTAAGAGATTTTGTTGCTTGGATTATTTCTGTGAAATACTGGACAATTTGGCTGGACAGTTTTGGAGAAGAAGATTTTTTTTTTAAGGTTTTTAAGCCTTTTCCCTATAAAATTCCCTTTTCGATGTAAAATCGAAGTTAAAGCAGATACCCAAAAAAAATAAGCTCAATCCGATAAATTTTGACATGTAACCGATTCTTACATGCAATTTGGAGCTGCTAAATCTGAAGGTTTCTGGGAGGCATGGGTTGACGTACGGACGACGGTGTACGGCGGACGGACGACGCTGCTCCATCGCATAGTCTCACAGGTTCGCTAAAAATAGATAATGCCTTTTATTTTGGAGGTTAACTCTAATATTAAACTTATCATTTTTAGGGCATAAAAATATATATTTTTTTTAAATTTTCACCTATTAAAAAAAAGATTTTGTATTTAGGAACATATGTTTACAACTCCTTATAGTGATAATGGAATGTTTTGACCAGAAATCAACATACACGCGGAATTTTCATCTATCATCACCATTTGCACCTTAGTGGCGACCGTTTATTTGCATATGAGGCTATATTTTAGAGAGTGTGAACACAGATTTGGTGTGAGCCACATCAAATGCGGACGAGACGCGTTTCGTTTTAAATATTATCGAATCGGCTGCCAGGGGGTGTTGATGGTAATAATTCTTCTGCGTGTGACGCCGGTATCAGCCACCTCAGTTAAGCGACAACGTCAAAGTTACGACCATTCTTTCACGGGCCCGATTCTTTTATGCTCGCTTAAAGACGACCACCTAGAAAATACCACCACTTAATCAACATCCCGTTGTCGGTCATGATTTCGAGGTATTACTGTACATGTGTATATGAATGACCGCCGCCTCTAGAATATATGGCGACAGATAACAGCACGGCAAAGGGGCTTCCAGGACTGTTTTTTTTCCCTGGGAATTGCGGTTGACTGCGTATTTGCTGAGACATCCCTTGATGGTTATAGAATGGTCTGGTACTTGTATCGGAACAACAGTATTCCCCGTAGGGATTGTTAAGGGACAATCTAATTACTGCCGGCTCGCTGTGTGGCGTATCAGGCTGGGTTCAACAGATCGGATGTTGTTACGGCGTGACGGGATCAGGTTTTTCTTGCTTGCTGTCTCTCACAGCGGCAAATCGTTTGCCATTACCACCCGATGCGTGTGGGGCTGGCTTATGTAATTTTAGTTTTAAAAAAATCACGTCCTTTTGGGGGCCTTCTTTCTCATCATCCTCTATATAGTAATGCATCATATAGATTTTTATCAAAATTATTTCGAAGACATATGCAAGATACGCGCCGCGCTGTACTGTATCGGAACCCATCGTAGTCAACCCAAAATTTGACATATTATTTATGATTGTCTATATCCTACACTGTAGTGTAGCCGTGACAATTTGATGGACGAACAAAGACAAGTGTATACAGATATATATTTCTATGAAAATATATTCTACTATATATATCCTATACTATAATCGTTTTGCCGTGGTCAGCCAAGAATATTTTTTTTTCTTTTCTGCAGATATGGGTTCAATCGCCACCGAACTCAGCCGATATATATCCGCCTTGTGACTCTCTTCAATGTATTTTCTTGAAGTATGTCCGTGCCCTTACGAAACCCTGACTGATTTAACTTGACTTCGGAAACGTTTGAAAAACGTTCATGCTCCGCTAATTATCGTAGAACTAAAACCAGGACGTCGCAAGCTGCTTGCCCGAATTCAGAGCATTTATATTTACCGAGGCACCTAAGCTACTAAGTCCAAAGCTTTCGCTAGCATGCGATACAAAACCACTGTGTAAACCATTAGTATAAACTAATGTTCTTTGACTCATATCCGTGTCACTGGGTCCTATGGTATCGGCTTCGGTGACCCATAAGCCATGTTTATTTTTTCAAGCAGGGACATCTTGTTTGTTACCCCACAGAAAGGCTCTATTAACCCCCGGGGGGGTCATTAGCCTTGGAATAAATAGAGTCAAGGGGGTAAAATACAGCTGCTAGTGAGGCAGTATTATAACGGTCGTGGCACCGAGGTGTCGCTGTCACATCGAGACCTCCAAGCAATAATCGTATAGACCCTGCCGTCGTTTACGGCAACAAGGCGTCGTCACTGCCAAAATTTCCGAAACCCTGTTACACTAACACTATACATGTGAAATATATTGTGTAAACATGGTGCTTTCTACAGAAAGTTTATTTAACTTCATTTTATATTCTTTAGTTTTTGTTTTTTTTTTCAGCTCACTGCGGTATACTTATTTGAATAATTAGTGTAGTTGTGCTAGTGGTTATCTGTATTTCTGATACTTATTTGTGTAATGCGTGTATATATATATATATATATATATATATATATATATATATATATATTAATCATTTAACAGACTCTTTAACATTTCACCCCGTGTTTGTAGACTGTTAATGCATTCCTTCAGTGTTTTGTGGACACAAATGGATTCGTTTTGGGAAATGTATACAAAAAAATATCTCAATTTGTAAAAGGTTATATCCACCAGATGTCTCAACCTCACTGCTTCGATTAAACTTTCTCGGTCGATCAAGGTTCTTTTAATCAGTCTAAGAAATGATGCCTATGCCTATATACTGAGTGTCCCATTATCTTGTTTCACATCGTGAATATCAGACCTATATAAATGGGACAAAATGACACAAAAAAGCCTCATTTCTTTGTTAAAATCAAAACAAAACACATGGAGCGCACGTGTCTGCCACGCACGATTTTATCTTATCTCCACTCAATGCTTCATTGCCTCAAGACTGCAAAAAAAGTGTACAAAATGCTTTAACTGTACACCATTGGTTTTCCAAAACGCTAAAAAACATGTACAAACAGAGAAATATCTTATATATTGCATACTGAATATACATCCAATTCAGTCAAACAGTATTGCATCGATAAATGTCATGAGACATCAATTTTTCTCCTTCCAGACCAATGTGGTTTGTTCCATATTCGCGGGGTTAAAATTTCGCGATTTTCACTTTTTCTGTGTTTCGTATGAATGATGTAATTATCATACGAATTAATAGTTATTATATCAATTAGTATAAGTGTCCCAAACCTAATTAACAAAAAATATTGTTCGTTAATAGCAGACAATTGGAAAGATCTGATATCATTTAGGATATCAATCTTTGAACAAACATGATCTATTTTGTATTTTAATTCTTTATGTGCTCCTTTTACTTTTCAACTTTGACCTCTTATTCCGCGATAATTTCCCTTTCGTGATTATCGGGAATTTGAAACCCTCGCGAACAAAAGGGCAACCAGAGTATTTGCTTGATATATGTGATGTTCCTGTTTATAGAGATGTAGAGTAGCTTTTTCTTTTTAGCTGAAAAAAATGCCGTGTGCAAAACTGGTAGAAGTATAAACGGAGTTTTCTTCCGTTGACCCGCCCACTCGTTAAGTGTTGTTGATAGAGCGGACATCCGCAATCAAGAGTGTTGGTACCAGATCTGGGTGCATGAAAACAGGTGGCTTATGGGTAGACATGGAGGAAACCTCAAACATCCACTGATTTAACAGGATGAGACAACTAAGACCAGCCCACCACAAACGCTGTCTTGTATTCTTTATTATTCTACTCCTGGGGCTGCTTGTTTTGCTTGGGAGTATTACGGTATTATTTTAGTGTATTTTCGGTAGACAATCTCTGTGTGGTCTAGGAGTATCGTTTGCTTCGTTATAAGAGTGGTACGAATGTTTATACTAATGTGAAAAGCGATTAGCTCGCATCAAATCAAAGAGACAAAAACCTTTGTCATCCAATAGTGGCCCACAGACATCCAAACAGCCGGCATCATGAATTTAATTTTCAGTGTTTATTGCTGGCACAGAGAGAACCAAAGAACATTGACACGATTATAATTTCGGCTGCCAAGGCCGGTTCCGTTGCGTTGCTAGTTGATACTAATTCGTCCCTGAATGGGTTAATTTACAATGTCAGTATCATTTACGTCTACAAAATAAAAAGAGGTCGCACACTAAAAAGATATGAAAAAAACCCCTAAATAACACAAAATAACGCTACCTTTCAGACCAAGATTGGGATATGACGAGGCCAAATTTATATCGGGAGACTTTTAAATTTTCTCTTTTCTTACAAGTTTGATGAAGCCTAAAAATTTCAACTGTTATATTGGCAGCTTTCGATTTTTTGCAAGTTCCTGGATTAATGATTAACGAGAGAGAGAGAGAGAGAGAGAGAGAGAGAGAGAGAGAGAGAGAGAGATGGACCTCATAACAAATGGACCTCATAACCATTAACTGATATACCATCTTATTCCCCACTGCAAATAACGGAGTCTTAAAGAAATCATACATAACACCACAGAGCCTGTTGGGAACTGTAATACAGTTCCAAATACAGCACCAGACGCAAATCACTTTTGCGCTGTCATCATTATGAACGCCAAGCGACAAAACGAAACCCAGGGCAACCATTGCCATGCCAACCGAACATGTATTGTCGATAAACAATTCCTAAAGCGATACGTAAATTTTCCATCTGAGGACCCTCTGTCTAAAAAGAGAATTTAGTCATACCTGACTTCGATAGTGATGAGATATCAACGTGGCTTGGTTTATAATATGTTAAACAATAACAGTTCATCCACTATCAGTGTTTATTTTCCTTGTGTATATTAGCGTTAGTTTTAACAAAAGGCCGAATTTCCGGTGCAAGGCTATTCTATGGACCTTGATGATGTTATTTTCTGTGAATTAATATTTAGATTTAGGAGTGAATGGCTGCAACAACCAAACTAATGCTAACACAAAGTCTTATTAAATATATCTTAAGCTGAATCTTGAGACAATACATGGTAGCTAGAAAGTTATAATTCTCATATCCATATAAAATAAATTATTGATCATTAAAAAATTTATATTAGGATCGTGCGGACAAAAATATATGTATTTCATTTTACGATACAGGTCCATGGCCTGAATATTAAATGAGGATGCTGGTATAACCATGCTATAATTAAGCTTTCTGGATTTCAGATTTTATATAATCGCCCGGAAGTGATACCTTACACCGTTAACACAGAGAGCTAGTCTTCGGTTCTCCATCCAGATTTCGCCACTATGCTTTTGAGACACGCAGCAACGGGTTCAAACCAGGGACCTTTCGCTCCGCAACTGAAATTTTAAATTTTCATTCAATATATTATCGAATAAAAACTTAAAATTTCAGTTTTAGGTTTGTAGAATCATGATAAAGACCATGAAAAACAAAAAAAAAAACATTTTTTGAGATATTGTCATTTAGTTTAATATTAGTCCATTAAAAAGTGGATTGTTGTAACTGTGGCTTAAAAGAGTGTTCCTTTAAAAAAAAATTGGTCTAATGATACAAAATCCTGTGAAAATGAGTGAAAAATTAAAAAAAAAATTTTTCTCTCAGAAAGATTACTGTACCAGGTTTAAAATAATGTATACTTAATTGGGACTAATATGGATATAAACCACTTTTGCATGGATTGATTTTAGATATAGGTGTTTCAAACAATAATGATACGTTAACTACTTTAGCCTACGTCCTAGTGGTCAGATGTAATAATAATGGATATATCAAACAGGTTGATAAATAAAACGGTAAGCAGGAATTCAGTGTATATGTATATTGTCCCTCATGCGGCGTATTTTCCTTTGTTCTAACTGCACGTTCAAATCTGCTTGCATCACTGCATGGGTCATGAAAAATGACCATGCGACTGAATTGCATGGCGACTTTCCAAATATGGCAAAGAACTGGTGCGTAGCAAAAAAAAAATGAAAAAAAAAAAATGACACGCTTGACCTTCGACCAAGGAGGCGGGGCATGTGGGACAAATCAGTTATAGCCCAATGAAATGTAAAGCAAGCCATGAGATTTGCTTGGCTTGTGTCAATCATTGCAGGCTCGCCTAAACGGCTCGCCTGCCATGTGACACAAGCATCGCAAACCTCGCGGCTTACATAACATTTTATTGGGCTATAACAAATACTTAAATGAGAGATAAGTAAATAGGTAGACAATTATGATGAACAGGTAGCTAGATAGATGGGTAGACACCCTATCTCCATATATACATATAGGCTTCCTAATGTGAAAGCAGCCTCGATGTCTGAAAACTGCCGCAGCAACATGGCAACCACAGCTGAGCATATAAATAAAAGAATGATAAAGCTATTAAACGAATAAACGTGTAACTAATCCAAAGTAAATGTATGAATACGACTGAAATACAGACAGAAATCTGATGGAGAATCAAGCAGGGATGCAAAGTGTCAAAGACACGCGTATTCAGGTCATACAAGCAGTACAGATAGCGCAGCACAGCAGGATCATGGATTTGGTTCCTCACGTACACCCCATGCAGAGATTTGTACACTAACAAATAACTGGGTGGAATAAAAATGTCATTTCTCTGTACACAAAATAATAATTCTGTCGCCAGCTGGGGAGGCTCACCCACACAGAGTGAACCCGATCCCTGGCACTAAACCTACACACCCCGAGTCGTGGTACCCTCTCTCTGTCTGTATCATACAGGACACGCCAGGTCTATGCTGACTAATACTGAACAGTGTTTATATAAAGGAAAATGTTGGTGTGTAATTTGGTTGTTTAAATGGACTCGGGTAGTACAACAGCATTAGTCATTATTATATCGTTTACTAAACAAGAAGGCATTAATGGAGTGCGCATCCCTCCGCCCACACCAGTGACGATGCAACCGTAGGCTACTCACAACAAATACTTTCTCATACTGGAAAAAGTCTATTTTCTCGTTTCTATAGAAAGTAGAAATCATATTGATTTAGGACAAATATCCCTTGCAATCATCTCAAGTGTTCTAATCTGTAAGAATAAAGCAACAGTTCCCAATATTAATTATAAAGAAGCTGAAAAACCGCGTATATGCCAATATATTCTATTGGGCCGAGTCTTCCAGGAAGTGAAACTGTCATCTTGATCTCCGGCCGCCCTTTTATATCATAGGCCCGGGAACGAGGATGAGTAAGTAGCCAGCTGTGACTATATTTGCACTGGTAAATTATTACAAACAATCAAAAGTTATCGACCAGTCAGCAGCCAGAAGTGATTGATCTGAATTCAAACAAATACCACCTTTCCACAAATTTATTTGAAATACATCAAGATCATTTCAGACACCTTGTACAAAACTAAACTTAAAAAAAACAAACTTCGCTTTGATTGCATTTTTAAAAATTGTTTCTACGCAGTATTTCAAACCTTTTTTGTCATAGTTAAATCAGATTTATGCAAATCTGACCTTAAAGATCAAGACCAAGGTGACCGAATTGGACCTCTTCCGAGATCTTTGTTGAAACAAATGCATGGTGAATCAAATTTTAGTGAAAAATATGCAACACTTAAAAAAATACTGTGTTCATAAAAAAAATTCTTACAGACAAACTATAATTTGGCTGATATGACATTAAAGATCAAGGCCAAAATCAGCAGTTTTCGAAACCTTTTTTTTACAATATGTTTGTTTCAATTTCAAGCTGAAACCATGTAGCGCGTTAACCGCGTTAACGAGAAGCTTTGTCAACTTATTATCTTTCATATAATTTTGGATATAACTTTGGCAGGCGATGTTCAGTGGTGTTCTCGGCCTTAACAAGTGCCCGGTTTTTACGCTACAGCTGTATGGGTTACATGTAGGACTGAATGTTAACACAAAAGGGAAGCATTTGGTAGACAATTTGACTGTATACACGGACTGCTGTAGCAATTACATCTAACAGCTGCGGTCCTACTTCAGTACCAAAGCATTGGTATAATACCTCTTGATAAAAAAGTATGTCACTGCTTCCTGTGTTAAAATGACACTTCCACCGTTATGTAATTGCATCCTAGTGCGTGTTTATAGATGACTTTCAATATGTTGTTAAAATGTTAAAACCCTAAACCAATTTGTTAAAAGGCTGATTCTTTGAGAGCGTGAAGCTTACAATGTTAAGCCAAATAAATTCTCTGTAAAAGTATTAAAATTAATTTGATTCTTTTCATCTTCCTATTTCATCTGTGAACAATTAAAGGCTACATTCGTCATCCAGACTTTTTTAAGGAGAAATGTTTATTATAATTATTTTTCTTTTTTTTTTTCCTTTTAATATTTTCATTCAATTAAGAAAATGGAGACTAAACTACTCCTGTCAAAGCGTTTTCAGGTTATTCAATTACTCGGAAATATGATTAATCATCTATTTTCTTTAAGGCTCACACCCATTTACAGCAAATCAAATCAACGATCACACAATAAACTTTAACAGACGAGGTGTCACTGCTACGTGTAAAGGGCTATAGGGCATGTATTAATATTCCGTCAATATCCACTTTTTTTTCGTTTTTTTCTTCGAGGGGTGGGATAGTATACTAGCGGTGCAGACTCTATGACCCTGACATTTACAGTGCAAAAAGTCCGTAGTAGCTTATAAAATTTCTACCGGTAATTTTATACCATGATAATATTCAAATATAATATATATATACTAGTATATATATATATATATATATATATATATATCCTTACCTTTAGGGTGCCTTTCCATACATGCGGGCGCGCGGGAACCGCGCGGGTCCCGCACGGTTGAAATCCAACAAGTGTGTTATCACTGTCGCCTTTCCATACGTGCGGGCAGCCGCGCGGGTCCCGCAAGCGGATCCAGCAATGTTGGATTTCTGCGGGGGCCCGCATGCTGATGCTACATGTATATATCAGTACCAGGCTATGTCCTTGTATTTGAAAAGGAAAAGGAGCTGATAGAGCTTATTTAATTGCATTAAAAAAATATACGACCATTCTTCATTGAGATACGGCCCGGGACCAGCTTTAGTTAGAGTGTGACAGGAAATAGCCACCATTTAAGCCTTGCTGGTGAGATACGATATTAATCCGCTCCAATCTGCCTCATCAGTTAGTATAAATGTTTACACTGAATATTTTCTTAAGATATTACTCTAAAATTTTAGAAATTATGAATATAAGTGCATGCGTTTATCCAAACTAATGGGTCACCCGCATGCGGGGACCCGCACATATGGAAAGGGACTCTTCGCATGCGGGGACCCGCATGTATGGAAAGGCACCCTTATGGTATTACTATAATTCGCTTTTCAGCATACTATTATAATTTAAAATTCTATATATCTACTGGTACTTTTATTATTTCTTTTTAGGTCTCCACTTTTTTAATGCTGGCGTCATTCTGGCGTCAACCAGCCTCGGTATACCGCACTTGCGGGTCCTTGATATGCAATCAAGCGAAGAGCTCATTTTGGGAGCGTGGTGGCGTAATGGCTTGGTTGTGGGTTCGCGTCACGATCTCACCGGCGCCTGCGCTAAGACTCCAAGGCAAAGTCTTTACCACAAGGATACGCTTTTCGACCCAAGAGTGAATTGGTATACTGGTCATGGTGGGAAGGCAAATGTAGAACGAATAACCTTCTATAGCGCAAGATATGGCTGCTTTGGTTGTATGCTTCCCAGGGAGCCGGGAAATGCTACAGGAATGAACAGGCTTGACAGACCAGGAAGACAAAGTGACTTTATAACGTCGTCGGTGATATCAGACTGTAAAACCCCACCTTTCTTTACCTGAAACTCGTGATCTCCCGGCTTTGAGCCCTGTGCTCCACCGGTAGACCTGAGAAGCCGGTCGTCGGGTTAATACTCAGCAGTTTGAGCGTACCACACTGACACGGCGCCCGTATCTCAACTCTCACTAACGATACAACTAATGGTGAAAACAAGCCAAACCGCGGGACCCTTGTCCTGATGATTGACAAGTCATGCTTTATTAATAACCACAGTATGGCTATAACACATGTTATTCCTATAACCCTTCATTGTGAACAGTTGGATAGACGATAAAGTCCGTCTGTTGGTGCGGGAATTCACACACTGAAGGAAGCCGGTCTGTCGTCTGAAGGAATTCCGCTCGGCCTACCACTCCCGGCCGCTTCGTTAGGTTTCAATACTGGTGTTCATATTTCCCAGGGAGAGCGGCAGTATTTTCAAATTATCAAGTTTTGAGAGGAAGGCAAGACAATTCCTCCGGTCAGTTTTAAGTAAATTGTGGATTTACCGGGATGTATTTATTTTCATGTAATAAACACACACACGTGCACATGCATGTCCACGATATTTCATTATATACTTGTACAGTCTGTCCTATACATGATATTCCAATATACAAATCGCTTGATATATGAGTATTAAATAAAAATATTATGATGTGTGTAATATTGCAAAGGCCATATAAATTAACTAAGTTGTGTGCAAATCAATGAAGAAATCCTACTAATAGTAAAAAAAAAATACAAAAGGCATATTTAAACATAACAGAGCTAAGGATATATTATTGGAACTAGGTTGTTTTTTCCTGTACTGTAATACAACTACACTTCTACAGAATTCACATGAAAAATAAGGAAATTAAATAGACAATAGAACAAAAGCTCATTAAATACCCATTTCCCAATTGTATTTATCAATATATGATAATATTATGGTAAAACCACTAGCTGTATACTAAAGGTTAACGGATACATGCACAGTGTGGCCAGGGACTATAGTTTATCTAATACGCCAGAATTATACGAGGTTTTGTATCGTGGTATCAAAGTCTCTTCCATATTGCACAGGCAGGAATACGCTCCCAGTTGTCCTGACAACGGCCCGTTGAGTATAGACTAATCAGCTCATTGGAAACAGACCACAGCGTTTACTGCAGTTGGCGCGCATGTCAAATTGTCGTCTGCTCAGTGCATATATCAAGCGCTTCGTGAATTTATATTAATTTACGAACTGCAATGAGGTCTGTTGTAAGGTTAGAGTGGACCCATTTTCACAAAAAAGTAGTCCCTATAGTCGTTAAAAAAAAATGATCGCATATCTGCTCTAAATTGCACGTGAATGGTACAAACATAGGAACATATAAATAAACAGGAGATTACTAGGTATCTGATGTATTAATTAGACGTGAAAAACGTGACTTGCTGTTACTTGGTGCTTAAAAATAGAGTACTATTTGAATATTATTTAAATATTGAAATATCATATGAAAATAAATAAAACTGAATAAAAATATGTATACCACCAGGCCCTTTCACTGTAATAGGTTTAAAATAATTTATTTTGTGTGGAGTCTATAATAGAAATTTAGACAACTTTTTCAATTGGTTTTTGCCAGGAATCATACCTTTAGCGACGTATTTAAGTTTATTAAAAATGCCCAAGGCCACTTATTGGATACGTATGCATAACACTCAATCTGTAACAGTTTTGTTATAAATTTACTGTAACAGTAACAGCTTTTAAGTTATAGACATAATTCGCAGATTGCATATGGTTCCGGGTCCTCGAAAGTAAACATCAAAAGGAAGCCCCTCTAACCGACATTTCGTGTGGTATGCGGGTTTTGTGGGAAGTACTATCAACATTCATCCACCAGATATATCCTGTCATATACCACATCCTAATCTGCTTGATGTTGAGGGCTTTCCATGTACAGTATGCAGAACTGTGATGTCTTTTATAATACAACCACATACTAACAGGATCCCGTTTATCCGAACATCAACGTAATACGAATTTAGTTATCCGAATTTAATATCGTGACATCTCTATTTTTGTTGGCTATTGTTTGCTTTTGCAGAACATTAACAGCTATTGGATTTAATTTTGGCTGTGTTTGCGAAAACACACGAAAACACTTGAGTCCAACGGTTTGAATTACTCACAGAAGAGCAAACTAAAGAATATAATGATGAAGGCTTTAGCAATTGCTGTTTAGTTGTAGACTTCTGAAGTTAGAAGTGTATTTCTTAAAAAAAGGTCAAAGTTTAACTTTCCCATTACTATCGGACGATATTTCTTCCACATATACTATAGATATGTCAAATTTGCTTTTAATTTATGTTATATTGGCAATAATCATAAAAGGCTCGGATTCTACACATGTACGGGTGAACATAGACATACGATCAAATATTGTCAAATTGTAACCCATTTGGTTTATGTGAGTATTCGCATATACCCAAATATTCCCAATCCTTCGTGCAATCCTGATAATTGCAGACTTGAATTCGACAAAATGATATAAATCATGCAATTAATTTAAATTTTACGTCCCATTTTATGTAAATATGTATATATATGAGATACATATGTGTACATGTAGGCTTGAGTTTTATGAAACTTCACTGTGCTTTACCTTTCATGTAATATGCTGAAATATGCATCTTTAAAAATAAAATAAATGTCGCATTGCAGCACATGCATGAATATTTACAGGACATCATTGAATCTGGGTTAATGCCTTGACCTTAGGTCACGTGATGGACAAAAACATGTCAAGAGGTCATGAGCTGTTATTGGATTAGGTGATTAATGGCCGCGGCCACTGACAGGTCACGTCATAACACGGCACTTACGGACCGCAGGCCTTTGTCGGTTCCTGTACCCCAGGCCCTCCCACTGTCGCTGGTCATATATTCAAATTATCTTATTTTTATAGTTCAACGACACTTTACATTTTCTGAAGCCATGTGGACGCGGAAGATAAGCGCATGTCCTTGGTGTAAGCTATATACAAAGAAAGCCTATAATTGATGGCTTTTAGCCATTTTGCCTGTAACCACCGTGTCTATGCCTATCACCCTTATAAGTGTATTTTTCTTGTGGTATCTTTTTCTCAAAGATTTTTCTTTTGCATACAGAATTAACCAATGCCATGCAGCAAGCCTTTATGTGGGACTAAATGCCTTACAGGACATGAAAAACTAGGGACCCGTGGGTCTCAACGCTAAGCTGCATTTGTCTAAAAAGATATATGTTTATGAGGTTTTCCAAAATATTGGTCCTGTGATCAGTTTGAAGACAACCTGTCTATCCAAACTGGAGTTATCATCCATAAACTAAAATTGTGAATGGATGGGCCCTGTGACCTTAACCTTTGACCCCAAAATCAAAAGGAAACTTCCCCTGTTGGCAGGTGCACCACATGTTGATGATGGAAGGATTGAGATTAAAAGTTTGGCTTAAAATGCATCCACAATCTTTCTAAAGTAGTGGGTCCTGTGACCTTGACCTTTGATCTCATGACCCCAGAATCAACAGTTCTTACTTTAGGGGTGGGCCATATATAAGTCAAGTTTGGAACCAATATTTCAAACTAAACTGGTGTTATCATCTGGAAACTAATATGTGGATTGATGGCCCCCATGACCTTGACCTTGTGACCCAAAAATCCACCAGTTACTTCCACCATTGGCAGGTGAGCAACATCTGGAAGATAGAATGTTTGAGACAGAAATTTTGGCTAAAAATACATCAACAATCTTTTTTAAAGAAGTGGGTTCTGTGACCTTGATCTTTGGTCTTATGACCCCAAAATCAAAAGGGTTCTTACATTATTGGTGGGTCATATATAAGTCAAAATTGAAACCAATAAGTCAATCCAAACTGGAGTTATCATCCAGAAACAAATATGTGGACAGATGGGCCCCTGTGACGATGACCTTTGACCTTGTGGCCCAGTTTATTCCCTAATGAACATTCCCATGTCGGTTTCGCAACTCTACTTGCATGCAGATAATGGGACAGACTCAATTCGTGAAACAATATTGCCTGGGCTTCCGAGGGTTGGTTTGGTTTACCTTATTAATATACACACAGAAATGTCATATTGCAGTTGATCCAAAACTGCTATCAATAGAAACAATTAAACGCAACATTTCGAAAGTAATAATATTGTATAGGTTTTCTTAATTTGTAATTAGTAATGATATCACGGCCTTAATTCGTTGTATGCATAAAAGTTATACTGTATAATTTTCCCTGCTATATAAAAGTTTCTTTTAATTAATTTATAATGGGTAACCACTAAGCTTTGCATATCGTCTAGAATTTAATTAACAAAACAGAAAACTTACACAGAGACACAGCTGTGTGCAGCATCACATATCCCCTTTATATGTTTCAGCATACGTTTATTCAAAAACTCACGAACAAGGGAAGATAACTTCACATTTTGACTGGTTTAACAGTGTATTATATGAAGAAAACAATGAGGTAGGAGGCACGTCTATAGGTTGTTTTAAGAAAGAATGTCGTATATATGTGAATATTTTTATCAACTGCCGTTTTTAACAGCTGCTCTAGTATATATACGGATATACGAACTTCAACAAAACAGATGCCAAATTTAGCATTATGCTAAGGGACTTTCTCAAAATTGGATAAATACATGTATCGTTCTTCTGTGTTGAAGTGGTATCAATATATATATATATATATATATATATATATATATATATATATATATATATATATATATATGAGAATATAAAAACCTCATGAACATTTATATTTCCATTACATCATGTATTAGATACAGGAAAATACCTATATTTTCATGGTTTCAATAGTACAAATTTAGCAGGAATATCGTATTTTGGGTTGTATCTGTGTCTATGAATTACACTTACAAACCAGGTTATCACCGGTTCTGGTAGCTGTGAACACTGGGTACAGAAGCGTCGGCGGACATTTCCCCCACTCCCTTTATTACCGGTAATTGCGTGACGGTAACGTCATGAATGCCTGCCTGCCGCAAGTAAAGTCAATTACTTCTACTACAGAGGGAGGATAGGTCTTTTTCATGATAACAGTGAATTATCGGTTATTAAATCATAATTGTCATGAAATCTTTGTTATAGAGCTAAGAACATGAAGAAACGTAACTCATTTGTTGGTATACACGCTTTATCAGAATTTGTTGTTAGAAACCTGGGGTTTCTATATACAATGGAATATAGATGGTTCGGAAGTAAAACAATAAAACATAAATTTATGGTTACATTTAAGACGCAGGATATATATCATTTCAGTCACCGAATAAATATCATGAATTTGAACACTATTGGTGAATGTGATCATAGATATAATATCGTCGAACGGATTTTCAAATGCTTTATCCAAATAAAAGATAACCGCATTAACTATAACATTCTTACAATATATTTTCAACACATTTTTTTTTTACCAATATCGTATAAGATTTCTCTAAATTGTTTTCGTATGGGAACTTTTCCTTGAGATACCCGGGCCGCACTGATATATTATTGAGCCCTGTAACGAGGATTAGAGGTATACATTCCCAGATTAAAACATATGTACTCCGGGCGACACTGTTACACTGGCATCAGGAAGCCATAATTCGGAAGCTGGGGAGACGGAGTGCTACAGCGTCGGCGGACCGGTTTCCATCCTTTCCTTTATTACCTGAAACGGCGTGACGGGATAACGCTGTCTGTTTGGTGCATGTAAACGCAATTACCTTCACTGTCAACATTGCTTGAGCCTTTTTCGTTATTCCATGTACTGAAGAGCCCTTTTTTTATTATATGTACAGGAGTGTCGATGAGTCCGATAAGTCCATTTCGAGACGTCCCAGTGTATTTATATGCAGGCATGACTTAAAAATTATATCCAAACTTATAAACTTCATAATATGTTAAAACGGAAAGTCGTTTAATTACCTTCGCCGAGGAGGTTATACTTTTACTCGAGTCTGTTTCTTTGACATTCTAGTTTTGTTTGTTTTTAAACGCAAGGTTTTTTTTCATCTTAGTTAGCCAGCTACATTGACTGAGACAAGATGATGGTAGCCGCAGGACGCCATATGTTATGTGAAAAGGTAAAGACAACCTCCTGCAGAGGGCATTGTCCGTTGATTTAGCCTGAAGGTCACCATATGAAACTAGATGATAAGAGATAACACAAATTATACTGTTATGACCTTACACCCTACTGAACTTCAGATTTTATACATTCGCCAAAAAAAAAAGGTTTTAAATTAAGATAAGACATTAGATTAGACAATTAACCAAAATCATTATCGTCCCCCGCCGTCGCCGAAGGCGCCGTCGGCGGGGTACATTAACATACATATGGTGAGCGTCCGTCCGTCTTTCCGTCCGTCCGTCACACATCTGTTAACGCTATAACTCGCCAAGAATTTGAGAAAGAGTCACCAAACTTGCAGCAATAATGCACCTCAAGAAGGGCTAGGTAAAATATGAATATATATGACCTTGACACATTTTTCAAGATCACTGAGGCGATAATGCTCAAATGAATTTAACGCAATAACTCGAAATGAATTTGAGGGACACTCACCCGCAACTTGCAGCAATAATGCACCTCGTGAAGGGGTAGGTTTAGTTCGAATATGGATGACTTTCATGCAGTATTTAGGGTCACTGAGGTAATCTTGGTGGGTGACATTCACCCATCTCAAATTTTATACAGGTATTCACAACTTATCTAGCTATTCCCACAACAGGTGGGGGAAATATTAGATCTGTTCTACAGATCAACTTTTCCTTTCTTTTACACATGCACACTAACACAGATGAATATACATATGTAGGCCTATAAAGGGCATATATAATAGTATATATATATTATATCATATATATACGCTTGTACGCTTTAATAAAATTTATAAAGAGAACTGCTTCATTCCATCAGTTTCCTTCATATATACAGACGTTAAGATTCAATCGGAAAATTGATCTATTTTACCTTTTAAAAGAAGCAATTTGTGAGCTCTTATCATGACTAGAATTCTCGAGCAGCCAATTTTCCCCGAGGCTAATAACAAGCTCACTTATAACTGCGTCTGAACTTGTCTGTAATATGTTCTTGTTTATAATAAAATGAATGTATGTGGTAAATTCTCTATATATCATAATATGATTTTTGCCGTTGAACCAAATGTGATACTATATTTTTTATTAAAATAAGGAAAAAAGGGTTTTCAGGGATTTTTTTTTACTATACGCCGACGAGTGAATATATTCAGCACACAATGAAATGGCATGCATCTAACGACAGTTTTGGATCTTCCAATGACAGAAATTCATAAACTTAAAAGCGATTTCATATGCATGAAAAAGAATACCCGATGACCTGGTTATAAAGTGGGGATTAAAATTGCTAGAATATCAATAAATAAACAGAAAACACAATTTTGAGGACCTCCGGTTTTATGCAAGGTGTAAAGATTTTATTGCTTTATTTGTCCTCATGAAAGTGATGCCTTTCAGCTCGATCGTTGAGCCCTGCCTCTATCATCATAATACATTGACTTTTCCTGCATGGCTAGTCACTTGTCTTGAAATTTCATACCCCCTATTTTTATTAATGTTATAATTATGTCTGCAAACAACCAAAAACTGGTCTGCTGATTCATCCGAATTTAATATTTAAAAATATATTTAAAAAGTAGTTTCACCCATATATACAGTAGGCTATTGTATATATTAGGAACCATCAAGAAACCATTTTTCTTAGAGTGTATATCGTTTTGTTGTTCGCACAATTTGTTGTTCCCCCCAGCTGGGGGGGGGGGGGCGGAAACGCACCCACTGCATACCACCACTACCCTACGCCCTTGAAAAAATACTAAACAATGAAATGATACCAGCAAATTTGTCAAAAATTTAAATAAACATGAAATAAAAAATTTTGGATATATTAATCCACTAAAGGTCGTTGAACGACGGTTGATACTTAAACGGATAAATTTTATTCCGAGACAGATAAACATACATAAACAAGTATATTTATATAATTAACTTATATCATATATTTTATTTATATATACTGCAGATTTTTTTAAGTATGTAGGAAAATATCCATACAAAATACAAAGGGCAAATACAAAAGTTTGCCAACTGCTATACATATATACAGCCATGCATTTGTCCAAGCTTTGTCAATAAGTTTACTATAAAATAGGGGTTATATCGCTTCTCGTTTGTCTTGAATTGGGTTGCATTACATTCAAATCGACCGCGTCATCACAATAATGTTGTCCCCTGTGTATTGGCACGGGTGAAGCGAGGGATGTAAAAGCAAATCTTCTGGCTAAATGGTTCGGCCGGCGAAATGCAGAGATAAACAGAAAACAAAGTACGACAGACAGCTTCTGACTCTTTTCAATGCATGTATGTCCTTACAGCCTTTTCTAATAAATTACTCTTTCTATTTGAAACTGGAGTCCGCAACTGAAACGGTCCAAAAACATGTTTTGCGCTGTCCATGCAAAAGTTGTCCTTTATATAACAGGTTAAACCGAACGTTACGAGTCTAAAAGGAGGCAATAAAACTTTTAATAACTAATTGAACAAAATCTTGTACCTGCCATTGATGTTTTATAATTTTGATTATCATGCCACACAAAATATTTACTCAATATATACTCTAGGAAAAAAGGGTTCTTGAGGGTTCCTTCTGGAACTCGATGGGTGAAACCATGGTTCCACATGGAACCTTTTTGGGGAATTTATAGGTTCCACTTATAATTTATGGGTTCTATATATACCAACGTTTGATTATTATGGTCCAGTGCGGTGTCATTGAGGTATAGGAAAATAAACAGAGTTCAGA
Organism: Sipunculus nudus; assembly: GCA_026874595.1. Classification (NCBI taxonomy): domain Eukaryota; kingdom Metazoa; phylum Annelida; class Sipuncula; order Golfingiida; family Sipunculidae; genus Sipunculus; species Sipunculus nudus. Next base: position 10,441,904 of record CM049317.1, read on the forward strand.
ACACGTGCACATGTCATATTTAAGATTAAATAATCGGCTTCGCTAAAATTACATACTTTTTGACAGCTACATCAAGTTTTTTTAATATATATTATCCATAGCGCACCGTGATTCATGACCTTAAATTTATGTGTTTGAGTAGATTTTGTCCCTATGCGTGCTTTTGTTTATTTGTGAGCGTGTGTGTGTGAATGTGTGAGAGAGAGAGGGAGGGAGGGAGAGAGAGAGCACGGACAGACAGACGCAAGGATAGAGACACATTTATACATGCACAGACACAGAAAGAGTTGGAGGAGGAGGGACAGAAGGGGTTGGACAGGAGGGACACTCTTCTAAGTGCTTCAATACAACAGTCACATGACCGGGTTAACCGCATACAGAAGGTCCCTTGGTGAGTCAACAACAACTCTATATATGTAACATCTGATAGTCGGAATTATCAGTCAGATTACGGATTACTGTGGTCAGCGTCTGCGTAGATATTAAATTCAATGTAGGCGTATAAAGAATAAAATAAGAGGATGTATGAATGTTAATAATAGACTGCGAGCGTTATCATTAAATGCGGGAAGCTCACGTGGATATTGATTCTTTCATGATATTTTGATGAGTGTTAATGGATCATTAACGCTTATAATTTTTAAGGGATTTGATATTTTTCATAAACATGAAAAAACTCCCCCCCCCCCTCTTTCTTTCTCTCTCTCTCTCTCTCTCTCTCTATATATATATATATATATATATATATATATATATATATATATATATAAACGTGATTATATTTATTTGAAGAAAGGCCATATATGTACGTTAATAAAACTTTATATGTTTTATACGAGCTTTGTTCTGTTATTATTTACACAACATAACCATAAATTTCTGCTGTTCTGGAGAACGTCTGTCTGTCATCGATTGCAATAGATCTAATCGCATGCCATGTTCCAGTAAAATGTTTGTTAGTTCACCTACACAGCTAGAGATGCGTGCTTGTATTAATATATGTGCACATTCACAAAGCGTCATCGAATAATAAATATCAAAGGAGCTTGTAGTGTTAAATACGGCATATTCTACGGGATTGTAGGGCTAAGCTCACAACTACGCGTGTATTACTGTTAGTGTTTATTCTAGGCGCTGGTAAATACGAGGGGATATTCCCTGTGAATACAATGAACGCGGTGGTGCAAAACGTCAACTTACCGGTGGCATAGAGTAGGAAACTGCGAAGCAGGGTGCAAACTGCCGTCCACATGTTTATTGTCACGTCACATCCACCTTGCTGCTGATGAAGAGAGCTCAAGCTTCATCATATCTTAACCCTGCCAGCAAAATGGATGTGCTACAACAGTCAGTAGTTGTCTGTAAGCATAAGCACAACCCACGCCAGGAAACACCAAACTCCCCCTCGAGGCACAACGGTTGTACTATGCAGTGTGTTGATTCAGTTGCGTATTATCTGCGCCCGCCTAGCGTATAAATCCAAGTTTATTTTGTATGCTTATCCACGAAGCGATAATTCTTAAGCCTTCCCTCAAGAGCGTGCTATCTTTCTGTGTACTGTCCTATGAATGAGTATTCAAGGCCTCCCACGATACCACTGACAGATGTCTCGTTAACGCGCATGTGTATTAGGTCACCGGGGTTGCCCTCGTACATAATTACCTCGTATTGGGTTAGCTTTCACGCCGTTAAGGCATTATTGGTTCATGCATATTCATGATGTATTCGGACAGCTGCCTGGTTTCTAGGGCGTCACGCGCTACATAGTTTCGTTCCTGGATATATTTCATGGTAGGTTTCGCAGGCGCAATACACGAGTTGTACTCCATGCCGGACAAGATAACAATGCCCGCGCTTTGCGTCCGTTGTTGTTTATGAAAATATATTGAATCCTGATTGTTTACATTGTGACTTTCTATTCGCACCTGATATGATTTGTTCCGTGTATGATGACTATACAAGCCGATATGCAGCGTTCGTATCCACAGGTGTGAGGTGTGCTGCTGAGATGACTTGAAACTGTATACGAGTTCATATGTATAATAAAAGCTGTTGACTGTACACGCATAGCTAGGCTTGGTTTTATAAATAAAAACGTGATGCCAGGTATATATATATATATATATATATATATATATATATATATATATATATATCTGTGTGTTACGATACAGCATGAATATGTGATTTTGTTTACTTTTGTTTTTCTACAGTGTTCCCCTTGAAAACTGCCCGAAAATTGGATACCCCTTCTGATACCATAATTCACTTTCACTGTGGCTGAATGGAACATAAACATCTCTGTACTGCATGCATGCAGACTTTATAATATCGCACTAAAATAACTTACATGTTACATGTTCTAGATCTACAGTCAATTTAAAATATAAACGTCATAATAAAAAAAAAAAGAAATTTATAAATATGTGTTTATATTTATATGTTTATATTTTTGTATATATTGTATTTATACCGGTATAAATATTTGTATATATACTAGTAATACATAATATTAACATACATATATATGTATATACCTACATACATTATACATGTATCTATGTATGTAACTATGTATGTATATATATGTGTTTATACTGTTCCATCAAATTACATACGTAATATGTAACAATGTGGTTATGTCATAAACAAAACAGACCATGCAGTTTCAGTAGGGATATAATATTGAAACCCGTATATTTATGTTTATTTATGTTCGTGACCTTTATGTTTTTGTCCCTACCATCACTAAATTTGGTATATATAGTTTACATTTCCGGTTCACTGCATGCATTGTTGGTGAGGGTTTGTTTAATAAATGAGATAACATTTAAATTAAGGGGTTAAAAGACCGGAGTATTAACAAATGGAACAATGTATACATGCACCATAAAACCTAAGTGTTTATACGAGATAAAGACAAAGCACTCAAAAATGAAAAATTGCTGAAGAACCTAACAATAACAAGACGTATATATGTCTACTGGACGCCGAACTGTCTGATCCATAATAGAAGTGATTCAATATGTCAGACATTTTATAACGTTTCCTATTTGTTTTCGGTAATATATGACCATTATTTTGGGCCATTTTACCAAACATAGCCGTAATTCTAGATCATTTTGGGATATGATTGACCCAGTTATTGACCCGCATTGGGAAGGTTTTATAATAAAATAAGAGCACTGGTCAGGAAGTGTTTACTTATCGTGGGAGAATGTCCGTAAAATAGAAACATTTGGCGACTGACGTAAAATCACTGGCGGGGGGAGGCTTTATGTTTCCAAATCTGGCTGCTTATATTGAACCTTATTGTCCAATTATTAGATAAGATAAATAGGTCTTGTGAACAAAACAAATAAAGGCTGCTTTGCGCACGAAATAAATATAAACATGTATTGTTTTTATACATTTATAATTCTGAACTTTACAGGGAAATATTATATTATATTATATATATATATATATATATATATATATATATATATATATATATATATATAAGACTGTGCTGAAAATCTTGAAGAATGAGTGAATTGATTCAACTTTTGTCAAATTTTGACAAATCCTCCGTGTTTATAGGTAGGCCTACACATGTCACTGAGAAGAAAGCCCAAGACGTTTCCCATGCAGGCCATTATCGCCCAGTTGCGGCTGTTGGTAAGGTTTCCAGTGATCGGTCGGTGATTGCAAACATCTGCATGGTTTTCACTAGGATCATACAACTATTTCCTATATTTCGCTGGCTGAGGAGTGAGGATAGAATTCTTTGAATTCATTAACACCTACTTTCCATGCATGCAGAAACCTGAACTTGTACTTCCTCGTGTGAGGAACTTGGAATATTCTGTTCATATTATATATATATACATGTGCGTGGATATATGCATGCGTACCCTTAGTGTTTAGAATCTCAATAGCCCTTCTTGCTAACTCTAGCGGAACTGCCAGTCCTCGAAAGTATAGTGTGAGTGTAAGGTCCTCTCTTGTACTCATATACGCGTATGTGTGTGGGTGTGTTACTTTGCCATTGTAAAAGAGTGAAGCAACATCTGCATTCCCATCTAGTGATCTGGACGACATCGGAATTGCATGTATACAACTTGAAGCGCAATGTTATTCATGTATAATCATATGCTGCGTTTTTTAGGCCTAGGTGTAAAATATGTGGCTGGCTCCATATTCGAGAGTCTAATTTTTCGCGATTTTCACCTTACCATTTTTTCGCGAGGATTCAATTTACAACATTCTTACCGCATACTGTAACGTATTTACACATGGTATCAGTGACATAGGACTCGAGTCCCATTCATCATCGATTTTTCAATTTTCTGCCTATACCAGCGATTAATTAATGCATTAACCCCCCCCCCCCCCGCCCTTGTCAGGAGGGAAGGCTTGTAGCGATTGATGAGTTTTTATATCAGTATTTGGGTCCATTTTTAGTAGACTTTCTCAGGCCCTCCTAGGGTTACAAAACCAGCAATTACAATGTTTCCTTCTTTCTTTTTTTTTCATCTGTCTGTGTGTCTGGACACTTTTTTAGGGGTCCTGGACTCGGACTTGAACTCGAGGGTCCTGGAATCGGACTTGAACTCGAGGGTCCTGGACTCGGACCTGAACTCGAGGGTCCTGGACTCTGACTTGAACTCGAGAGTCCTGGACCCGGACTTGAATTCGAGGGTCCTGGACCCGGACTTTTACTAGAGGGTCCTGGACTCTGACTTGAACTCGAGGGTCCTGGACTCAGACTTGAACTCGAGGGTCCTGGACTCGGACTTGAACTCGAGGGTCCATGACTCGGACTTGAACTCGAGAGTCCTGGACTCGGACTTGAACTAGAGGGTCCTGGACCCGGTCTTGAACTCGAGGGTCCTGGACCCGGACTTGTACTAGAGTGTCCTGGACTCGGACTTGAACTCGAGGGTCCTGGACCCGGACTTGTACTAGAGGGTCCTGGAATCGGACTTGAACTCGAGGGTCCTGGACTCGGACTTGAACTCGAGGGTCCTGGACTCGGACTTGAACTCGGAGTCCTGGATCCGGACTTGTACTCGATGGTCCTGGACCCGGACTTGTACTAGAGGGTCCTGGACTAGGACTTGAACTCGAGGGTCCTGGACCCGGACTTGAATTCGACGGTCCTGGACTCGGACTTGAACTCGAGGGTGTTGGACCTGGACTTGAACTCGAGGGTCCTGGACACGGACTTGTACTAGAGTGTCCTACACTCAGACTTGAACTGGACGGTCCTGGACTCAGACTTGAACTGGAGGGTCTTGTACTAGAAGGTCCTGGACTCGGACTGGAACTCGAGGGTCCTGGACCCGGACTTGTACTCGAGGGTCCTGGACTCGGACTTGAACTCGAGGGTCCTGGACCCGTATTTGAACTCGAGGGTCCTGGACTGGGACTTGAACACGAGGGTCCTGGCCCCGGACTTGTACTAGAGGGTCCTGGACTCGGACTTGAACTCGAGGGTCCTAGACCCGGACTTGTACTAGAGGGTCCTATACTCGGACTTCTACTAGAGGGTCCTGGACTCGGAATTGAACTCGAGGGTGCTGGACCCGGACTTGAACTCGAGGGTCCTGGACTCGGACTTGAACTCGAGGGTCCTGGACTCGAACTTGAACTCGAGGGTCCTGGATCCGGACTTGAACTCGAGGGTCCTGGACCCGGACTTGTACTCGAGGGTCCTGGACCCGGACTTGAACTCGAGGGTCCTGGACCCGGACTTGTATTCGGACTTGGAGGTAAAGACTCGAGAAATGAGACCATCTCGAGTCCAGTAGAAAAAAAATATCTGTCACGTATTATAAAGACTAATGTATACTAAGTGTGCGAACTATACAAATATGATGTTGCAAAAAATAAACCTATATATACCAAGCTTTACTCACATCGGGAGATATCAATGTAATTAACAATAATAGTAAAAGAATATGTGAACTTACTTTAAAATCTGCTTGATAATCTTAATCCAAGTAAAAATCCGAGTCCAGGACTTTCGATCCCGGGCTCGATTCCTTCATTACATTACTGATAACTGCCTTCATTACTGTAGCCGTGACAAACACGACTCAGTTAGGGCCCCCTACCGAGTCGTGACACAAGCCAAATTTAGAACCGCCCTGCAAGTCCACGCCACGCTTTATAACCGTCTCTCCGCATACAGTCAGTAGGCAGCCCGCAGGCAGAAATCTCCCAGACATGCAGAACAATATACGAATATACTGGATTATAACGGAATATTTCACACACATGGTAGGTGTCGTTGGAGAGATAAGAAACTTATTAAAAGGTCTAGCGGGTTTATTTGAAGTGACACGATACTTCTAAGCAATGAGGCGTTGTCAAAAATGACGAAAATATTTGCATCCTCGTGGGGCCTTATAATGCGATCCTCAGAGTTAGATGTCCAGGCACTCTGGCAAGCCAGTGATCTGGCCATAATGTCAGAGGGCCGATCTGGCGCTATCATTACTGGTGTCAGTGAGGCTATATATATATTATATTATATTAACGTTCCAATGTGTACAGATGAGGCGTCTTATTCACGAATGTTTCATTTTCACGACAATTTCCATTCGCGAATATCAGGAATTTGAAACCCTGCCGAACATAAAGCCAACCACCTATCTGAACTTCATAAACTAAAGGTAATTCCTTTGAGCTTTTATACAAACGGTAAGGAGAACGTGGATATCAGCGCACACAGGCTGCTTGATTCTTTTTTATCAACGTATTTATAATATGTGGGTGCCCGCCAAAATAATCAAAACAAATTCAACGAGGGCATCAGGCAGCAATTCATATAAGCCAGAGCTTTTTCAAAAGTTTTGCAACAAGTTACCTTTCTACCTCCGCATATAAGCAACCTATACCACCTTAGGTTACACGTTTTTCCCTTTGTCAATATATCTGTGTTTACAAACATATTGTTGATAAACAAGTTCATACATCCTTCATAAAGGCCGTATATATGAAGTTTTCACAACCGTAATTACCCTAAGATCATTATTACATACACAGAGGAAGCCAGACATTATATAAATTCTTTTCCAAAGGTAAGGAATCGGCACGTTAAATTGATAAACTTACTACAGAAATTATTCAGATGGCTAACTCACTTTGCATCATTTTTACCAGCAGAACAGTATGATCTTATGTATAGTTATTTAATATTTCTAATGCTATTTTATGTTTTACTTTTTTTCTCTATTGAAGTGATTGTACACTCTTTGAATTCGGATAAATAAAAATTATCAATTAATCATTTGCCTTATCTGCCTTTCAAATCAGGATGCATGGTGACCAAACAAGAAAACAGAGTAACTGCTTGAGCGGGAGGCTCTCTGCTGAACCGTATGTTGATCATTAAACCCAGCATGACATAGGAATATACACAAGTTTCAGGTTTCTTGAATTAATATATAATATATCGATATTACATCCGGGCGGACGGCCATTCACACATTAGTAAAAATATGAACCATTAAAAAGGGAAAACATGATCAATTTATGTTTTAAATATTTGTAAAAAAAACTGTTTAGTCTTATATCGGACCCCTTTGTAATATGTGATTTTAACTTTTTATAATCTTAATTCGGCCCTGGTTCCATCACATTCAGATCAGATAAAGCGGGACGTGCTTCCCCCTGCCCCCATAAAACCACAACCACTTAACAACATGTAGGGTGACTAAGGCCTAGTGTGTGTTTTATCATAAAACACATTGGACCAGGACTTCCTACAGTCACAGCCTGAGATTCCCTCACGAGTGGGACTGACAGACAGCTGTAGGCTGGACAATTAATCTTATCAGACCGTTTTACATCACAGAGCCTGTCACAGCCACGCCAGGCAGCCTGCCGTTTCCTGCTGTCACGTGGTTCTTCGTCGCCTGTCCGCGATATTGTAAGTTATAAGGACTTGTCGTGAATCTGACTCCCGTCCCCCCCCCCCCCCCCGGTGTGCAATCTCCAAGAGCGGGCTTATCTAAACACTGCGTTCGATTGTGCTCACGGCAACCGCAATATTCAAGTTAAACTACTCACTTGCACATCAAGATTTCAAAGGCTGAACGAAGTTATACATGAAAGACTCGCACAAAATGAACATTGGTCAAACGAACTATATGACATGAGAATACCAATGGTGTCATCCATATAATCGACGACAAAAAATACGTTGATTCACACAGGGGGGGGGGGGGGGCATGGATGGTCTCAGGAAATGGCAAAAAATCGGTCTGATCGCTAACCGCGCTGCCTCCTGGCGGATTCTGATATACCTAAAATAAATGTATGTAATTGACGAGCGATCACAAGACTAACATCTTGTGCAGGGAGGTCAGTTTTGGAGTCAACAATATTGGAGATGTTGCCCAAAGAGGGACAGAAGTAGTCTTGGGAATAAGGTCAAGGTCAAAAATAAAGAAAAGCTACCATTTGTCAGCTAGAACTAATATTGCCCCCACATTTTTGCTTTTGAAAATCAACCATACTTGAGATAAGCATAAAATAAGACGATTTTTACCAAGAATATTGATAAAGTATAATCATCAATGAATTATGCATGACATTATCACAGATTATACAGAATAAAGCTTGCAAACTCTTACCAGGGCCAGTTAGAATGCGTTTATATCCAGTGATGTCTGAATACTAGGGTCGTGAATGGAGGCAGGGTCTTACTCAGAGGATTGGGTTCACTCAAGTGGCTGCAAAGAACCTTATCAACGATATGTGACATGCCGTTGTCATGTGATCTCTGATTCTGTTATAAATGGTTCACTTAATACAGTAGCATAACGATAGTAAAACGTCACGCCAGCTCTGTTTAGTGTCATGTTTGAAGATCAAGCCGGATCGTGTTCACAGACTATACTTTTATTCAGTGTCAAGGAAAATAACCATGTGAAAAGAGGGCACTCAAAGAGCGCACTATCTTCCGATAAAAATGTCATATGTAAAATACCAAAACACCTAAAACAGTCAGTTATAAGTTTGTTATAATCATATAATACAAATGTCTGACAGTGTTGCATGTATAATTACACAAATAACCCTATTCGAATATATGTCAAAATGGTATTCTATGATGAACTGTTCAACGTTTTCCATAGATATTTAGTATTCGCTACATAACTTAAACTTGAAGCCCTGAGTTGTATAATTCTATTTTTAAGTCACTTTAAACAGCGTTTCTTAAATACAAAACAGAATAACAAAACGACGTTATTTCAAAAGGATAGTTTCTTTTAAAACCAATTTGCTTTGTAATGTTTGGTCTAAAAGTATGGAGCTGATATACATGCTGAGAAAATGACGGCTCAACACCCTGACCCACGAAAACAAGTGTCCCGAAAGTGCTAGTAGACTTAATTCTTTTCCGTTTTAAGCATGTACGAATGTGTCAATTTTCCAGATTTATTTTGGTCGGAGCAGGAGAACGCGCGCCCCCACAAAATTCGCACCCTTAAGTATACGTCATCCGACTTCCTGGTGCAGCTGTATACTGGGTTCATTAAAATTAAAAGGGCGGCCCTGTCCATGACTGCCAAATGAAATGACTTTAAAGAAGGTTTAGTGCTCCTGACAAAAATAGTGGATTGTTTTAAAAGGGTGAAAGAGGAATAAAAATCGAGACATCCCTCTTTTTCTCCTCTGTTTTTAACACAACAAACTGAATAAAAGATGAACTGCCCCCTTTTACAAATATACGTATGAGATGTGCGTGTTAGAGGCCATGTGCAATCTGTTTTATTTATGGCTTTCAGCACAGCTTCAGGTTTATGACATTTGAAATGATAATTAATTTAAATTATACTTAATAGTTACGTTACAAAATATTCTTTGTATTATCCAAACACACATTATAGGGCTTTTATCATATTTAGTGATGTCATACATAAAGCAGCCAATGAGATTATGACTTTTATTCCATGTGGTGCACCATGCAAAACAAAACCATGACCAAGGCGATTGCTTGACCTCAACTGCAAAACGACGCTCTGAAACATCTGTCACACTAAAGGCATATAAATACCATAAAAATAAAAAGGCAAATGTTTCATTTCATATCTTTTTAATGGCAATAGCTTGAAGAAAAATAAAAACCCTGTTTTGAAGATTTGAAAAAAAAATAATAGCTTAAATTAAATTAAACTAGGGACCGATAGGTTTGAATTTGTCTAGAAAAGGATACTTTGATGAGTTCTTTCAAAATTTGGTTTGTGACCTTGAACTTGTGACCAAAACATCTGAGAACCTACTATCCTAGAACTTAAAGCATTTTGATTATCAAAACACTCTTAAAAAGAAAGTGGTTCCAGCGAACTTGACCACTGACCAGGTAACCTCGAAATCTACAGATTTCTTCAACTTTAGGTGGGTAAGCCATGTGTGAAAGAAGAAAGGTTTGGCATAAACAGTTTGACCTTGACCTTTGAACCCATGACTCCCAAATAGAAAGTTTGTTCCCCTATTTCCCCTAGAAGATGGTAGGTTTTGATGAAAAGTTTGGCTGAAAATGCTTCCACATCCTTTTTAAGAAATGGGTTCTGTGACCTTTGACCTCATGACCACCAAATCGATAGGGTTCTTGCTTTAGTGGTGGGTCATTTTTAACTCAGTGTCAAACCAAACTGGAGTTATCATCTGGAAACTAATTTGTAGATAGGTGGCCCCTGTGACCTTGTGACTACAAATTTAACACAGGAAATCGCTAATGCAGATACTCTCGTTTGTGGAGGTAGAAAATGCCTGTCTGTCTAAAAATTGCAGGCAAACAACTAGCGCCCATGGCGGACAGCCTGTTCAGCCAATTCAGTCAATACTGCTATATATACGTCTGCACTAAAAATTGCGCTTTTCACTACAAGTTATCCTGAAGTTTAATATGGTCTTGTCTTCAAATTCTGTAGCTGAGTTGAAATTAAAACATTGCATTAGAACTTTATCTTATGTCAAAGGACTCGCATAATGATTCAGGGCAAAGCTATACATGGTCTTTCATTTATTGCTAAACGCTATGTTTTGCTAGTTTTATTTAATCGCCCTTGCATCGTACCAACAATTAATTGCAGCCATATAACCATATAAGACAGTGCTAATGACTATCTGGCTGAATCACGCATGTATGCATAAATCGGCTTACTGCTGTGCCATCCAATGGTTTTTCTCCTCCATTTACACGAGAAACTGCATCGGCGATATCGCGTATAAGGTTCTTCCCCCGATTGTCAGGTCAACAATATTTAGAAGATTTAAGGTTTGGGATAAAATGCTTGGCTTTAAATGCATCCACAATCTTTTTAAATAAGTGGGTCTTGTGACCTTGACCTTTGACCTGATGACTCGAAATACATTAGGTTTCTTGCTTCTGTGGTGGGTCATACAAAATGCAAACACATTTGTGGCTGGACGGACGGACAGACAGACAGACGGACAGACGGAGAGAGTGATTACTATAGGGCAACCACTTATGATCAATGAACACATAGGATTTAGGGACACCATAAAGATAAAACCACAGCTCAGAAACGGAAATGCATGATTGCTCTAATTAATTGTATGGTCTCCTATTTAGAAAAAAAATCGTAAACATAAGAAAAGAAATACAGGTGGCGCCACCAGTTTTTGAGCATTGACAAAACTAGTCATGGTCAATATCCAAGGCAAGCTTCATGACAATCCATGCATCAGTCATCAAGATATTGGAGGTTTTCTATCAAATATTTTTCTGGGGGCACAAACTCCATAGCTCGGAGGATATAAGTCGCAGTGACATAATTTCAGGTTTCCCATGAGATTTTTTATTGACCTTCACTTATAGGTCAGCGATTATGAATTATGCCTTGCTGATGGGCGGCCGGACGGACAAAGCGCCATACCTATACCTCCAGGTGACTTTTAGTCAACTGAGATAAAATCATGGTTTTTAATGTATTTTGCATTATACATACTTCACGGAGCAATGTCTGAATTACAAAATGATCTGCACAGAATAATTTATATGGTATGACAGGTATAATCATCTTTAGTACTTAAATTACAATTATCCGCCATTATCAATTAAGAGGTGAGAATAAGGTCTTTCTTAATTACCCGTCTGATCTCCTTACGTATTCATCTAAGAGCCTGCCTGTTGCATAAAGTTGGATGCTCAAGATGAGATGTAAATTCTGCTTCCTCATCAACATTACAGACAAAGCCGGTCACTGCTTTATGTATAAGAAGCAGCGCGGCCCCTCAGATCACGCTAAAGGCTCATTAAGCCAAATCCTTATAAGTTACCCCCAATGTCCTGTATAACACTGACTCCTCTATGCGTCGCGGGAAGGCGACAGGGATGTTTGTCACGTGACCAGCCGGCGCCGGATCAGGTTTTTTATATTGATTTATTAACCTGGTCTCCGCGACTGACTTCCTTAATCCAGATGCCTTGGTGTCTCTCCTTCTAAATTAACCCGGGTGCTTCCTCAATCGTCTGGACGACATCACCGGTTAAATTGGTAATTTTTTACAAAGGATTTGCAAGGCCGACTCGATTTAGGCCGAGGTTCACCCGCCAAGGTGCGTCTGTACAGCCCCTTCCGCCGGTTACGGCCAAATGAATGATTCCGCACGGCTATTAATTTCTGCCCTTCCATCTTGTCCTTTGTTAGGTTATTTTTTACATGTAAAGGTTTCCTTATGAAAATGAATTTACGTAAAAGAGTCTTCAATTCACGTGAATTCATTTCAGCGTCAGGTCGCTGTGACGCAATATTAATTACCAATATTCTAATTAACCAATTCCTGTGCTTGACATTATTATGTGTTTTGAAATGATGTGATTCTTAATCGTATAGGAATATCTGAATAAATATAATCTAATTAAACTAATGGGTCGGCATAATGATGTCCCTTGAGGAACGGTCGAGCACCATATCAATATTGTAAAATCCACAAAAGGCAAGCACGGGTGCACCGATCGATCATTTAACAAGACTGCAAGGTTGAGGTCGTCATACATTAGAGAGTACAGGAAGGCCTATAGGTAAATATATGTTTTTTGCAACAACCAATCCCAACCGGAAACGAGGCCACGAACGGGACAATTCTGGCGGAACTCCCCCCCCCCCTTGATATATGAGAGGCTATACCGAAATGTCAAGTAGATCCTATAGGCCCAGTAAGAATGTCTATTGAGTCACGTTACGACTGTAGTATATATGATCAGGCCACAGGCAGACTGGCTCGGATAAAAAAACGAACGAAACCATCAGCGACAACTGCATGCATGCAGGATGGTACGGAAACCAATGGACTAAAAGGAAAAGGAAAAAATGGCATAAATACTGGGACAAAATGTAATGTGTTCATGTTTATTCTGAAAAAGACCAAGCAAAAACAGTAAAATCAAATAAAACATTTTAATATTTCTTTGAGTAACAAAAGGGGTTGGCATATACAATACTTTGGGTTATGATATTTTGTTAAAAAGAAATGCATCTTTTTGTGTCATTTTTAATTATTCATTGTCTGTCAACGTATTCCTTTATAGGGTGTAACAGGACTGTAGTTAACCTTGCCTGTTGCATCGCGGGTTGTCCAGAACCAACACCTGTTCCAATGTGCAGCTCATAAACATACAGGTGTCTGATGTCACACTACACTTTTTAATCATGAATTGCATGCTGAATCAAACATGTATATTAAACATAAATTAGAAGTACACAGCACTCAGCGTAGTTGGTACTATCCTAGCTAAAGTTGTTGATAATGAATAGATAAACATATTTAACATCCACCTCGTTGTGATTTAATAAATTCCACCTTTTGTGGCGTACCTCTTGTTGAAGAGAATACATGGCCGGAGAAGAAGGGAGTTTAAATTAATCTCCGACGTACAAGAGTACCAAAATTCGTATTTTCGATTTATGTGGCGTACCTCCAGGTAAGCCACATAAGGTAACAGTGTTGCACACAATCGACACACACGTTTTAAACGCGTGTGCGAACGTTAACGATACACAAGTAACAGGCGGTGCCATGTGACGTTACATATATAGTCTTTATAGATAAAAAAAACCCCAGAAGAACCATTTTAGTAATGTATATATAGGCCCGAGAGTCATTTCTTTCCCCTTCTCTTAACGTCAAGGGGGCGAATCTAATAAAAAAATATCCAACATTAGGTAGTTCATATCAGGATTTTCGATACTCAGGTGTACGCAGGAAAAGGGCAAAGGAATCTGCGCGATTCCATTCACTACTTGAGGCCATTCTGTTATAGTCCTGCAAAACATATCCTGGATACATGGTTTCTTAATTAACCTTTTGCCATGACGAAGCAAGACACACATATGATTTGAGTGTCACATGCAAGGGGGCCCGTTGATTCACAGAATTTACGAGCTTACAGGGTACTTATAGTCAACTTAAATGAAAATCTTCTGTGAATATCTGCATTTGCTGCTCTGCGGCAACGGCGACAATTCACCAGCATTTAGCAAAACTTTAATAGCTTGGGGAGGATGACCTCCATAAATAATTGAAATGTCCCCGAATGCTAGTTAATGACGAACTTGTTAGCGAAAAAACACAAAAAAATAATAATAGGTAAAGGTAAAAACCAAAATATATATTGTTTTACGGACTCAGGAGCGAACGGCGAATTGTTTTTCTTTTTATTTATCCGGAAGGGACACAATATGTGGAATTTCGCCAGCTTGCCTAGAACTTAGGCAGTTCTTCAAATGGTGAATATGGTCAATACAAATTTTATTGGATTTTCAATACAATTGGGAATTCTTATAGGGGATATTGGGAATTCGTTTAGTGAAATAGCAGATATTAACAATATTACCAAGTTCTTCATTTGCCCCCCCCCCTTAATATAAATATCCACGAAAATTGAATTAAAAAATAATTTCTTGTATGGCCTTAGCAATTGTGAAGCTGTGTTTTAACAGACAATAGATGTGTTACAGAGACACAGTGACATATATCATCCGCATTGTAGATCCAGAGTTGACGGGTGTCATATGAATTGAGAATTTACAAGAAATAAGTGATATACAAAATGGTATGAAAATGAGCATATGATGTACAATATGTTTATTCGGGTGATATAAATGGATACCTTGACACAAGTCTAATCAAACATTTTTAAGTAATTATGATCTTAGTAATGAAACACAAAATTATGATAAAAGATTTTAATAAAAGCACTTCGCAAACTAACAATTTTAAATATTACCACTATTACAACAACAACTACTACTACTACTACTGCTAATATTAATAATAATAATAATCGTCATCTTCTTCTTCCATATCTTCTTCTCTTATTTCTTCTTCTCATTAGTAATACTACTTTTTCCACTACCACTCCCACAACTTCTATCACTACTTTGTTGTTGCCACCTGTCACTAGATGGCAGCACGATCTCACTGTGTCGCTAAGAAGATGAATATTTAACACTTCCAATCAAAATGTTTCCTATCTCCACTGAATGTAGATGAAACTGGATGTGTACGGGGTTGCTACTGCGAAAGAAATTCAAATGGTTCTTAATTTATGTATTGCCTCCAGTTTAATCAAATGTCATACACAATAAACCAGTCAAGTCCCGCCGTTGACTGTCACTTGTTGCTTTTCATGTCATAAGTGAGTTAAAGCACCAGGCCGCCCGTGCTGCCATCTGCACATCATATACCGTACTATCCTCAGAGGGAATAAATGAATTATTAATGAACAATCACTCATTTTTTTAATAAAAAGGGATACACGTGTGTAAAGTTAGTACAGAGTAGGACTACGTGACAGTTCAGTAGCACTCGCTTCCATTCATTTTATAGCTTAGTGACAACCAAGCCCGGTGTCTACCGCACCTGCGGGTCTTATATACTGGACCATAACACATACATTCTCCCCAAAGACGCTCTCGTTTGTGAGTGATACATGTGTGTGGGACATAGTCCTCCATTTAAGCCTGTAGAGAGCTCACCCCAGGTGGGTGCCATCGGGAAAAATCTTACCGGACCTCGGATGAGCTTTGAACTCAAGATATCCCGGCTTTCGGTCTTGTGCTCTACAACCTTCACCACAATAAGACTAAATTTGGGTGGCTGTGAATGGAAACAAACTTATGCCACAGAAGACATATGCAACAATTTTTATTTTATTTTGATTTTAAATCCCTTATACTCACTAAATCTAAAATTTAAGTAATAATGACACCTACCCCCGACTTTCGTGCCTTAGTTACCTGTACAATTGATCAATCGCAGAAAACTAATAAATATTGTCCAACAACTTTTGAACGTCGATCTGTTAATTTTTACATGAACTTTTTACACTTGATTGGCCTGTGACATGCTTCCCTCAAACGTGCCATCTAGTTATAAACAGCAAGACAGCAACGATTTATTATCTCAAGATACGATATAAACCAGGACATTTCGCTAACCATACGATGCACAATGCTATACATATTGAGTATATTCAAGTTTATATTATTACCCGATTTTTAACCTTTGTTCATAAAAAATTATTATACTTTTTACAAATATTGTCTCTCCATATCTACATTATTTTTGCGGATAAATCTAAAAAAAATACGCGTTTGCTGTTCATGGACTATGTAAAGTAATCATTTCCCCTGCAATGCACTGAGGCCTTTAAATACACCATGCAATGGTGTAGGTATTATACCTGTAATCAATATAATAGATGTGTATAGAACATTAAAATATGTTACATTCTAGAATTGCATCTTTTAATGCACTTAAAATGTTTACCTGATAATAAAACTGAAGACTTGGGAAATACATGGCAATTGTATAATCATAAAGCATGCATTTGCAAATATATAATGTATGGTATAAACAATCTTTTTTTTTTGGATTGAGGCGAATTTCGATTTTGAAGTAGGACGGCTGAAAAAAAGCAACGCAGGCCTTCCTTACAATCCTTAATTGGGGGTGATTTTGAGTAGACTCGGCCTCTAATGGAAGAGTAGACTCAGCCTCTAATTAATGGAACTATAATTATTTTTGTTCCACTGTTACACGGATCCTCGGAACCACTGTATAAGCAGCTATTGTATACGGCACACTCACATGTAGTGGTGCGTGTTATTTTTAGAGTCGAGGAAGCCCTAGGTGTCACCTATGTCAGAGAGTGAAGACTTGAGGGTCCAATCATTAAAAAAGGAGGCCCTGAAAGCCAATTTTGAGTGCAACACAGGTCTATGCGTTTGATTTTAGCCGAAGTTATCATTTTGTCGCAACAGTGTTCCATGTAACCTACAATACACATTATATTAAACTTTGTATTAAAATCACTATTTCTCATAACTTCTGTAAATAAGTGCCCCTGTTATACTCGTATTTTTTTGTATTTTTAACATGCATGCAATTTTATTGTTCCTGAACTATACAGAATAGCTCCACAGTCCATATAGGAAGTCCATTAAAATGATATTCATTCAATGTCTCGCTGTTTTTTAATGGTGCAGTCATTATTAGCTTTCGTATGAAACCCTGTATATATACATGTATATGAATTTAAATTTGAAACATTACCTAACACAGTTCCAAAATATAAACAAATAAAATAGATAAAATCATTACATAAAACAAATCATTAAATAAAAAGGAATCAATCTGATCGAATGATATCACATCTGACAGAAAAAATATGTGGATCGCAATCTTTTTGTACTGAAGAGCCAAACTTAGATTAAAAAAAAATCTGACGTCCAAGTACATTCAGTCTGATTATAACAGCTGCGTGAAGTTTATAATTGCGGTTAACATTTGTGGGAAATAAGTTTAGAAGCCAGTCCTGAAAACAAAGAGGGTTTAAAACCGCAATCCATGACAAATTCACATTTATATTCACAGAACTTGACCTTTGTACTTGTGACCTGTTTCATGGTATATACCACATCCACCCAGACCTGTCATCAGTAACGTCACGGGATGCATTTCAAAGGTCAGCGAACGAGATTCCCTCGTTGACTAGGAAATTATATACATTTATGTCTTTAATTTCAAATATCTGTTCTTTGTCTCTTTGTAAAACTGAGGCGACATAGGAAATGTATTCACCCCTTTGTTTGTCTGTCTTTTTTCATAAACTATACGGAATATGTTAATATGAAAAAAAAACCCAGCTTCTCAAGGAGTTATAAAGATGACCTATTATTCCGGTGCAGGGTTACCAAGTAACAATAAGCCCCTATTGAATTTTAACATTATCTCATATGTCCCTTTATAACATGAAATATATGACCTTTTATCATTTACATTTCTGGGATACATTAAAATATGCAGTATAACAGCCTGAATATCAATATATTTTACCTTCGCATTGGCTATGGGTTATCTTTTTTTTGTTTGGTTGTCCAGAGATTTGTAATTTATTTTGCGAGCTCCATGCAGCAACGGTACTTTTATCCCTGTCAACGAGGATCGCGGAAAATGTTTACCATATATATTTGTCTGTTTACTTGTTTGTTTGATAAAATCATCTCCGCCACCGAAGATGGCATATTGGTGCACGTGTTAACTTACAGCTGTTTGTATCGGTATGTATTTTTTACATCATTATAATTATAAATAACATATCTATTAACATATTTATTTTAAATGTATTATACAAATAGTAATTATATAACTTATCTATATGCACTCTCTATGGCCCAGATGGTGGCGTTCGATAGTGTCTAGAGGGGGAGGAAACCAGAGAACCCAGAGAAAACCACCGACCTTGGACGGGCCACAACAGCCCACCTTCACTGCCACGCCAGGAATCGAACCCGGGTCGCCAAAGGAGAAAGCCCAGCGTTTTACCCCTCGACTATCCATGCCTTACATAAACACCTGCTTTGTTTAGACGCCTGAAGAAAAAAAAACTCCCGGCGTCTCATCAGAGAAATACGGTATATAGGTTCTTTTATTTGGTCTTACAATGTCTGCTAAGCAAAGGTCAAATGTTCTAAATGAATGTCACTGTTCACGGGGTTATCTAGAGGCCCTTGGGCAATGAAAAAAGTCGTCATGTTTTGGGGTTTTGAAGACGGATTTTCTCCACACAGTATCTTTAAAGGATATCATGAACACCACCGATACTTATGGAGGTATGGGCACTTGGACAAAATAAAGGGGGGGGGGGGTGGTGTTGGTTTTTGAAATATCCATATGAAAAATTATTCTTAGCCGAAGGTGGATGCTCTCTGGGTCTATCCATGGAGTTGTTTTCCACGAGAATAATCACTGAGTATTATGGTTGTCTGATATAGACCTATTTTTGGTCAAAATATGAAGGGTTTTCAAGACAAATCACATTTTCGAAACAGGTTTTTTCCTTCACTTCTCTTTTGTAAAGTAAAAAAAAGATCAATCTTGTCGATAAAATTGACTCAAACGCTCAGTATCAGCCACCGCCTGTAGGTGTCTCTAGTGTACATGCACTGGGCATAATCTATGAGGCCAAAGTTTTCAGGTCATAACAATGCACGGTTATGAGAAATTAAGCGTTTGAACGGGTAACAGAGGCTTTCTCTTAAACTATATTTAAGTGTGTATTGTTTATATATCAATCATTTAAACAATAAATTATATACATAAATATACCTTGTTATCTTGTTTATACAGTTGTGTTACCTATATCACTGGTTGAGGGACAGTTAAAACCATGAGGGACAGCTGCCAGAGGTCTTATTTTCATTTACTGTTTGGCTGCAAATTTTCCATCGGGAAGATGTATACAGACAGTTCCTAAATCATCATTTAACATGACAACACTCATTGAAACAGATAGATAATACTCTTTATAATATAACATTAATTAATCAAAATATAACGGAAGATATAATTTGTATCAAGGTTATACAAAGGTTGTATCTTTATCAAACTTTTCCTGGTTAGAAAATGGACGGTATGTGGGCGGCTATAAATACAATGTGAACACCAAGTAAACATTTAACAAGAAGTGAACGAAAAATGGAAACAAAGCTGACTGCCAATCATTTACTAACCACCAGATTACTATTACATAACCTCTGGAAGGACAAGCTGAATAAATATAGATTATAAAGTGACGATTAATCACATTTTATAAAGAAATATATTGTTCAAATGCGGAAGAGTATACACATGGTTGCATATAGACGAAGGGGCCGATCCTGGATCGGGTTTACGGAGTTTAAACCCCTTTACTGGTAGAAGCTCCTTTTTTTCTGAAAAGTGTTCCCCCCGATATTTTATGGCTTATTTTAATTCCTCTCCCGGGCGCTATTGACTTTTCCAGGGTATACGTCCCAACTTATAAAACGTCTACATCCCTCCCTTCCTAAATCCTGAATTCGCCCCTATATACATTTCTATATTCCCTTACCCCTAATAGACACTTATAGATAGATGGATCTAAAATGATCCGATGTTGGATTCGATTATTCATAAATGTGTATATATGCATGTGTGTTTGTATATATGCATTGCATATGTATATAATAGGTGTGTGTATTAAAGAATACAAAAGTATTTTTAAAGAATGCATAGGCCTTAGGTATTTCAGGTCAGCAGTCATTGGTCAAATACTTGCGCTGCATTGTGCAGTCGTCCCGTTCCTTTGCTCCCCCTTGCCACGCCCCATGAACCTAGAACCGGTTTCCTATTGTTTTCCTAACCACGGCAAACAATTAATGTACGAGACAAGACAAAGGTCTCGAGGACTGACTTCTCGTTTCTCTTGGCTTGCAAAGCAGACAAGGATTCACATTGCTTCTCATTCTATAGCCTAAAAATGAACCTTTTCAAAACTTTATATAACGGAATATTGATTTATATATTTTGTTAAAATTCTACTTAAATATATTGTTGTAAATACAAGTGTCGGTATCGTATGTCCATAACCCCGGGTATTCATGCATGCGTTTAAGTTGTATATATGGATATTATATAATGATACCTTGATATATATGTACAGTATAACGTACCATATAAAAGTCTAAAGTAATACTGTCCCCCTTACAGCCGATTCAGTTAAGCGGATTACACACATATATATTAATATTTGTATGTGTACTAATATCTTGCAACCTGCAACAGTCAGTATTGGCCGTCAGCCCTAACAGTAGTCAATGTAGCACTTAAAACAGAGACGACACGCAAGATGACAACCTCTTTTAAATATATGCAAAGGATATATGGAATCCACTGGCCTCCAAATTGGTCTGTCAAGTCAGTCGATATTATAACTGAAGGTGCTGGCACTAGATCTTTGTCACATAACACCTCTGTGCATGGCCACGTCCCGATATGCCCGTTTTTAATCCTGCATGAAGTGACGAAATGCCGAGTGTTTTTAAGGGGATTCATTTTCCATATTTCCAATATCCCGAGGAATTTGGCATTATTTCGAAAATGTTCTATCTCAGCGCCATCTATCAGGAGCTTCACCAGTGTAATTAGCTCGGCCCACTGAAAAAGCGGTCTAGTTAGAACTGTCCTAACGCAAGAACGTGCAATCTATCTAAGTGGGAATAAAAAATAACTCATTTGCATGGCGAAACACAGAATTTACTCGGCTTTCATTTATATATATAAGGGCATTCTTTGGTCCTGCATGCGAAAGCATCCTGCATGGCGGCCGTATATATGGATAAATGAGGTGAGTTAGAATGCATTCACTCCCATGCATGCAGCGTCTATAAGCAGTTTGAAAAACACCCCCTTCCACCACTCGGCCGGGATTTGTCCATGCATGAATATGCTATAATAAAGTGCTTCAAATAACATAAAATAGTAAAGGATAGGCATGCATTTAGCTTATAAACATCACATTACGCCAAGCAATCTTTACAGTTTACACATCTGTAGCCTTTAAGTTATAGTTATCCCTTTGGTAATTCAGGAAAATTGGAGACGAAATAAAGGATAATCGCTGCTTCAAAAGGGGAACCTAAGCATTGTTGAATGTGTATCGTTTTGTTCCATTCTAAATCAGGGGATATGTGCGAACGTTGACAGTTTTATGTTAAACACTGTCGTTTTCTCTCTATATAACATACCCCTAGTTATAAATTTTTAATATTCATGAAGCTTATAAGCATCCCCGTGTATTGCATGAATGGCCACACGTGTACAAAAGATGTTAATTAAAGAGCTGACATTATGTCATTTCCCTGTGTATAATATGAGGGCGACAAAAACCAGCTGAGATTTAGAGCCATGTCAATTATTTATATATAGTTGTTGTACATCTGTTGGACAACAGTCTTGTATACACTATATGCCCTTTCAACAGTTTCGGTATATTTTTTTATGTCAAAATATAGGTTTGGAGAATTTATTTTTTTTTATGATAAAACAACACACGAAAGTTATACACATAAACACAGCTTTAGTTTCGTATTTCATGGACTCGTGCAGGAGGGGGGTGGGGGGGGGGGGGCAACAATGAAACCTGTACAATATGATCACCTGTGACACTGACTGACAGTTGCCTTAATTCACAGGTGGTCTTATTAGACAGGTCAGTTATAAAAAATATAGAGAGGGTTTTATAAGACCATTTATCTTTCAGATAGGGTCCACTATATACCGGAGACTGCCTGCATGAGTATCTCCGCCAGATCTTAAGCTTCCTGTGTCTGTATAGTGTGACCAAGGAGCTTTTAAGTTCCTTGATGTGAAAATGCAGTAACACGCTGTAGCACAGAGAAAGCCCCTATGAGATAAAGGAATGGTCAAGCCGTCGACCTCTGCATTAAGGTGAGAGTGTTATACCTGTACTTTCTTAACCAAGCCCGCATGTCTGAGTAATTCTACCTCAAGAAAAGAGTTTTTGCCTTTTTAGATTTTCCTATTATTAGTAAGATATGCTTTGAAAAGTTTAATTTTAATTATTCATAATAATCAAGATTTAAACCACAATCAAGGACATTTTCTTGCTGCATAGCCCCGGAGAATTTATGGAGCATTTTAACGCCATACCGCCTATATTGTGAAATGTACATCTCGTTACAAAACTCCCCGCTAATTCTGCAGCTCCCTGCTAGTTCACAGTGGTTTATTACGTCCTCCGATCTCGCATCTACCGTGTTAAACTCAGTTTCATACGGAAGTTATTTGGGAACACAGACTCATTATATGAAGCGCGGAATATTAAAAAAAAATGGAAGAATAATTTTAGCCAATAACATAAAGGCATTCTGGATAAAAAAAAAACAATCATGATTATGATGTAATCGATAGTTGCCTTTGGTAATCGAGCGCTTGAAAGTTGCAGCAAACCGACTGACTTTCGATAAAACTAGATGATCGGCCCATCACTAATATATATATATATATATATATATATATATATATATATATAGAGAGAGAGAGAGAGAGAGAGAGAGAGAGCCAAGTTGGTCAATAGAGCTAAAGGTCCACGGATCGAACCCCGCCGGCCGGTTCTTAAAATCAGAAGGGGGAAATCTTGCTATATATATAATCTCAGAGACTCGCTTAGGTTTTGACTTCTGAATTTCACCTAACCCTATGCATAAAAAACCCGAAATCCAGAGGGATTATAATTAAAATAACATATAAAACCCGACATCCAGAGGGATTATAATTACAATAACATATAAAACCCGACATCCAGAGGGATTATAATTACAATAACACATAAAACCCGACATCCAGAGGGATTATAATTACAATAACATATAAAACCCGACATCCAGAGGGATTATAATTGCAATAACATATAAAACCCGACATCCAGAGGGATTATAATTACAATAACATATAAAACCCGACATCCAGAGGGATTATAATTACAATAACATATAAAACACGACATCCAGAGGGATTATAATTACAATAACATATAAAACCCGACATCCAGAGGTATTATAATTACAATAACATATCCTTCTCGAGGTATTGTGACCTTCATCCTCATTCAATTATCGCGTGCCGCCAACATGCCATGGACCTATCCTTTAATTTAACTTTCAAATATGCATTATCGGTATTAGTTTTAATTACTTATACTAGCGGTAAAGTATTAGTCTCATTTAGTGACCTATAAGTCGGTGTAGAACGGCTGTGCCGCCACAACACCATCCATAGATATACATTCTATTAGATCATTATGTATGCCTGAGGATGCCGATACTCGGGTGTACACACTGAACCGTTTAAATTTGTTTTAGATGGTGCTTGGTGAACTTTGGCAACACTGGGACTGACTCAAGTGTCAAGTGGGGATGGGGCACAAGCGCAAGACAGTATACCTCTTTGTCACAATTAAATATTCTTATATTACCCCCCCCCCCCCCCTCCGTGCCCCCCCCCCCCCCCCAAAAAAAAGCCTGAGACCTGCACTACTGTCAAGGTGTGTATTTGTGTGCATATGAGAGAGAGATGGACAGAGAGATACAAGAACATGTACACTAACGCACACACGCACACACACTTCTTATATTGCATGAAACCTGTTAAATAAGACCACCGTTGGGATAACCTGAGGAGGTCTTAATTTACGGATAGTCTTATAAGACAGGTCAGTTATAATGAATGTGATTTCATTCGGTTCATTCAATATTGGTCTTAACAGAGAGGTGGTCTTATTAGACAGGTGGTCTTTCAAACAGGTTCCACTGAATATGCTCATGCATGTTCTTTCTAAGAAGATGGTTTCTGGCTCTATTATGTCTCCCTGATTACGCAATGAGTCATTTGAAATACAATCTGATTAAGACAAATAATTAGTCATATAATGCGCATGAGTATGAATGAAAACACCCAAGTTCAAAGAAATAATTCGTCATATGCCCCCACATGACCTTGTATATAAGTTACGTAACACTGGTGTCACTTGATACTTGATATCCATTTCTTACCGAACAATTAATTATTCTGGAAGTCGTAACCGCTTCGCAGAATCTCAAGAATGTGCATATATCATGCTAAAAAACATGATTGTTTATTGCAAGCGAATTTTATTACCCGGGCGACAGATGGCGCGGGGTCGAGATGATTTTTTTTGTATGAACTTATCCAGCAGACAATATTTTAAATATAAACACTAATCAATGTATGTGATATTTTAATCCTTGCACCTGGTCTAATAATTCTATTGTGTCTGTCCGCTCCCTTACAAGCAAGACCTTGATATAAGTAGGATAAAAAGTAAAACAATACTTATTGTTAAACGCAGAATATTTTATGCGAAACCGCAAACTGTTGTATCACTATTTACTACTTCATGCTCGTAATGTTTACTGCATTTAATGAATCGATTACGATTAATACTTTTACGATATTGAGTAGATGACTACGCCTTATAATGATCGTCATTATTTGATCAGGTGAAAGCGTTTGAACAAGTCAACCTTGACGAACGTGACGACAACATGGTTATGTAGTCAGAAAGATGAGTAAGCTAGTAGTGATGTCGTCCGCACGTGGTTGTAATCTGCAGATGTACGTCACAACAAACGCAGGGCTGTAACAGGGCTTCACGCAGTGACTGACAGCCAATTACGGCCTGTATTCATATAAAGACTGCCTGGCCCAGTTCCCCACAAGCTGTGCTGTGGCGGGTAGTATCAAGTAACGAAAAGTCCGCAAGAAAGCTGTAATTCAGATCAGCCTGAGTGTCACGGGCGGCATCAGGAGCCAGGAGAACACCTACACCATGACAAAATTTGCAGTTTGCTGCCTGATAGCTGCAGTGCTGGTAAAACTAGGTAAGTTATTTAACATATGTACGTGCGTGCGTATGTGTTTTACTCAGGAAAATGAGGTATTTTTCCTTCACGGAGTTTTTGTTTTTTGCTCAGTGAATGACAGATACTCGGTTAGCCCCCTTTAGTTATTGAAAGGTTAAAAATAGGTCTAGTTAACAGGTCAACCATCACCTATTATTTATGAGACATTTTTGTAGCTGAAGGTGACAGTCTTTTTCGCAAGTCTATAACTCAGCCAGCCTAAGTATATAATGTATGACACCCGGTTTATAAGTCCAAGTGAATACCCTCTTCAGGCGAGAATAGGTTTTGTATACTTATTTATATACAGAATCAATCCGCTAAGTGGGCTGACACGTGACGTAGTCCTGCCTTCAACTTTTCCTTCTTTTTTTGCCAAGTAAATCAGTAATAGAGGATAATAATCAGCCCTGGGTTTCAGGGAGACAGGGATACTACAATATCGTTAAGAGAATGCATTTTTTAGTAGCTTGACACACAATATTATTCTGCCTTTCTGTCTCCCTGGCTTCTCTCCTATACTTTGCTATATATGTGTGTGTGTGTGTGTGTGTGTGTGTGTGTAACTTGCAATCTGCTGCAATAAAATCTAGAGGCCTAAACTTACTTTGCGAAAAGGTCCCGAGGTCTGCTGTTGAAGCAGCTGTTGTTCCTCGGCCTCGGGGTGTTACCTTTAATGGGTCTTGTGGTTGAGTATCGAGAATTTGTCCTTTTTTCACCTCCTCCCCCTTGCCCCCGGGGGCTGGCGGCTGCGGCCTGCTGGCGGATGAGTTAGCCTTTCTGGCGTCTGACACGGGTATCACAAAGTAGATACTGTGTATTCAGAAAATGTCGGGGTCTCAAATTTCGTGGGGTTACAACTTTCGTGGATTAATCGTTACCGAGTAGTTTCGGATGTTGTTTACTGATTTACCGACGACGCTACTCTGACGTTCGTTTAAACAAGACAAACAAAGGCCTTATTTAGAGTAATGTATGAGAAAGAGAGAGAGACTTATCAATAGGTCCTAGCTAAGCTGGTCTTTAATGCCTGAACACCTGCCCCCCCCCCCCAACCGTCCATTCATTTAACGAAATCAAAATTAATATGAGATTTAGGTACGTGATAATTGTAAATGTCCCATGCAAATTTACTTGGAATATCAGAAATAAATTGAGCAAGAACATGAATAAAATTTAAAGAAACATATGCAAAATCGGTTAGAAAAGTTGAAAATTTGCATGGTTGGCCAATGCAGAGCCAGTTGGAGTGAACACCTTTTTGCTCCGCTGACTTTTAGTCATACTCAGCTATAGCGATAGGTCAGTATCAGTCAATTCGTCTTTCCATCCGGTCATTCAGCAGTTTGTTTGTTGGGCATATACATCTTTACTGTTAGATCTAAATGTTCTTTCTGACGACGGAGACAGGACAACAAAATCAACAAAAAGTTCCTTTAAAAAGGATGACTTAAACTTGTGAAAATTAATCTATAATATCGTAAGTCATACTTATCAGTTGAGCTCACGGATCACTTTTTATCCAGTTTTTTTTTCATTTAATATCAAGTTTTGTCAAATGAAAAATATCCGTGACAGCAATTCCGAAATGCTCCCGTAGGCCTCGCCGTCAGCCTGAGTACGAGTGTATTGAATTCATGCAGACTTACCAGCTAATGGTCATCCCAGTGCAGTTGTTTTTACTGGTAAACACTTTACAAGACGACGCAGTTTGTAAATGAGACATAAACAGATTCAAATCAGAAACTGAAGCTGACCTTTGATCCTTAATGCTATTTATGAAAATTAAAATTAATCTGAAGTATTGATTAATGCAGTGATCACAGAGTAAATCAGTTGGAACTTTTCTACTTTGTAATAATTTGTTTAGATTGTGCTTAGAGCATAAATTAACTTGAATTTGTGTAGAAATATACTCTAGTCAGGGCAGGGGTTTAATTATAGAAACCTCATACCAGTGTAGCTTGTAAATGTGATTTATGCCAGTACAGTTAGCTATTATGTCGAAGAAACAGTAAACAGATGAATGTGAAAATGAAGTAAATCACGTGGAATTATAATTGCACTTAAGAAGAATCCGTGTGTGTTAGGGGTCAGAGGTTAGAATGAGGAATATGTTTCTGTTAGCTTAATATTTGTTCCACATAAGTAAAGGTTTTGCCAGAAAAACCTATTATAATTGTATTATTACAATATTGTTTAAAGATATTGCCTGTTTGGCTTTCTCTCTGTCTGTCCAGTTGTCTGTCAGTTAACTCTCAGATAATATTGCCTGTCTTTCTGTCTGCCCCTCTTCTCTCTCTCTCTCTCTCTCTCTCTCTCTCTCTCTCTCTCTCTCTCTTTGTGTAAGTTTACGTATAAATATACATACCCGTATACATATACATATATATATACATGTATGTATGTATTTTGGTATATATACAATTATGCACAAGGATAGAATATATAATGTGTGTAATAATTGATACATAAGTTTATATATGTAGTATATAAACATATTTGAGAGAAAAAAAAAGAGAAAAGGAGAAATTTAATCAGCTTATGAAACCATGCGATTTAATCATTTCATACAATACTAGTAATACATATATGCATAAAGATACTTATCATACAAAGACTTACATTGACTGTCCCAAATGACTGTACCCATTCTACAGCTTCCGTGCAGAGTATGATAAGTCAGGGTTGCAATAATCAAACTTTTATGGAAGCACCATGAGTTTTTACACTATTATTCATAATATTATGATACCGTGGATATGAAATATATGGGTCCCAGACATAACCGAAAATTACTTTAGTTATTATATAATTTTAGATAGGAAAAAATAGTATTTACAAAATTGACGTTGTAATGTAGAAACTAATATTTTATATAATAGCATAAGATTAAAAAATATAAAAACCATTTTTGTGGTGTTTCAAGATTATACAAAATGACAATAATGATATATTGGCAATCTTAACCACCATATGAATTAGTTTCGTACATTCTTTTATCAATACAAAATCGATATTGTTTTACGGTCCGTTATTTTTCCCCAAGTAAAATAATGAATTTGAAAGAATAGCCTTTGTTAAACAATATTAAAAAAGGTCGCATGAAAAAGCATGTTTCAGCTGTTTTTAATATTACACTAAGTATCTTGTCAGACTCACCGTCTTTGTTGAAATCTTTTCTGGTACGTTTCGAATACCGTATTTGACCTAATAGGCGCCACGGTGTTAAACTTTATGAGTATGTGACTTTTCCGATCTCTGAAGAGCGCCCCCCCCCCCCTCTTATTTGCCTCAGCTTTGTCAAATCCCTGACTTGCATGACTGCACATCACAGTGACGCCCTACAAAATCAGTCAAACATGACATGTCAGATTCCAATCATTAAGATCTTCATTTGACCTAAATTATAGGATTGAAATCATCATTTATGACTTTGGATTGCCTGAAATATATTAGCATTTTGTCATTTGGGGCGCTTATTAGGTCAATTTCGGTAATCTAAAAACCCAGATTGGTTTAATGAACAGTTTATAGATTACAGATTGTATTCATAATCATTCTAATCAGAGTGGCCACGATTTCAAATATCAAATACTTACGGAGAGTGGTTAAAAAATAAAATAAAAGGAAAAATATCTTAATGTGAGACAGTTAAAACAGCAGATTCGGCACTGATAACGCTGATATATATGACAAAACTGTTTTAAAAGGTTACTATTTGTACCTACTTGAACTTCCTATATTGAAATTTCTATTTGTTATTACTGTTTACAAATAATCATACAGGATGTACACATATTGGAAATATTAAAAAGCAATGAAAGTGAATTAACAGCCATTTAGATAATTTAGGCGGGGGACGTACAAATTGTTGGTAATTGGCATGCAAACTTCCGGGAAGCGGGATGGAACTGGACACCTGGGCAAACTGTGCACGATGGCTCTGTGAATAGATTGGCAATCCGCTCAAATAAGCCACCTACTCAATAAACAGAGGATTTCCTTCATTCTGCATGTGCAATCAAATTGATAAAATTCAAGCATACACCAGTCAGTATTCAATATAAAAAAAAGTATGTAGAATGTTTAAATCATTGAAATGCATAAAATCGGTTCATTTCCGGGTGGGAGGATACTTTTGGCTGCATGGAAGTGGTTTGATTGGTGTGTGTTTGCATATATATGTATGGTCAGTTATATACAAACTCTGCGTGACAAAAATATCTAGATAGTATTGAAACTGTTTTTCTTCACTCTTATTCACTACAGATTCAAAAGATTTACAAGTTCATTTTTCCCAAATAAAATCCTGTTTATGTAAAATGCCGCACGTGACGTCATATTACATCAGCCAATCACAAAATGGTATCACTTATGTAGAACCAAAGTTCCCAGACTTAATCAAAGGCATGCACGTGGTAAAATACTGACTTGGCCTAAATTCAGGCGTATTGCTGAACTCAACATATTTTTTATGAGAGAAACATTAAAGAAAGAGTCCCTATGAAAAATGATAAAAATATCATAAACGGGCAATATTGCAGCTCACAACATAGGAATGTTATTACTTGAATACATCAGACGCCCACCATAAGTTAATATCATCCATTAATTCTGTGGTAATTTTCTCGTATGGCCTTTGATTCATGTGAACCAATCATTATGACGAATTCCATTGACCTCGGGATTACAATTGCTGCGCTACTCTATAGTGAGTGCATGCACAAATACCTCTTTGTACTTAGCGACCTATCTTTGAACTTGATGGATTATAAGCCTTTAGATAATTCTAATTTGAGGTATTTTGGCAAACTTTCATTTCTCCCTCTCCTTGAACATTTTTATACACACACTGAAGACAAAGGCTTCAAGTATGAATGTGTATATTTATTCTTGGTGAAAAAAATGCACTTATTGTGCAAATCCAAATCAGGTGAATCTCTGTGGTAATACATTTTTAAAAGACAAACTGAAACACTTGAAGTAGATCTGTTGAATACGATTGGGATCTCATGTAGCGATATATCTATCCAAGAAGTTTAAATGTTATATGATGAACTGGTTTATATCGTCTTACTTACGTAAGCAATCGGCTGAAAATCGAGAACTGGTGGACCTCGACCAAGGTAAACCTTAATGGTATTGATTTCAAGAACTTCGGTTCCAATGGTCGAGAGAGAACGACGGTGTTGGAGTAGTTGCGGATGATGAATTGAAAATTGAGCCCGAAGGCCATTCCTTTCATAAAGAAAGAAAAATACACTCAGCCTTTGATAAGATAATAATATATAGGAATGGGAACAGAGGGGAAATAGTTGCCGCTTCCCATTTAAAGGACATGATCAGGAGCAATATGATGCCTATTCTTCCACACTCTCAGTTCAGGTTGGCCTTATACAAAAGTTTCCCAGCAAAACCATCCCAGCACACAGTCTCAGTATACTTCGCATGCTGCTGTTTAAGACCTTTTTATGGTTCGTGTAAGTAAACATAGTCCACGTGTGTCTGTTTACCAGAACAAGGCCGCGTGACCGGAGTAGAGCTGAAACGGGTACAAAATTTGTACTCGAGTACCCGACTCGGACTCGATTACTCGTTACCATGGCAACGCTGTAATGATATAACGGACATCAGTTTACCGATGCAAAATATGCATAAATTTGACTTCGTGACGGCTTAACTTTATCCCAACGAAGGAATAGATATATGTCATAACAAGACCTCTGTTAATTTGACTAGCGTATGTTTAGGGCAGAATGCCAGGATATGATAATGAATAAATAAGCCTACAGACTGGTCCAAACTAGTCCACACATAGACCTTCATGTCATCTGATATAATTCTGCTGGATGGACATTACGGTCCATGGGCCGAATGAAAATTTATTGTAGAACCTGTCATAACAGATTTGTACGACAGGCCTCAGCTAAATGACACGCGTAGCACAGTGTGAGCTCACGTATCGGGTGCTTGAGCAATCGCGTGTTGTTTCAGCCAGCGGGAACATGCATTACATTTTTTGGGGCCAAGTCAGTCAAGGCATCTCCTGAATGACAGGTGTGGCCCACGCGCTGTGTAATGTCAATGCCTGTGATCGCGCCCGGTCCACATTATTCAACACTCGTGTATAGGAGTAAGCCAACAGTTTCAGAGCAATATTTTGGCAGGTACCAATTTATGTCAAAGAGAAGACGCTTTTTTTCTGTGTTGATTCAACGTGCTTTATAGGTGATTAGGCCCCATTAAATGTTGTGGGTCAAGATTAATTCCTGAACAACTCTTTTTCACTTCTATGTAATTTCTTTGTAAAAGTCATCTGTACATTAACTCTGTTCATCTATATTCCAGTGGCTGTCAAACGACATTTGCATGTATATTTCATAAGATCAATATCATTATAGTGACAACGGATACCGCACGTTTGTTGATAACTCTAACTGAATATATGTGACGTGTGTATCTAGGCGTATGGAGAAAGCACTGGTTATAGGGCTAGTCGAACACAAAGTTACGCGGGCACATGTTGATACT
The DNA here is from genome assembly GCA_026874595.1 of Sipunculus nudus. Taxonomy (NCBI): domain Eukaryota; kingdom Metazoa; phylum Annelida; class Sipuncula; order Golfingiida; family Sipunculidae; genus Sipunculus; species Sipunculus nudus. The sequence goes on from CM049317.1 coordinate 10,474,210, forward strand.
ACATCTAAACCTATGCGTCTTTCGACCCACGGATGACTTTAAGGGGGGGGGGGGTCTGTTAACATAAAACGTGTCTTCTGAAGAAGAAAATCGGCAATATTCGAGTCTAAATAGCATTATTTGATACATTTGTTAAAACCCATTCTTGGAAAGATTTTATCATGATTGTTAGGTCGGGGCTTATTGAGTATAATGTGAATATAATACTTCACCCAGATAACTAATAGTAAAAGATTTGATGGTGTGGACCAGATAACCACATTTTTCTTGGAACCAGTTTCAAAGCGACCCTAAATATTGCTAGTACGCAGATAAAAGCAATAACAACAACCGGTTAACGGATTACGATATAAATATCTCAGGGAGGTACATGCATTTATGAGTAAAACATTAAATGGAGTTCGTGGTTTTGTAGCAAACCGTTCGCTTTAGTAGCTCTTCGCTCTTCCTGGTCAATAAATATGACATATCCTTATTTATTGTAAGACAGGTTGGGATCGCTAGTGACACAGGCTGTCTCATCCCGGAATGAACTATACATGTGACACACTTTGTGAGGTGTACATTTCCCCACGTGACCGGAACTATGACGTCACGTGCACGGCTGACCAACATATTGGCTCGATTTTAATTTGGGTCACTGCACCGGGAGCACTTAATACCATACTGCTCAACCGACGTTTCCGACTCAGCTTTTGTTTAGCTGATAAAAAAATCACCTCGGCTATTACGACCGGTTCGGGATCAGAAAAAAAGTTCACTTAATATACTTTATTTTTATTCTTTATTCTATAATTTTTGCAGGAGGCCTTCGTCAAATGTAACGCTACATCGGGCTGTTAGTCCGTACCACATTCATTACCGGTATACCCCAGCCAAGCGGCGAAAGTTATTATATTTTACACCCAGTTTGAAATTTTGTACAATTTTACGCAAAAAGTTCTGAGTATATATTATTGAAATTTTGTAAAGGGTTAGGATAACACCCAAGGAACAATCCATTATATTTCGAATCATTTTACCGAGCGTTGCAGAATACATAATTCTGAAATTGCTTTGTCCACTTATTTACGTCGATGGAGAAGTTATTCACTTCATTCGTTTTTCTCGGATTTGCTTACAGTATATTTTGTTCTCAGCCTATAGTAGGCATGTAACCGTAATAGTACCCCATTATTAGACCTCCGCCAAGAAGGAATTGTGATTCCCCTTGGGTACTCGGTTGGTCTATTAGTAACTTTAGACAAAAATTTATGTAAGGATTTTGATTAAATCAATATAGGGTAACCCCCAAGGATCAATCCATAAAAAAAGGATTATACACCATTATGACACAGGGCGACCCCCCCCCCCCCCCCCGACAGAGACACCACCAGGTATCAGGAACAGCATTTGATTTTATTTTACAACTGAAGATGGGAACCTGTGTTACTGAATTCGAAAAGTTTACAGGTGCGCGTATATGCATGGACTGACTGACGTGTACTGTTGAACACAGATCTATCAGAGTGATGTCATTTTACCCGCAAACGCTGAGTTCACACAGCCCCTACGCTATTACGCATATACATTGACGGACACGTGGAAACAATCCAGTTACAAAATCATTATAAGCGATTTTTCACGCATATACGCTTATTGTGCATATGGAAACATAGCTTTACATCGTGAACAACACAAGGAACCTTGATGAGCGGGTCCTTGCTAGGATATCCACCTGTTCGTATTACTACACATAAATTATAAATACAACCCTACAGTACAGCGTCTTTTATTTATACTAATTATTTTTAACATAATTTTTTTATTTGCAGCATTATGTGACGAGCCTCAGGTACGAGTGAAACGTGTTATTGGAGGAAATTACATCCGTGATGGCCAATGGCCGTGGTTGGTGTCACTCAAGGCCAAGATCCCCACCCGGACATTCTTGGGCATTCCGTTGGCACACAGCATCGTTTACTGCGGTGGCTCCCTCATCAGTGACCGCTGGGTACTAACCGCAGCGCACTGCTTCGATGCTCACGGGTGAGTGTCTCACTCTACCGACGAATCCAAGAACTAATTTGAACTCTACAAAGCAATGCCCCCCCCCCCCCCCGAGTTCGATTATAACTTGGTACATGTTACATATGACTGATGAGGAAAATATCACCACTTGAACCATTAATTCAATTTTCATTTTTCTAAGAAATAAGAACCATGTATTTTATTTTTCATTCCGCACTTTTTACATTTGCAGTAGCCAGATGTTTGCGTAGCCAGCTATGCCTGCCACGACAAAAGTTAAAATTCAAACATTTGAAAGTGTCTTTTGTAATAAGACTGTGTACAGATCAAAACGATCTATGTACAGTTGATGGCGATCTTGATGTGTGCCCTTTAGTTTCATATATGTAAATAACGACAACTGGTGTATTTAAATGTGTTCTTTCAAATCCAGGTAAAGAATTGTTTGTAATTATAATTCCCTAGGGCCGAGTTGAAGCTTATTTACATTATTTTTCTCTCTCTTATAATGAAATTTTTTTCGAATCTAAGCTTAGACATATCATGAAATTTAGTCTGATAAATGCCAAATGAAGACTTCAACGAACAAAACATATAATGTATCAACTAACTGATATAATATGATACATGTGCACCTGATTTTATATCTCCAGATACAAAGGAAAAACTCCTGAATACTGGCACATCCGAATGGGAGATGCTGACCTGTCCGTAAGTAACATTCATCATTTCATGAATTTCGAAACATCGTACATTCTAGGTTTCCCCACCATAAACCTGCAGACAATCCAACAAGGGCGTCATCTGCTGGCTCGCTGTTACACTAATTTCACCTTTTATACATAGAGTGGCGCAATTTTTAGTGGAAAAAGGTCGTTTCTGTTTGAATACCAGCTGATGTCAGAAGGACTATACATTTAATACCGTGTAGCTGTGACAAATTATCAGCTCATAATAATGTATCCAAGTTATATATGAAATAACGACCTGTTTTGTAAAAAAATATTTCGTGTCATTCGTCACAGGCATCGGTGTTCGAACGTATCCGAGGAGTCTTTGGGAAGATCTTCAAAAAGAAAGATTGGAGAAACTGGAGCATCCACGCCGAAAAAATTGTAATACATCCCAGCTACTCACCGGGTCAGAGATGTAGGTCGCATGTCTTTTCTTTCTGTCCATTTCACCATTCAAATAACGTCTTTATTGAAATTACAGCTGGGCATCTATTAATATACCATTCTGACGACAGTGCAAGGTTTTCTTATACTAGAGGTTCATGTACAATTAAATTATATACTGTGCGAATATCAGGCACATTTTGATATACTAGTATATTTATTCTGATAAAGAATATCTGGTTAAAAATGGCACCTTTGTATATATATTAAAGTATATATATATATATATATATATATATATATATATATATATATATAATTTACACAATTTGTTTTACCTATAATTACCCATTCATTATTAATCTATTTGCCCTTGAATCTCCTTCAATATTTTAAGCACCACTATAGAAAAGCAACAATCGTCTGAATGCGGAAAGTCCATAATATCTATCTGCGTAAAGAGGTTGTAGTTATTTCATTTCTTTGTAAAGTGATATCCGGAGTATTATGTAACTTAACCAACTCATTGTCAACTCATTGTCCACTCACTGTAGACTCACTCTCAACTCACTGTCAACTCATTGTCAACTCATTGTCAACTCACTGCCAATTCATTGTCCACTCACTGTCGACTCATTGTCGAAACACTGTCGACTCATTGTCGACTCATTTACAATTGACTGTCAACTCACTGTCAACTCATTGTCAACTCATTGTCGAGGCTCTACAGTATAAATATTTCAAAATAAATTAAAAGTTAGAGACATACCATGAAACAAACAATTTTTGTGCTGTATTTATTTACAGACATACAGTATAATGTCATTCATCTATCATCCATTCATTCGCAAAATTCAGCACCAATTATATTCTTTTTCCCCTTTGATACCTCAGTTATTTGAAAATTGTAATCAGCCGGTCACCATGTGTTCTGTTGTTCAAATGTGTCATTTTCCCCGCACAATCATGTAATTTCCCAGCCGCTATACTTGCTCACGAAGAATTCATCATTACATGCCCGGAGATACATTCAAGCGTATCGGCAATTTCAACTTTCGGCTATTTTGTTTCCAAAATCGATACCCCCGATCTTCCGCCACCCTCAAGTACCACCAATCGTGAATGTAGCCCTGGTGTTGTCGGGAGAGCGAGGTAATATTGTAACTCCATGTATCCCTCGGCTATGGGTTCAAGGATAATTATGCCTGTGTTACATTCTTTTTTAGCTAAATGGGCAAACGACATTGCCCTGATCAAACTGGAGGAGAGCGTCCCGGTGAGTGCAGAGGAAATCCCCGAAATCCAGGCAGTAGCGCTACCTGGTAAAAATTTGCCGAACTTTCCCAGACCTGGCGGGGAGTGTATTATGAAGGGATGGGGATGTACGCGTAACGGTAAGTCTTACCAATGTTAATGGTCAATAAGGTCTATAAGAAACGCCTTGTTGTAATACAAAGCCCTTAGTTACAAAAAGCTGGCATTTCACTCTCCTTTTATCCGCTTATATAATCCTTCCCTCCGAGGTGTGTCTATCACTGTGTCATGTTTATATTTTTGCCAACAATTTTCAAAAGACCGAGAATTATTAAAATAGGAAATGTAGGATGACCCAGTTCATTTCAAACTTGTAATTGTGTTCTTTTTTGGGACTTTCCGGACATTTTATGTTAAGTTATAGCGTGACCTTCACACTGTTAATTTATAAATATATTCTTTTCCTTAACAATGCATTGTGATGTTTTATTTCTACATAACTGCCGCAGTATCTAAATCACAGAGTGCAACATAGATTGCCATAATGAAACTTTTTTTTCCAAAAAACTGTCTAATTAAAATGTTCGTGCAAGGGTTTAGTAGACTTTTTAAAAAATTGTGGTTATGTTTATCATTGTTAAGTCAAAGCTTACATACTTTCCTCACGTAGCGTTATACACTGCAGTCGTTCAGAATCTTCATCGTTATAACCGCTGTTTTACTTAGCACGTCTTTCGGGGTCTCAACACCAGGGCTGACACAGGGCCAAGAATCAAACCAACAAGAACGGGGTGTTGCGGATTTAAAAATATGAGTTGGATGCGTGATACCATGCTCTCATTGCATGATCACAATTCTTTGTCCTGTGCCAGCCCTGGTGGTGTAACCCGCAGATTCTTGTTATCGAAAGCAGCGGTTATAACAAAGGAGATCTAGATCGACTGAAGTATATAAGGCCATTCGTTACATCATATTTTACTAACCCTTCCTCTTATAAAACAAACGGAAATACTTAAAATAACTGATAATTAAATGCGTAGTTTTTTTTTGCGTACCAACCTAACTTGTTTCCTGGTTGTCCGCAGGAGGGCGTGTGAGTGAGACGGCCAAGCAGGTTCGGCTTCCGGCGGTCAGTGACACTGAGTGCAGACGAACTTGGGGGATCAGTACTATGACCAGGGTGTGTGCCGGGCACAACCTTGCCAGCATGGGAATCTGCAAAGTATGTAACATACCTAGAAAATATATATTATATTAGACGGTAGTTACTACTCGACATTTTTCCCGAAACTCCTCTGCGTTCACGCATCGGAAATGCCCCGTTTATTTGTTTAACTCTAAGGACGACAGTGTGTGTGTGTCGGGGGGTGGGGGGAGGGGGATTTATCTCCAATAATTCCCCATAAATATCGAGAAATTTCTGATTATTATGCGAGGGGTCTATTGCAGCGACATCTTTAACGAACTACTTGATCTACGTAAGAATGGGTAATAGGCTGGTGTGTATAATAAATCATATGTCAAATTGTAAACAGAGAACGTTCATAAATGCCTTTAAGACTGTTATATCTTCCATGAGCGTTGATGAACCTTCTGTGTGTTAATTAGGTTTTGTTGCCAGAAATAACTGAAGCCAAATTAACGAAAGACACGTATTTCTAATTTGTTTAATATCCTACCATTTACTGCTTAAACAGAAGAAAGTTCTCTAGAAATCCCCATACATGGTCCTGGATACTTCATCATTGCTCATCATATCTTATTTTGCTTTAACATCTTTCATACAATAGATTATTGCTATATTTGCCGTCCAATTATATTTAATGAACTCCTTTCAATGTTGTGATATGTTATATAAAAATTTGAAAATCACGTGAACTGTTTAATTTATATTTAAAATAGTGTTTTGTTATGTGAAACACATAATTCATTATGAACTTCATACTTAAACAATCGCATCTTAGTCTTTTGTTTAATTTTTTATAAATAAAGCATACAAGGGTTAAATAGATTATTATTATATATAAAAGTAAAGAATAACAGAAGTTTCAGTTTATAAATATTTCTAGTATATATTTTTTGGATGTTATGGAAATTGATTATGGTTGTCGTCTGCTTGACAGGGCGACTCAGGAGGCCCCCTGGTGTGCAAATATAACGATAGATGGGTGCAGGCTGGAATAGCCTCGTTTACCAGCGCCAACGCCCCCGGTGCCATCCCGGGTGTCTTCACAAGAGTAACTCACTACGTCGACTGGATCCACCAGACCATACGCCGAGGATGAATATTCATTAGGCAACCAAATCATACATGTGGTCTATTATAAAAGGAACCTGCTATTGGCTGATGTGGAGGACATGACCGAATTACTATCATAACTATGGCGACCATTATGATTATGCAATGGTTGTTATGGTAAAATGGCCTCTTTCTGGGTTAAAATCGTGAAATAGTGCAATGGAAATAGACTGATCATGTGGTATAAGAAATATAGACTGGCACGTGCCTCATTTGTGTGTGCAATGTGTGAATACAAGTATTTTTACCACGGCTATTGTAATTATCTGCAATGTTCTGATATATATGTAACACGCCTTATAAAAGTGATAGCCAAATCTGCTTTATAGGCACCGTGCTGTAAAGTTAAGAGCGATTCAATCTCGAAACACTATATTTTTGCTCAACTGCTACAGGGAGCCGTAGGAGATACACTAGATGGTTTGGCTATAACATACAAGTATATTTTCAGGTACACGTGGATCAATTTTCATACGAATAAATGTTTGCATGCTATTTCCGGTTACGTTCTCTCCTGGTCGGTATATAGTTTTTTCCTACTAGAGGGCGCCTTATGCTTTAACCACGTTTAATTTTTACCGTATTTTTTTTATCACCGTGTAATCTTTGTGAGCATTATGTTGAAATGAGCTTCAAGTCACTCAGGGTATATAGCTGTATACCTCCGTACCCAACAGTTACACGTAAAAGAAATTGTGTAACTCTGAGAATAATTGAAATTTTACTGCATTCTCCTACAAATGTTGCTTGATAAAATGGGTCCAGGATATTGCTTTTTGGAGGTGTAGGATTATGTCTAGCATTAATGTTGATCAAGTGAAATATCCGAGGATCGAGCATGCATGTACTAGTAAGGATACGTCATCATCCATCAGTCTCTGTTACCCGGTTCTCGTCTGCCTACATCCCGCTGCATCTGTAATGCCAAGAAAGTCAGTAACAAACTGATGTATAAAGATTAACAGTTATAGCGAAGGACCGGGATAGAACAAGTTGATAATGACGTCATTTAATGAGCCCCCCCCCCCCCCCCAGCCGATACAGAGTCCCATGGGTGCATGCCCGGTGCCATATCCCATGTGTCTTCACATGACTTGAAAATGAATATTCATCTTGATATTCAGGACGCCGTTTAATAGAGAGTCCGCAAAGCTTCTGTTTTTAATAAATACAATGTTTATGATTACACGGTTAGCTTTAAAAATGCTGGTAGACTGTGTGTATTTTAAATTAATGTGTGACTTTTTTTTAATTTCCATTAATATATTACATTGTGGGAATGGTATCAACAAATTAAGTTAATACACGAAAATGTAATTAAGAATAATTGTAACAATACTGATTATTGTTCAATATTTATAGGATATATATTTGTTAATGCGTCACCAAGATATCACTTACTTTTTTCCAATATACGGCTTATTAGTTTTTTTTTATCTGGCCGTCAACGGATACAATAAACTCAGTCATATATGTATAACTCTCATTTAAGACCATTTGAAGACCAGGCATAATTGTTTACAGAAGACGCCACCATCACCAGAATGAAATAGCTTATAAGCACAGCTCAATTTTACGTGAGATCATAAGCCAAGTATTGTGAACATTCCATGTGATGGAAACACATTATTACATTCAGTCCCCAGACTTTGACCAAACGAAGTTGCATAAAGATATGTGTGTTGTTCCATATGTCAAATGCTTTTTACACCCAGTCATAATACCGTATCAATTTTGGGAACAAATTTCACCACTCTTACTTTTAAAAGAAAAGTTTGAAAAGAGGCTGGCTGTGACACAACGCCGTCTGTCGGGGAAAGGGGTAAACGCTTTAGCAATAAACAAAATTGTACTTACACTGTTTTTATTTTATTTTTTTCCTGTGAAATATAAGAGACCTTTAAAAAAATACATCAAGTATTTCAGTCACCTGACGTATGAGTAAATGAAATGAATTGGGCCATGAAGGGCACGTTTAAAATAAAGATATCCTTACGCAGTGTTTTGTACAGTGCAGGGAAACGCTTCGAAATCGGATTGTATCATCATATACACCCTTGCCTTTGAAAACTTTTTTTAATATATAGATTTTGTATAAACTGAATTCAATGCCCTTAAGAAAACATTGTTTTCTATTTATTATTTTTTCCACAAAGAAAAAGAGGATGTGCCATTTATTAAATTGGTACATCTATGAGCACTGTCAACTCAGCAGTGACGTAAGCCACAGGGAAAATCCTTGCGACTAAAATATTAAGATCACATCAATAACTTATTATTCAGTCCCAATTTTTCGTGGAAGAATGAAAACGACATGTATTGCTAGATTTAACTTATCTTTATGTCCTTCGACTAAACAAGTGCTTTGTTGGCTAGGTTTTCGGGGTTTCACCACCAAACGGTGACACAGGGCAGAAAATTGTAATTAAACAATATAAATGTAGTTTAGGGGGCCCAAACCTGTTGTTTGATGCAGAATGCGATATCCCGCTCTCTTAGCTCTAGGGTGCCAACGACTGGTGGTGAAATCCGGCAAACCTTTCTGAACAAGGCACCGGCTAAAGCAAAGTAGTGTGTAACCAATGGATGCAAAGCAAAGACTGAAATCAACACACACACACTCACTGACGCGCATACATAGACACGCATACAATGTAGCTCATGGAAGTTGACACACGGCCACACACACTCACTACACAAGTCAGAGGGATTAAGCCTTAAAAGCGACACCTGTCAGTAAGAGACGAAAACATTCCACTGACACAGAGAGGATACACCGGTCCAAGTGCGCCTGACCCAGTTCAACATGTGGGTCATGGTGTTTCATAATGCTGAAATCGTACCGCTTATCTCATCGCAAGGTGCCCCGAGTGTTTACGTGACCTTTGAACCGGGGATCTGGGAAGGCAGGTCATTAGCTGGACTCGTTCATTTTGTCGTCCCCGGCAGAGACTGACCAACGAGGTTATTGTACCGCCGGCCATCTTTCATCATGTGGCGAACAGTGTCCACTCTGCTCCGAGGAGCCGCCCAAAAAAGCTCCTCACGAGCTCCGACGTTGTCAAGGTAATGGTAACATTCACCCATCAGTGTGTGAATCTCTCTGAATCAGTTCGGCGTCACGTTTATCACTATCGGTCGTGATAGGGATGCACGCACACAGTTTAGATGTAGGTGCTTTGTTACTGGAAAAAAACTCTTTGTAAAAGTTTTCAAAGTGGAGCACCTATAGAATCTGTCCTGCAGGTTGGATAGGCAGTTTAATACTTAAATTGTAAGAGAAGACAGTGGATTAGAATATAAATTGGTATATGATGAATGTCGGAGCTGTGAAGGAAGAAATCAAACTGGTCAGTTGATGTGTTTAGGATCACTGTCGATAGGTAGCGTAGGACAGATTCTATATGGTTGCGCCACTTGAGAAGTTATATTATAATTTTGTCTTTCCAACTTGTAGGGCAGATTCTATAATCGCTCCCAAAAGGAGAGTATCAGTTTTTTTAAGCTAGGTTATAATTCGGTTGAGAAAAAAAGACGTTGTTGATGATCTGGGGGGGGGGGGGGGGGGGGGGACTTCCTTCATTTCGTGGCTGAGCATAAATCAAGGGAGAACCCTCAAACTCGCTGTTGGTGCTAGTAGAATTAACTTTCCCTATTTAATAATACTCTGCTCAGACAGGCATCGACTGAACCTTCTTAGCCGTGGCTAAGTCGCCTCAATGATCGATAATTACGAGTATGGCCTTATGTAATAAGGGGCTGATTGTCCAGGCCTGACCCACGCTGGGAACGTGAAGGCCTGATCCTTTGTGTGTTACCAAGCGAATATATCAGGTCTCCAGTGGTCAGTATAACATATTGATATGTTTTAAATTTGACAAAATTCCTTTCTCTAACAGAGTAGTATCCTAAAATTCTGGTATAATTAAAACTACTTCATTATTTAAGGTAAATTTTAGAGAATTCTCATCCATTTAGAAATTCCCTCAACCAGATTACATGTATAAAACAACCTGTAATTTTAGTACAATTCATCCTAAAGTTGTATTGAATAAAATTACCTGTATTCCACAAGTTTAGCATGTTGTGATGCTCTCATCAAGATTATCCGCAGCGTTAACAGAAAATAAATACAAAGAAATCAGTATATATTTTTTTACTTTTTTCATTTATCTACTTGTGTATCTGTCTATGTTATGTTTGTGTGCCAGTGTTTAATCTTCTATCTTTTCACCTTAAAGTCTGACTCACTTTATTTAAGGTGCATGTTTTTAACTATTCGTTAAATCATTTGGTGATATTCAGTATATTTCTTTCCCACTTCACTTGAGATGACCTAGTGGAATTTAGTCCGTTACACTGAACATCAAATAGAATTCCGACAGGCACTGTACATTTGACAATGAATTGTTTTGTCGTTGGTTATGTAAATCAGACACTAAATATTCATTTATTCCTGATTCCTTATCCAATATAATAAAGTGTGTTGGTTTGGTTCGTCACCTCGTTACCTCTGACCGGTCTGTTCTGTATCTTGACAAGTCAGCGTTCTTATCTTATCAATGCAGTATTACTGAACACGATAATGACCAGTCCACATATATTACCTTTGACCCAAAATGACACTAGCCAACAGAATCGCCCAAGTATAATGTGTGCAAGTTTTGTACAGTGCCTTAATGGAAATATTGTGAAACATATGGTATTCGACTTATCTTCATGCGACTTATCTCCATCGCAAATTAAGAAACAAGAGGCGAAAAAAGTTGCCCCTCCGGTGTACACTATGTACATACACTTTGGAGCCTTATAACGACTTATTAACCAAAGGGTGGGGGTCAGTGTGACCTTTCTTTGAGAAATAACAGGAATTCAATCGATTTACATGGAAAATTTATTGTATTTCTTCTCGGTCCTCGGTCCACAAAACAACTGGGAATTGCTCAGTTCAATGTGTTTAGTGATATAGGTCAGTATTGTGTAATTTTCAGAGGTGAGGGAATTAAAAATAATTCATTTGAGTGAGAACGGTAGGAAATATACTTGTTTACTTAACAATTAAATCGATAACTTTCAGAGAGATATGCTTTCACATATAACAATTTTGTTTTGAGGTTTTGGTTTTGAGTAAAAATAAAAACACTGCAACGTGACCTGAAGTTTTATTAAGTTTTAAAGAAGACTATATTAGGATACAGATATTTTCAGTTTGGCACACATGTTTCTGTAAATTCAATATTTGGTATTTTTTGTGTGGTGCAGCATGTGATTAAAGGTGGGAAATAGGTCAAAATGAAACTGCGTATTTTGTTTATTTTTTTTTCTTTAAAAACTTTTCCATACCGTGTGAGGGGGAGACACCCCTCCGGCAACCGACACCCCCTTCCTGGCGCCCTCGAGCTCGCTACACTTGCAGAATGGGCCCCCCATTCCCACTTTCAAAAACGTTCGAAAGCTTATGTGTAATGGTCAATGATGGGGGCAAGGAGGGGGGGGGGGGGGGGGGGGTATAGGCAACGACTGGGAACCTGCTATTATGTCTTTCTCAGTTCCTTTTATCTGTTTCTAGAAGGGTCTGAAGGGATACAAGTCCAGAGTTGAATACCAAACATAGACTGAGAGAAATGGTTATGTGACCGGAAAGATTCATCCCCAGAACCCATATTTATTATTATTGTGATATTTATCATTTACCTTGATCCGTTTTCTATTTTCTCATCATATACTCTCAAGCATTTCATATAAACTTAAACGTAATGTATCGGCTGTTGAAAATGTAAAATATTACGACAAGCGCCCTATCATTTTACCAGATGCATGTCCCAGGGCCGTGTTGATATCACCCACGAGGCCAGCGTCGACCATCGGCCGGAACCAGCCGAGTCCGCCAGCTTACTGGACATCGGGACTCGTCGGATATTTTCGGAAGAACACGACATCTTCCGAAATAGTGTCCGACGATTCTTCAATGAAGAGGTCAAGCCAAATGAGGACAAGTAAGTAAAATATTTCGCAAACAAATTAATGTATACTCTAAATTTATTCCCTTAACCGGATGTTCATTTTAAGTGTATTGAAGTGTGAATGGCTGATATATGAGGATAAAGCAGACATTCCATATGCGTGTGCAATGCGTATGCAGCTAGAACACTGTTTCAAATAACGTATGCGGTTTCGGTATACGTATGCATGCAGCAAAACCGGGGATATACAGTACTGCATGCCGAGTAATGCCAACTCAAGAAGTCATCATCTGCAAGAAATAGACCCCCCCCCCCTTCTGTTACCATATATGTCGTTTCAAACTCCATACTGAGCGATCGAAATGAGCTGCATACGCATACTTGCACACACATACATTTTAATTGAATCACCCTAAAGCTAGCTTTCCATATAATATGCATATGCAGTAATACAGCTAGAAAACCGACGCCTGTGATTCTATTAATACGTATGCGGCAGAGAAGTCATCTGCCAGAGGAAAAGCTTATCACTGACGTCAGAGTTTATACTGTTATATGGAATGCCACCTTAATGGAACATAATGTGTCCTTTTTCTAGTTGCATATACGCATTCATGCCGCAAACATACCGCATATACACATACGTATTGAAAGCCGCTTTGACGCTTAATCTGATATACAGCTATGATACATAGACACTTGGACTCTTACATTGCCTTATCAGTTATGACATCGAATCTATATTTCAAGAAAACTGAAACTATGACTTCCCTAAGTTATACCAAAATTAAAAGCCCATTTTTATGAATGTCACTATTGAGAATTTATATTTTTACCTGATTCGCTTTTAAGTAAAAAGGAGAACGTCCGATGACACAATAGTTAAGTTGTATAAAGATAAAGTAATATTAACTTTTGAATGTCTGTGGTCCGTGTTTAAGAAAGTTAATGTATAATTTTCTGTGTTTGTAGATACATCGAACAGGGACAAGTGGACAGAGAGGTAAGAATACATTTTTATTCCCATCAGTGTAAAAGGATATCGTGACATAATATTTTTAACTGGTGACATAATATATTTAACACCCACTTAGGGGCACGGTATAATTTTATACTTCCACTTCTGCATAACGGAACAACTCGGAGCATAATGGTAGTTAGTCTCATGCCCGTTTTTACTTGAGCGTTGATTATATCTTTCAGTGTCCTGATCCATGCTGGTTACGTTTATTTTATCAAAGAATTAACCAGCAGATTTGGCTGTGGTTGTATAAATCTATGCCAGACCGTTTGACAGGGTTCAGCCCATGACAGGTATCTGCTCTTTGCTGGATGCCTGTCGTTATTCACAGTTTTAAAAGTTGTGGGGCAGCTCAATAAAGGGTCGAAGAATGAACAAAGTTACTTCATAGGGCTAACGGTATCTATATAAGTGAACAAAGACTGTTTAAGTATTCATTTATTACACATATTTGGAATGAGGAAAATATATGTTCAACACAATGCATAAATTTATGGGGGGAGGCTTACAATACAATTTATTAAACATTTAGAGTGAGAAACATATATGTGTTATATAGACATATATATATTATTTTGGTTTAGCTATGGCTGAAGGCTGGAGAGAACGGACTCCTCGGTGTCAACACTCCTGCCGAGGTGGGCGGTATTGGAGGAGACTTCTTGTCCGCAACCATCGTCATGGAAGAACAGTAAGTCACGTGGTATGAAAACAAAGTCACGTGGTTTATATAAAAGGCTAAAGGGGCGTTCACAACTATCCGTTCTTTCCTTCCGCACCCGCACCCGCTTCCGTCGTCCGTCAAATTCGAGTCAGTTAAAATTACATAGGGCATTCACACCTATCCGCTTCCGCACCCGTCACACCGTCCGCACAAATCGGTCTAGGACCGATTCACGACGGAAGCGGACGACGGGTGCGGACGGGAATCCATATTATGACGTAATATAATAGAGGTTATTTTGGAATGTCCTTGTGTCTTCCCCTTGATAAAAGATGATAAAAGTGGTTTATTTTCACTTTGAAAAATTCAATGCCTCACTCTCCCGCCCGGGAAAACTTTTATTATTAATTGATATAATTAAAGCAATTTTATAAGTAAAATCATGCATATGAATCACCAAAGGAGCGGGGGCTGGGTAATTTGGAATAAGGACTGATAAGTCAATGGATATAAAATAAATTTAATAGTAAGCCAACGAAAAATAATATGTAACCTATTATATAAAGTAGTTATATATATAATAATAGTTATATAATTTAAACATAATGTTTGGATATATATATTTTTATATTATTTTATATATATATATATATATATATATATATATATATATATATATATAAACATACGTTAAAGATAATAGTGTATTTAATATAAAACAAAGGTGATGAGTGCGGGTGCGGAAGGAAAAAGCGCGGATAGGTGTGAACAGAGACAACTGATGGCGGACGATGGATATTGGAAGCGGGTACGGGTACGGAAGGGAAAAAAACGGATAGGTGTGAACGCCCCTTAAGAAGCAGCGAAATCTGGATGAGCAGTAAGCCGCGTAGTTCAGAAAAGGAGTACGCCACGTATTGTTCACGATATTAAGTTATGTTTTATATCGGAGATCGAGAAGTCCCGTGACCGAGAGAAAAATAGGCATGTTGCAAAGAAGAGCATAAGAACATGACGGCATTTTATTTTTTTAAATAGATTTTCTCGTTGGATTTCCTGCTATTTATCTTTGAGTTTGTATGATTTACACGGATTTCCACACAAACTCAAACTCATGTTACACAGGTTTCGATGTCACGATATACCATCGTTGTGTACGCCTAGCGTTAGAAACTACAGCATATTAGGACATTTTGTTCAGGCAGTCTTGCGAGAACTGCGCTCTTATAACTTCTGTCATATTTATGATTTATCTTATTCAAGGGCGTACGTGAACGAC
Source organism: Sipunculus nudus (assembly GCA_026874595.1). NCBI lineage: Eukaryota > Metazoa > Annelida > Sipuncula > Golfingiida > Sipunculidae > Sipunculus > Sipunculus nudus. The sequence goes on from CM049317.1 coordinate 10,489,818, forward strand.
TCCTCCAGCGGCTTCACTCTGCACTCTGACGTAGTGATGCCCTACATGTCACATTACGCCACCAAGGAACAGCAAGAGCGGTACATCCCCGCCATGACGGCAGGATCCTGCATCAGCGCCATCGCCATGTCAGAGCCGGGGGCAGGAAGGTCAGTTTCCTTGACGTTCGGCTTCATGAATTTTTTTTCATGTTCAATGTATTTTATGTGTCCACAGTTGGGTAAAAATTCATATTCACGCTTTTATGTATGCATTTATTTTCTTGTTTTTTTTTTATATAAAATATATGTAACACACGCACATATATATATATATATATATATATATATATATACTAGTATATAAAACTTAGTTTAGTTCTTTCTTTACAACATATATATATATATATATATATATATATATATATATATATTCGTATTAATGATTATATAATTACTTAGTACATCAATTGATCTTTATTTATGCCCTCTGCGTATAACCTTTGCCCCAATTAAGAAATACTATCATATCATATAAAAAGGGCGAAACAGGTTACTTTACATACCATGTATTGAATTAAACAGGACATAAAGTTACCTTTTAAGTGTATTAAAGGGTTCTACAAGCAAACTTCATTTGATACTAGTGCGCCCGTTGACGGCCACTTTGTGCTCTTATCCTCGTTTAGGGCCTGGATACTGATGCTATAGGTGTGGCCCGGCAATCAGAATAATGTATTCACATATGACAAATTCCTTAGTTTGAAATTCCTAACAATACGAATTCGGTCTTGCATATAAAGGAATATTGTATTAAGATCCCCGGTATATAAACCCAGTTATCATGACTAAATTGACAAGTGAACTGATAATTTATTTGCACATGGTGACATTAAATGACTCGTGTCAAATCTTGAAATACAGTTGCGAAGGTTACCTGTGAAAGTAAATAACAGGCAGTGACAAACGGTAAAGAGTTAGTTGCATATACATGTTTCTGAATGTAATTCTCAACTTGTTTACAGTGATCTTCAAGGTATCAGAACTTTCGCCAAACAAGATGGAGACGACTGGATCCTGAACGGAAGTAAAGTGTTCATCACAAACGGCTGGATGGCCGACCTCGTTGTGGTGGTGGCGGTGACGAACCCGGAAGCCAAGTCAGCGGCACACGGTATCAGTCTATTTCTGGTAGAAGACGGCATGCCGGGATTCAAGAAGGGCCGGAAACTCAACAAGATCGGCATGAAAGGACAGGTAACCAAATACTATTGTTTGGTTGTAACTCTTGGAGTCTTCTATTGTTTTGGTTCTCTTCTTGTTTATCGCGACAGTACGCGCCTGAATTGTTATCATAACTGATCACTCTATTTTATTAATAGAATACTTGGATTTGGCGAATGACGGACCTAAAATGTGACAAAACGTGATAAAATTTGATTTGGGTTTCATGGTTCCGTGAACTTCCTAGATAAATCATATTCAGTTGTACCACCTGCAATTCATAGTGATTGTAATTGTTGCTGTTTCTTATTTATGTATGGTTTTTCTTTCCAAAAAAACAGGACGAATTCCAGAAGTTTTAAAAAGGGATTCCCTTCAGTTGATAGAGACTAAAATAGATCATTGCAACCGTATGTGAGCATTTTGGAAAGGGTGGCTATTGAGGAAACAAATTTCAAGTTAGGGATGGTCGGTCGCCGGTCTTATGTTAGATGGTGCTTCGCAGAACATCAGTCTGTTCATCGAACCTTTTTGTGTTTCAGGACACAGCGGAGCTGTTCTTTGATGACGTCAGACTTCCAAGGAGTCAGTTGCTTGGGGAGCCAAACAAGGGGTTCTACTACCTGATGCAGGAGCTGCCTCAGGAACGACTGGCCATCGCCATCCTGGCCACGGCGGCCGCCGAGTTCATGTTCGAGGAAACCAGAGCTTACGTCAAACAAAGGAAGGCCTTCGGAAAAAGCATCTCTAGTCTGCAGGTAAATAGCAAGGGGCTATTTATTCTGCATTAGAGTAAGAATTAAGCTTTGCCTCGGTTCTTTCTAAGCAGGGTATATTATTATATTAAGGGGATTTTAGAACCGCACAAACATATGATCAAGACTACGCCGTCAGCAAAAAAATTAGGCCTTTATGGTATACAGCTCAGTAGAAGACCAAGGGATCAGGCACCTTCAGGGACAGAGGCCTTTTAATCTCACGGCTGAGCCGTTACTAGTTGATTTCTAATTTGCATGTATAACTTATTTATAAAATGTGAATATTATTAATGAATTAAAATTGAAAATATGACAAAATATTTATATAAATAATACATACCACATACCACAGCCAGTTCTATGTTGTATATAGCCTTGATGTGATGAATGAAATTAAATTATTTACTAATGAACATAAAAGTGGGATTTAAGTCATTGATGGCAACAAGACTTAAACTTTTCTTAAAACTGCACAGATAAGGAATTACTAATTTCTATATAAAAAGGCACAAATATAGGGGTCAACACTAACTGTACGTTAGATATACACTGGTACTAGGTTTCTTCATTCACCGTAAAAGTCATATAAAGTTTCAATGGACTTTTAATGTATATATTTTTAAAAGCAATATTTCCCATATATTTTTAGTTTATGCCTATATTTAAGTTTATGCCTAGCGAAAAAGAAATATATGTTAATATAAAAGAAAGTATGTCGCACAATATGCTCTCCTTGGAGTATAACAATCCCAAGTCTATGAGATAAATTTACATACAACCCCAAAAATACCGAACGAAATAATGGACTCGTTCGATAAGGGACAATGGAACGTCACAAAAATGCGCATTTTAAATTCGTATTTATGTTGTGTTTTCTTCTCCCCTAATTTTACATCCCTAAATATAAAGAGACAAAAAGTAGCTTTAGGTAAATGCTTAAAGTGTTATTATTAATAAATTGATTCGAGTGATTTATTCTTATGCATTTTTGAACTTTCAAAGACCATCCAGCATCGCTTGGCGGAGTTGAAGACGGAGATTTGTGTGACCAGGTCATTTCTAGACCAGTGCCTTGAAATACATCAGGACCGTGGACTCGATTCTGAGAGCGCTTCAATGGCCAAGTATTGGTAAGTACGAAAGAAAACTCTCAAGAATTCCTGTAAACCCCGCCCCTTTGACCTAATTTTGCAAATGAGATATATGTCAGTCAAACAAAAAACATATGCCTAACGATTGGCATTATACTTTACATCCGATCGATCGATCCCAATGCTTCTGCTGAGTATATTGTAACATTTTGAGGTTATAATAATCGTTAAAGGCGCATAGATACCCTAAAACGTTTCAACGCGTTTGGAGTAGTCGGACTACGAGTAATACATCTCTTCAAGGTTTTCTTGAATGTTACGTAAAATCCTGAAATAAATTGGGTAAATGCCTGCTACTGAGGGAGTAAAATGACAATTCAAGTACTACCAATTAAAATTGGCAGACTGTTCCTTATTTTTCGCATCAAAAGTAGAGCATATAAGAGAACGCCTAGGCTTTTTTGAACATGACACCTTTGAGCCTCGAACACGCAGTCTTGTTTTAGGAATAATTTGGCAAGTTTCCTTGTCTGACATTGAGATTTGCTAATTTGTTTTTGTTGAATACACCATGGCTATTAGAATAACATTTAATAATAAGAATATTACCTATAGGTTTAAAGATATTCAATTCCTCGTCTCTTTTTTTCTTTCAGGTGCACTGACCTCCAAAACAAGGCAGCCACCGAATGTTTACAGATGCACGGCGGATGGGGATACATGTGGGAGTACCCTATTGCGCGCGCATTTGCCAACGCGCGTGCGCAAAGCATCTACGGCGGAAGTAACGAAATTATGAAGGAACTGATTTCACGCAGGATCGTATCTGACAGATAAATGGCAGCGTTTAGAAATTGTCTGTAATACAGATATGTACATAAAATGTAATAAAGGCGAATAAAGTTTCATAATTTATACCAGAGAAAGGGGTTATGTTATTTATAAATGGTAAATATCGGTGATAGTTTGACAACACAGTTATGATAAAACTACAGGGCTGCAATCGCCAAGCGATCACCGGAAGTACGGATCACCGATGCCCGCAGTTCAGTGATAATAGGGCATAGGCTTATGAATACAAAATAAGGCCAAGGTAAAAAAAAAAATCAGGTGCAAATACGTCACTTGATACAGTTTCTTTGATCAAAGGTCAGTTTTGGCCGTTTTCGAGACCAAGCGCAAACAAGGGCGGAAACAAGTGAGTGTTTTTGCGCTCCGTGGTACCTAAGATCGCCCCACCCCCACTCTAGAAACACCCAATATCAATAGAAATATTCTCATACCCGAATAAGCCTTCGCCTCTATCTTGAGGAGGCGTAATATCCACACGCATGATTACCAGATGATACCTTTTTATTATTATTAGACATCCGTATTACAAAACATTCATGTGCATGTAATTTGCCTTGAAACAACTCCCATCAAATATGCTTTAATGGCCTGAACCTGAGCCTTTCAAAACACTTCAAATACTTAATCTTCACTCACAATCAATAAACAGCAAATTCATGCTTTTGTGCGTACATTTTGCCCTGAGTTGCTTAATTACATCATTGATTTGCAGATCTTTTGCATAACGCTGACTATGGTCCTATACGTGATTTTTTTTACGTAAATGAGCATTTGTCGCCAGAAAGAAAACTTTAAAGCTTTGGACTTGTATCCACCCTTGAAGAGCGAAAAAAGTTGGCCGGGACGAAGCACAGACGCGCGAATTGCTTTAAGTATAAATTTCGGGTTGTTACCATTCTGGGTTACTTCATCTTGACTATGACTTATCTGGTGTTGTCGTTTTTTCCAACGATATGCTGCCTCTGCTATTATATATTATGTTGTATGGCGATACACAGGCAAGGTTGCCACTCTGTGACTGCACTAATTCGTCACTATCGAGCTAAACTGCTGGTGGTGTGTTTGTGCGATTATATGTGGAAAGAATTGTTGTCATTTGAACGAAAAGACCCAGTAAAGACGACTATTTTTATGCCAAATGCTTCTATGGAGGAAATCCTGTGCACATATAGAGCTCTGGTGCCATAAAGTATAACTGTTTTGGCCTTATTTTTGTATAACAGACCCGAACATTCAGTCGCAAACGACAGGTGTCGTTAGTATTGGATTTAATACTTTCTTGTCAAGATCGTTTTATATTAAGGTGGCACGACTGGTCAAAATCCTAAAAATTGGTGGTTTTTTTTCAATAAAAGGTATACGTAATATTGAATACTGGGCGGATCTAATGCAGCTGAACACATTTTGGGTCGCCTGGTGCATTTTGTGGAAAAGGGTGATTTCTATTCAGTAAACACCAAGATGTTATGACAGGGTGTTTGTAAACTAACTACAGCCCTGCCACAGGCCTGTCAATCACTCTGCCCCCAGCCATCACCTGGGTCATTCAGCCAATCGCGAGGTGCAAGTGTTTAATTAATGCATGGGCCAAGTACCTCCGTGGCAAGAACTGACGGTCGACGTTTGATAGCCCAATCTAATTAGCTGAGCATACAACTGATAAGCGTTGGAGAGCAACCCTAACTCTAGCTAATTAGTGTGCAAACAAACCCGTCCTTGTGAATGATCTGTTAGTGTCATTGGCCTTTCTGTCTTTTTTCGTCGGAACACAAGTTTTCACTTGACATCATGTTATTTCTGCTATATCGTAAGCCTATCGACAGATACGTAAAATTACTTTATAAAAAGCTGCTTCATATCCCAACCATAACATCTATCATATTCATACTGTCAACACCGCAACAAATAAATATTACGCCACTACCAAACGAAACTACGATGGGCCGACGACGCAAATCCCGAATGCCACTTGAAAAACTGCAGCAGTTGAATGATTTCAAGAAGTCTGACCGGGCTGAACCTACTTCCGTGATCAAACTGATGGTCAGCGACGATGAATCGTCAGATGACGGCATCTCTACGTTTACGCATGAAGGAAAACCGGAGGCCGACACCTATCGACTTTGGTAGTGTTATCAACTAAACGCGCTATTGTCAGGCGTTGTTGTATGTGCCGTGAACCTCCAGACCTTCTTGGACGCTGTTATTTGTTGATTGTTTAATTTGTTGCTATTTATAGATTCCATGTAAATAAACCTTCTTATAAGATAATCGGGCTCCTTCTGTGACTTGAATGTGTGTGTATGATGTATGAAAGTGACAAACCACCGTCTTCCTATTCTTCCCTCCAATAAACAGTAAGTCCAGATTTCACATATGACTTGTATGTGTATGCGAGATTTGTATGATCGTTATGAACTCGTCTCTATTGTCAACCCCTAAATACCTATAAAGGTTGTAAACCGTGATAAGTAAATCAATCTTCGTTCTCCTTGAATGCCCATAAATCCCGCTCCCCTAGTTCCTGTGTAAACACGCGGTTACCTATTAGGCCCGGCGATGCACCTGTTCAGCCGCGGGTCCCAGTAGTCGGGTGCTCAGCGCACCTTGGCACTCGGCCAAAACTGTAAGCTCCGCCTACTGAAGTCCATGCACGTGGTGTTTGACAAGTCGCTGGTGTAAGGTCAAACTTTTATCGTTTTAATACGTTTTTAAAGCAAATTAGTCAATTAATCCGTGTTATTATAGCATGGTTTGATAGAAACCACCGTCTTGACCAAATTCATGTGACTGTCAACATGTAGTTGTGGTTAGTTACGTGTGTAAGACGAATGATCTCTACGAATATAGTTTTTGGCCATTTTCTCGAAACATCATTTCACCTGAACACCTTATCTTTAGAGCGTTATTTCTCAGTAATCACTTGTCCGAAACATACCATCTTTGAGATATATAATTGTTAATATGTCTTCTAAAAAACTTTTTTTTATTTTACGCCTATACTAAATTTGAAAGATTTTATTAAGGTAAAAGTAAACAAGGGACCCATGGGTCACGGCGCTCAGCTGATCGTGATTGGACTATAAATGTTTCTCCACTGTGATACTATATCGAGTCGATAAAGCTTATGAATATCATGTACATGTTGGGCTATTATAAAGGAATGTAATGTAATATGTGAGTAAATGATAAATGAAATTACCTGACTGATGGATTAATAGAGTCAAATAAAGTGGTTTATTTTTTATTTATTTAGGAGGGGTTGAAAATTGTGATATATTTGAGCAAATATGAATGCAATGACAGCAGTAATAAGCAGTTGTAGATGATAAGGCTATTTGTTGAAGGATCTAACGTGTATGGTAGTCTGCAAGCGTTCAATTTGACAGATATGATGTTATGATTAACTATGCTGATGAAGTGATTTATGAATATGTGACTGTATGACACAATATCTCTTTAGTCTTGACAAGGTACATTATTGTGATGCCCACTATGTCTACATATTACACAATATTGACATAATTTCTGGCATGTACATAGGTACCTATGGACGAATAGTTATACAAAATATTAAAGTATGAATATATCTGATTCATCTTGTTCTTGCTTACTGAGGCTTTGGGAAGGGGTTCGGAGAAGGGAAAAGTGAGGGCAGCACGAAGGTGGATGTAGAAATATTCTATTGTAATGTTTTTCATTTATATAAGAATATGAAAAGCTAAGAGGAAAGGGGCCCTCCTACTTGGTTATAGTAAAGTTCTAAATATATGATTGCAAACTAATACTCTGACAAGACTGTCATGAAGAAAAATAGTAATAGTTTTGAGATACTGTGTTGCATACGAAAATTTACAGATGGACAGGCAAGTGGACAGATTGGACTAATACCTTTATTTCACTTTCAAGAGAATAATGCATTTAAGTTTATATATAATCCTATATTTTTTAAGCAGATCCACTTTTTCCATTAAGAAGTTTTTATCTGTATCATTTTTTTATTTACAGGATTATAAATTTTTAATTAAAAAACCTGAAAATATAAGTTAAAATATTAGAATTGTTGCAAAAGTTGCAATCATTATATATACAGAGTAAAAAACATTGGGTCATATTATGCATACACATATATTTTATTATTTTTAAATCATAAATGTTTTAACTGATTTTAAAAGAAAATAATGCCACAACATGGCATCTACAAGAATATTCCTTGAATCACTATTAAAAAGTTTTGCATATTGGAGTTTTCAGGACATGCATAATTTTATTCACCAAAATAAAATAAAAGTAAATTTGACAAAATAAAACATCTTTTCAAATAAAGTATACACACTGTTGGTTGAATGAGGGACAAACAATATCATTGTGCTAATTACTATCCCAGTTTTAATTAATTACTGGAATTAATAGTCAATTTCACACCTGGTGAAGTTTTTACTCTTCTGAAGTAAGGAATTACTTATCTCATGAACATCCAGACTTTCACAGCAATACACCACTTTGTGGACACAATTAAATGTACACTTTAATCATTGTAACCCTGGTGGTTCAATACAAAATCTAAAATGTAGCATGTCCAAGAATAAAATAAAATACAGAAAAATAATAACATTCATCTAGTTTATGCACCAGCTGGGGGGGGGGGATGAGTGCAGGGCGAGGGGAAGCCTGCTAGTAGTGGACAAGCTGGGCCAAGGTAAGCTGCCTGGGGTGGGTTACATAATGCAAGTGAAGGCTGTACTACTAGGTGGGCTAGATGTAAACAACACTTGACATGGTGTGTGAAAACATGAATAAAAGCTATTCATTCCAATCAATTTCTTTTGAAAGTTCAGATTTTAAAAGATTAAATCCTTATGCATATATGCTCGGAAAATTAAATCAACAGTGCCAAAGTTGGACAAAATTTAAGGTATTGTTTTTTATTTATGCTAATAACTTGAAAAATTTGCAAAATTCAGATCTAATTTTGGGTAAACAATTGAATCTTGATTAAATAAAGTTATATTCCTGAAAAAAGGTCTCTAGGTTCAGCGATTCTCATGTGAGTAAATATATTTCCTGATTTTTAAAAAATTGCATTATGTTTTGGCCCATAACTTCGAAATAATACTCAATACTGACCTAATTTTTGGTATGTTCATAGAAAATGTATAAAAGAATGTGAATACTAAATACGATCAAAAACAGATCAGTGGTTTTGATATTAGGCAGCCTTGAAGTGTATCAATGGCTTTTTTTTATGGAAAACGGAGTTTTTTCCTTAATATCTCGAAGGAACAAAGTCCTAATGACCCAATTTTCGGTATGGTAGGAGATTTTGGGGACATCTAAAATTATGTCAACAGCCTGGGGAGCATAGAGATGTGCACTGAATGACCTACAGTCATCAAAGTGGACTGCTTGACAATGTAAGGGAATACAACAAGAGCCTCCAAAAAAATTCAATAACTAGCCTAATTTTGCAGCTTTTATTTTCAAATTTCAGATTTTAACAGATTAAATCCTTATGTATACATGGTGTGAAAATTAAATCCACAGTACTTACAGGAAAAAAACGTGCCATGGCCAAAGTTGGGCAAAATTTAAGGTACCAATTTTATATTTTTGCGAATATTTAAAGAAATTTAACAGATTTTGATCTAATTTTTGGTACACAATTAAATTTTGATTAATTAAAGTTGTATTACTGGAAAAAAGTCCCTACCTTTAACACTTTGGGTCTTAAGTGACCAAATATCTTCCTGATTTTTTTACAAAGTGCATTATGTTTGGGCCAATAACTTTTTTAAACTAGAATACGGGTAGTCGACAAGCGACTACTTGTATCCGCCTAAATCAGAGTGGAACGGGTGAAGTGTTGCATATTAGCATGGATGTCTGCAGCCAAATTGTGTATGTAGGTTGCGCTACCTACCAAAAAATCCAGAAAGCCGTCCAAGTTGTATACATATGCAAAATTTAAGGCAGATAAGTCAAACCACTACATGTATATGAGTGATTTTTGCCCTTGGCAGACAAACAGATGGACGCTGTGCAAAAAAGGGTTGCAGGTGGCGCCACCAGTTTAGCGTATGATAAAGAGCTATGTGAGAACTATACACATGCAAAACTTTGGCCCAATCGGTCAAACTGTTCCCAAGATATGAGCTTGGATATCTGCTGCATAAACTAGAATGCAGGTGGCGCCACCTGTCATAAAATCAAGAGAGCTGTCGGGGATGTATAAACTTGCAAAATTTTAGGCAGATATGTCAAACCACTGCCGAGATATGAGTGATTTTATCCCATGGCAGACAAACAGACGGGAGCTGTGCAAACATGGCTGCAGGTGGCGCCACCAGTTTTGCGTATAATAAGGGGCTATGTGAGATTTATACACATGCAAAATTTTGGCCCAATCGGTCAAACAGTTCCCTAGATATGAGCTTGGATGTCTGCAGCGTAAACTTGATTGTAGGTGGCGCCACCTGTCATAAAATCAGAAAAGCTATCCAGGATGTATAAGCATGCCGAATTTCAGGTGATTTAGTCAAACCACTGCAGAGATATGAGTGATTTTAACCTAAGGCAGACGAACAGATGGACACTGTGCAAACATGGTTGCAGGTGGCGCCACCATTTTTTGTGTATGTTATAAAGCTCTCCCAGGGCTACATTTGTGCAAAAAAATTTCCCTGATCGGTCAAACGGTTCCCGAGATATGTGGGTTTATGTGTGGAAACAGACGCACAAACGGACGCAGAGCGCAGAGGAAAGGTCAGAGGTCAAAACAAAATCGGGGCGCAGCAGTTCACATGTGACCCGAACATAATCCCGGGTTTCGTAAAATTCCGCCCAGCGGTTACGGAGGAGTTCTCCGGACACCTACGCCGCGGCGGCGGCGGCGGCGGCCAGCTGAAAACATAGTATCCGCAAAACTCTGTTTTGGCGGATACAATTATATAATACTGACTTAATATCTGGCATGTACATAGGAACTATATAGAGGAGTATTTATGGTAAATATGAAGAAAGCAGATGAGTGGTTTTGATATTAGGCAGTCCTGAAGTGTGAAAATAGATTTCTAATAAAAAATTGAGGTTTTTCCTTAAAATCTCAAAGGAACGAAGTCCTATTGACCCAATTTTTGGCATGGTAGGAGATTATGGGTACATCTAACTGTATGCCGAAATTCAGATTCGTAGGTCCAACGGTGTCGAAACGTGCCAGTCTTACGGACGGACATCCAGACGGACAGACAGACAGACGGACGGACGGACGGACGGACAGACGGACGGACGGACAGACAGACGGACGGACGACGGACAATGGACCATGACTATAGCTCAGATGACTTATAGTCAGCTGAGCTAAAAATGGAATGATTTGTGAAGATTTCAAAATTAAATACTCTGTAAAATCGTAATTTTAAACTTAACTCACTAAACAAAAAAACGCCTGGGGATTATTATCTAAATTCTCGATTTAATTAAGAAGATTTTCTGTATCTGCTTTAGTTGTGCTGGAATAAACGACTTTTTTGTTAAAAATAAAAATTAAATTAAAATTCTTACAAATTCAAACCTGTTCCTCGGAAGCAAAGTTTATTATCACCAAACTATAGAAAATTTTCTTAGCTTTCAGAAAATGTATACTTTAGGGGGTATTAAAGCATTAGATTGTTCCATGCAAAGGAAAAACTGAAACAAAGTCAGGTCAGGTGGGGGGACCAGTCGTGCCACCTTAATTGGCAGATTCAGGTGTGCTATCTTTTTTATCTGCGAATTTTCATTAACATCTTTTTGTTCTGAACCCAGAAGATGATAACTGTTAAGGTGAATACCGACTCATCTTAAAGTATCGATGTGATGTTACGGAGGCGCGTCGCCTTTGATTAAATCTTGTTCTAAAATATTCATCCCAAACATGGCTACTGTTAACATCTGGGTTATGAACTAACAAAGTACACGAGCCCCATGACACTTTTTCTACTTTATCATTGTCTGTCTGGTTACTATTACACAGATTCAGTAAACGGAATTATAACTATTAGGGTTTTTTTAAATTTTTTTTTGTATGTAACCGCCTCCATTTTTCCAATGTTCGCCTAAGTATGTACATCTGCAGCATTACGTTTCGGTTACGGACTATATGATACGCGGCAGCACACTATAATTCTGGCGTCAACCACCTAACCTGCACGTCCCGAACTGAGTGTGTTCATAAAATCATAACAAAGAGGAACCCCCGAAAGGCGCACTCGTTTGTAAAATGGAACACGGTCCCAAGGCATAGTCTTAATTCCCATTAAGCCTGCAGGGTACCCATCCTAGGTCGAGGCAAACCGTGAATAATCTCAAGCAAGCATCACATTCTGTGCTCTATCTTTACACTTCAGAAGAAGATATAAATATAACTGTTTTATACAGTGGTTTGCTTCATATTCGAGATGATAAATGTTCAAAATTTCACTTTTCCAGTGTTTCACAAGGGTTCCATTTTCATGCCCACCATAATGTAACCTACACTAATTTTATATCCATTATTATATTAATTACTTATTCCGACAAAAAGAGTTTCGGGAATTTTTGTTCAGTGTTGGCAGATGATATAAAAGATCTGTTGACTGTCGATGGTACAGAAAGTGAGAGTCATGTATAATGTACACGAGATGCTGATGATGCTGTAGAAATACCTGCAGGTGTAGAAGGAATGTTTCATTCACCGTTCACGAATTAGATTTAATTTGCGCGAATATTTCCCTTTTAATATCGGGAAATTGAAACCCTTGACAACAAAAAGCGACCACTGTATGCCTTCCCGGTGCATTCTCCGAGCACGGGATTCTGCAACATAAAAAGGGTGTTTATAAGTATCGGTGTCGCTAGCGACTGGCTCGAAGTCTTAAATACATGTCCTTTCGTACGATGCAGTACCTAACACTATCGAATGCGACATTGAAGGTTCGCACGGACGAACAATGAAGAAAGTATTATCCTCGAAAGCAAGACAAAATCTGGAGACCATGCTCCCCTCTGGTAGCCAAAATGAAAGTTAACTTGCCGAAATGGTTAAATTTATTGATATTAAATGTAATCTAATAATTTCTTACTCAATAGTAGAGATTCAAACTAAATCTAAGTTCCTTTGAAATATCATAAATATACAATATACATTCTTTGTAGATATGTTCGGGGACAGACAAAGTGATGCTATCCTTTATGATTAAAGATGTGTTTTATATATATGTGTTAGTTTATACCTTAACAAATATATTCTCTGGTCAGCGAGTCCTACATTTCCGCTTATGAACACACTGCGCAGAATCGGACTCACGAGAGGCCGACTCTGCTAGTTTGGTCTTTTGGGTGTCAAAATCTGCAACCCATAATGCACCGGAGCTTCTGAATACAAAAGCGGCGTAAATAGAAATGTTGTGAAGAAGGTGATGTAGTCCGTCCAAATATGATGAATAAGAATTGTTTCAATGCAAGTTAAATAAAGATGGGTGTTTTTGTGGTAAGGACTTCACCGAATAAGTAATATTTTGTAAATATATTCGGGTATCATGTAAACGGAAGGTGCTTTGGAAATATAACACATTATCATTTAAACGTTGGCATTTGAGACAAGTAGTTCCGGCCATCCGTCACTGCAAAACTAGAGAAGTTTCGTTTTGAGTTGAAAAGACATCTGGCTGTAGGGTGAGCTTATGTGGAGTTTCTGGAAATGAAAGTAGCAAATGGGAGGGCCCCTTGGCCTTGTAGGGAGTCCTACAGTTTTTAGCTCAGCTGACTATAAGTCATCTGAGCTATAGTCGTGGTCCATTGTCCGTCGTCCGTCCGTCTGTCTTGCCGTCCGTCCGTCCGTCTGTCTGTCCGTCTGTCCGTCTGGATGTCCGTCCGTAAGACTGGCACGTTTCGACACCGTTCGACCTACGAATCTGAAATTCGGCATACAGTTAGATGTCCCCAAAATCTCCTACCATGCCAAAAATTGGGTCAATATGACTTCGTTCCTTCGAGATATTAAGGAAAACCCTCAATTTTTTATTAGAAATCTATTTTCACACTTCAGGACTGCCTAATATCAAAACCACTCATCTGGTTTTCTTCATTTTTACCATAAATATTCCTCTATATGGTTCCTATGTACATGCCAGAAATTAAGTCAGTATTATTTAATTTAAAAAAGTTATGGGCCCAAATATAATGGACTTTGTAAAAAAATGAGGAAAGATATGTTGTCACTTAAGACCAAATGTGTTAAAGGTAGGAATTTTTTTTCAGTAATACTACTTTAAATAAACAAAATTGAATTGTATACCAAAAATTAGATCAAAATCTGTTAAATTTTTTTAAATATTGGCAAAAATATAAAATTGGTACCTTAAATTTTGCCCAAGTTTGACCATGGCACGTTTTTTTCCTGTAACTGCTGTGGATTTAATTTTCAAAGCATGTTTTTGATACCATTTCAACTGTTAAAACAAAAAATTTGAAACCAGTTGATCAAAAACTGTAGATTTTATTCAAGTATTAAAGCACCATGTCATATATTGTTTACACCAAGCTAGTGTTATGCAGTTTACTAGAGCTCAGCTCCCCAGCTTCAGCTCTAAGTTCCTTAAATTTTGCATACAGTTAGATGTCCCCCAAATCCTCTACCATACTAAAAGTTTGGTCACTAGGACTGCATTCCTTCGAGATATTAAGAAAAAACTTTTCCATTAAAACCCCATTGTTACACTTTAAGATTGCCTAATATCAAAACCACTGATCTGACTTTGATAATATATAATACACATATTTTTCTATACATTCGCTATGCATATGCCAGAAATGATGTCAGTATCATGTAATTGTTTTAAGTTCTAGGCCCAACCATAATGCACTTTGTAAAAAATCAAAAAATATATTTACTCTCTTAACATGAAAATTGCTGAAGGTAGACATTTTTTGCCAGGGATATAACATTATTTAATCAAGATTCAATTGTATTCCCAAAATTAGTTCTGAATTTTTCAAATTTTATAAGTTATTAGCATTAATATAAAATCAGTACCTTAAATTTTGCCCAACTTTGGCCATGGCATGTTTTTTCCCTGTAAGCACTGTTGATTTAATTTTCATATCTTGCACTGGTAAGGATTTAAGCTTCTAAATTCTGAAGTTATAAAAGGAATTGGTCAAAAACTAGCTTTTATGAAAGTTTATGAGACCATATCACACCTTGGCTGTACTGAAGCCCCTCTTTTATGTCCCCACATTGACCTTTCAGGCAAATTATGCATGCTTGAAGCGAGGCACTCTGCAGCCAGCCAGCTCTTGGGTGGCTTCAACTGGATCTAACTGTCCAACCCCCTCCACTAGTATTTGTTTAGGCCATAAACATAACTATAAACTTTTTTTTTGAATATTTGGTTTATGATAAGAACTTAAAAAAATAAATGGAAAAGGAATTTATAGTTAATGAGTTACAGGGGATTACCTTGCAATTACTGATCATTTATGGATCTTCCATGGATGGCCAAAATTGTGTTTCAAATAACACCATGCAGTCACCA
Source organism: Sipunculus nudus (assembly GCA_026874595.1). Lineage (NCBI taxonomy): Eukaryota > Metazoa > Annelida > Sipuncula > Golfingiida > Sipunculidae > Sipunculus > Sipunculus nudus. Next base: position 10,505,273 of record CM049317.1, read on the forward strand.
TTGGGTATTTTTAATTTCAACCATAAAAATGAAAAATAAATAATTAAAATAAATTGTTGTTTACTATTAGGGATTATATGAAGCAAGATAATGATAGACAAGGATGCAGTTGATTATATTAAATTAATCTAAATTTCCAGGTCTTTTCCAGGTCTTTAACTTGTTGGTTTATATTTATTACAAAATTAAAATAATAAATAAATATGTCAAAAATTTAAAATATTACTCAGACAAGTGTTCATTAAAGATTTTAATTTGTTTGACTTATAACTCATGGTTCTATCAGTTGTTACATGAGACTGGCTAAATAATCAAAATTTATAATGCTGGTCCTTTATTTCAGTTCATAAAATTAAACATTCCCAACTCGTGTTTGCTCCTGGTATGATATATTGGGTGTTTTGATCCTTGGATTAATTTTAACACATGTATTAGTTTTATAGCTGAGAATACTTTTCTTTTTTTCCTGATACCATTTAAAAAAATATAAATATTCAAATTTTTCCTGTTAGTGCTGTGGATATAATTTTCACAGCATGTACACATTAACATTTCATCTGTTAAAATCTGAAATTTGAAACCAATTGATCAAAAACTGTAGATTTTATTCAAGTTTCCAGGTACCATGTCTTCATTGTTTGCATCAGATCAGTATAAATGCAGTGTAATGGGCAGTTACATAACACCTTCAGGTCTGACCTACTGCCACTGTGAGTGTCTGGGTCAGGCTGGGTCAGGCAGTAATTACCAGAGAGCCTCTCTTTCTCTCTCTCTCTGGCAGTCTAGGTCTCTCTTTCTCTCTCTTTCCCTCCTCTGCTTTTTCTCTTTCTTTCTCCATCTTTCTTTCTCTCTTTCTCTCTCTCTCTCTCTCTCTCTCTCTCTCTCTCTCTCTCTCTCTCCCTAATTGCCTCCCTTGCTCCCTCCATCCCATTCTGTTGACAGGTACTATAAACTAGATACATTAGCTATAAATGTTGATGCAATTTAGAAATGTGAATCAACTGAAATATTCACAATCACATGTATGTTATACTGTAAATTTATAGTAACATTCGGAAACTTGGATTAAAATTATGTAATGAAAAAAAAGGAATAAATGCAAATATTGTTAATTTTTTCTTGGCTCAGTAGAATGGGGAAAAAATTATTTGCTTTGTTTCTCCATCTTTCTTTCTGTTTTAAATATTTAATGTTCATGAATAAACTTTTTTTTATAAGCACTGTTGAATTAAATTTCATATCCTGTATGTATATGCAAGGGTGTTGTAACTCTCACCATCCCCTTCTTCATCCCACTGAGGCTTTGCTCCTTGGCACTGTGAACAATAGTTCTATGGCTATAGCATAAAATTTAATAATTAAAGAAAATATCTACAGAGAGACAGAGGCATTGTAACTCTGATCATAACACAACACCCCCCCCCCCCCCTATCAAGTCATTGCACCTGTGGAATGAGGACGTTATGGCAACTGTATACATATCATAAAATTGATAGAAAAAAGGTTTACCAAATAAATTGGATCTCATCAGACAAATGTGTAAACTGTTGAACTGTCAACAGCTTATCAAAAAGGTAACCAATGGAAAGGCATGGCCAGGTCTCAAATATTATTTGCAACATTTTCTTCAATCATATAAACCAAGCATGGCCTAGATTACCTCTTCCTCTCAAACTTTATCTACATTTCATCATATTTTTAAGATTTTAACCTTCCAGGTATACCTATGTACATGCCAGAAATTATGTCATTATTGTGTAATATGTAGACGTGAGGGGCATCAAAATAATGCACCTTGTCAAGACCGATCTTGTCAAGATATTATGTCATACAGTCACAAATTCATAAATCCCCTCATCAGTATAGTTAATCATAACCTTTTATCTGTCAAATTGAACTCTTGCAGTTTTCCATACACTATAGATCCTTCAACAAATAGCCTTATCATCATTATACCACTGCTTAGCATACTGTCATTGCATTCATATTTGCTCAAATAAATTGCTTTTTTCGACCCCCCCCCCCAAATAAATAAAAAATAAACCACTATATTTTACTCCATATTAATCCATCAGTCAGGTTATTTCATATATCATTTACTCACATATTACATTATATTCCTTTATAAAACCCAACATGACCATGATATTCTAAGCTTTATCTACTCCATATAGTATCACAGTGGAGAAACATTTATAGTCCAATCAGGATCAGCTGAGCGCCGTGACCCATGGGTCCCTTGTTCTGTCTCTTGTTGATACTTAATTTGGCTAGTAACTGATTTGTTTTTTTCTGGTAGCAAATGTACTCAAAAGTTTTGAATTGATTATGATGAAATTTTTTTTGTTTCTGTTGTTGTCGGGGGGGGGGGGGGACGTTAAAGTAAGACAAAAATAACAATAAATTTATTGTAAGATATGTTTTTAATTTGAAGGATGTTTTCCAATTCGAGCCAGGGCATTTTTTTCTGATCGAGGGCCATTCTTGCTCATTGATGTTACGGGGAACCTTTGTTCTGGACATGACCTGGCTCTGTCCTTACATTGCGTTCAGCTGATGAGCCATTACACATATAAGCCTGTTTTGTGTATTCATGAAAGTGTGATTATGATCCTGGTGGAGGTAGCTATAGATATGTAGCCTCAGACCACACATCTTGTTTATATCTTCATACCAGGAAACCGTGATCAATTCTCAATTTCATGTAATGAAAAGACATTCAGATATTTACAAAAATATTCTTTTAATGATGAACATAAAAAAGCTTTAACACTTAGAAACCCATTAATTTACTGAAGTTCCAAATTTACATCCATTTGAAAAAAGTGAAATATTTATCTCTCCTCTTGAGCAATATTATGGGTCTCATCAGTCAGTCATTTAGTCAGTGAAAGTTTATTTATCTCACAAAAATAAAAAACTGTTATGTTTTGGTTGTTTTATGTTTGTCGAAGTGAACAAATGTAATTGATGCTGACTTGAGTTTCCTCTGCACTTTTCCCAAATTTGTATTTAATAGGCCCTCATTAGTCATTACAACATCCCATATGTATTAGGACTCATTATTTAGGTATGTATCCAAGCAGACACTAGTGTAAGGGTATCCAGCCAATCAGACTCCACTATTTAGCCAACAATATTCAACCGTATGAAGAATATAGGTGGTATTGCATTTACCACCTCCAAATGTAAGGCTTTTATTACAATAACATGATGAAATATACCTGTGTAAAATCGACAGTTTCAAAGCACAATGGTTCTGCATTTTTTTAAATCCGCTCCTTTCTTGAGTGGCTTATGACCGACAATGTCTTCAGTAATGATAATGTAGAACTCCTGATTCTCATTCAATAGTTTTAATCATGGTTGCAGCAAAGTTTGTCATTTTTATAAATAAAAAAAATAATGTAATCAGCACGAAACGAGACAGGTATCTAGAGACGTATCAACATCGTTTATAAATGGACGTGCAGGTTTACAGAATGTTTATATTTTACATTTTCAACCTCCCAAAACTTGACACTGCCAATAATACAAACATTCATTAAAACATTTGAGGATGCAACTCTTTAACCCCCCCCCCCCCCCCCCAGGCCTCACCTCATAAGCGCTTCACGCACTCGGCTGTGAGTTTCACACAGAACTGTCATGGAACGCCCCTACATTGAAATCATGCTCACGCCTTTGCAAGTGTTTAATATAAATGAACCTCATAATAAAAGGTTGCCCGTATTAGAGATGGTTTAGATATCAAGATGCGCTTGAACTGTAGTCCTTAGTGTCTTTATCTGTCAGATACGATCATGCGGCCTATCAGTTCCTTCATAATCTCATTGGTTCCGCCGTAGATTGTCTGCGCACGCGCGTTGGCGAATGCGCGCGCAATAGGGTACTCCCACATGTATCCCCATCCGCCGTGCATCTGTAAACAGTTGGTCGCCACTTGGTTCTGGAGGTCCGTGCACCTAGAATATAAATGAAAGATGTTACACATAATCAGTTACATTAACTACTTGAAAGAGCTTCGGTCGAGAACTAAAGAAATATATCTGAGTTAGCAAAACCTAAAAAATCATTCTATATTATTATATGTCCTTTCATTTTAATATTTTAAGTGATTATAAGGGTAATTCCTCATTTTGTCTTTTCATCTATATTGACATTCAACTCTAAATGGCAAATTCTTTAATTATGTGACGTCGGAATTAAGATTGCATACCAGTACTTAGCCATTGATGCACTTTCCGAGTCCAGTCCGCGGTCTTGATGGACTTGGATACACTGATCAATGAATGATCGCGCCACACAAATATCTGTTTTCATCTCAGCCAGGCGGTGCTGGATCGTCTGTTGGAAAACGTGGGCAAGAAAATAAACTAATTTATATTCGTATGCAAGAGTGAAACAATGGTAACACGCATTGAATGTTCAGGAGTGGATCGTGTCTGGAACTTAGTTGTCGGGGTGTCAGTCAGTGACATGATGTTCAGTTCACAGACATCCGTCTGGATAAGGGCCTAATATGAGGTTATTTACTGTAGGTTTCTTTGATTCATTATTAGAGTGAATTGATTTGGAAGACCAGGGTTCGGTAGAAAAACGCTAATGCAAGGAAGTCGATCCGAATGTGCGGATATTGAACAATCATTTGTGCCCCCTTGTGGAGTCTTTAATAGTTACCTGTAGACTCGCAATGCTTTTACCAAATGCCTTCCTTTGTTTGACGTAAGCTCTTGTTTCCTCAAACATCCACTCGGTAGCCGCCATTCCCCGGATCGCTATACTCAGCCGTTCCTGTGGCAACTGCTGCATCAGATAGCGGAACCCCTTGTTTGGCTCCCCTAAGATATGACTGCTGGGAAGTCTGACGTCATCAAAGAACAGCTCCGCAGTGTCCTGAATCAAAAGGGCCGCAGTTAATACAGACTTTTTCTTGATAGAAATTACAAATGGACAGATCAATGGCAGTAATGTTAGATTTAAGTAAATACATATTTCAAATTCATAAATGATCACATAATACTGATAACATTAATATACAGATAAGCTTTAAGAGAATTCCAGGTATTGTTTACAAAAACAACTTTTACATGTCAACAAAAGTAACAGAGTTATTGCCTCGTTCATGTAAAAGCGATTTTCTTCATTCTTATATTTTCAGACAAATCTTAATAAGAAAGGGAGTTTTCAAAGTTTAAATATACCAAAATGCATAAACTGCTGAGAGGAGATCGAACTTCCATTGATTTCATGATAAAGTTAAATTTATTGTAAAAGCAATAATGTTAATGGTCACTGTGTTATTAGATTTTGAGTTTTTTTTTTTTTAATTTTAATTGAGATACTGATAATTTCCCCATCATTCATGTAGTCCAGTAATAGTCGCCAGTCTATATGCAGATCGTAGTGTGTCTCCGTCTCTCCGTCTTTCCGTCTGTCATCCTTATGTTTGTTTGGCCATCAATTTTCTCCGAATTTTCTGAAGACATAAAATCTTTAAGCCAAACTAGTCTTGTTAAACCTCGCCCAGTTTTAGCTGTCTGCTGGGTAGGCTTTCGATTAGGTTGGGCTACGTCTTATTTAGTTGTTGGTTTGTATTTTTGTAGGCAGATTAATGCCACTGAACCGATTTTAACAAAACCTTGTAAAAGGGTGGGGCAAAAGCCGTGCCATGGCAGCCATAATTTTAGTGAGGATTTTGATCCAGGTAAAGAACCAGATCCTGTATTATTATTATGTGATTTTTTCGTGCGTGTGTTAGAGTTATGTCATCGGATCTGGTGAATTAATTTCGACGAAATTTTATGGAAGGATGGACCATGGGCAAAAGAGGAAATAATAACATTTTGTGAAGGATTGTTCGAAATGAAATGCGGATCCGGATCCGGATCCTATTCGCCCCGTTTCCATGCTCTCTCGTTTTACCTGACCATGCATGCCGATCTTCTTGAGTTTCCGGCCTTTCTTGAATCCCGACATACCGTCTTCTACCAGAAATAGACTGATTCCATGCGCCGCTGACTTGGCTTCCAGATTCGTCACCGCCACCACCACAACGAGGTCGGCCATCCATCCATTGCTGATGAACACTTTACTGCCGTTTAGGATCCAGTCGTCGCCATCTTGTTTCGCGACGGTCCTGATACCTTGCAGGTCGCTTTAGAAATGCCAAAAAATATATAGTTCATTTTTTTAGAATCTTTCCTACCTGTGAATTATTATGGTGTGATTTGTCTGTTCAATTAAGGTTCAAACACTGTAGGTGGCTGATAGACTATACTGGATGGGTTGTCTCCATATATGGGAGGGATCATTGCGTCTCACTCGTCAGCTACCTACATTGTTACTCTCTACAAGAATATACGAGACAAAAATGACTGCAACATATACACAGGACTATATCCCTCTTGGTCATAACTGGAAAGGTCTTTGCCTGCGTGCCCCGGCCATAGTCCTCAACAGACTTCGGGTGTGTTCAGAGTCACAGTGCGACTTTAGAGGAGGAAGATCAATGGTGGATATGATTTTCTCTTTTATTGCAGCTTCAGGAAAGGTGCCGAGAAAAGGGCCAACCTTTTTATGTCGCCTTTATTGATCTGACCAAGGCCTTCGACCTTGTCCCTCAAAGCTTCTCAAGACTGTAACATCCTTCTAAGCAGAACACTGCACACTAACACGTCTCATCCTTAGATCCTTTTTCTAATTATGAGCGGCGTAACACAATGTTCTGTTCTCTCTCTCAAATTGTTTAGCATATTCTACTTGCTGCGACCATATGCCTCCGATTCCTGCCATAAAGGTATCTACCTAAGCACACGGACTGGTGGAAGTCTGTTCAACTTTGCGAGCAAAGATCGAAAAGCGTCTAAAAGCTGAAGCATAAAATGCTGTTTGTTCGCTTATGTCTGCAGCCAATTTGGACCAATCGTAAATCTCAACAACAGAAACGTCATAGCCAAGGTGACAGCAGCATCCCTAATATGCGTATCGGTGACCACATCCTTCAAGTAGTGGAATAGTTCAGGTAACTGGGCCCAACACTTCACTGGGCAATGAGTTCAGTTGGACCACCGGATCAGATAGGCTGCAACAACTACGCCGGGATATAGTGGAAAAAGGCTATGCTTACCATCAACACAAAGGTCAAAGTTTATAAGGCCTGTGTGCTCAGCATCTTACTGTAAGGCAGAGAGGTATTGCTTTTGGTCGACCGTCAAAAGACTCAAGTATCATAGAGATATACAACCATTTTCGCGGTCTACTGTGTCATCTTTTTTACTCCACCAAATAAGATTACCGAAGATTATGCTTTTTTTCATCATGGTTCATATATTTTCTGGATGCTAGCATTTTGTCTGTTTGTATGTTGGTTTGCATGACTAGATGCAAGTTATCCCTTGAAGAATTGGAGGTTTTCTATAAAAAAATGTCTCGAGGCGAACCTAATTAATTGTAGATATGTTTCAGCCAGCAAGAACATGTGTTACATTTCTTAAGCCAAGTCAGTCAGGGCATCTCTTAATGGACAAGTGTTGTGGCTCCGCCACGCACACGACCCCAAGCGCTTTGTTGATGCTGATTCCTACATGTAATCGTCCACAGTTTTTGACACTCGTTTAAAGGGGTAAAAAAAAACGGGTTCAAAGGCAATATGTTAGCAGGTACAGATTTATTTTAAAGGGAAGATGCTATTTTCCGTGTATAGTCAATATGCTTTATAGGTGATTGGGCCCCTTTAATTTATTATTTGTTTGTCACAAAAAATTGCATATAATCAAATATCAGGAGAATGTTTAAAATCAAAAGAAATGTCCAAGACTATTTAATCAAATTAAAAAAAAATGCATAACATTTTCATTATCATAAAAATCATTGCCGCATACATCATTAACAAAGTACCTTTGTCAAATAAAAAACTAATACGTAAAATAATGGCGAGATTAAAACGTAAAAACTAGAAGTTGTCATGGTGACGTACCTCCCCGCTGAGGGTTCAGACATGGCCAGGGCGGTAATACAAGAGCCGTCCATCATCCGGGGCAAGTAGCGTTCTAACTGTTCCTTAGTCCCGTACTGAGTGATGTAATGCATCACCATGCCAGAGTGCAGAGCAAATCCAGACGACGCATCGTTTACGTAAGCCCTAAGAAAATAAAGATAATCTGCACAGTGTATATCCATTATATTACTCTAAATATGAAGTGGGCTACAAGAAACTCATCTCAGTAAGCTAAAATTAGTTATGGTTTGGGCTGGTAGATAGCGACATCCGTAGTGGATGGACTCTCCTGACAAAATGATTCCAAGAATTTATGTAACCACTGTATGTGTAACATACACAATTGAAAAGCAAACGATAGAAGTATAACAGTATGTAACACATAACTGTTTCCGTGTATTCACTTTATGAAGTCAATATTATGGGCCACTGCATGTATTAGGGCATTGTTTATGCTTGGTTTAAAGAAGATAAACCAATTTCGGTTAAGATTTACTAACATACAAAGCTTTCACGAAACCCTTGAGATCTAAGAAATACTAGTAATCCCATCGCCCAACCTCTTTTGGTCCCAGATGCTCAACTGACTAAATAATGCACGGATGTGCTATGTCTGTGCGTCGGACGCAAGTTATCTGTTGTTTACGAACACAGCAACACCTCGGGATCAGCTACGTCATAGCTCATACAAACACACTTGAAAACGATGAAACAGGCGTTGAAAATGACTACGTATTATACCGAAGCCACTTATCCTATTGCCACAACAGGTTGTGAAAATAACGTTCAGGATGAACTGTCATGACTGATATTTCATATACTAGACGATATGGACTAAATAAGATAAAAAACACGCACGTGATGGGTACAGCTGATTTTATGCAACTGGAGAATGCTTCTTTAATTGAACTACTGTACCAGTTACTTATATCAGGTGGTATGTCGATCTTAAAAACACGAAATAATGTTTTCCTATTGTTACACCGACATTAGCAAGATTATATATCCGACAGGACCAGTTTCTTTGGGGGCTTCGCGTGTAAATTAAATTAATATTAAAGGAATCTTAGCTGAGGAACGAGGATACACAATAAAAGCGAAACAATCTGTATTTTGGACTCATTTAATTTGACAGCCAGAAGTCGGTGGACGGAGGTATTGTCCTGAGTCTAGCAACAGGCTGTGGCGACATCTGGTGGTATCGACTTTAACATCAAAATAACTCGAAATCGATGTGAACATATTCTGATATATAATAGAACAGCGGATTGGCGACTAGGAACACACAGGAGTATGAGAAGTATGGGCTGTATGTGAACAATATGCTGATACGTAAAACATTTAAAAGATTGAAAATTACTCTGGCGGTGCAATCTAATATCATGTGATCAAGCGATCTCATACCACGTGACTTACTGCTCTTCAATGACGATTGCTTCGGACAGATAGTCTCCTCCGATGCCGCCAATCTCGGCGGGAATGCAGACACCAAAGAGTCCGTTTTCTCCAGCCTTAAGCCATAACTAAATGACGAAAGATAATTAAAAAAATTGCTTTCACACTACCAAGTTCATGATTCATGATATGTCGCAAAATCTTAAACAAACATGATGAAAGTTATGGTTTCGTATTCCAGCATCGTTCCTAACCGTTGAAATTATTTTTTTACAATTTTCAAATGCTACCATAACTATTCGTAATATTAATATATTATATAGTTGTTTTTCATATTATACATATTATTCTAGAATATCAATATTATATTTATATAAAACTCTTTCAATATTTTATGTATATAAAACTCTTTCAATATTATATGTATATAAAACTCTTTCAATATCATATGTATATAAAATTCTTTCAATATTATGTGTATCTTACCTCTTTGTCGACTTGTCCCTGTTCCATGTATCTTAAATAAAGACAACATCACATTATCCCTGCGTTGCATGACTTTATTAATTAATTAAGTGGGGAACCGCTTCCCCGATTTGGTCTTGTAAACTTGTTACCCGTGTGTGTGTGTGTCAGGGTGTGTTTTATTGGCTCCTCGAGAAGGATATGCGTTCATAACCGTTCGTTTATGTGATTTTATATGTGTGTTCACAACAACAAAATCAATCATGAACGGTTGCATGAGACGATCAGAGTATTTCAAGAATGGGCAAACAAAGAATTCATCAGATTTCGGTTTGGATCTGGCTCATGGACCGGCTTCAGGAACGCCCTCAATATATTCACAAATGAACAGTTACTAATCGAACAACAGAAGAACTTTGGATTAAGGGCAGAATAAGTGAATGCAAACGCGTTTTTGCTAGAATCTATAATAAGGATCCCCGCATGGCGGAGGCTTGCATTCCTTAGAATTCTGGGTGAAAAATACCAGGACCCAGACTTTACTCGTCTGCTTGTGACGTCATGGAGATTCAGTGACTTTATCATGTAATACATGTTCTATTAAAACATTTCTTGGTTTGCCATTTCTACACCTTGGGGGTTTCCTGTGACCCGCCGATACCCGTAGAAGTGGAAAGTGTCCAGCAAAGTGCTCAGAGTTCCTTAATAAATCACAAACAACCTGTAGTTTTTCAGCGAAAAGTTATTTAGAAATATTTCGTGTGAGAAAATTGATGAAGCTTAATCAACATAAGGATAATTTTAAGTTTCTACAACCACAATATAAATAAATACTAGAGCACGATTACGCTTGCTTGGTCTTAATCATCTGATAAATGTAGGCAGTATGACCAGGTTCAACCTTGTAAGTTCAAGTATGTGTATAAATCCAGATCTTGTAACCCAAGGGTACAGTCTAGTGTAGGGCCGGCTACTTGGAACAATGCAACTAGCGTCATGACGAAACCTGCTAGACTTTCACCTCAGACGGGAAGGCCCACAACGAAAAACAAATGTACCATGGGACATGAAACTCAGCTTAATTTGACATACAGTATGTTTTGATTGTTAGTGTTATGATCTGGTAAAAAATATTTGTTGAGGAACATTAACCTGTTGATAGAATGACACACATTGTGCTTAAAATCATGCTTTTTGCCCACAGGCTTTCGAAAATAAGATACAGCAACCTTATGTAAGGTTTCCAAGAAAATATTTCCAGGAACTCCCTAGATGCTAAGTTTCCATGACCAACTGCCACGATCCTTTTCCATCTAACTTCTAAATGCTCACAGAGTTTAGGTCACGTTATTTAGGGTTTTCCAAGTAGATTCGTAGGGTTTTACCTTGATCTTAATTAAATTAAACATTTCTAGGTCAAACTGCTACGATCTATGCCGTCTGACTAATTGGGTGCTAAAATCAGGTTCTTTCACAAAACTCACAGAATATAGTCACAGTGACCTTATTTGATGTTGCCAAGGAATATTTTCACTGACCTTCCTAGATCCTAAATTAGAAGTTTTAAAATCCAACTTTAATAAATTGTGCAAATCATATATATATATATATATATATATATATATATATATATATATATATATATATATATATGGTACTTAAATCATGTTCTTTCACATATCTTGTAGAATATAGGTCACAGTAACCTTATTACAGATGTCCAAAGGAGACATTATAATGAACTCCATTCACATAAAAAAGAATGTTCTGGATCCAACACTAAAGACAATGTCTGACTCTCTGGATGCTAAAAATTAGGTTTTCGCTCGTAGCTCACAGAATATATGCTACCATGAGCTAATATTAGGCGTTGAAGGGGATTTCTCAAATACCTCCTTCGATTTTAAAGGGACATAATCAGGAGCAATATTATACCTATTCTTTCACAGAATCAGTTCAGTTTTGCTTTTTAGACAAAACTACTCCAACACACAGTGTCGGTATCTCGTATACGGCTGTTTAACACCTTGTTTTGGGGCTGCGTGTTGGTAAACACAGTCCACGTGTGTCTCTATACCATAAAAAGGCCGCTTGACCAGAGGTCCGTTTGTGAGCCTTAACAGGCGGTGTTTCAGCCAGCGGGAACATGTATTACATTTTTCGGTGTAAGTCAGTCAGGGTATCTCCTGATTGACGTGTTTTGGCCGGGCGATGCACGCGCTGTGTTTATGTTGACACCTTTGTTCGCGCCCGGTTCACCGTTTTTAACACTCATTTATAGGATTAACCAGACGTTATCAGGGCAATATTTTGGCAGGTGCAAATTTATTTTGAAGGGAATAATCTATTTTTCATGTTAATTCAACCAATCTGACTTTCATCATACCAAAATATTTTTTCCAATAGTTCACAGAATATAGATCACAGTGACCTAATTTTAGATTTCAAAGAAGGTTTGCCCAGGATGTCTTTGGATGTTGCGTTAAAGATTCCAGACCTAAGTGCTCAAATCAGGTATTGGACTGTGTATTTCAGAATATAGGTCAACATGACCTAATTTAAAGGTTTCCCCCACTGATTTGCTCAGGATCTCCCTGCATGTAATGTAAAACGATTAAAGGGCTTACGGTACATTTTGTACCCTGTTTGACAGTTTGAGTGCCAAAAACCAACTCTTTCTCCTATAGTTCCCTGAATATAACCCACAGTGACCTAATTTCATGTTTCAAAAGACATTTGCAAGGATGTCCCTGAATGTTTCACGAGAAGATTCTAAATCCTTTTTTTTCGGCACGTAGCTCGCAGAATATAGGTCACCATGCCTTATTTCAGATTTCAAAGGAGATTTTCCTATGACCTCCCTAGATGTGTAGTAAGAGGTTTCTAGATCTAACGGTTGCAATTTGTGCCTTGCTAATGGAAGGGCGGCATGCGATACGGGCGGACGACGGAGAAAAGTGATCGCTATAGATGAAGTAACAAGGTGTCTGCTGGGTGTCACGTAGTTAACCGTGTCGTTTTGTTTAATCGTGGTTTATTTTTTTATATACGGACCTGAAGCAATATAAATTAATTCCTGTGTATCCTTTTGTTACTTGACATTTAAGCGGAGTTTAAACACAAAGGGGTTGATTTTTTAGAGATGTCAACGACCTGTGCTCATATGAGTGTGTGTGTGAAGTTTGATCGAGTATAGGGACCAGGCTCTCTGGCAACTAACCCCAGTTTTTGTATAACATATTGGAGGTGTGGGCGAACACTGGGGGTCTTAGGCCATATCCCTTTAGCATGAGGTCAGAAAATTTGATCATGCAGACAGAGTACGTCTTTCTTCTATGTGGATTATTTACACATAGTATGTTTTTGTACTGTGTGATGATAATACTTTGTCCTATAATAAAACACTGCCCGGCTTAATTATAATTCTTAGACAAGGAATTTCCACACCACAAGATTAATCGCCACTATCTATGATTAATGAACTGATAAAGTATAATTAGTTCCCCTACTTGTCCTCATTTGGCTTGACCTCTTCATTGAAAAATCGTCGTACATTGGTCCGGAAAATGTCGTGTTCTTCTGAAAATATCCGACGAGTCCCGATGTCCAGTAAACTGGCCGCCTCGGCTGGTTCCGGTCGGTGGTTAACGCTGGTCTTGTGGCCGTGGGACATGCATCTGATTAGAGGAAATGATATATGTATATTAGTATACTGTGAGATATATAGAAGCACGTGACATTTTGGTAACAAGGTTCCGTCGATTCAAATAGAACTTTTATTTATCTAGCAATAATAAATCGGTCCGAAGCCACAACGGCCCCCGCCAGGATCCAAATTAAACTACAAAGCAACACAGGAAAAGTTTGTCACGGTTAAGTGACTATATTCACTGGTTTGCTTGTTATAACCATGGCACTGGGCCTCGGCAGAGGAAAAGTAGATATAGTCGAGTGCCACAAATATAAGAAATCCTTTGAATTAAAAACATATAATAATGTATAAGGTGACCTCCAAACAGGGGCGTCAATACAGGGGGGATGGGGGTATCCCCCTCCCCCACACCTATGTGGCAAGGAACATGGTCAATGTAATCACCTCCTGCTATTCAGGGAATGATATTTTTTTATTTGGAATGAATTTTATTATCAATTAATATATTTTTAAAATAATTACCTTTTGTGTGAGGATTATGACAGACAAACCTAGCAACCAAATTAATAGAAAGACATAATACCTCTGGCCACCCGATGGAGGCCTAATATATGAATATTCAAACGCTCAGTTCACCCCACATATTCCATATTTGACAAAAAGCATATCAAAGTTTGCTACATCAGAGAAATCTATTCACTTGTGCATCGTGCTTAGAACTATAACATTGAACACAGTTTAACATACACTTTCTGTGGACTACGGAGCCACAATCACAAATCATAAATTATAAGATATCCCGACAACACTTATGACTGAGCAAAGACTGAGCAAAACAAATCACAAAAAATAGTGAATATGTACTATTTACCTTGAAAAAATCTGAGTTCGCGGTGAGGTCTTCCTGGCGGCTCCACGGAGCAAAGTGGACACGGGACTCCACATGACGCAAGATGGCCAGCGGCGAATTTATTTTACGAACCTCTCCCTGACCGAACACGATAAAAGATAAAACTGCAGTTTTTTTTTGTATGAAGCGTGAGTTCAAAGTTCGAGGACAGTTATATATAACACCGTGCATGCGTACTTTATTCATGACATGGTATTGACTAATGTACCAAGTGCAGAATGGCCTATATTTTTTGCTGTGCCCAAGATTTTATATTGTCCATAATGACCTGCTTGTCCATTTAACATTCGATGAATCATAAAATTTTCTAAGGCTAGATCCTTGCGTAGAGAAACGGGCCTTGGAAATTTGAATGAAAATGTCCCAAATGTAATACCACCGGTCCCACCGGCATCAATATTTAGTTCATACCATCGGCCGAAAGGAATCAAAATATTATTTTTCACCATCGGCCAACACACGAAACTTTCCGATGTCCTGGTGGCCGAGTACGCCCCTGTATAGTACTGCGTTATCTACAGCATAAATCTATGACTATGACTATTAAACGGTAGTGTTGTTTATTGAATTGTGATGCAAGTAACCATGCGTTTAGTGTTATGTGTATTTAAAGCCTTTAGGATTAAGGGGTTTATATATATATATATATATATATATATATATATATATATATATATATATATTATAGCTTTTAATATTTGTGTGACAGTTCAAATATATACAAATTAAAAATAAGGTTTCAAAAAATAAAGTATTGTGTTTAAAGTATATAGAATAACGCTAAACCAGGTTTAGATAAATAACATTTCATAATAACCCCAGAAATGGAACCAATGTCTATTATTCTAATCCTTAATATATTTCATTTACGTCTATTCTGTTTGATGAACATCGTTTTTGAGGGGTAAAATGTGTATACTCGTAAACTGCACAGCTCGCCAAGGTATACACTTTTCTTGATTGACCAGTTTTTGTTTTTTTTTATTATGAGCGAACCAAAGTTCGTCTGGGTATAGACACTTATCTCAGTCGAGTCCACGAACTTTGGACGGACGCCAGGTCAAAAACTGGAGTTTTATCTTTTACCGCGTTGGTCAGGGAGAGATTCATAAAATTACTTCGCCGACGGCCATCTTGCATCATGTGGCGAGCCGTGTCCACACTGCTCAGAGGAGCTGCTCAAAAGAGCTCATCACGAGCTCAAACATTGTCAAGGTAAAACGTACAGTTATCATATCCATCGTTGGTATAGGTAAGGCTGCCTTATTCGTGTCACATTTGTCACTGTCGTCACGATTGGTGATCATGATATTTTATTACACGTGCTTCGGGAATCTTGCTCGATAGACAGGCCTGTGTTAATTATTATACATGTAGCTCTTTATGCAATACAGGGTAAGCTGTTAAATTTGGCAAACAGGTTTTAAAATTGCTTGTCGTATAATGTCGAATATGTGGGATTTGCTTGGCATTGTATTTGAATATTCATATTAGTATTAGATATTATGAAATGTCTGAAGGGACCATGTTTAAAGGGGAAATGTTGACTGTTTTCTATATTTGAAAGCAGAACCTCTAATTCCTGTTTTTTCCCGAGCTTATGAGGCATTAGCCTTTTTCCCATAGTGTACATAGGTCTTTTTAAAAGTTTCATTTAATTGAATTAGAAGTCACTAACTCAAATGTTTACGCTCTAGTTAACATGCTCTGGACTAACAAAACAGCCTATAGCAAAACCATGTAAATAATCATATATATAATTGACATCGTTGACGTCATCTCTCCTCTATGAAGTAAAATCTTTGATGTAGGTTTAATACACGGGACTGGGTAGGGGTGGGCGGTTGCAGGGAGAGTACTGAGATTGAAATATATAGCCAGTAATTACAATATATTTAGTTGTCAGAAAAAAAGTATTTCCATTCTTCTCAGTGGAATTTGACCCAAAGATCACATGACGTCGTAAGTCCCTCGTCCTATGTTGCGATAAATCTCACATCAGTAACATAATAAAACATAATTTATTCCCATCAGATGCATGTCCCAGGGCAATGTTGATATCACACATGAGACCAACGTCAACCACCGGCCGGAACCAGCCGAGGCCGCCACCCTCATGGACATCGGGACTCGTCGGATATTTTCGGAAGAACACGACATCTTCCGGACCAGTGTCCGCCGATTCTTCAATGAAGAGGTCAAACCAAACCAGGACAAGTACGTTGTCTTCTCTCTACATAATAATAATAAATTTTGTAGCATAGATAAAAAGTGTAACAAGAGTAGAGCAGTGATTACTTTACCAAGTATTCATACACGCAGAACAAAAAAGACATAACACGTGTATTTAATCTATTTGTTTCACCTCATTTATAAAGCCCAAAGTATGGAGCGGACACTTACAGGTGTTAATGGGTTTATTTTGACATCAATATCTGGGTATCAATATCTAACGTTTGTGGTAGACTGTTACGGAACCTAATATAAACAGATCACGTATGCGTGATTGACACAAATTTTGTAATGGAGATAAAAACAAATCAGATTCTGTAACACTAGGCAGCGTGAAATGTCAAGGGGAATGAATAAAGAAGTCAGTGTTATTTTTGTTAATAAATAACTATAATTTATTCTTAAAACAACCCTAACATTACAATACACTAAATCAATACAATTATACAGAAAAACAGCGGTATAACAACAAGTCAATACAATCACATAGAAAAACAATGCGCACAGTACCTGGAAACCAACACCGTCACCACGATAAGTCCTTTAAATGTAAAATCTCGGAGAATGACAGTCCAGTGGAAAGTTCTTGCAACAACCAAGAAAGTAAGCTGAAGTCCAAATGCATAAAATCCAGGAAAAAGTCTTTGAAAATGTATAATTGCCGCATTCGTCGGATAAGGTCCTAGAATCTGACACACGCTTCTGCGTCCGCTGAAAATCTTCTCTGTTCTCTGCCCGTTCTAAAACACAGCCCCTTTATATCCTTCACACCCCAAGCCGAGAATTTTCCACTTTTCAAACAGTCCATAAGATCTTCACAACACAGTAACACGCGTTTCAGGAATTCTCTAGAAAACAGCGCTGTGTATCTCCACATACCAGGGTCATCACATGACCCAAGACCAGGCGTGAAAACCCAAGGCTTACATGACAACGAGAGTTCAACCAGTACGGATTAAACATAGAATGAAATACGCGGCCAGACACGAGTGCTACAACAGGAGTTACGCCCGTGTCACATAATAAAAAGAGCACCTGTAACAAGAATTTCTCAGGCCGTAGAAAGGAAACCCATCGATCACATTTTTCTTCTCCTTTTTCTTTTCTCTCCATGTTCGCGGGAGTTGTCATTTATGACCAAGGTAAAATACAGAACTTTGGGCACAACATAAGTCATATATAGATGACATATAATTTGCACCTACACCTAATGTCAAAGTTCGTACACTCAGTAGCTGATTCCGTATTATCGCTCAGCTGAGGGCGTCGGGTGAGGTAGCCATGACAACAAGACTCAGTAGACATTTATATTGAGCTGGTAAACACGCTAGTCGTCGACTCTCTAATGTCAGAGGACCGACTGGCGCTACGGGTGACACCGACGTTGATAATCCAAAAACGCCTGAAAAGAGCATCTTGCATCAAATGTGAGATTTTGCATTTGACAAAAGATTGCGTTTCTTCATATCCTACAACCATCAACACGTGATATCAAGTTGAATAACCGCTCATGCGCAAACAACCACTTCCGCTCACTTTTTTTCTGTTCGTTAACAAGGGAACGTGTACCGTGTTTATATTTACAGCTTGTTGTTAACGAACTCATACACCCGTCACAGGGGCCTTATAAGAACTTGTATATATATATATATATATCTACAAAGTAAAAAGTGAAGGTTGTGTGATTTGTTTTGGAGCTGTCAAAATTCAAAATTACTAATCATCAGGTGAAAGCTGTTAAATATGATATATATTACTTGATCAAGTCAATATAGTCACGCCCATGACGTCACATTTACACCAGTAAATCACACCTAAGCAAGGACGCCCTGTATATAGGAAAATCACGCGGTTAAATCGTGACTTTCACGCTTTAAGGCCTGCTAGGGACGTCCCCCGCCCCTTCATGATTTATTATTTCTCATTTTTATGAATAAAATTTGATGTTCTCTTTGCTTTAAGATACATCGAGCAGGGACAAGTTGACCGAGAGGTAAGATATATATGTATTGCATATGATACAGCATAGATAAATGTTTACTTTGGATCAAGATAATCCCAATGTGTCATTAAATTTGTTATATTATGTACAAGGATAGGATGCATTTACTAGCTGAAATATCTAAACATAATTTTCTTCACAATTCTCTTTGTCATTTGCCTGACACTGTGGTCAAAATGAATGAATAATAAGAATTATTGTTTCATTTTTTAGATATGGCTGAAGGCTGGAGCAAACGGACTTCTTGGGGTCAGCACACCGGCTGAATTTGGCGGCATCGGAGGAGATTTTTTGTCCGAAGCAATCCTCATTGAAGAACAGTAAGTCACGTGGTATGGATCAGTAGGTCACGTTATATAGCTAGGTCACGTGATAAAGCTAAGAGCTTGCCAAGTCATTGGCCTCTCTGTTAACTTGACGTCGTGCTGCGTATATATCCGTCTGGTTAATTAAGGTTTATAATGTGCAAACTGTTAACTATTTTTAGCAGCTCATTCAAATCTTTGAAACCGTTCATGGCGTCTTCATACCATCATTCCTTCGTTCAGCGAGCCGTTTCATGAATAATGTATAAGGTAATTCAACCAATCAAATGACTTGATACTTGTCTACTCGGCGGCATGTATTGTGCTATTTTGAGACCAAACGTTTAGCTTTGTCGGATGGGCATCAAGAATCTGACCAATCACATATAAACCTGTCAAATTGCTGACAAATGTGTTCTTGTTCAAACAGCGTTTGAACAATGTATTTTTACATTTGAATCGCTGGATTTGATTGGCAGTTATGATTTCTGCCCGAATATTTGCAGCTTTGTTCATAGTTCAGGAAATAAACGCTAGAGCAGCTCGCTGAATTAAGGTTCCTGAAAGCGTCGCTTAAGTTGTAAGGGTGATATTATTGCATCTGGAAGCTATTTAAACTATTCTGTAGTAAATACTGCTGGCATTTATACAGGGAGAAATTTTGTGTTGTCAGCAAACTAAATATAGCAGTAGCTAAAAACCTTTCTGACGCTTCTCTTACGCGCCACCTTGCGATTACCATGCAAACGAACATTTGTGATGGAATAATATTATTATGAGGCCAGACATATATTGCCGTTTCTGATGTTTCTGGTGTTGCCATGGGCCACTTCATCCCCTCATTGTTTCATTTGGAAATAATAATTGCGATGATTTATAATTGTATAAACATTCAGTAAGCAGCTTTACTCATTTGTTTTTTTTTTATAATAAATCACACAGATTTAGTTCGGAATTTTGTGACAACATATCACGAAAAGGTTTTGTAAAATAAATAAAAAAACATATTAGATTTAGCTACCTCCTCCCGCCAGAGGTCGTTTCTATTGAATTCATACCTGTTCCAGTAAGGACTTGTTGGAATGGAATTGTCTCAAGTGACAAACCTCAAAATAAAAGTTTGTCACAATTAAATAAACGCCCTTCTTTTTAGATAGCACAAACGCATGCTTACAAAAAATAATCTTATTTAAAGAGGTTCTTCCCCCCCCCCCGACTTGAGCCACTGTTATATTTACAGGCCCGTTCAATTGTGGGAAGAAATTGCCTGACCCACAGAAGAGTCGTTCTCTTATGAAAATGATTCTATGCATTTTGGACAGTTGCAAATAGATGAAACATTTGTATCACCGTGTTATTCCGAGGATAACCTAGAGTAAATATAGGAGATAATTCACCATGATAGGATTGAGTATATATTGTATTTATTCTGATCTGGGCATATTAAAATTACTTTAAAAAACATTGTTGACGCGAGAAACTATTTATGTATAGACAGGCTCCTGCACCACAGTTTGCAACGCTATGAATATTTTATCAAATTAGTAGACCAACTCTCTAAAATTTTCAATTTATTTCATAATATTTCAAAATTAAACACACTTGCATACACTTATGCTTTTATTGAGATTATTTTTCAATCCTACATTTTACTGTTGAAGAAGAAAAAAAAGTAAGAAAAAAAACTACAAGTCATTTTTCTAAAATGTGTCACTTCTGCATGGAAGAAGAATTAGTTGCATTTTATGGATGAGATGTATCGCGTGGCGTAGCTGAGCATGTTAACACCCATTTCAATCAACATAATGTATTGTGTTGATTTTCTTAATTGTTAAACACCCATCTACGACGACAGGTTTAATTTATGGTATACCCAAGGTCCGTCCGTCTGTCCGTCCGTCCGTTAACTCTTAGCCCTACCAGGGCTTCAATAGATTTTTACGAAACTAATCCTAACTGCTCTCCAATAGATTTTCTCGCCCAAGTAGACAAAATCCATGAATATTGAGTGAGATGAGAGGTCACAAGGCTACTTTGTGATGTCGCCGAAATAACTTATCAGGAATATGATGGATTTTGATGAAGCTCGACAGAAATATTAACCAAAATAATATCTTGCCGATGTTCGATTCCCGAAAAAAAAATCCATGTATATTTAATGAGGTTAAAGGTCACCAGCTTTTGGTGGCGCCTTGATGGTTTACCTAAAATCTGATGGATATTCGTGAAACTCATCATGAATATTAACATTTTCTCACCCGAATTGAATTCTCGGCAAAATTCACGCATATTTAATAAGGTCAGAGGTCACAAGACATAAGACGTATATTATGCACGTATGTGGTGCTCTTATTTAAGGTCTTACGTCAATGATGCCGCACTTGGGATTTCTCTTCACTCGACCATTGTGATGCCATACATCACTCAGTACGGGACGAAGGAACAGGTAGAGCGCTACATGCCCAAGATGATGGACGGCTCCTGTATCACCGCCATTGCCATGACAGAGCCCTCAGCAGGAAGGTATGTTACCATGGCAACTTCCATTCCTTGTTTTGATTATTAAGAAACGACTGATTTTCCCTTAGTTTTAGGTTTCAATCTGGTTTTTTTAGTGACATACTGCAAACTGTTTGTCAGATTCAACGATAATGATAATTTATATGCTTTATTTTTAAATTTACAAAATCTTCTCATAATGTCTAAAATATAACCAAGGCAGAATAAACTTTCATATAGGATAAGTGTATGATGAATGATGATATTATTTATTACACTGAATCAGGATGAAGGTAAACATACCATAACATCTATGAAAAATTATTTTATTATTATGATATATTTTTTTTCATAATCATGCAGTTATAAATAATTCAGAAGTCATGACCTGTCAAACATTTAATTAAAAGTGACTCTTAGAGGTTCTTTCAAGATTTCACATGTTGTCTATGAAGACTGGCCGGGGGTAAAACAGGCCCGGTGTAAAACAGGCCCGGTGTAAAACAGGCCCGGGGTAAAACAGGACGGAGTGAAACTGGCCGGGGGTAAAACAAGCCGGGGGTAAAACAAGCCGGGGGTACACAGTCCCGGGATAAAACTGGCCAGGGATAAAACTGGCCGGGGATAAAACTGGCCGGGAATAAAACAGGCCCGGGGTGAAACTTGCCGGGGGTAAAACTGGCTGGGGATAAAACTGGCTGGGGATAAAACTGGCTGGGGAACCTTCAGCTTCGAAGCCCGACCTTAACCACTAGGCCATGACCTCCTCTAGTCCATAGTAAGATTTCAGAAAAAAGGGGTCTGAAGGCATGCATGGGTGACAAGATTATCTGTAGGTGTTCGGATGCTGCACTCACAGACTGCATATACCTTCGGGAAAAAAATTACCACTTAAACTTAACTATGGATTACCTTCTATTTGAACAATTATTCCGTTCTCATACAGAGTTTTTTTTTATGAATTGTTGAGCCAAGATCAGGGCCGATGGATCATTTGTTCCAATATCAGCGCAAACCTTGAGTTTTTAACGGTCTTTCTCCATCCTGTATGAGCGCAATGTAGGCTCAGTGAAGAGGCCGTGTGGCACGGATGTTCACCACACACACACACAAGTGCGCCTTTTGAGAGTTTTGAATTGTTGTGAACCATTGATTGGTAAAATTATACATCAAGATCCGTTTTTGTCCTTAATTAACACTAGGATTTAAATGAGAGGAAGCATGTGGTGTCGCCCTGTTTCACACTGGAATTCTGTAGATGTACATACTTTGATTGCCTCCACTAAAATATCCTGTAATCCGCTTTTTGACTCAAGGTAAAAGTTATGAAATCCGCCATTTCCTTTTATGAAAGCTTGTTACATTTAAACAAGCCGACAGATAAAAAAAGCAAAATATTGATCCAGCAACTGCACACATATAATGTTCATCAATATTCTTTAGTGGGGACAATTAATGATACACTGGGTAAGTGAAAAGGTTGTATATATAAGAATATTATTTCATGGTATGCCTGGTTTAATATGTGTACCAGTACTATAAGCCTTTAATAGAAATTAATTCTTAATAACTTTAAAAGGCACCAGTCAGAAAGTTATAATGGAAACCCCACAGGAAATAATTACTCTTGCACAAATTATAAATGAAGGTGGTACCAACTATCTATACTTTGACAATTGTTACGGGGTGACGTAAAAGCGGACCGAACTGTCTCGCCATTGATGCCTGCTTTTCTAGTGAAGCGGTTGGGACGCCGGACTTATGCTCCACCTACATGGGTTCGAATTCCGATATTTTCCCCTGAACAATTTGTATTCGTAACACAATTCCCCGCCCCCTAAAAAATATATGAAAGCAATGAGGATAAAGAATAGCATATCATTCTTTTCACTTTTACTTCCGTTATTCTCATTTCTCAGATAACATCATCAAAGGCGAAGAAATGTTTCCATACAAGAGTGGATCTCTCGAGCTTTGTTGTTTCCTAATAGCTAAAACACGTTTAAATAATATATAAACTTTTTCATTATAAAATAATAATTAAGCATTTATATTTTTTTAGCGACCTGCAAGGTATCAGGACCAACGCTAAACAAGATGGCGACGACTGGATCCTGAACGGAAGTAAAGTCTTCATCACCAACGGCTGGATGGCCGACCTCGTTGTGGTGGTGGCGGTGACGAACCCGGAAGCCAAGTCAGCGGCGCACGGTATCAGTCTATTTATAGTAGAAGACGGCATGCCGGGATTCAAGAAGGGCCGGAAACTTGACAAGATCGGAATGAAGGGACAGGTAGCCACGCTTTGTCTATAGTTGCATCTCTGGGTGGGGCACTGTAGATGTGTTTTGGTCGTGTCTTTGTGTTTGAAGCACTGAGCATACATTAAAACCAAACACCAAAAAGATTATAAGATATGTCCCTATGGGAAGACGACTGCATATAATTATACAAGGGCATTTAGAGCGCAGAGTCAAAATTAAAATACTGCATATGTAATTTTTTTCTTCACGTTGGCCTTGGTGACTTTAACCCTTGGCAATTTTAGTTTAGAATAAATCCGAAAGGTGGCAGCGAAAGAAAGAACGGAACAATTGTTTCACACCAAGCACCAGATGTCGCTGCGTAACGGGTCCTAGGCCAATAAGATAAATCAATACGTCTGACCAATCAGAACGTGGACGTGAAGCTGCTCCTCCGGTCTGTGTTAAATAAATTTACCCATTCTCCACTCATGAAGTGTGTCTATGAAGTTCAGGGATTATTCATTGTGCACAATAGACCTTATCCCTGCATGGAGGTTGTAAACTTCCCTGACATATACATTGACAACGTACCTTCCTCTGAAGTGGTCATCCAACTGGTCACCCCTCTATCGTGCATGAGGCATTATTGCCGTCTAGTTATAAAGAGATTAAGGGGAGTTTATGCAGACATAAGAACAACACTGCACAGGGTCGGACTCACAAAAGTGTGACTCTGCCGGTTATGGTTTGTGGACCCTTAATTCTAACCCCCCAAATGCACCGGCGCTTCAAAATTCACTAGCGGCGTCGGTATAAATAAAGTGAAGAGGGTGATGTAGTTGGTTCATGTAAGTATGTTAAGAATTTTTTCTTTGCAAATCACATAAAGATGGGTGTTTTATTTTTGTGGTTAGGACTTCACGGAACAACTAATAAACCTACACCGGTAAAATGTAAATATAAGGTGTATCCTTGGAATGTAACCAATTTGACGATTAAGACAGGTAGTCACGGCCGTTCCCACAATTCCAAACTGGAAGAGATTCATTTTGAGTAGAAAAAGGTGACATACGGGTCAAGTAGGCGATTACAATATGTTTGAAAAGTTATATATGAGGCATTTCTGAGTGGATAATGGCCTATTTTAGTTAAATAGACACTCGGTGTAAGGAGACACAGTCCGACTGGAGATATATATGCTAAAATAAGGACCAGGGAAGGGGGATACTATAAGTGTTAATTATTTTGCCCAAACGCTACAACCATTGTATTAAGTATTTTGTTGTATGATTTATCAATATCCTATTGAAATATGAAAGATATTGTACTAAACTTTGAAATTTATACTTTTCTGTATATATGTAAATTTGTGTCTGGAGCAAGGTTATATTAACTGTGATCCTTATGATTCAGGACACCGCGGAGCTGTTCTTTGATGACGTCAGACTTCCCAGCAGCCAGTTGTTAGGAGAACAAAACAAGGGTTTCTACTACTTGATGCAGCAATTACCACAGGAACGGTTAGGTATAGGAATCCAAACGCTGGCAGGAGCTGAATTTATGTTTGAGGAGACCAGAGCTTACGTCAAACAAAGGAAGGCATTTGGTAAAAGCATCGCGAGTCTACAGGTACGCTTAAAGATGTTTTAATCTGTCGCCAGGAGAACTGTTAACGGGGAAAAATTATTGCGACATTTATTGTTGCTGGATTGTCAATAAAATGCTAATGTTCACTAGGCGAAGGGTAGAATCTTCAATTAAATGAATATTAAAAATAAATGTGTTTTGGTAAAGAATCAAATATTAACTGTAGACGAATATTAACAAGGCGATTTTCAACGAATAGACAAATGTTCGCAATCTGATTATCTAATACAGGCGAAGGTTAACTTAAGAAAAAAATCAGACGATTGTCGATTACAGACGAATATCAACTACAGCCGAACGTTGACAACAGATGAATGTGTATAAGATGAATGTCAATTGCTGACGAATGCTAACTACGGACGAATGTTAAGTTTAAACGCATATTATGAACATAAGGTATGAATGAATTAAATTTTTAGTTCGCCATCTCTTGCAGACAATCCAGCACCGCCTGGCTGAGATGAAAACAGAGATTTGTGTGGCGCGATCATTCATTGACCAGTGCCTTGAAATACATCAGGACCGTGGACTCGATTCGGAGAGTGCTTCCATGGCCAAGTATTGGTAAGCCACACACAAGGCTGAGGAAGATCTCTGGTTAAACCACATTCATTAAAAATCACTGCAAAAGGTCCTTTAATCTAATATTAAACCCATAAAATATAATACATATAATTTTTAACTTTGCACACAGTTCTTGCCGATAATATTATTTTTTTTAATTGTGCTATTTGAAACTCCCCAGTTACAGCAAGCCATTTTAGTCGTTTAATTTTAAACAATGGACTATATATTAAAAGTCATGTATGACCTCTTGTTAGAATACCCCCCGGAGTTTACTTTTGAGTTATTTAGCTAAACCTACAGCCAACTTGCTATAATATAAGCCAAATATGTAAATTACCACATCGGATTTCAAAATCAATTTACTTAATCATATACCATTTTGTACCAAGCTACTCATCAATCAATATAGATGTTAAAACATCTAGAATATTTCCTGAAGAAAAACTTTAAATATTTTTACAGAACTATATAAAAGACCTTAATTGAAAACGATCATAATTTTGTATCTTGATGGTATATATTTCTACGGTTCAATCCCGAATTTCACATTTTAAATATCTATCGGTTAGGCCATCGAAAAAAATTGTTCTTCGGATTCGCCTCTCTATTTTCATTTTTTTTCCGATTATTTTTTTTCAATAGAAGATCGGGTCCTCAGTAATATTGCTAAGTTGTGCTATGGCCAAAATCCAACAAAGAATTCCTATCGGTAGGCCCTAATGGAAAATGGACAAAATTTTAAGTTAATCATATAAATCATTAATATTGAAGCTGTTTTTTTTCTGATTTTTTTAAGGGGGAGGGGGGGTTCGTGGCAAGCCTTCAAAATTTCACGTATTGTGTCACGACCGGTGAAGAAAATTTAAAGGAAGCTTTTCCCCGCTTGCACCAAGGGTTTTGTTCCCAGAGTACGTAGAACTATAGTGTGTGTGTGTGTGCGCGCGCGCCCGCGCGCGGAATAGGTGCAATTATTTATATTAAACATGATAAACACATTTTTTTTCACTTCAGGTGCTCGGACCTCCAGAACAGTGTGGCGACCAACTGTTTACAGATGCACGGCGGATGGGGATACATGTGGGAATACCCTATTGCGCGCGCATTTGCCAACGCGCGTGCGCAGAGCATCTACGGCGGAACTAACGAGATTATGAAGGAACTGATTTCACGCAGGATCGTATCTGACAGATAAAGACAAAACAAAGGACTGGCATGTATACTCCTGTACAGCACAGCAATTGATTCCTTAAAGCCTACTAAACACGTTTTAGTAAAATATAATTTTTGGCCACCACCGAGTATATATTAATGACCTGTGGTTAATTCCTCATATAAAAAGCTATTATATTTATAACACGCCTGTGACTGAAGTATGCGCTTGTTTATCTGCAAGCCGTTAGTAAACATAGTACATCCAACAATGTTGACAAACGGAAAAAACATGGAACCTAAGGTGTTTGGTTGAATATATGCAAAAGTGGAAAGGTCACTAGTTATAACACGCCCTTTGCAAACATCATCGCCAGATGCCCTTGTTGGATGCGTTTACTTTAATTTAGCAGCACTCCACATGTTATAAACACGTAGATATAAATAAAGCGAACATCCTATTAAGTTAGGATCGGCCTTTTATGGCCTATTCAGTCGTCAGATATCAGAATAGACCCCTTTAAAACCGTAATGATACAGGAATTCCCTTCATTAGTCTAGGAGGTACAGCCATTGGAACAGACATGTGATCCACGATCCTGCTGGGAATGACTGATTTCTCAATGAATTGCTATAGTCAGGTGCATATGAAAAGTATCCTTAGATAAGCAAATAAAACAAATACGTAATATATTGTTTAGTTGTGTGTATGATATCTTGAAATCTTTGTATAATTTCCAGATATGAGTTGAAAAATAAAGCAAAAAGTAGCCAAGGTCCTCATACATACACCCGCTTGCATCCTGTTTAAACTTTCTCCTGAAATATATGAATTGAAGCAAATGGTCCTATCTTACAGTCACTGTGGTCAAGAATGGTATAAATAAAAAATATATCATGTTGATTCAGATTGCCTCCAAAATGTAATGAATTCTTTTTTGATTGTGTGACCATTACCCTCCACAACATTTCATAAAGTTTGTTTGATACCTTTAAAGTATAATTTCTTACAGACAAAATAACAAAACAACCTGCAAAACATGAAAAGTCATACCAGGCCAACTTGATTGATGGCCTCAGTGTCGCCATCTGATGGTAGGCGTTAGTACTAGTGATTCAACTTTACACGGAACCCTGTCAGTCGTTACTGACGTTAGTTTATTCATCAGGGTTCTGCAGAAAAACAGTACCCGTCACAAGATTGTTGCAGGTACTAGTGATTCCCTCATTTGCATATTAGTACGTGACGTTTGTGGTCGTGGATGGTGATGACTGAATGGTCAACGCTTTATCTGCAGTGAATTTCGGCAAATACCTGAATATTGCTGAAGTCTAACGAAAACTCCCACAGTTCAGATAAGTAGTGAAAGGTGGCGCTGACTATCGTTTATTGTTCGTCGTACCATTCGGTCTGCCAGTATGCCTACAGCTATGTGTTGGTGTGATTAATTATACATTTGCTCCCACTTCGAGACAAATTATAAACTAGTAACTCCTTCGTTGGCTGAGAACTGATAATTTAAAGTATATCGAGGCGGACAGTCAAATGTAAATCGCTACTTTAATCATATGGAATTTTGTGTATGAATTGGTGTATCACTGCATAGAGTGTGTGCGTGTGCGTTATTATACTTAAAGGGGCATAATCAGGAACAATATTACTTTATACGACAGTTTCCCAGCAAAACTCTCCAAGCACACAGTCACAGTAACGCGCATACAGCTGTTTAACATCTTGTTATGGCTCTGCGCGTTGGTGAACACAGTTCACGTGTGTCTGTTCACCACAACAAGGCCGCGTGACCGGAGGTCCGATGTTTCAGCAGGCGGTACATTGATTACATTTTTGGTTCAAAGTCAGTAAGGACATCCCCTGATTAACACGTATTGTGGTCTGGGCAAAGCACGCACTGTGTTAATGTTGACAAATGTGATCGTGCCCGGTCCACTCTTTATAACACGCGTTTACAGGTGTAAGCAAATGGTTTCAGGGCAATATTTGGTCAGATCCACATTTATTTATATGGGAAGAAGCTATTTTTCATGTTAATTCAATATGCTTTATAAGTGATTTGGTCCCTTTAGAATTAGATAAAAATTGAGTCTAGAGTTGAAGCAAAAATTATTCAAGTTTAAGTTAGTTACTGAATATTCAACCCCATAGCCCGGTCTCACATGTGACAAGTTTACTGTACTCTATGGTCTCCAGAGCTAGCCCTCTACTGGAAGATCCCACTTTCTGTCCTTTTCGCCATGTTGTGTTGTATAATCTGAAACATCTGTTTCAGTTTTTGCCTATTACATACTCAAGGGCGTCTGAACGTACACTCTAAGATAAAAGGGCTCCAGCTAGGACCCTTCGTAAAAGGGGTTTTCAGAGTGGACGGAATGGAGAAAACTTTTTCCTTAGAGTGTATCCCGATTCACATAATAAACTGTAGCTCATTCATTTCTATCTTGTTCCCATAAAATTTTCTTGTGACCTATCATTGACCTAGCGTCAATCTGTCAGTATCTACATTCGGCTGTGGTCGTATATTTCGTCGACTTACTTGACTTTGGTCTGACATTTGGCACGCTACAGGCCAAAATGTTGCAGCAGTCATTGTGAACCTCATACATCAGGTATATATGATTATTATCCCTTGTTTTTGCATCAGGTGGCATTTGAATTTTTTTAATTAAACGAACAGCACTGTCTCGCAGTGTTTCTGGTCAAACAAGATTATGCGAGTTTTCACTCAAAGACACTGTCCTATTCAAAATTATACATATAATTTATCAGAATTATAATTATAAATCTAAATTCCTCATGATTTTGTCATAAATCATCATACATACATATAAGCGGTAGCTCATTTTATTCGTCTTTTTCTTAATGTGAAAGACTAATCTGCCCTTCATCTTTCGGGTTTTTTTTTTTGTGCCGAGAGGTTTGAAATATACGTACCATTATAAACGTATTATATGTTTCGGCTTTCCCCAGAATATAGGTGTTTCATTTGACCATTCACGCAGGTTCCCAGGTCCTTCTCTCTGTCTGTCTGTATGTTTAACCCTCGCTCTATGGTCGTTTGGATCTTTTTGTCTGGAATATTGTGTCAACTGTCAAACTTTAAAACCAAATTTGTTACATTTCGAGAAAACACCTTCTGCATACTTTTTCACATGCTTACAAAAATTACTTATCCCTTTAGGTCCTTACCACAAAGAAAACCATCCATTTTAATGTAATTTGCCTTGAAATAATTTTTATTCAACATATGGGCCACATTAATATCACTCTATACTACAAATATACCAACACCGTTGGTTTATTTAGAAGCCCCGGTGCATTATGGGAGGCAGCCAACTAAAACCATAACCAGCAGAGTCGTACTCTTGTGAGTCTGCGCAGTGTGCCCCACGATATGTTTCCTTGCGCAAAATAAACATGATAGTTAATGCTTAGGACCAAGCCGGCGCTTTGGCCAAAAGCTTTATAAATGAAGTCGGGCCATCTTAATTGTGAAACGCATGCATTGCCAAGGAGTTACGTGCAATCTAATTGGTGCAAAATTATGCAAGAGCGGATTCTCCAGTCTGAAGTCAACAGTTGTTGGTGCATCGGTTATACTTGTTTACGAACAGCCTGTGGATAAACAAACCTATGCATCCATCATAGATGCATTATAACAATTTTTCTTGAAAGCAATAACTACAGTTCAAGTTCACTAATATGAGGAAGCCTAAAATCATATAAATTCTACTGAAAAGTCAGGTGATTAGCAGGCGTTAAAAAAAAAAAAAAATCCTTGGATTCGGAAGTCCTATATGTATTAGGACATATGTTCTTAAAATTGACTAAACATTGCTATAAATATTCTGTATACACTTACCAAATTAGCTGATGTATTCACGTTTTATACTATGGCCTGGGGTTTACAACTGCGAACCCTTTGATTTTACGTATACTTAGGCAATTAGCCGAAGGACGTGATAACATATGAATAACTATGTTTTCAGTTATTATTTTTTTATTTTGTTGAAGAAATAAACAACTTGTTTTCAGTTGACAGGCTGGCAATCCACTTCTTATTGCTGAAAAAAAAGGAAAGAAACCATTTAAATATATATGCATATAAAATATTTTTGTTTATTTATTTATTTTAGCGTGAAATGTGGTTCTGAAAGCAATTGCTCCGAAATAAGGTTTGGTGACCATAGTGGATTAGAAAAACATGATGGAATAAATAAATGAGTGAGAGAATACGTGTTCCTATTCTACTGTGTATTGATGTGTTGTAAGATATGTACGCACACACACAATAAATTGACCACGGCCCTGGAATTTACCGCGGGATTGATCGAATTACAATTCTGATCTCCACAGTTCGACATGGTTTATTTTTTTAATCACAACAGGTCCGTTCCCCCCTCCTCCCCCCCCCCCTTCCACCTGTTTTTTTTTCGCGATTATTATAATTATTTTTTTTTGCAAGTCCACAAACGCCAGAACTGTTTTCCAGGGCAGTAGGAGGAAATGAGTAATTAACTCTTTTGGAATTAATAAACTACGTTATGTCATTTTCCTATGAACAATTTAAAATCAAAGATGATTAACGAGACTATTCTATAGCGACATCCTGCCACTAATCTATGAAATGGGCATGCCAGGGAACAGTGATGACGTCATAATATATTTTACGCACAAGAGGCATCTATAATCACTGGACCAATAATCAAGAGCAGAGTAGCGCAATGCAGGGCGGGAACCATGCTACACGACTCATGGAGGAGACATGCCAACCATTCCGGCCCTCTGACATTAGAGACTACGACCAGCCACAGTCGCTCGAATCCCATCTGTGGTTGTGTTTTTATCAAGATGTGGACGAAACTGTGCACTATTTGAGTATATTGATATACCTTACGTAGTCTGTACAGAAATAGCATGTATCGCGTTAGAGGTGTAGAACATAGATATCAGAAACAGGTGTACAATATTTTGATGAATTTGTAGATATTGTTTATGCTATGGATTCAATGTTGTTGAGGATGAAGCTCACTTTATGCAAGAGTGTAAATTATATCACGATTTGAGGTTAAAATATATTAGACAAGACTTGCATTGTCCAAGTGAACAAAATTTTATAAAATTGTTCAATTTAGATTATCCATTTAAAATGACAAAAGTTGCTGCATACGTGTTTAATTCGTTTTTGAGGAGACGAAAAATGATTGATGGTTGAATTATGTATTTTACTATATCGGTACTGTATCGGTACTCACTGATGACAGCAAAATAGATTCATTGTGTACTTAGATGTGCAATAATGTTACATGTGTTTATGGCACGATTTATTAGTCATTATAAGACTGTTACTTTACATTATATTTTTGTAATTGTTGAACTGACTCTTTATTGAAGTGTAATTATGTTTATACTCGCAGATGATGGCAAAACAGATTTATAGTGTATGTAGGTATGCAGTTCTGTTACTTGTGTAAATGGCAGGAAATATAAGACTGCTACCTTCCATTGGATTGATGTACTTGTTTAAATTGAATATTTATTGAAATGTTTGGAACTTTGGGCCTGAGGCCTTTTTCCTGAATAAACTTCTGTTCTGTTCCGTAATATACTCCGTTTCTACCCATATCCCCCTAAGTAGGGATTCGAATGACTGTGAACCAGCTTACTGGCTGTCAGATCAAGTAAGCTTACCAGCCCAGTTATCAGTCGGGTTAGGACGTAAAGTGAATACTATTTATAGCATATGCAGGTATGGTACCAAATATTTCTCATTCTAATTTTTTGTCGTGTTTGTCTTAATTATGTGGTTATAATCGCAAAAAAATGGACCCGGGTTGGAGAACATTCCTTTGGACCATCGGTCACTAAAAGCCAGCCACGCACACAGAGGAATAAACTGCACAACATATTGTGCCCCATGCACATTTCTTGACACTATTGCTTAACATACTCCTTGAAACGCAACCAACACAAAAATGCAACAGTTTTCCTGAAACAACCCAGTGTTTCCTTTGTCCGTCCCAAGAATCCCCCACCCATTTTTAAGCAACACTTTTAGAATGTTGGCGGTCACTTGTGTTGTGATCTTAAATACTTCATTTCTATTGGCTCATACTTGTGTATTCTGAAACATTTTTATGGTATAAAGCTAGCATTCCATATACATGTATGTGAATGCGGTACGCATGCGTATGGGTAATGCAGATTAACACAAACGCCAGTGATTCCATCAATACGTATGCAGTAAATATGCAAGTATACAGCTGCATTAGTAGAGAAGTCATCTGCTAGAGGAATTTCCTATCACTGACGTCAGACTTTGGAATTTCCCTGTCCGCTGCTGTCCCTGGGCTGCTAATGTTGGGTTGGTGGCTGATATTTATCATTAAAACATATACTTGTTAGTTTGTAAATTATATATATATATATATATATATATATATATATATATATATATTGGGAATTTTTAAAATATGCTATGTAAAGAGGACATTTTTTCAACTTAGGCTTAGCTCTTAAGGCTAACGGTTTTCATTATTGCTTAAGCGCGGAGACAATGGCTGGGCGAACTTGAAAAAACGCAGAGCAAGGACTTTGGATCTGGGATCTGATAATGTTTTATGTATGGTATCGTCTTCGTATCGTATCCTGTGTGTCAATATATCGTTAAAACCTTTGTATGTATGTACTCACAGCTTCACACAGGGACTGTCCAAACCACCAGTCCTGTACGTCATCAAATTTGTATCCCTCGTCCTTCCAAAGCTGAATGACAGTTCCGCTTGGCGGGGTTTCCTTTCCAGCGTCACCGAAGTCCTTCTTAGGCTCACCAGGAGCCCAGTTTGTCCATTCCACCGCTTTGTTGTTCGTCCTCCAGTACCACCGACTACCGTCAGAGGCGCCACTGGTCAACAGATCGCCAGCATCTGTAATTGACCAATCAGACAGATTAGTTTCCTATCGGATCACTGCGTTTACTGCAGTCGGCTTATGCCGCCGAGCTTGCAATGCTAACTCATTTATCCGTATTATTTTTTATATCTTGCTTAAAAATAAAATTGGTGATTATACAAACATTCATATATGCATCTTAGTTTGTTTTATCTATGATTTATCAGCTATAATCTGTTCCACGGTGGGGTGGCCATTGAAAATTGGCGATTATTCTCTTTAACTTAAATAGTATCACACAATTGACAGTTAAGATGATAAGGTGTTCAAATGCCTAATATGAGATGTAAACCACCTAACAAAACCCAGCATAAATATTCTGTAACCTTTTGATTCTGTTTAATATTTAAGCCAAGTGACATGGCCTCTGTCATGGGTTAATAGCCTCACCTCGACAATTACACTTTTTAGAATATTTATGACATTCAACCACCAATCAGTAGCTTTTAAATGTAGTTGTTTAAGCACGTGACAACCAATCAGTAGCTTTTAAATGTAGTTGTTTAAGCACGTGACCAGTGACCTTGGCCTCAATCAGACTGGTTGAGATGTTGTAAAAAATATATAATATATAAAATATTTTCATATATTGATTTTAATGAATTACTAAATTTTTTACAAGGTATGGTTTACTTTCATTTTAGTTAATTAGACCTATGCATTATTCCTCTTTCCAGTCCATCTTGAGTCCATTATAAGGAAAGCTTTGTCACAAGCTAAACAAACTATAAAGTTAATTATAAAGTATTAACAGAATATTACAAAAAAAGACTCTAAATATATCCAAGTTTTAGCTCTGCATTGGGAGCTGAATGTAGTAAAAACATGCGAAAACTTACCATAACTGTGAGATAATGATTAGTATTTTTATGATAATTCTTTTTAGTAAGGAGATTTTATTTGACTAGGACAAGGACTCGGTTGCCAGAGGACTCGGACTCTAAGACGGTCGATTAGAACTCAAACCTCAAGGACTCCGGCTTTCACTTGGACTCGTACTCGGACAGTGTGGACTTGACAACATCACTGATATATGATCAGTTTAACTTCGACCATTTTGGTGACTTCTGGATTCGTCCTTGGAATACTATGAATGATGAAAGAATGGAACCTTGCTAAAAAAAATCGGCCGAGTCTTTTCGGTTCGGTAATTACATTGACCGATTTCAATTTTTCCCGCTGGGCCAGAAATTATTTTGACATATCCAAAGATTTTTGCAGCTAATGATTTTGCCGATTTTTTTAACGGCAGATTGAAAACGGGTAAATTGATAAGTGACCCACAGGCGATGAAGCTCAGTTATTCTTACCGGTCTGTGTTTTCAACCAATTGTAGATGTGAAGTCGCTCGTTCTCGTTCTCCACTCTCGCGAGATAAGCTCCCTTCTTGTTGCACTCTGCCATGGCGGTTGTCTGGTTGTAATAATCCGCGATGAAATAGTAACACTTGGAGCCCAACACTTCCCAACTAGGATCTGGGCAGGTAATGGCTTAAAAAAAGTATAAATCGTCTGAAACTTCAAAGGAAAGTAAACCTCTATGCAATTTATTCATAGGCTTTCCTCAGAGTGTGACCAAGGGCGGGCAGAGAAAATTAGAAGGGGGGGGGGGGGGGAGATCATATAGCGAGGCCCCGAAGAGCCAAGAGGATGTCGCCAATATTCCCCGATACGCCATAAGCATGGTGCAGAAATTGTTTAAGATTTTTACTGTAAACTTGCAATATGGGATATTATTTTAAATTAAGCTTGTCCTGTATATTAATTGTAAAGATTTTTACAAGCATATTAAATAATTCATACAATAAAGGAAATACATGCACTCTGTGTACTTTACTGTATGGTGAGATCGCGAAAATCGATCCCTCGCGAAACACTGATAAAAAATGGAAATCGCGAATGTTAAGACTATAATAAAATAAGATACCCACCTTGATCACACCTTGCTCCTTTGAAACCATCCGCACAACCATTTGAGCATGCGCCGTCCTCGTGATTACAAGTTCCACCCACGCAGTTTGAGTTACAGTTACTGTTACAATTGTCACCCCACTTGCCACTGGGACATTCTGTATAATTAAGTACATGTGCAAATAAGTCACGTGACTAAGTTTTATTAAGGGACAAAAGACATGTCAGCATTGTTGCCTAAAATAAAGTGCTTCGATTTCGTTTTAAAAAAGATTTTGAATCATATAAAACTAGAGTCAATAATAGGAATATATACTTAAATTTATTTTTATTAATTTTTATTGCATTATCTTTTATTTTTATTGATATGAAATACAATAAATAAAAGAAAACCCTAAATATATATTATAATATTGCGCGGGTAACAAAATGAGTTCTATCTGTAGCCTGAATTTACGAAGTGGTTATCCATATAAAACAAATATCATTTTCACACCGGCTCAACCACTACCCTAATAGTACTCAGTTAAGGCGGTAGGCGGCAGAGGTGTAGTTATACGCTTTGAACAATACCAACAAACACACACATGTTTGCGTGTGTATATTTCTTACTCACGTGTTTCACACGTATCGCCAGTGTAACCAGGGTTACATCCATTGTTACATTTTCCGTCGGCGCCGTTACATGTGCCGCTCTTGCAGTTGGTTGGACAGTTGCTGCCGCAGTTAGCGCCCCATTTTCCAGCAGCACAAGCTAAAAGCAAATAAACAGCAATACCATATTAAAAAAAATCATCAGAAGTGTGACATAAATATAGGGACGGATCTCCAACTTTCTCCTAGCCACTCCGCTTTAAATTTTTTAAAAGTACACCTTTATTTACGATATTAGCCAGGCCTGAGTTCAAAAGTTTGTATCCATTTGCATATGAAAATGTTGAATTTGCATTTAAATGTAGAGCTACCAGAAAACATGCATTTTCATTAAAATACAGAGCTGAAAGCTTTAGATTTTTTAAATTTATATGTAATTCTATAGCACTGTTTAAGGAATCAAAAATGAAGAAAAAGGCCGCACCAGAAGTCTGATGTTCCGAGTAAAAGCTATACAAGTGGAATGAGCATGATGCCTGCGAAATAAAGTGTACGCAGAGTCTTAGCGCATATATGTACGGAGTTGTTGCTTGATTAAGCAAGGTATCGGAAAGCGTAGCTGTCAGAACCTTGTTAATAAGAATATGGTCCAAAGTTACACAAACCAAGAAGATTACACACTGGAGAAACAACTGTCAGAAGCCTCGAGCGTGCGCTCATTGCAATTAAGACCTGATAGCCCCATTAACTCTATTGTGCGCCTATTGTGCCGCGGTGTCAGGCGCAGCGAGTCTGCTTGATGTTACTTACGGGGTCCGCTGTAGCTCGCTGAAGTGGAGAGCGATATATCCAGTAACTGAGCGGTAAATCACTGGAATTACATTGACCAGAATTATGAAAGCGCAAATGGTTTGTTTTGTCAAAAATTATGAGTTACAAATACATCTAGAGAGGTCTCGTGTAGAGGAATCACTGGATCGATTTTGGGATAGATGCGGTCACTCTGCATCAACTTCTGCCGTGATTCATGATGGACGACTGGTAAAAGTAAACCTTACTTTCCCTGAATAACTTCGGAATAATAAAAATTTACATCAGTTCCCACACTTCTGACATATATCAATAATTAACCTTGTATTATAGTAAATATTTTGACGTTTATGAACGGATAACTTTCATTTTGATAGATAGTGAGCCATCGCCCGCTCTGTCACTGATGGCGTTGTTCCTTATTATCGCCCATGTTTACCGCAGCCGGGAATAAACGAGTTGTTCCGAAGTCACGCCGAAGGGGGTCTCTCGCGCTGTATCAAATAGCGCCGGGCTTGTCAGCGGCATCTCTGGGTGCCTTTGAGCAGCCAGTTTTATGACCCCCGTCAGCAACATTCGACACGGCCAGACTCTCACTTGATACTCCATTCTGTAATTTCCTTGCACAAGCCAATACATTCAAAGTTACACCTACGGGCACATTTGGAGCCAGAGTAACCATCCAGGCATCCACTGGAGCACGTGCCGTCTACATGGTTACAGTTGGCTCCGCCGCCCGTGCAGCCACCACATGTACTGGCGCAGTCCTGGCCATATTTACCGTCAGCGCACTCTGGAGGCGACAAACAAAACCAAATATAAAACAGAATTTTTAGTATACATGTATATGCAAATTACAGTTAAAACTGGGAAAAAATAAACCTGTCAGGGTTGAATGAAGGCGCGGTCACGCCGACATGAAACGGTAACGTTTAGAGCACAATAGCTCTTTTTTTACCACGTCACAATCCTCCAAATATGGTTAGATTATATATCATTATATTCAATATAATAAATTTTCAAAATATGAATAACATTTGTCCCTGTATTTGCACTCGACATCTTTTATCATACTTGCGTTTTATAATTGTTATTGGTATTTGCATTTACATCTTATTTATTTTAAACATTCACACGCGTTGAACCACATTTAAATCCATCTTTGTTACACAGCATATAATATATAGTATCAAATTTTGTGATAGGATTGAAGTTTTGGAGAATAATTAGAAAATTCTATTGGCCAAGGCAGAGTACAATAAACCACATACCGGTGTCACAGTTGGTGCCCTTGTAGCCTGGAGCACACTTGCCAGGACAAGCGCCGGTACTAATGTCACAGGAGGCGCCACTGGCGCAATTCCCGCAGTTGTTGGCGCATCCAGCTCCCCATTTACCAGCAGGGCAGCTTGCAGCTTAAAAAAAATTAATAAATTATAATTTATTTCGGTATTCCTGAATATAATATATCTTTATGGTTTTAATATAACGGTATAAGCCTATAAAATATAACATTACTGAAATTTTAACATCATTTTTACAATAATAGTGAAATCGCCGCATTTTTTTCCTCTCTGTGGAACTGATATGGCACTATTACACGAGCATGCGCACTGCGGGGAACTGTCGTCTGCTGTGTTTAAGTGTGCTGAGCCAGCATTGCATGTTCATTTAATGAAACAAGATATACACCAGAGACTCTTGCAGGAATTTCACCAAGCTTTCTTTACTTTTATTATTAGATATAGAAAATTAATATTTTCTTTTGTGTAGATGCGTCTTACACTTAGTTTCAATTGTTGCCAAAAGATGTCGCTTTAGTGTTTTTGTGGTAAGAACGGTATAGAATAAGTAATATTTTGCAAGCATGAGCTTGGGAATGTAAACAGAAGGTGTTTCCTTGAAATGAAACACATTTTCATTTTAATGTTTGACACATAAGACAAGTAGTTCCGGCCGTCACACATTGCCAAAACAGTTTTTTTTAAAGTAGAAACGACCTCTGGCGGAAGGGTGGAGAAAAGGATTATTGGAAACATAAGTTTTGTATTACCGGCTTTTACTACAGGTACCATGGGAAATACTCAGCATAGGTAAACAAGAATGATAAATTTGTATATGTCATATCTGAGATAATACAAAAATTGATTACTGTCGCATTTGTCTCCTGAGAAGGTTCCGGTGCAACCACCAGGCGGACAGAGGCCATCGATTGGGCTACAATCACCCCCTGCGCATGCGCCGCAGGTCTGGCTACATCCGACGCCCCATGTTCCACCAGGGCAAACTAAAAATTAAAAAATATGAACAGGATGTAAAATTTTGAAATTCTCAATATGAACAAACTGCACAATCTATAGACTATCAATTTCAACATACTGCGCAATATATGAATTATTAATTTGAACAGACTGCACAATCTGAATATTATCCATTTGTGGAAACTGCACAATCCGAAGATTATCCATATGAACAGGCTGCACAATCTTAAGATTATAGATATTAACAGGCTGCATAGTCTACAGATTTTCAAAGTGAACAAGCAGTACATTTAAGATTATCAATAATATTTAAAATGAATAATGTGAGACAAGAGTTGTATACATGCTGGTTCAGAAAAATAAGAAAATGAAGGTAGCTAGGTGTATCGATCTTGTATCTGGCCCCATCAAGGATATATTGTTTCCATCCGTGAGCTTGTTTATATGTTGTCTTTTTGTCTGTTTGACTACCAGCAGGATTACGCAAACAATATGGAACCGAAAAGCTTCTGATTTTGGCGTGGATCCGCATATAAGGTGGGGGGGGGGGGGGGTGAATTACTGATGTATTGGTTTGGCGGTGGAAAAAACTCACTGTCCTTCCTGTTACAAACATTTTCATTTCTTTTATACTTGAATGAAATTAATTGAATGGATCTGGTAAATATACATTCTTTTAGTCGCCCGAAGGTAAATATGAAAATTAGGGATCATCACATTTTATGGATTAAGTTTACCTAAGAGGTTTTTGTCTGACACCAGATCAGAGTTTGAAGTTTGTGTCAAAAATTTTGATATTTATGGCTTTACCGCAAGATTTATCTGATCTATACAAATCTGACTTTAAACTACTACCGCAACAAGGCAGCATACGCGACGTGGTTCTCTGAGGGACAATATTTAAATAGTTCATACTCGTCGTGTTTTCAGTCATTTAACAGCCACGTCAATAAAGGCATGTAATTATATTTTATAATACACATTTCAGGTATTATACATATTTCTTAAAGGTAACTCAAACCGTGTGGCTCATTTCAAACTTACATTGGTCACATTTGCTGCCTGTGTAACCGGCTTTGCACCCTCCGGCAGGACACTCGCCATTCGTGTTTGCGCATGCGCCTCCAGCACATTCTCCACAAGTCTGGGAGCAACCATCGCCATATTTTCCGGCGGCGCAGGCTGTAATCACAGACAGACATTCATATTCATCAAACGTATACATTTTTTTACTTCAGATAGGTAACTTTTCACACTGCTGGTATTTTTTATAATTGTCCAATACCACTGTTGTAAACTTTATTTATTTTTTATATATTAAAAGGTAGCTCCTCCTTCACCCCTTATTTTTCATAAGGAAATTCTGGAGCACCTGGGATTGGTACCTAGAAATCCTTCCTTATATAGCTTTACTGAGGAGAAAACTATTTATAGCTTCCATTGTATAATATATATAAATATATATATATAATATACACACACTTTTTTATTAGTATGTGTAAAATCGAGGAAGACAATGTAAAAGCCGAATCGTTGAAATCTTAGCTGGATAATAAAATATTTCATAATATACTAAACAATTAACAGCAGGTTCTCTTAGCATAATGTTTTTTCAAGTATACTATAAGGCTAAGCATTTTGGTGTGCATGTATATTTTTCTTGTCAATTTTTTTTATTTTATAGAAAAAGTATATTATAATGGTAATGCTCTTGTCAATAATTATCGTGATTTAACCAGCGCTCATACGCCACAGCAAGGAGTTTACAACTCCTTGGTCATAGTTACCTGTTTTGCAGGTGCTTCCTGTATAACCGGCTTCGCAACCAGCTGGACAGGCTCCGTTTGTGGTGGAACATGCAGCTCCGCTCTTGCAGTTTCCACAGGTGCTGGAGCAGTCAGCTCCGTAAGTACCAGCAGAACAGGCTGTTTACGTCAATAAAATATCATCAGTGACGTCATAATACATAGAATATTACGGGATCTCGAAATATTTCAATATCTCGAACTATTATTTCTAATATTAGTAACAAATATTTCGAGATATTTCGAAATCGATAATTCGATACACAAAAAAAATTCTATATCCTTATCAAGCCACCGTGAATAAACGTAATTGAATCTAATAGTAAGTCATAGATCTTTTGCTGTGTACTTTTCAATTGTGCATACCTCTGCAATTATAAAAATGCTTTCCAAAAATACTTCGCCTATGGATACATTAATTCCCTACAGTTTCTAGATAATGTTTTCATAATAGAAGCGAACGGTATAATAAATTAATAAAAAAAACGAACAAAATATATATTCCTGACATGTACCATGTCATTCCAAATAATTATTTTCCCATGGACTCTTATATTCAACTCAACGGAATATAGATAGCAATAAAACAAAATTGCGACATATATAGTTATACTTAATACTTGTTTACGACACTGACCTGTGGTACACTGAGACCCGGAGAACCCTGCAGCACAACCGGATGGACAGTTTCCGGTAGATACATCACAGGCAGCTCCGCTTTTACAGTTTCCACAAGTGCTGGCGCAGCCAACTCCCCAGGTACCAGCAGTACAGCCTGAAATAAAAAGCTGCTATGTGTAAAAGTGTATGTACAAAGGAAAGTGACCATTAAATATAAAATGCTGAAGATATACT
Source organism: Sipunculus nudus (assembly GCA_026874595.1). Taxonomy (NCBI): domain Eukaryota; kingdom Metazoa; phylum Annelida; class Sipuncula; order Golfingiida; family Sipunculidae; genus Sipunculus; species Sipunculus nudus. The sequence continues at coordinate 10,547,543 of CM049317.1, forward strand.
GTCAAATCTATATAAACAGCCAAGTTATGTATGAGAATTATTACAGAAAATTATATAATGTTTGCAAAGTCATACTAGGTCCGATTTTTTAAAAGTATGAACTTTATATGTGTAATTGTTGAAAATCAGTTATTACTCATATTCATAAAAAGAATATTTTTTTCCGAGTACATGTATGTGATGGGAACAAAAGTTTCAACTTTAAAACTGCATACATCCATATATAATTTATTACAATTCAACATTTCCCATTGACATCAGCACTAATTGAGGCCAAATGCACGTTTAAAATCTTACCTGTATCACACTTGGTCCCTGTATAGCCGGCTTGGCATCCTCCCGCTGGACATACTCCGTTTGTGGCACTGCAGGCACCGCCAGCACACTTGCCGCACGCGCTTGCGCAGTTAGCTCCATAGAAACCAGAAGAACAAGCTGAGAGGGAAACATATTTATAATTTTAATATTCGTGTTATAACGATTTATTAAGATTATGCCTTTTTTGGATAAACAGACTCGAACATGCAACCTATATGCAGAGGGTAAACAGAGAGGCAAAAAAGCTACTAAAAGAACTACGTTCAAAAATGTAGTAAAGCAATGGATTTAAATGTGGGTTATATACATGTGGGAAAAGTTTTCCTCTTAGATATTGAAAAATCTCTTTTGAAGATAGAATGGAATAACTCCGACATTTCCATGATTCTTTCAGTAACACCACCTCCAGACCTAGCGTCTGTCTACAGCAGCTGTGACGATTCTGTTTCTCCGGGGCCGAATTGCGTATGAAAACAGGCATCATATTGACATAGATAATCCTTTGCAAAATCCAAAAAGTAGGTTTAGACCGATAGTGTCATTCGCTCTCATTTTTATAATAAGCGCTGGTTGAGGTCTGGTTTTCAAGGGCAAACATATGATAAAAACTTGGATTTTAAATTTTTATTATATCATGTAAAAACATGTCAATAATACGAATATACTTGCCTGTGGTACATCTAGATCCAGAGAATCCGGCCAGGCACCCGCCAGCTGGACACGACCCGTCAACGACGTTACAGACCCCGGCGGCACACTGACCGCACGCTGACCCGCAGTTGTCTCCCCAGAACCCGGCAGAACAGGCTGTAAACAACAAAGGACAAAACATTATATCCGAACACTGAACCTCAGGTATCTAGTCGGCAATATATTCATGTCAATACTATGTAATGTTTTTGTCCGAAGGACAGTGATATTAATTTATACCCTACAAGCCTGACAGCGTGGTTTTTGTGCTAATATTTTTAATAACGGGCACAGAATTTGCAAAGATGCCGACGTAATTTAATGAAAAAAAAATTTGCAACAAACCTGTTACATATTTCCCAAATCGAAATTTACACACAAATATTAATAAAAACGGCGAACCTTTTATTGTCGGACAGAAGGAATCTTTCACAATATTCACTAGATTGTCCTTGCAGCACAAACATTTTATCCCACTTATGCCAGTCAAGGTTGCACGTACAAGATTTTTTGAGGAGCGGTCAAGCTCAGTAGAACTTAAGAGAAAACCTTGAATGAGTCATTATTTTTGTTGGGAGGGGGGGGGGGGATGGTGGTAAAAAGTAGTTTGAAAGCCTTTGAAAAGTTTTGCCGCAGGTTAAAAAGGGACCAAAACCCGACAAAAAAATCTTCTGCCACGGTATAAAAAGGTGTACCCGCAATGCGGATGTCTAATTGTTGTTAGACTACCTTGGTTCTGGAGAGCTTTATAGAATATATATATCAAAATAACCTTTAGTTTAAAGGAAATTTTTGTTTTTCGTCTGAAAATTAAAAAAGTGGAAGTGACAATTGTACAAAATGAATCCATATTATTATTTTGTTTTGTTCCCTGCCTCTTTGTTCCCTCCCATTTATCATGTATATAATAGTAATTTTAATGTCAATTAATGTTAAATGTCAATTCTGTAAGTGTCAAATTCAGAAGACGCTCAGCTTAAGTCCGCTAGTAAATAGGCGTTCACTTATAAAGTGTCGATAAGCACGGCCTAGATATTGCGATAAGCAGACTCAAACTCATCGTTTTCACACATATCAGTTACTGCTGCTTTCTGATCAAAACAGTCTGTGAACAGAGATTCCGATCAGCGGTCATGCAGGCCATACTTTTGTCAAAAAAAAAATTTCAACCATAGTCGAAAAGAAATTTATGATTTAATTAATATCAAAAATGAATAAAATGTAACCCTGCGTTTAGATTTGGTATTATTGTACCCGACATCATAATAAGGAATGTTCCCGTCACCAATACGGACTGGATCTCGATACCTGTGGTACATTGGACTCCGGTGTACCCTGCAGCACACCCAGCAGGGCAGTTTCCGGTTCCGCCGTCGCACGCAGCACCGTTTTTACAGTTTCCGCAGGTATTTACGCAGCCAGCTCCCCATGTTCCGGCAGAACAAGCTGAAATGTAAAACATCAGCTGTGGTATATCATGAAAACGACGGCACTACAAGTAAATTTGAATAAGAGAAAACAGCAAACTTGTCAGACTCGATACTTTGCAATATATATATATATATATATATATATATATATATATATATATTTGTGTGTGTGTGTGTGTGTGTCTCCTAAAACCACCTTCCGGATATCAAAACTATTGGCAAAAGCATTACCATTATTAAATACTTTTTCTATACGATAAAAACAAGACAAAAAATATATATACAAACCGAAACACAAAGTTTACTTAAATACGCTTTTTGCTAAGATGAATATTTTATTATCCAGCTAAGAATTTCACCATTTGACTATGACATTTTCTTTCCTGTAATTTTATTGTTACAGTAATGAAATAAGTATTAACATATATATTGTTTGGTCATTTATCCATAACAAAAAAAAGAGAACGAAACACAAAGCATATGTCTATACTACACATTTTCTTCAGTGTCTCTACAAATATGTAATTTCATTCTCTTCCAACACAACTGATTAAGCTTTATTTTTTAAGTTATCGTTTTTGAAAAACAAACTTTTTCTAGATAGGGCTATTTATTCATTTTCAATTAAAATTAGATTCTATAAAACTTCTTGTGCGATAACATCATATGCAAAAATGTTCTCGTGGCAGTTTTGCAAGCAGTTATTGTAATGTTCATGTTAAGATTGTTCTTCTGTACAAATATAGAATATTGACAATAAAAAACTTACCTGTTTTGCAAGTGGAACCGGAAAAGCCATCTGCGCATCCACTTGGGCATGCGCCGTTGATTGTGCTGCAGGTGGCACCGTTCTTGCAGTTACCACATGTACTGGCGCAATTAACACCATAAAAGCCAGCACTACAAGCTGTTATTAAAACAGATCAAAATATAATTATGAGACTATTTGTTAATTATGGCATAAATGGACCTATGTCACTGTTTTTTTTTCTTTTACTTTTGAGTACGAAATTGTGTGCATTTTACTCAAGTTTGAATACAGATGAAGCGAATTCAGGAATTTGTCCAATATGATTTTTTGTTATCATATTCTTGTACATTCTGTATTATTTGAAAAGGAGTCACAAAGCTATATACGTGTAATTATAAATTGAAAACAACCTAGAACACTGTGAAATATGTGGGTATGTAGACATTGTTAAAAAATACAATGATAGGGAAATTTATAGTAGCCTGTCTTTAAGATAATCTTAATCAGTTTCCCTCGCTCGAATAAAGATATATATTTTATATATATATAAAACTTGCCTGTGGTACAAAGCACGCCTGTAAAACCAGCGGCACAGCCCCCTGTACATTGTCCGTCAGTTGTGCGACATGCGGCGCCACCAGCGCAACTTCCACAAGTAGAAGCACACCCAAAGCCCCAAGTACCAGCCGTACAGCCTGGAAATGATTAGTGTGTAAGATCATATGCCTTTCACATGAAAATTAAAAAAAAAAAAAAAAACAGTTAAAACTCTTTCCGATCGAAATGTGGTGGCCACGCACTAGCTTAACTTGAGTTCAATGAACAGTTATTGTCATGAATTTTGATTAGACGGAACACTTTCAATATGAACCGAGGCCAGCCTTTGTGCTTATGTCCTTGTTTAGCTCTTTGTAATTATTTTATTTTACTGCTGATTCAATATTTTCGGTTAATACACGCGGCTTTTAAAGCACTTCATAAATTTAAATGCCTGGTATTTTTTAATTTTGAAACTAAACGTGAGAGAAGTATCAAACTTAAAACACGGGCATGCAAAGAAAATCTTTTAAATGAGAAGGACTAAAGAATACAATCACTTAAAAAAGCACAGGGATATATAAAACAAAACATACCTTGAATTAAGAATCTCAGTTAGTTTAGTTGAATGATAAAGCATTTCAAATTTAATATGACCCAAGACGTCACCTGAACCTCCATGATATAATCTTAATGTTACAATTCGGATCATCAGACAAAGGCATAGTTCGGAGCAAGAGAAAAGTCTGATAATATATGCAATGAAACGCAGATATTAAAAAAAATCAAGGCGATCCTGTGCCACAATCAGTATATGAGAAAAATCAATGCGATAACTCTACAGAAACTTAACATACCAAAATGGCACGTAAAAATAGTTTTTATAATACATTTCCGAATTACCAAATTAAGCGAGTAATGTTACTTACGTTATTGAAATGTATGTTTAGATGAAATACAACACAAGCTCGTGTGAAAATGTTATAAAGGTTGCAGTATATTTATTCATCTTATTTATACATATATTTTACCAGGATGGCCCATTCAGCATTTTCCGCTGTTTTTCGATGGGGTCCTGTATATGTTATAACAGGAGTTATCAGGTACAAATAAAGTCTAACCTGTGTCACACTTGGTTCCAATGTATCCGGCGAGACAACCTCCGGCTGGACACACTCCGGTAGACGTGCTGCACGCGCCACCAGCACACTGGCCGCACGGGCTGGCGCAGTTAGCTCCATAGAAACCAGAAGAGCATGCTGGGAAGGAAAGTAGATTTGCATATATCATATAATTATATAATTTACATATTTCATATAATCATATGATTTACATATATATTATATCCATCTCCATTAGGAGTTCTGTTCGCAAAATGCAGAAATCTCTATATATCCAAACTCTAAGCGCAGTCTAATTCATGCCACAATCACTGCTTCTTTAAATGATGAAGACTGTATGTAATTGATATTTAAAATAAAACAATCCTTTATTTTTTCCACAGAGGGCAAAGTTATACCAAAATATGAATAATTTAGAACTTATGAAAATTCCGCACGCAATGGGCAGAAATCGAAGTTGGGAATATTTTAGTCGATAAAAGTGACCTCTGTTTATTTTTTCAGTATTTTAGGACTGATTATGTGACCCAATAATCTTTACCAAAGACCTGCAAACTATAATTTTATATTAATCAACTTAGATCAAATTATGCTGAATGAACCCGATACGACATCAAAACAGCCGAAACAGTCACATTTTTGGAACACTCAGATAACCCCATACACTGATATCATATAGCTCGCATCTTATTTCAAACACAACCTGACCGTTTAATAACATTACTTTTATTAGGTCGCAGTAATGCAAGGTTAAGGGTTTTGACAGAACTATACCTGTTGTACACTTGGATCCAGTGAATCCTGCGAGACAGACGCCGCCCGGGCAGGATCCGTCCACGATGTTACAGGAGCCGGAAGCACATTGACCGCAGGCTGACGCGCAGCTCTCTCCCCAGAAACCAGCAGAACACCCTGAAAGGAAACGTAGGAGAGATCTGATTTTTGTTACTGGTGAATTATGTGTTTTTGCTGGACGTAGTTTATAGTATTCAACGGGTAGAAAGTTTAACAGGGAGTTATAAATATTTTTCAAGACGAAATGAAATAAAGGTATTCTTAAAACTGAGAGTTAATTATACCATGAGAGTGGAAAATTATTCGTTCATAATTAGCTTAAATCACCAAAATTTTACTTATAATAGTCGTATACAGTTTGACAGATTAAAAGATATTAGCTGTATGGACAATGTATACTACATATAAATTCAACATTTACTGATATTACCAATTCACACAAGTTCGCCTAATAACTTGTGTCGTAAAGAAAACGTAAAGTTATAGAAAAATCTACGTTATTTGCCATATTTATTCCTTAATGGTGAACTAGATGTTTATGTCAAATCTACGAAAACTCACCGGATGCCCAACTTTTGTATTCTACTGGCGCTGCGATACGTTTTGATTTGAAGAAATTCGATGATTTTTTTCCAATTCATCATGAAAATGACTAAATTAAGGCGTTTAAGATTAATTTTCATTTGCAATGGTAAAAGTGAGAAGGAAACAAATGTAAACAGTTTTGAACAGTTTGTTTGACTTTTGTCCTCTGATAATAAACAATAAATTTGACCTCTGACCTGTAGTACACTGGACTCCTGTGTAACCTGGAGCACATCCGGCGGGGCAGTTTCCGGTCGTTGAGCTACAGGCGGCGCCACTCTTACAGTTACCGCACGTGTTGACGCAACCGGCACCCCAGGTTCCGGCACTACAAGCTAATCAGTGAACAAATATTGTCATACATTGCAGTATTCATTCAATCCCCTAGCTCTTAAGACATGCATGCATTTATTTTAAACAAATTATTTTAAATTAAATATAGAAAGTAGCTAATATATAGTTATATAGAAAACGCCTTCTCCCTTACAAAAGATGTTTAACACGTATCGTCTGTATCTGTTCAGAACATTCCAGCTGATTAGAAAAATTCAATAATTTAATAAACATAAACAACACTAATGAGTAGAACGTTTCATATGTTTATTCTGAAAATCACGTCAAGGTCTAAAGCTTGGTTTTGTTATTGCCTACATGTCAAAGGTCTACCTGCATCTACGAGACCTCAGAAAATACTCACGTTAAAAAATAGAAAAGTTAATCTTTAACAAAACCATACAATTATGATAACATGGAATAAAATCAGGGCCAAGGGGTTCCCAGCATTTCAATAAAACGAAATTCCCACATTTTCCCTCAGTTTTATTAAATGAAATTTTAAAATTTCAGGACAATATCTTAACCTATTTCAAGTTTAACACATTTTTAACTTTTCATGACCTCCTGATAACACAGAGATAAAGAGGGAGATCCACACCATGAAGCCACCAAAAACAACATTCAGTGTATGGACTGCTTGGGATTGCAAGAAAATATAACAGATTGGCGACTTGCTTTTTCAGGCAAATTAAATTACTTAATTGTTCCCTGGTTTTGAGCATTTCCCCAAGTTCCCCTGAATGAAAAGGGAGAAATTCATATTTCAAGATCTAAAAAGACTGTGAATCCTGACATATGGATACCGTTTCAAATGGGTTATAAAAAATGGCATTTTGAACTTCTTATCACGTTAAACCATAGTATGGATCTATATCAATAAAGTTTAAACTTACCTGTTGTACATGTTGGACCAAAGTAACCATCTGCGCAGCCGCTTGGGCATGCGCCGTTCGAGACACTGCAGGTGGCGCCATTTTTGCAGTTTCCGCATCTATTAACACAGTTTACACCATAGAATCCGGCGCTGCAAGCTGAAATCAATACAAGAAGAGATTAACATAAACGTAGATTAAAATTAAATGAAAATGAAAGACAAAAATTGCCAAACCTTGTAAATAGCATCAATATATAGTTCTGTATATTGGATTTAATATGATTATAGTATCAGCTGTTCCTAATTAACTGTTAGGAAAAGTTGTTCACACTCTTATTAATAGTATAGAGGCATAATTTTAGTGCTCGCTAAAAGCTCGAAGATTGAAGCAGTGCCTCGGTTGATTATCAACGCCTTCTAGCGTACACAATAGAATGAAAATAAACTGCCAGAATGAAATTCGGATAAGCGGCGAGGTTGAATTGTTTCTTCGATGAACACGAGATGGCGCTGACACTCAGCTGTGCGTTTTGTTCTCATTATTAACGAGATTTGTGCTTTAAGAAAAGATTGCACAGAGATAGCTGATAGTTACATCTAAGTATTGTGATTATTGAAAGAACTGGTACCTGTTGTACAGAGAGCACCCGAGTATCCAGCAGAACACCCTCCTGTACATATTCCGTCTGTTGTCTGACAGGGGGCGCCGTGAGCGCAGTTGCCACAAGTAGAGGCGCACCCAACACCCCAGGTTCCACCCGTGCAACCTGAAAATGAGGTCACGTCAAGATGGTGTGAGCATGTATTAAGGAGTTAGTTTCATACATAAAGCAATGGCGTGATATGATTGGCTGTTGTGATGCTATTGGTTCTCTTGGGAAATTAAAAATGCAGTAAAATATGAACTTTTAAGAATTGATAAGATCCGGTTGATATTTACATACTATACTACCGTGAGCAGTTTGTGGAGATTATCCAAGATAAAATATGATTCAATTATATGACTGAATACCCCTGTCTCATGCTACATGCCCTTTCGATTAAAGCTTGAACATAGAAAGCTGTACACTTTCACTGGTAAGGGGGATTTCCTGTTTGGCTTAATAGAATAGAATGTATACTACAAGTCCATGCACATGTATCTACCTGCATCAGAAATTAATTCGTAATATTATATTTTTAAATACATCATTTATAATTCTTAATATATCTTTAAACATCATTTAAAATTTTAAAGCTGGACAGTTATTTGTTTGACTATCGCTTTCCTTACACATACTATATAATGGGTACGGACGAAAGTCTTGAGGATGTCAGAGACAACTGTGACGTCATTAAGTGACGTCATCTCACCTGTGTCGCACTTAGACCCTGTGTATCCAGCTAGACAACCGCCAGCCGGACAAGTACCGGTTGTCGCACTACAGGCGCCACCAGCACACTTTCCGCATGCGCTTGCGCAGTTAGAGCCATAAAAACCAGAAGTACAGGCTATAAAAAAATGAAATAAATTAATATATTTTTATATGTCGTGACTGGTATATAATAATCAGCATTTTTAACTATATATACCGTGGAACCTCTATAGGATCGACAACCAAGCAGGTTGCACGTGATAGGTGGAATAAAGAGGTTAGAGAGATTAAGGTTGCGTTTTGGCGAGGTTTTGTGTTTTTCAAGGTAAAATGACCCTGAAGCGAATGGGTTTTAACCAGTTTGCACTCAATGCCCAATTACCCTCATGTTTGTTCCGGGGCCACGTCCATTTATGTAAAGCCCCGGAACTTTGAGATAATTTGTTGGTAAATATCAATGGTGGGTTTAATAAAATTCAATCACATGTGTGGTAAATTATCTGGGCCATACTAAAGGTTACCAGATGGACATATAGATGGCTGGACGTAAGAATCCCGCCGATACAAATAACGACCCGTCTATGACACAGGTATATAAAAATCTAATTATTAAAGTAGGTCCTATAATTTAGGTGATGATCCTGGATTACACATTTTATAAATTTCCTGTGTTAAATGTCATTTTTGTGTGTACTGTACTTGACAATTCCGTTTCCCCCATGCATTTCAGGATATCTTACTCGTATATTCTTTTAAGATTTTTTTCGATAAATACTTGTTTCACATCCTTGCATAGTTATTACTTGGATTTCAACCACAACAGTTGTAATCATTTCATGGTCAGTAATATTAGCAGTAAGAATGGTCTAGCAGCTGCATTCGCTTGCTTTACTCAACGTAGTATCTTATTTGTGGGTTTATAAGTAAATACTAAATATTGTTCTATATTTCGCATCAATTCAATAATTTATTACTCATAGTATTATCAGAATTATCAATAGAAATGGTAATTATGGCATCATTATAAAAGGTAATACTAGTAGTTAAAATAATCAAAGTAGTATTTACCTGTGGTACACTGAGATCCGGAGAATCCGGCTTGACACAGGCCCCCTGCGCATGAGCCGGTCACAATATTACAGGCTCCAGACAGACAGTTACCGCACGTAGAGGCGCAGTTGTCACCATACAAACCAGCCGAACAAGCTGTATAGAAAAATATTAATGACATGTCTGATTAACACAGTGACTGAGTAAAAAGAAAAGCTACGATTTTACAATATATCTCTACACATTCACAAGTGTTTTACATCTCATAGCTCTATGTCTGGAAATTTATTATATGTTGGAAATTGCTTGAGGTGAATGAATTAAATATCAATGTTAAATAAACGTCTTTTTTTATATATATTCTCACTTCCTGTATTAGCTTTTCATTTCGACGTTTGAATGTTTCACTGTGTATTTATATTTAACTTCTTTGATCAGTTCAATAGGAAGAGGCCTAGTGCCTGAACTACTATCACTAGTTTTCCCAAAACGAGAAGACTTTAAAAGTATTATTTTGAAAATTAGGAACATGTTTGAGCAAGGTTAATTGAATGTTCTTACTCTGTGTACATGCCGTGCCTGTGTAACCAGGGTTACAGCCAGACGGGCAGGTACCGGTGATACTGTTACAGGTGGCGCCCTTACAGTTCCCGCACACGTTAGAGCATCCAACACCCCATGTTCCGGCAGTACAGGCTGAAAGAGCAAGCAGGTCACTTAAAAAATTATTGACGTGGTCAATTTTCCCACGAGCATGCGCACAACGTGTCATGGTCGTTTGCAGTGTTCGGATCAAGTGAGGTTTTGTAGAGTGAAACTAGATATATACCAGAGGTTTTGACACAACATCCGCGAGTAATATTAGATACACATTATTAGCTTTCTTAATTCGCCAAATATAGTCTACATTTCTAATGCAGCGGTTATACTGTCTAACAGCTCCTTTGTTCAGCAAGTGTTTCGTGGTCTCGATACCAGGGCGGACAGAGAGCCACGAATCAGAGTGTCGCGGGCGGGTTTATGCGATACCACGCCCTCATTGGTCTAATTTCAATTGATTGCTCTGGCCCAACCATGGTGGTATAACCAGTAGAAGCTTGTTATACGTTCGTATCGAATATTGGGTAATTTGCAATAGGAAATTCGTAAAATATATTTAAATTGCTGTGTGAATTTTCAATTTGATACATTTCTGTTAGCCTTTGGAAGTCCATAGACTTATCAAATGATGTTGCTCGAAAGAATAAGGTTTATGAAAAAAATCTATGTAACTTGCAAGCATTGACTGCTTACCTTGCAGACAAGTTGAGCCAGTGTAACCAGCCTGGCAGCCACTTGGGCATGCGCCTGTTGTGGCGCTACAGGGGGCGCCTCCGGCGCACTTTCCGCAGGCTGAAGAACAACCGCTGCCCCAGAAACCGGTCTGGCACGCTGCAGGAGAAAGAAATATGTTCCAAAAGCTGCATAACAGTAAAAGGAATAAGCTAAACAAGTTACTAAATACATGAAGCACAAAAGTATCTAGTCATAAAACTTCACAACATTATTGCGTACAAAAGTTGATCCTGTTATATCTTAAAAAAGAAAACGTACTAGTATCAGAAAAGCAACTAGCACACCTGAGAATTTACAGATATAAGTCACGTGACTAATTATGACGTCATTTTTGACTCGCCTGTTTTACAAGTGGCTCCAGAGTATCCTGGAGCACATCCGCCAGGGCAGGAGCCATCAGTTCGTGAACAAGCCACGCCGCCATTACAGAAACCGCAAGTACTAGCGCAGCCGATACCCCAAGTGCCTCCGACGCAGCCTGAAGATAAAGAATACGTGTACAGCTCAATGTTATCCCTCCAAATGATAATAGTGAAATCTCAACAGAAAACATTTAACATGAAGTTATGGATGACTTCTTGTCACTTCTACTTCACAAGAACAATATATAGGGTTATAAAACAATAAAAAAAACTGCCATGTGGTTATTTACCTCCTCATTCACCGGACAAATATTCCCTCAACGATCCTTTGTAGTCTGCTGTTGGCACAGTACATTATATAAGGATGTGAATTACCATAATATTGTATACTATTCCGTCATTATTATGTCATTTAGATGTGGTATTCCTCAAATGTGAGCAATGCAGACGTGACAGGCTGTTGTTCCGGCAATCTGAGTAGATCGGGTGAAATATTAGCATATGGTTTTTCGATTCTGGTGAGGTTCTGTCTATGTAGAGACATTCGGTTTCCAATCCAGTGACAAAAGCACAATGCTCTTCCCGCTAATAACTAAATCTAACATGATCGTTTTGAACATAATATATTAAATTTATATTCGTTATTATTATTTTTCTCAGTTATTGAAGAAAGTAAACAGATGTAGCACAAATGATAATTAATTTTTTACCATGACTTTTTTCTAAACTGTACAAAGGGGACTTGTTTATTTAAGAGTCAACAGAGAGGGGTTTTCAACGATTGTTCTCGAAAACTGGCTCATTGGCTAGTTTGTGACACGTGACCTACTTGTGATACAGAGGGAGCCAGTGTAGCCTGCGGCACAGCCGCCGGTACAGGAACCGTCAGTGACAGAGCAAGTGGTTCCGCCTGCACAACTTCCGCATTTGGATGCACATCCGGTTCCCCAAGTGCCAAAGGAGCAAGCTGAAAGATAAATCACGTGACAAAATAAGACCGACCTGACATTAAAGGAACAAAGCGAATAAAGACTTCTTTCGTATCTTTTTATTAATTTATTTACACAATCTTTAACATAAACAAACACAACATCATTTGTCGAAATTTAATAGAAAGGAAAGGCTTCAGCATCAAGTGAAAACTTTATATGGTCAGTTTTTTTTATACTGGGGATAAGAAATCTAAATATAACATTTAAAAATTAAAAAAGATGTAATCATGACATAGTCGCCAGTGTTTGCCAAGAACCGTGACCTTGCCCTTGGACCGATCAAGGCCAAAAACAATAGGCTCCGAGGGATACCGATTTAACACTTGACCTATAAGTTTCAAAGCGGCTGATGCAAAATTGCGACCTGTAGCGTGCGGACAAACAGACAAACAAACAAACAAACAAACAGACACGACGATTAGCCTATAGTCGCCAGACCTAGGCTGGCGACTATAATAATCCATGGGTTGTATTAGTATTGTGAATATATAGAACATGCATATTCGAATAAAATAAAACAAGTTTTAATTATTAAAAATCTATGCTCTCATGTATAATAAGATAAGGGTAGTGAAATAATCTATGGCAGGTTAATTTTTTTTTATAGATTAAAGAAGATAGGAATCCAAGGATCATTAACAGTCACAATAAATCCATGTTATAACTGATGATGCACCTCTGGATCTTTATTTGTCACGACACTCCTCTGTGGCGACTCCTCAGAAATGCCCGTTGTCGTCTTGTACTGGCGGGAATGATGTGTCCTAAGGGGGGCCTTTTTCCATATTATTTCCGTAAATCTTGAGAAAATGAACATAGTTTTGCTAAAGAGCCATTGCAGAGTCATTTATCAGAAATTATGCTAAGTTGTGTTCAGTTGTTTAATCAAACTAAAATGGTCTTACTGTGCAAAATTATGAAAGTGTCATATTCTTGTATTGATAAAATACAAAAACGTTTCACTCACGTATGAGACAGTAGGTTCCCTGGTATCCGGCCTGACACCCGGCGGGACAGGCGCCACTCACGCTGTCACACACGGCGCCGCTCTCACATTTACCACACTGAAAGCCGCAGTTCTGTCCCCAGGTACCAGACAAGCAGGCTGAAAGAAAATGTTACAGGGAATAATAGTATATTTCAAATATTAAAGGTATGTTACCCCATATGTAAATGATGACTTTAGCACTGCTGCATAAATATAATAACACATATACCTAAATGACTTAACAAATTCATCTAGTATTTGTCTTTTAAACAAATCGTCATTCAATTAATTTGTAATATTTTAAATGATATTAATGTATTATCGTTAGAAACATTTTTCTTGCTTTGCATCTCAAACTAATCTTTTGCTACCTTTCACGCTAAAATAAATTCTCTCCCTTGAATAGTTTCTCAACAAAATTTGATATCATGTATAAATACTAGAGGGCGCTGGTAAACACTTTGTGAGAGATCAGTTCTACATATGATAAATCAGATAATACTTATAATATGCCCTCATTGAGATATCCAATATCACACAGGGTTAATGTCTCCTTACAACTGATGAATAACTGTGATATTAATAGTCATTTTTCTTTTGGACTAAAGCATTATAAGCATAGTTACTACTAAACAAAGTTCTTTAATACAATATTCATTTACTTTATTGAATATATTACTTGGTCTTCCAAGATTCTACTTTTTATGTTGTCATGATTAAGATCGAGTGGTTCAGCAAATAAGCTGCCGTATGAATAACCCAGGAATACATGCACTAGAGAAGTGATCACATAATCTTTCGTTAGAGTCTACTATTCTTAAAATGGTGTGCACGGTATAATCTGTGGACTACGCTAAACTTTGTTTAATTAAATTATTTGCACCTCATAATTACTCCTGCAAAATATGCGATAGTGCTGTGCTGGAAAACAAAACACGTGCATGATTTAAACAAATAAAGCATACTTGCTTTACTCACTCTGGAGACATTGGAAACCCCTGTAACCGGCAGCACATCCGGTCAGGCAACTTCCGGTTGTTACGTCACAGGCAGCGCCACCTGCACATTTACCGCAAGTCTGCGAGCATCCCACTCCCCAGAAACCGGCAGAACAGCCTGGAAACAACGATTTCAAGCAAGTAATACAAGGATTAATACATAGAAACACATAACATATATAGTTACAGAGAAAAGGATCACAAATGACCCAAGAATGTGTACTTTCTCATGCTATCAGCTTATTTTGGTTGTATTCAAAAGTGACCCAGCAAAACTATCCCGGCACACGGACTTACTATCCCAGTTCACCTGTTTGTGCGTTTTCCATAACAAGACTGTGTGACTATCGAATCTATCCCTTGCTTCACAACTCTTTTTATGTAAGAAACATTAACAAAGAAACTCAGAAGCATCAGCGGTTTGAAACTAGATAAACTTCGCCACTGATCGAGACCGGAGCAAGCTTATTTGCATCTACGTAAAGGATAAAGCAAAAGTTTTAATGCCAAAAATTGGCGGAAACCATAATGTTTTAAGAAGAAACACTATATTTCATGTTTTTATCATTCCTGGTATGTGAATAGGTCCCTTTAAAAGAGGTAAATTAAAAAAACAAATTTATTATAATGCTGAATGATTTAGGATTATAAAGAAATAACATTTATGATATGTAATTTTTGTAAACATTATAAAGTAATGCATTTAAATGAATTATTACCCACTGATGAACAAATAATGTAAACATGAAAGAGTAGATCTCCCTATTAACACACACATAAGCAGACTGGTGAGGAAAATTATGATATTTTGGCGCAGATAATAAACAGTGCGAAGTGTATAATGGGATGTTTGAGTTTTTTAATGTGAGTGAGAAAACAGCGGAGGGAGGAGAAGAGTTAGTGTAATAATAATAATGATAATAATAATCATCATCATAATAAGTAGGTAAATAATTCGTACATGAGTAGATCCGGAAGAAAAAGAGAAAGGACAACAGGGAAGAATAGAGAATTTAGTAATGATCACCTGCAAAAAAAAATTAGATAAAGAAGGCAGAGAGAAACAAAAGCTGGCGAAGGGAATAAAGAATGAAGTGGTGATGAATAAGAAAGAGGTCACACTTACTGGTAGTACAGTAAGTTCCTGAGTATCCGTTAAGGCAGCCATCTTTACAGAGTCCGGTCGCGGCATCGCAAGAACCACTTCTGCACTTGCCACAAGTCTTGGTACAACCAGCGCCGTAAAACCCGACAGGACAGGCTTGAAAAGAAAAGAAAACATTAAAATGCAACCAGCGATGTAAAACCCAGCAGGACAGGCTGGAAACGAATCAAATGACATAATACAGCCGATGTCGTTATAGCCTATGACCAAGAGGGGGAGAGACAGACAGGAGCATTGAACTTCTTCTAAAAATTTGCGGTTACAAGCAATTCAAACAAAAAAAATTGTGATAAGCCTCATGAGATGGCAAAGATTAAGGAGAGAACGACAATGGTCAAAAGTCCCTATAACAGGGTACAGATTTTCAACCATCATTATAACAGCCGTAGTATTATTAGTTCGGAAAAGAATATATGTTTGTGATACGAAAGATGCGCAACTAAACCACTGAGTTGGCATAGATAAAAAACAAATACAAGAAGACGTCTGACCTGTCTGACAGTTAGTTCCGGAGAAACCAGCAGCACATCCACCGGGGCACGACCCAGTAGAGGGGTCGCAGGTAGCGCCATCTGCGCATTTGCATGTGAAAGTACATCCAGCGCCAAAGGTGCCCGCAGCGCAAGCTGAAACACACAATATCAATCGTAAGTTTGTTCCTTTGATTATTTTTTTAGTTTCTCAATTTTTAATTGTTATAAGCAAGCAAACGTGTTTTGACACGATCGAAAGTATTAGTTTAGAACAAGGACTTAAAAAAGTGGCAAAATTAGCTCCATACATTAAACTCGTTTGCCAATACATTCTTAATATTCTTTTTTTGCGTATAATTCATAGTATCCACTATTGAGTTAACATATTCAAAGATATATGAAATATATATATATATATCCTAGTCCAAGTCCGAGATCAGGCTACTCGTATCCTAGTCCAAGTCCGAGTCCAGGCTACTCGTATCCTAGTCCAAGTCCGAGATCAGGCTACTCGTATCCTAGTCCAAGTCCGAGTCCGGCTACTCGTATCCTAGTTCAAGTCCGAGATCAGGCTACTCGTATCCTAGTCCAAGTCCGAGATCAGGCTACTCGTATCCTAGTCCAAGTCCGAGATCAGGCTACTCGTATCCTAGTCCAAGTCCGAGTCCGGCTACTCGTATCCTAGTTCAAGTCCGAGATCAGGCTACTCGTATCCTAGTCCAAGTCCGAGATCAGGCTACTCGTATCCTAGTCCAAGTCCGAGTCCGGCTACTCGTATCCTAGTTCAAGTCCGAGATCAGGCTACTCGTATCCTAGTCCAAGTCCGAGATCAGGCTACTCGTATCCTAGTCCAAGTCCGAGTCCAGGCTACTCGTATCCTAGTCCAAGTCCGAGTCCAGGCTACTCGTATCCTAGTCCAAGTCCGAGATCAGGCTACTCGTATCCTAGTCCAAGTCCGAGATCAGGCTACTCGTATCCTAGTCCAAGTCCGAGTCCGGCTACTCGTATCCTAGTCCAAGTCCGAGATCAGGCTACTCGTATCCTAGTCCAAGTCCGAGTCCAGGCTACTCGTATCCTAGTCCAAGTCCGAGATCAGGCTACTCGTATCCTAGTCCAAGTCCGAGTCCGGCTACTCGTATCCTAGTTCAAGTCCGAGATCAGGCTACTCGTATCCTAGACCAAGTCCGAGATCAGGCTACTCGTATCCTAGTCCAAGTCCGAGTCCAGGCTACTCGTATCCTAGTCCAAGTCCGAGATCAGGCTACTCGTATCCTAGTCCAAGTCCGAGTCCGGCTACTCGTATCCTAGTTCAAGTCCGAGATCAGGCTACTCGTATCCTAGACCAAGTCCGAGATCAGGCTACTCGTATCCTAGTCCAAGTCCGAGTCCAGGCTACTCGTATCCTAGTCCAAGTCCGAGATCAGGCTACTCGTATCCTAGTCCAAGTCCGAGTCCGGCTACTCGTATCCTAGTTCAAGTCCGAGATCAGGCTACTCGTATCCTAGTCCAAGTCCGAGATCAGGCTACTCGTATCCTAGTCCAAGTCCGAGTCCAGGCTACTCGTATCCTAGTCCAAGTCCGAGTCCAGGCTACTCGTATCCTAGTCCAAGTCCGAGATCAGGCTACTCGTATCCTAGTCCAAGTCCGAGATCAGGCTACTCGTATCCTAGTCCAAGTCCGAGATCAGGCTACTCGTATCCTAGTCCAAGTCCGAGTCCAGGCTACTCGTATCCTAGTCCAAGTCCGAGTCCAGGCTACTCGTATCCTAGTCCAAGTCCGAGTCCAGGCTACTCGTATCCTAGTCCAAGTCCGAGTCCAGGCTACTCGTATCCTAGTCCAGGTCCGAGATCAGGCTACTCGTATCCTAGTCCAAGTCCGAGATCAGGCTACTCGTATCCTAGTCCAAGTCCGAGATCAGGCTACTATTATCCTAGTCCGATTCCTTGAGCTTCCAGTCCGAGTCCACCTTCATCGAGTCCAAGTAATCCGGAAGCCAGAATTTTGAATGCAAATTTAAAATTACCATAATTATTTCTATGTTAGTTTGTACATGCATTTACTTGTGTGTTTAGCTACGTTTATCTCCCGATACGGAGCTGAAGCTTCGCATTTAATTTTTTTTCATTTGTAATATTCAGTCAAGAGTTCGCACAGGTAAATAAATGTCCTAATACCATATGCCAGAAATTTCCTTCAACCGGACTCGAGATGCACTCGGCCTGATTTCTCAAATCCTTTCCTCTGCGTCTGAGTTCAGGTCCCAGTCCATAACCCCAGAGTCCAAGTCCGAGTCCCCAAAAAAAGTGGACTCGTGTCCCGACTCGGGTCATAGTCCTGACTCGAGCCCATCATCACTGGTATGATAAAGTTTAAAAGCACACATGAGTGTTAGGCGGTATATGTAAGTGTTCTTGTTTGTGTGTGTGTACGTGTGTACGCACCTGTCTGACAGGATGTTCCAGAGTATCCAGGAGCGCACGTGTTGCCTGGACACGCTCCCGTGGTTGAGTCACAGGCGGCACCGTCAGCGCAGTGACATTTAGACAGACAACTGCTTCCGTAAGTACCGGCAGAGCAACCTGAAACGTGAAAGGAAAAATGAAAAGCATTCAAAATACTGGCGACATTATATTATAAACTTATTTATTTTACATGGATTGTACAAATAGCTATTATAACTAATCTTCGCACTCTCCATGGCTCCGATGATGGCGTTCGGTAGTCTACGGGTGGAGGAACCCGGAGAAAACCTATGGCCGTGAGGGCAACTACAACCCACTCCCATAGCCACACCGGGGATCGAACCCGGGTCGCCAGCGGAGGGAGCCGAGCGTTTTACCCCTCGGCTATCCGTTGCCTCGACAAGGAAATACATGCACATCACACAGTCATATTTCAAGTTTATAAAACGAATAATCTGCTTTATCTTAACAATACTCATGTTAGTTGAATTTCACGTAGGACCCTCTGAATTTCGTTGGTGAAGCCTTCCAATTCCCGTGGTAATCCCTATATATTAAATGCTTGAGTGTCGGCATTTTTTTATTTCAGGTAGGATTTTTAACGAGAAAACACCAATATATCTCTAATCTGTCATGGAAGGAAAGCATCCGAAATTGTAAAATTAAACATACCATAGTGAATTGACAGGAAACATTAAGCTGCATTTAATTTGCCATATAACATCATGACTGTCTGTAATTAAGTACTTTTCTTACCTCCTGTACAGAATGGATAGCTGTATCCTGGTTTACATCCTCCTGTACAATATCCGTTCATCTTGTTGCATGGAGACTGGTTCAGACAGTTTCCGCACTTATTGGCACATCCCATACCCCAAAGACCGTCAGCGCAGGCTGAAGAAAGAGGCAAGGGTTCCACTGATAATCTAAACCAATTTTTGGATGGTACTCTGTATGCGTGAGGATGAAGATATTCATTATAATTCATATTTATTTATAATTTTCATTTAAAAAATAATACGCTAGGATATCCTATACTCAGTCGATGTCATAATTGTTAACAGGATCTGGGTCGAGGTGTGTATTGTTAAGACAATTGGCTTCTCTATGCTCGGGGTAGGAATCATTTAGGCATTACTCTAGAATCTCTTATGGTCAATAGAGATTTGACCATTTTTCCTTTGAGGCTGAGACGGAGATCGGACCCTGACCCTTGCGCCTTGAAGTCAAATGTCTTTACTACTGAGCTTTAGAATCCAGAAGTTTTCTTACTTTTGTCAGATAAGCATTACTCACATGCTTTTTAATGTACTAAAGTGTAAAGTTTAGGCCCTGGGCCTACGGACAGATTTGACATGAAAAAAGTCATTAAGAGACTTGTACCAAGCAGAAATATGCTTCATTGAACTCCCTGACATTACGATAGTGAATGTAACAATGTCCACTAAATAGTAATATGTCAAAACTTATTGGCCATGGTGCATTATGACTGATTTCCTCAATCCATCTAAGTAAGCCCGTTCATAGTAATAAACGGTTCGTTTATAGACTTTTGTTTTTTTTTTACATTTAGGAACAATGAACAGAATAATACATTATGGTCGCAAGTGGATATTGAACGTTCCTTTTCATTAAGTCGACTGGGAGAGTGTTTTAAAAAGATATAATAGTGAGGATGAACATTCACTTAATATCGTGGCCTGATCTACAAGCTGATGTAACAGTTGACAGCGTTGATATCCACCAAAGTTTTCCTATATTCACCATTTAAATGTTGAGATTTCTCTACAACACAGAAGCCGCTATACTTACTGATGCCGAGGAACCCGTCGACCTCCACCTCACACATGGTCAGGTACTCCGCCCTGTCGTTGATCTGGATGCTGAGGTAACGACCTACGAGGACCTCGGAACAGGAGATGTTCAGGTACTCCCCGTTACCCGCCTGCTCCGTGTAGGTGGCGCACAGCGCGTTGTTCTGGAAGGTCTTGTTGTTACCGACACGCACGTCAAAGTTGTTCAGACGCTCTGGCACACCGGGCCCTAGATCAAAATGATATGTGATGAGAGAGAGAGAGAGAGAGAGAGAGAGAGAGAGAGAGAGAGAGATGAAGAGATTATCAATTTTTTTACTTTGTTCTGCATGTAAGCTCTTGATGAACACTTGTTCTTGTATGTTAGGTTTAAGGTGGAATAGATGTGGTGATATTTACGTGTAGTATATAAATTTATTAATACAATATATGTATAAAACTATATATATAATTTGTTTATATATATATATATATATATATATATATATATATATATATATATATATATATATATACTGTTGTACTGTATATTCTGTGTATATACTGTATATAATAATTATGCATGGAATCACTGAAAAGACATGTCATGGTATAACACAGGATACACGCTTATTTATTTAAATAAATATCTCAGGATTAACTATACCACTTCGTAAATTGGCGAAAAGATACGTTGAAAATGTAATGTTAAAAACACTTGAGAACTTTGAAAAAGATGGGATAATTGATATGGGACGAGAGATGAGTAATCAGTAGAGATAATTAAAGAATCGTCATGGTAACATACATGCAGAGGCTCTGTTCTGGATGTGGACGGTACCGATGGCTGCGGGTATCCCGATGTCCACGTACCACCACGCCCTGTCGTCCTGGTTGGTATGAGAACACGAATGTCTCCAGAAGCTGGTGTCTCGGTTACCGTCGATGGCTCTGTTAGCCACGGCGTTTGAATAGTTACTGGACTGGTACGCCTGCTTGCCCAGCAACACGTTGCCTTTATTATAAAAAAAATCAATCTTTGTATTTTTGATATAAATTGTAATGGTATCAAAAAAAGACATATTCCACTCCAGATAGCGACACCTATCGGCAGTTTCACACAGTTTTGGGACGGGTGCACAGATAATGAAGCATCGTATATAGTCATATCTCCAGATCTTAAAGTGAAAACTGACCTTGTCTTTAACAGTAAGTTTCTTTTTCATAACATGTCAGGTTATTTTTCATGATGTTTGCACATACTTAAGGTGCTTTTCCATATGTGCGTAGTCCGTATCCGTAGTTTGTATCCGTAGTCCGCATGCGTAGTCCGCGAAAATCGCTTTGTAGACTTTTCAACTAGGCCGTTTCCATTCATCCGCATACGTAATCCGTATGTGTAGTCCGAATGAGCACGCTGCCCGGAGCGATTTTTGCGCACTACGCATACCAATCATCGTGTCGATTTCGTGTCGATTTCCAACTGGTCATTTCCGGGCATAAGTCTTTTGGAAACCAAACATACTGGCATTTTGTTGAATTTTGTTTTCCTTTTTTTCGCACACAATATGTTTTCTGGATGATTGAAGCGTAAACATCACTGCCGCGTATGAAATATTACTAATTATGATCTTTTAAAAATTTTATTATTTCAGTTTCATTATTTCAACTTTTGATGCTTATATATACAAGTGTACAATAAATATGTGGTGAAATGGCTTGCAAAAAGAAAAACTTCAGCTGTAGAACCCCTATCAATACAAAGTACGGACTACTCATATACGTACATATGGAAAACGAACTTTGCGGATACAGACTACGCATACGGACTACGCATGCGGACTACGGATACGGACTACGCATTTATGGAAAACCACCTTTATACTCACTGCGCATGCTCGTGGCTAAGGTGCATTTGATAGGGATTTTTTTTCAATCTCTTATTGTGTCGCTCTTATAGTAGTTTCTGTATAAGCCCTTGTAGGCTCTTCCTGAATATTTTTTTTTATCACGAAAGAGATTCAGAATTAGAAGTTACTTTTTTTTTTAGCTAAAGCGAATATCTGTTCATTCGATTTGCTGCCAACAGAAAAACGGGTTATTTTATTATTATTCTCAGGCCCAACTTTAAAGAAAGACTTTAAAACGCAATATATTTGCAATAAGTGAAACGAAGAAAGGACATTTGTACTGAATGCATTATACATTTTTCACATGATTTAATCCTGTAAGCCAGAGTGTAAACTTGATTATTCTAAGAGAATATCATGAACATTGTTCCAGAAAAGGTAACAGAATAACGTAATTTTTCATTTATCATGGCCATCTTAATTCTGCATATATAGCGGGAATCAAAACGTAAGTCTTGGAGCTTACTTGAAGATATTTTCCCTGCAATGTATTAAACATAATACAACAGACCTCACTATGTTAGAATAATCCTCCAGTCTTCAGACCGTACTTAAAGCGTTACTGTCATCTAAAATTAAGTTGTATCTAATAATGACTTAGGAGAATTCATGAGAAACGTCATACAACGAAAGACACATCTTGCGACACTAGCATTTATTAACATATCGATTAGATAAACATCGTATAAATATCACATGTATAATAATAATAATAATAATAATAATAATAATAATAATAATAATAAAATAATTACAACAACTATTATTATTATTATTATTATTATTATTATTATTATTATTATTAGTATATTATTATTATTATTATTATTGACTGAAGACTAAACTATTTTCAGTCTTACCATCCTGACAGTCGGCTCCCGTCCAGCCATCCACACAGCCGGACATGCACTTGCCGTTGACGTTACAGTCTTCCTCCGCGTTAACGCAGTGACACTCCCAGGCGCAGTTAGGTCCAAACTTACCCACTGGGCAAACTGAAAGCGGAAATATTCTGTATTTATCCACATGTTAACTACAGTACTAAGGTTGCTACTGTTAATGGGTATTTGTATTTGAAAACAGAGAGGACACTGCTTCTTAAGGTCTCTGCAATGAAGTGGCTGAACCCTGTTTTTGGCGAAATTTGCAGGTTACGACATGAAAGTATGGTAACCCATATAGCACTAAATATATATTTGTGCATTCCATGCCAAGTCTATATAGCATCACTTTATAACGACAGTTTAGAGACTTTTAATGACATTTTCCAAGAGACCTAAGCTACGCCAAAAGCCTCTTTGTCACAGTCTAAAATTTCTGTATGATAAATAAGCTTAGCTAGAACATGAAATATGTGTGCAGTATAGTCTCAAATTAAGCCCATACGTACAAAGAACATCTGTTTGTAACTAACGTTAAGCGTACTCATGGAAATATATACAAGAAACAACATATTTTTTCCCACATATGATATATGCGCTTGATAAAATTTCGGTTAGTCTTTGATGAAGAGAAGTGGCGTCCTTTGGTGGAGATTAACATCAACACGGAAATAGCTAATGTGATTTGAATCACGTGTCCACGATACTTACCAGCTTTGGCGTAACCACGGATCATGACCTCACACATGGTGAGGTATGTCTGCATGCCGACCAGCTGGACAGACACGTAGCGGCCTTTCAGTGGCTTGTTCTTGCAGTCGAAGATCGCCTTCTCTCCAGCGCCCACGGCCTCTTCGCGGTACGCACACTCTGCGTTCTGAGTGTAGTCCTCATTATCGCCCACACGCACCATGACTTTGGCAAGACGATCGGCTGAAATAAATTTTGGTAAGTCGGTTGTTGCACATACGGAAGGAAAACAGAACGTATCGAATATATATATTTTTTATTTTAACCCATATATCAAATGTTTTACATTCTAAAGTAGAAAATAGGTGTGAAATAAGTGGTGAGTATTCCTGCTTCTTAATAAATAAATAAAAAAAAATCACAAGCCACATTATCTAAAGAGGTGTATTACATTACATGAGTGTTTAACTACACAAAAAGAATTTACTCTTACATGTTTCTCGGTTGTGATGACATGCAAAAATTCGCTTTTTTCCATTTCATTTCAATGTTACGGTGGCATCCAAAAGAGTTGAATGAAATTACAGAGAAATTCAGACTGATAGTAAAGGTCAAAGTCACCACGCATCGCTAAAAACATGCCTCCGACTTTTCTCCATTTCTAGTTTGACGCTCCTATCCTAATAATTACTAAAATTGTTGTATAACAGCATACGGCGAGAAATAATTGATTAATTAATAAAACGTAAAATAAAACAAACAAGAAAAATGTAAATGAAAACAGAAGACAAACAGAATAAATAACAAAGATTTCCCATCGGCATATTGACCATCTGCTTTTCAAGGTGGCATGAATTTGTTCAAACAAATCGACCAATCATGGAAACATCAATTATCTGATTGCTTCAAATGATATTATGTGTTGAATCGTATCTTTAAGACAGGATTACGCAAAACTAGAAAAAAAAAGCATAATGAGGGGTCAGTGCAGACCCATATTTAATTTCTGCAGTTGAATATTTTGCATTGGCCGAGGTATGCGCTCCACTGGATGCCTCTCTATTCATAATCAGGGAAATCAGAAACCTCCCCGCAAGAATCAAGAAACATAAACTTAAGACTGATACTTACGGTACAGAACTCTGTTGAGGATTCTGATGTCATAGATGATGTACTCATCTCCCAAGTCAACCTTCCACCAGGGGTCGCTGGCGAGGTCGGCGTGGGCGCAGTCTCCTTTGAAGATCTCCGTCCCCTCGTCGCCGACCAGAGCGTTGTTGGCGGAGAACAAGGCCTCGCTGTTCCACAGTGTACTGACCTGTGTGGCGTTCTTTCCCTGACCGATATTACCTAGAATATTTTAAAACTAATTTAAGTAATAAATTCCTTGAACTTTAAATTTTGCATCATTTCTAGGTAACAGATGTTCCAGTTGCCTTTGTGTTACGACTAATATTCCTTTAAAATTGATGTCAATATAAAAGCTATTGTAATATCCATTTGTTATTTCATTCATCTCTGTAGCAGCTTCATTAGAAACCCTCATAATAACGACTGAACTAATATACTTTTTTTAAAGGAAGCACATCCGGACCAAAAATTAAAAATGAATATATTTCGCCCTTGAAATACTTACAAAACTTTTTTGAATGTCTTTCGGTTTCTTAACTAGAGCAAATCAAGTAAACAATCGAAACAACTGAGACAACCTTGAAATTTTACGTTACTAACCAACAGCGCATCCGGGTCCTATCCATCCGAGGGCACATCCGCTGGTACAGGAACCGGAAGTCTTGTCACAAACCTCGCTGGTTTCCTTACAGTGACAGTCATAACGACAGCTCTCTCCGAACTTCCCGTCCACACAAGACTCTGCAACGATGTATGTATCTGTATGTTTTGGGTATAACCGACTCAGTGGATGCTTTTATTTTCATATAGCACAAAGGTGAAAGAGTACAACATACTTCGTGGTACAGCCCTGAAACATCAAGTTCTAAATGAAATTTATCTTTGGTTGCTTATCCCAATAGAATTTTAGATAAACATGCACTAAACTAAATGTTTTAAAAAATGGACAAGACTGGTGTAGTATGATTCTAGTTTTGTATAGCTCAGGACTGATACTTAAGTCCTCTGATAAATCAGGGTACGAAACTGACACAACAGGTGCCTGTATACAAGTAAACCTATAATATGTATTATGTACTTTTATAACTACATAATAATTTTGTGTTTCCACTCACAAATCGTATTCTCATAATTTTACATATACAAAAATATTAAAAAGTTATAAAATAATGACAATTGGGCACTAACGCGTTTAATTTTTTTAAAAATCTGATCACTCAGAAAATCTAAGTAAATATGTCTAATATTTGAACAATTTAAAATAAAATGTATGATGCACAGCACTTTGTGCTTTTGCTCGGATATGACATAAAAATACCGTAAAGACTTGAATAATAACATAGAGACTGTAAAAGATAACGTAAAGACTTAAAAAGATATCGTTAAGAATTAAAAGATACCGTAAAGACTTACGAGCGGCTGCTCTTTGCCTGAGCAGGACGTAAGCCAGTAGCAGAGCTATAGCTAACCGCATCTCTCAAGTGGTCCTGAAATATATATATATATTGTCAAAAATGAGATCGTATTGAATAAAATATATATTCTATATATTCAAATATTAAAATACTGAAGCAGTACAAAAGTATTCAAATACCATTTTTTTGCAAATCGCAAGTTATATATATAGTGTTAAGGAATGTGAATTGCTAACGGTCTCCGATTCAATTCGGTCATCGATAATTGCCTTTCGATTTGATTCTCCATTCAATAAGATATTCCTTTGGAGAATCCATTTAATAAAACGTTATTTCCAAGAAGATACTTAGATAATCATTATAACATACCTAAACATTAAATAAACCGAATAATATTTAAATCATCTCATCTTTTTTTTGTGATTTCTAATGAAGGATATAGATACAATTGTAAGGAGACTTTTCAGCGAATGACGAAAATTCGAATATATAATTTTTTGTATTTTTATTATAATAATAATTTCAATGCAAATAATGAAATAACAGCTCTCTGTCACCAACATTCAAAGATAATCATAAATATTGTTAAGTAATATTAGCTTGGTTATAATTCATTCGAATAAATGGAAGCATCGACTAGAAAATTAACATTATCTTTACTGTAGTGACTCACCTCTTTTTCTTCCTCCCTTCTGCAAGATGATAAGTTTTTTTCCTTTGACCACTTACAATAAACAGCCAAACAAGCCGAGCTCTCTGATATTAAGAGGATTTCTGAAATCAAGGAAACGTTTGTCGGAAACCGCCTTTTATACTTCCCTAAAGTATCGACTTCCTACGCGTGCCTCCGCCATACCAACCAATTATATTAAATCTCCCACATAAAAATTCACACCAGGTGATCGGTGGAACGCTTTGTACGGCATAATAATTAACTATACGGTATTGGAGATCAGCCGCTACACGGGTTATCCGATAAAAATCAATTTGTTGGCCGTTAGCTTAGAACGTTATACGTGACGCCTGCACAGGGTCATGATAGGTCATACAAACCCAGCTGTTCATAATGAGGTAGCTCATTTGCATATTCAAGGTTAAATATATGCATGCCGTTACTGTCCATGTGAGAATATGTAAGTCTATATCAACTCTAAAACGGGTTGCGTTTAAGTGCAAATGAATTTATGAACCTTATGTAACGACATATTGTCCCATGGTGGGGTAAAAAGTCGAAAAAATCGAAAGACAACTGTCTGTCTGTAAATTATTTAGAACACTACACGTACATTCCAACTCCTGGCCGTCTTTGTGTTCAAGAATAAATCCGAAGAGATTTATATACAGCCTAATGACATATTAATAATTTTGAAAATGGTCGATGTCTTCATAATTCAGTCTATGCTCGTAGTGTTGAACAGAGTTGTTTCCGAAAAAAGCGGAAGAGCCAGTTCGAAAAACATTTATGGGATACCTCGGATCTTAGTTTTGGTCATTGTTAATCGCAGAGATTCGGAAAAATTTCATCGCTCCGGAAATAAAACTGAAACCCCACTTTTTTAAATCGCCGTATATAGATTTCAAGTCGTCAATTTTGATTCTTTATCTGGACATCTCCTACTCATTAACCGCCACATTTTGCTAACTGTGAACACAAGTTTGTTGTGGATAAATTCCTTTAAAAGCTTCGTATTATAGAAGTGAATATCAGATATGTCAATCAGTAATTTTATAATAAATGCAAAATTTGATTTTTACTGGTTTTTGGAATCTTCCCAGATATATAATGGATGTGCTCCTGCACTGGTAGCAATTTTTGGTAAGCTGGTTTTATTATTAAAGAGTGATTGAGTACATCCAATCAGCGGCTCTCGACTGAGACTGCTTTCCATATTACAACTGACCTTTATTGTCTCAAATGGGTCTGAAATGTTGTTACATTTGAATTGATTTATCTAGTTTTTAAATAATTATATTGCCAATAATGGTGAAAGTTAATTCCATTCTTTCCGTTGTCGTAACATAAGTTCACGCCTCCATGTTCACTAGAACTTTCTTTTAGAAAATCTTCATCAACGAGTGTTGAGATTAATTTGTTCATGTATGAGTGTTTGGTTAAGTTTTTGTTTGTGCTGATTTTTTTTTTTGATATATATATATATTACTGATTCGGTTTTTGTTGATTTGATTTGAGATGTTAGGATAGTTTGACTCGGATTAGTTTGTTCGTGGGTCTTGGGTGGGTCAGGTTTGTGTCTTTGCAGATGCTTACTGCCTTTGTTTTTTGTGTGTTTTTTTTCCCATGCATGTGTGATGGGATTGGTTTGTACTGGTTGATTCCCAGATGTTTGTCTGGCCGGTTTTATTCGTTTTTGTTTGCACACGTTTGCTGTGTTTAAACCAAGGTTTAAAGCAGGTTAACAATTTTAAAGTGCACATAAGGAGGGGAATAAAGAGACCTCGTAAAAGGAACCCTAACGTATGAAAAGTTTACACGTATCAACCTTCTTTATAAGACAAACGATGTCCGGATCATACGTCCATTGGCTGATAAAATCTGAAATCCAAAGGAATTAATAAATGTAATAATAATAATAATAATAATAATAATAATAATAATAATAATACATAATTTTTTTCTGATGGTTACCTTCGTTTTAATTCGAAAAGAACAGAAGAGATAGTGTCACCGACAAGCCATGACCCAATACAAACATTCATCGAGGAAACAAAGCAACCAGTCGTTACTACTTCCGTGCGAAAAGTTAGTGAAGCAGTTCCTCACCAGATGGCATTATTGTCAAGATAATTGACAAGCATTGATGTTGGTCAAAAGTTCGACCAGTGACCTTTAAGAATGAAAATCATTAATTCATTATCAAATTATAGTCACATAAATTTTCCATTTCATGCAGTTTTCTGCTAAATGCAATAAAACCCAAGAAATTTTTTTTTATTATTTAGTTTGAACTATTTAACATGGTCGAGATGATTAATTTTTAATCCACATTTCTGCGTGTTATGGTCGATATATTGCGAGACGTATCTTTATATGTACATGTATTAAATTATGGTTAAAGTCGAAAGTGAACTCAGATTGTAATACTGATTTATTCTTGGTGAGTTTGACCATCTTAACACGATAAAGAACATTAAGCTTGTTTAGATTTGTAAATTAGGTTAAGATTTGTGTTTGTGGTATGCACACCAGATGGCGATGACAATCGTGCAGTGTGACTCACGATGTTGAAGATTAAAAAAATGTATAATTTTTACTTCTTTGCATTTTTTCTTATTTAACCCACTTTCAATTTTGTCAACATCCTTTCATTACAGACCATGTGCAGAACATGTGTGAGATATCTGGAAAATAGTTTTATGAATTCCATCGAAACCTTTACAGATATGTTTGCAGAGTACATATAGAGAGGTACACATGATTGACAAGAACGTACTCCGAGAACAGCGATCAGTCGAAAATCTATATGCGGAGAGAGATTTGTGACATTTTTGGACCACCTCAAAATACTCAAATTATAATAGAAAGACGTATAAAATACACTTTCTTACACGTATATCCAAATGGGAACATAACACAAATGAACAGGGCGGACTTGACCATTTAGGAGGCTTGAGAATTTGTTTCCGGTGGTCTGCATGTATAAAAAATTGATGCGTGGTGATGGGCCGATGGAATTTGCCTTTTCTATCTAATTTCCATGCATTGCCTGTATTCACACCTTTTTTACACGGCCATTGAAAACAGGTTGTTTATTGGTTAAACATAGTAAATATACATCCCTCACCATATAAAACGTGCCAGTAGTTTGCGCATATGAAATATATAAAGAAGGGTAATAAAGTAACGGCATGTAATGAAATAATTGTTCTAATTTCGCATCATTCTAACAGTATCACTGTGTCAATGGACTTTATTGCCCAACACTTTGAGTACAGTTTAACAATCAGCCACTCCGTAACCATGGAGACACGTGTGTTAGGATTGACAGTTCTATATGTGGATATAAAACCCAGATTTCTCCATACCCGTCTCTGAGTATCTTCCGCTCGTCAATATGACGAATGCCTGTAATCAACGCGGGCAGCCGGGCGTGAGTTTTAACGACCGAACTCCAAGATGTATCTCTATAACCCCTGCAACCCCCTCACGACCATAAGCAATCAGACTGAGCAGTTACATTCAAAAGTTCAGCTACACGTTTCCGATGGATCATTGTATGTAGGTTTTTGTATAAAAAAAGCTCGCTGGTGGGACAAGAGTGCGAAATGATTTTGCCCTGGAGGTTATTGTGGGACAAGAGAGCGAAATGATAATGCCATTGAGTTTGTTTCTATTCAGAACAAACCTAGCTCTTCCAGTTTGGGATTTTGGGATGGCTTGGACTTCTTATCTCAAATGTCAAACTTGAAATAAAAAAAATGTCATAATTCAAGAATAGCCTCACCAAATGCTACTCATTTAATAAAATAAAACACCCTTATAACAAAACATCCATGTGCATGCATTAGTCATGTGGCAATTCTAATCCGACATTTATAAACAGTCTCCATCCACTCTCTCCACCATATTGTGTAACTACAACATAGGCGTATTTAGAAGCCCTAGTACATTATGGAAAATTTATTTCTTTACTCACAATCCAGAAACTGAAAAGTCCCACTCCCATTAGTAGGATTCGGTGCAGAGTGATTCGGCGTGAAGCGTTCGACCTTCCTCGGCGCATCCTCGTGTATCCTCGGCGAACATCGTATTTTTACGGTCGGATGTATAAAGCACTCAAGAATGTGCACCTTAAGTGATGCATTTACCTCGACGGATATCCTCCGATGAAACATTGTGGTACATTGAAGGTTATCGGGTTTGTTTTAACTCAAATGAATACAAATTAAATTTTCTTATATATACAATAATCTGAAGGGTAAATTTGTATTCCAAATCATAAATCCAAAGTTTAAATAAAATTAGTTCCATTTAAATAAAAAAATAGAAATTGTGCCGTTCATCAGACAAATGATCGGTACACTATTTTATACTTGGCTCGGTCACAATGCATAATCACTTCGGGCAACCACACACACACACACACACACAATGTTTGCATATTTATGTGCGCGCGCGCGCGTGTGTGTGTGTGTGTGTGAGAGAGAGAGAGAGAGAGAGAGAGAGAGAGAGAGAGAGAATGAGAGAGACTGCCATGCTCGATGCGAGAGCGGAGGTAGTGGCAACTGTAATTTGGTGATCGAGTCGACTGGATTACCGTTTGATCTGCCCCGGCCTTCGTTTATTAGCACTGCGTGTCCTTCGGTGGTTATTGATTTATTATACTCCACTGCTTTTATAAATGATTGATCTCGCCGAGCGGATACCAGGTAAAACAACATAAGGTTAAGCGTGATATTGCTACAAATAGGCCATCAATGACTGCAGTGTGAGCACGTTTTGGTTAGGAGCCCCGGAGTCACCCTATGGATTGAATTGATTGTTCTTTTGGTAATTATATCGCCCCAGCATAAGCTGTTTCGATCTCTGGTCAAACAGAGCCTCTACGAGTAAAGAGTTAAGTAAGTAGACTTACAGATGAATAATGATAATAAAAATAATAATAACAA
Source organism: Sipunculus nudus (assembly GCA_026874595.1). NCBI lineage: Eukaryota > Metazoa > Annelida > Sipuncula > Golfingiida > Sipunculidae > Sipunculus > Sipunculus nudus. The sequence goes on from CM049317.1 coordinate 10,579,608, forward strand.
CAACAATAACTAGAAAACACCTCCGCCATATGCATTTTTGTGGGATGCTCCAAACATCGTGTTTGCATCCACTTATTCGGCCCATACTCCTAAGTGCATTCGTGACTTTACATTTGTGAATATTCCTTCATGACGTCCCTTAATCCGGATCATGCTTCTGATCCACAACAATATCTAATCAATTCTTCATTAAACCACCCCGAAATGCCCTGAATATTTCATGGGTTTCCGTTCGTGACTACGTGAATTTTTTTATGAACAAACACACACAAACACACAAACCTTCACACAGACAGGGATGAATGTATACCTAACTTGCGGAGGCAACAAGAAAGGTTGATTGGTGGAACAGTTCTGACTGTCCCCCACTTATCATGGAAATAGCTACAGGAAAGGTTTTAATACCGGTTGGAAATTCGAGAGACTCTTTAAGAGAAAATGGTGAATGAAATATCAATAACAAAGATCATCTATATTAGAATTTGACCTAGGCTTTCATGAGATCCATGACTGGTCAGTCAATGGTGACTGTCCTTCTAATTCTTCGTATGATACGAAAATGGCGTTAGTATGATCAAGGAGTTTATAAACTCCTTTGTATGGTGACTGTTGCTCTTCTTCATATCACGTTATAACACTAACATCATTTGAGCAAAATCGCACCTGTGACCTCGAAAAACATATCAAAGTCATTCATATTCGAACTTACCCTATCCTCAGAAGGTGCATCAATAACAACTAGGATGAGGTTGATTTTGCAACGCAAAAACATATAAATATCAGCCCCTCCCTATGGGCCTCCCATCCCCAAATTTAAGGGTAAAAACTATTTTTCAAGTTGAGGGTCAAGGTCACCGGTTTCAGAATACTTCCGAGATTTCCCGGCCTCAATTCACATATGAAATTTGGTGAAAATATATTGAATAAATTCTATTCCAGCTGATTTGACCTTGAAGTTATATAGATCAAGGTCACCGGTTTCAAACTCGTCACTGAGAAACAACTATCGTTTAAAATTTGAGAAAAATATGTGCGATTTTTTTAAAAGTTGTTAGGTTTACCAAAATAATTATTTCGGCCTATTTGATCTTTTTGATGAAGGTCAAGGTAACCGGTTTTCGAACTCGTACCAGATATTTGTAGAAACATTTTAAATTTCAAAAGTTGTTCAAAAGTTATCGCGTTTACGACGCCGACTTCGACGGCAGACCAACCACGATATATACTACTACTACTACTACTACTGATACAACTACTTATAATAAAAATAACAAGAACTGCATGACATATCAGCACATAATAACATGAAGTAATATGGTATACATTTTGGATTTTACAATATTATGTAAAATAACATAATATTATATGATTATAAAAAAATATGGCAATTAATGTATTTTATGAAAAAATAATATTAAAGTGTTAAAAATCTAAATTTACGAGCTTATTATCTGTCGTTTGATTGTTTAGCTTTAATACCTCTTCTGTTATTTAACATTTCAATTTTTATTTCTCTCGCAATTTGTAATCTATTGGAGATAATAATCTAAAGTTTTTCATTTCAACCATTTCTGGACTAGCACAATTCGTTGTCTCAAACATATACTATTTTCACACATTTCCTTTTAAAAGATTGCCTTTATCCTTTACCCTAATTCCCCAAAACACCGTCAAACATGCTATACTAAGTATTCCCAAAATAGACTTGTAACACGGAATTCGACTTTAATTGATGGATTACTTGTCACAAAACCACTGCGGTTTACAAAACAACTGCGGTAGGCCTGATTCCGCCTTGGCACCAACACGCAAAATATGGCAGACGATCAGAAATGTCTATCACCAGTCGACATGTTACTTGCGTACGTTCTCGTCTCACGTGATTTATCCCGTAGAATAAATACAGAAGCAGACCGTTGGGGGGACAATCACGGAAACATCCTCTGCTGCCGTCTGACATACGTGCATTATGATTATTTACTTTACTCTCGATCGGTTCCGTGGGAGGAAATGAATGTCAAATTCTTTGACAGCTGACATCACGGGAAACCTGAGAGTTGTAAACTAGACTGGTCCCCCTCTTCATTTTACCGTACACGTATTTTGGTGACAGCAAAAATACTATATATTTTCTAACAACGTATCTCACGAGATTCTTTTAAGATTTGAAATCTAAACAGGTCCTCTTCTCCTTATTTCACTTAATTTCTTTTCTGTCCATAAATTTATATAATCCTGTCAGCAAAAGACTGTCAAATATGTTACCATTGATTAAAATCGTGCTGACTCGTGGGCCTGCTTCAGACTTAAGACAGGCCAAGAATTAAGGACAGGAAAGCTAATCAATTTTGTAAGATAATAACAATATTTAAAGAAGAACGTTCCCTGCCTCTCTCTCTCTATATATACGACTACCTTTTGTTTACATAAAAATCTACATGTGATTGAACGTGTGTGAGGAAAGACCATAGATCAAGTTTATTCGTTTTTCACTGAGGTACGGGATATTCTCGCTGCCACGTTGAGCACTATGAACATTTATCGTTAACTAAAAATGTGCTGTAGTTATCTTTGATGAGAGGTGTCGTGACAGGATCTAACACACACCCGTCAAGGAACGACAAAATACCTGAACATGCCCTATTTATATTATTCATATACTGGATTTCCGACTGCATGAAATCAATAATATACTATATATGTGAAAAAGTCGTGTGTAAATATTTAGTAAGCGCATTGATACTTTTATAGTTTTTGCCAGTTACATGTACACACGTTGCAAAATGAAAGTATACCCAGATTTCACATGATTATTTCATTGCTTTGTGGTGATAGATCTTGTTTATTGGTATATATGACCTTAGTTTGAAAAGATGTATTTTTTTTCACCTGCAGCGTTAAATGAAAAATAAATTTGCAGTCGGGAGTCACAGGACATATTGCTATCACTTATGTTTGCTTAGATTTTCCTAAATGCATTATTTAGGTCATTTGAAGCCCTGTGAGTGACCCAGGGAAGTACCTCTGACCATGAGGAAAGCTTACTTCCTTCTTTATATAAGAAATGGGAATAGAACATTTCTGAATCATTACACTGAAGGAGACTGGTTATGCATTTAAAAACTTGAATAGTAACAAAGAAGTATAGTATTAACAAGCAATCTACATTCTAAGGAATGAAAGCCTCCACTATGAGGGGGGGGGGGCCCAATTGTGGGATGCTCCCAAAAGCTTGATAGCAATAACTTATTTTGCCCTTATTCCCAGATTCATTCGTGCGTAAATGATTTCGCAGATGTGCATATTCCTCGATGACTTTTCTGAATCCGTGTCATATGCCGGATCATCACCAAAATATAATCGATTCTTCAATGTTCCCGAAATGTCCTGAAAATTTCATGAGATTCCGTACATGACTGCGCGAGTTCTGTTGTGAACAAACAAACACACAGAAACACACACATACAGAAACACACACACAGAGAAACACACACACAGAGACAGACAGACAGACACACACACACACACACACGCGGGGATGAACACACGCCCTCCGGATTGAGACAATAGAGACATTAACACAGGTTATTTATAGATATGCCCCGAGCCATTAAGTGATTAGAAGGTATAGTAACTGTTTCTTCCTGGCTGTTTTTTTTTCGGATGTAAATTCATTTCTTTGTATACGTATAACCTCTATCTCGCAGCTTTACTTTTTCCTCGGACAGAAAGCTAAAGTCAATCAATCAAACTTGAAACATGCTTGAGCGTTGAATTTATTCATTTAACTAAAAAAATGAGTTTCAGTTTGTATAGTTAGTGGTCATTAAGCAGTCTCCAAATCTGGAAATTTGCCTGAATATGGCTATTAAATATTACTTGTAACATATCTTGGGGGCTGTTGTTCTTGTTCAGGATAAGCTTGTTGGACATGCAGATGAAGTTAAAGAATTCATAGACTTAAATAAAGTCGATACTCCTGGACCATTTTCTTAACATCATGGTGAATATATTAGTTCGTTGATTGCTTGCATGTTCATCAAAAGAAAAAAAATCAGTGCAGGAATAAATTATTTTACTCTTAACTTGTCTCTTGGAGGATGCCTCTCGTATGCCTCTTGGAGAACTTCTCTAATATAAATCCCGTTTATACGCTCTAGACATTAAGCCGGATTATAGGATTATTGCGTCATTATCCGGTCTCTCAAGTATAGGTTATCCTTATTGAACCACAAGTAAAGCATGGAGAATGTCATAATCGTTTTCTTCGACCAGTGGTCAGTGCTTTGCTGTTCGATACACAAATGAACAGAATGTGTGTTTGTGTGTGTGTTTGTATAACCGTACTTAAGAGGACACGATATTGACTACACACCAAACGCGCGAAGACTTTTTCTTCTTGTGAGGACTTGCACATGGGTCCTCGCAAACAAAAAGCTGTTAAAACATTTTTAAAGCATTTAAAAAGCCGGGAAAACTATGCTGGGGAAGTTTCTTGCAAGTCCTCAGAAAGAACGTTTTGCTTGAAATTTGTTTTGTGTGTATGTGACAGCGCCATCTATTGAGAGCTTTGCAATCTCCCCATCCACTGCAAATATGTGTAAATTTATGTTTATCGTTTGTATTTTTTTTGCCTTGCACTTGTTGTATCGAGAGGGCATGTTACATCATTATATTATTCATTGATTGATTTCTAATCGTACTGCTTGTGTCTTGTTTCATTTTGGTGAAGATTATGAATTTACATAGAATCACAACATTTATCCAAACATATTATGTCTTCGCATACTTTATGTACTTTTACTTGTACCGTGATGTCTTATACAATGTTGTTTATATATATATATATATATATATATATATATAGAGAGAGAGAGAGAGAGAGAGAGAGAGAGAGAGAGAGAGAGAGAGAGAGAGAGGAAAGCATGTATTTAAGCCTGATTGGCTACTTTTGTAATCCTGTTATAAATAAATATGTTTAACACAAGCGTGTTTGATATGCTGATTTGCAGGTCCTCTCTATGACACGAAGATATGACATAAACTGAAAGTCCTCGCAAGTTGTCCTCCCACCTTATGCGCTGAGTCAACACATCGTTCTCCTGTCTTACCAGGCTTTCTCTTTAAAAAAATGTGCGAGGAAACATGCGTATCCTAACTGTTTAGGATCTCAAGGGCTCTTCTTGCTAAATCTAGAAGAACTGTTCGTCCTCGGAAGTATAGTGTGAAAGCAAGGTCCTCACTTGTACGCATATACGCGTGGGTGTGTGTGTATCCTGACCACCAAAATCTTCTCCCGGCATTTGGTAAAACACGCATGCTTTATCATCCTGCACACACGAACATTTACCGTATTCTGGTGGAATAAATAAAGTTAGTCAGATAAAACTAGGGACCAAGAAGTTTTTCACTCTCTGCAATAAATAATACTGTGCCTAATGTGGGTTATAAAATGAAAATAAAGAGTGCAACATCCGTAGCATATGATAGTCATCAATATGCCTGTAAAAGTTGGTACTGAGAGCTGCTGCCATTAGTGAGATATCTTCCGATATGCCCGGGAAAATGCCATTTTTCTGCATGGGAAAAAGTAGATTAACATAGGTGGCGCCACAATACAAACGTTAGATGAAGGACGCAAGTTCCAAGAGCGTAAGGGCCTCATTTGCTTTCACTTTCGTCATGAGAAGAGACTCCGTATTTGGATGTACCCTCAGATAAAAAGTTATTTTTTAAATAGTGTATGTATCGAGGGGTCTATGGTTGTTAATTTACATGAACGGTTTCTCCGTAAGTGTCCTTAAATTAATATATTAGAGTGCCCTCTTAATTTTAGAACCATGGATCTTCCCTCTGTTCTAGATGGTCTTTTATTGACCCGAGCCCTATAAAGCTGTCTTACTGTTGATTAAACACACGACTAAATGGGCTGCGGATTATTGTACTTGACAATCTAGTACAGAAAAGGTAAATCAAGCTGATTGGCCGAGCACTTCCAAAACAAGAACTGGCACAATCGGAAATCGAATTTAATGTACTATGACGGAGAATCCGGGAACCAGGGCACTTGATAGTTCTGATTTGATCACACTGCGGTTCTCTCTGTTCAATGTTGAATGCTGTAACTGCCAGCCAACCTGTTCGGGAAATATTCCGTAAAACCTGCTGGTCGTTATAGCATAGGGTGTTTATGTTGATTTAAAAGTATTGATATGACCCTGTTTTATAGGACAGGCCTGTTATATCACCATGGTTCATTTATTCATAGCAAGTTAAGTGTGGTTAAGCAACACCAAAATAATGATAATAATAATTGTTCGACGTAATCGCGAATAAGCAATACGTCCTCGGAGCTATTGTTGGTCATTGGTGCTCTTGCGTTAAACCTTAAAAAGAAATGCTCTTCGGAATTAAGAATACCAACATATCTTTCATAATGAGTTTTATATGAAGTCGATTTAACTTTGTGGTTTATTGTCGCACATACTAACTTGCATCCGTCCTATCAGAAGTTTGTCTAGACTTTTAAATTTAAAAGCAAAATTTCGCTCGGACGCTCCCTATATTTGACTCACAATTCTGTAGAACAGTATATATTAGGCGTGGCCTAATGTAATAATCTGTGCAACCTTCAATATAAAAAAAAGTGGACAGGCAGGTAATGGAAAATATAGCTCACAGTATCATGTTATATTCTTTATACATGTGATTGGTTTAAAACATGAACGTTGAATAGTTACACAGCAAGAAGAAATGTGAAAAAGTACAACTGCATGTAGTCCCGATGTATTGCCATTGCGCGACCTCGCTCCCTGACATATGCAAGGCGGGCTTTCCATGGATACTAGATATAAGTGCAAGAAATTTATTACTCTACTAAATTCTAATCATTGCATACAGTATCGTGCTTTTTTATTTTGTGGAACTCTGAATTGTTATTTCGGGCTGTACTCTATTTGAATGAGTTTTTGTTGCTTTCTTCTTAAATGCAATGGAAATTTTTAAATTGACACAGTGTTACCGCCGTGTCATCACAAAGTCTAAAACAGAAACTTATTTAACTTAAAAATTAGATAAGTCAGCATTAAAACGGAACCGTTTAACCAAAAATCATTAAATGGCGAAAAGAGAATTAAATGATTATTATTCACCATGGTGATTATGAACCAATGAAGACAAACCCAGCACCCACAGATGCAGTGGTATAGATGGAAATGGAAAGAAAAAAGTAAGGAAGTGTGAACTCTAGCCAAGTAGTCCCGTACCGAAATAGAATTATGTATATATGCTTAACTAAGTAAGCATTTAAAAAATGGAGGCGGTTACCAAAGACCAAATCATTGCTCATAGGGGGTATGACTGCAGTCAGTCTTACTGTAAAACTTTAATATTAAAGAATATTAAAACAAGCTGTATCGAGATGACGGGAGAAATGTTCATATGATGTATATGAGATTATATATATATATATCATACGTAAAAGAATGTTATCAGGCAATTTGAGATATATTCTCATAAATATCTTATATTAATATTCTAATTAATTTCTTATATTGAATATTTAATTTTTTTATTTAATCATTTAATTTCTTATATTAAATGTCATTTCTGAATAAAGCAACGACGGTTTATCATTATGGATGTCGACCATTTTTAAGTACATCAATTTGGATTTACACCAATCAAAAGTTAAGTGTATGCTTCTCTAATTATTCCTGTGATTGTTCGGTTAAATCCATATAAACGTTTCACTCTGAAGAACACATTATGTTAATCATAAAGGGTTATATAAATATGTCAATGTAAAAATGACTCGAACTCCCTTTAAATAGGAAACCAAAGACAGAAAAGGGATATGATAAAATACGAATTCTCCAATACACAGCGCAATGAAAAAAAAAACAAATGCATATTTAATTTGATGTGCTAAAATACTTTAATTTCTTTTGAAATATATAATAAAATGGTGACATAAATGAGAAATAAAAGTTTATAAAACGCTCTTTAATGAGGATAAACAGCACTCAAGTATTTTCATGTATCATACCTTCAAAGACCTTAACGTGGGCCGTGTAATCAGAATCACATTTTAATTTCAAATTGCGTCAATGTCTATAGGCTGTACTCTGTGTGCTATTTGATATCGTTTTGTACTCGATCTAGAAACTTTTTTACCTCTCTGTGTTGCATCTGAGCGTCTTCTATCAACAATTTTACCACAATGTCGATGTTTTTAACGCCATCAGGAGGCAAAGCGTTCGATCGCAAATCTAGACTATTGGCTGATCCGTTTGACGATTGTGACGTTCTGGAACATTCTGTCCCCCTGCCAATAGGATCACTCATTGTCCCATGTCTGTTTGAATATCGGCTTTTATTTCTATCTTTTGTCCCAGGAACAGAAGAAATGTTTGAACGAGCTATGATGCGATCAACGCAGTCTTCAATATGTTTTAGTTTTCCCAACAATGGAGCTAATTCATTGGCCATTTCCGCTTTATGCGTCACGACATGCGCAAACGCTTTTTTCAATGACGTCATGGTTACGTCATCATCAGTTTCAGCCATGACGTCAAATATACAATTCCATCGTTTATCGGTCGTAAGTTTTTCATACACGTCTTTCAATTCTTTGACAACATTGTCTTCCTCTTTTCTAACCGCGGATAAAAGATTTTTCCTTTCTTTTTCTTTATTATCTCTGATTACCCTACTTTCTTTAACAGAAGCGTTCACTATCGCCCTTCTCTTGTCGGCCATCACTTCATTAAATTTCCGTACGGCGTCCGAATTTACGTTCGATCTTATAACTGAGTTATCCGTGTCAGGGTTAGGTCCAAGGATATCCATTTCCAATAGTTCTGATGTGTCATCCATTTTAGAAATTCACACTTAATATTCGCATCTGCAAAAATACCCCTCCATCTGTAGCCACGCAAAGGTTCTCACAGTGAATATGACGGTTTTTCCCTCATAACATGCGATAGTTCAAGGCAATACCAACACAATAATGTCGGCATATCAGATATACTCCTATAAAGTAGTTTTAACTCCTACTTACGTTGCGAAGTGTAGTTACCTGCAAACATACCTAATCCGGTAGTCTATTTACACTAATCCAGCACTTTGTTCAGAATGTCGATACAATGACACAAACGACACTGTAACAATTATAGGCTGGGCCAGCCCAGATGAAGATATATATTATTAATAAATGTTTCCAGTCACGTGATTCACATGTATGAATCAGAGTCAATATCAGCACATCCCTGCGTGGTTAGATGAACAACCCTTTTCCCTGTTGGGGACGGTGGTCAGGTCAGCTTTGTGTAGGTCTCCAATAGCAAACTGGACGTTGTATTGTAGCAACAACACGATCTGGTCACTGGCCGTTCTGGGTGGTCTGAAACAAGAGAACACAACGATTCAGGGCCAATGAAATACAATACAAAGAAAGGAAGTCATCGATCCACAAAGAATATCGCCTGTGATTGCTAATGTTAGAAACATAAGGTCAGTCGTCAATCGCTGGCGGGGCTCCATTCAACTTCCAGCTTTGTCACGCACAACAGAACAACTTGTAATTACACTGTTTATTGATGTTGAGGCATGTCTTTAATAGCTCCGGCCTCGTGTGTATTCATCCCTCCACACGTAAAGAGATCACCTCCTGTTCTGAAGCATTTAACCTTAATGTACTACCTGGAAAAGCCCGAGGCGCGGGGTGTGTTTCCCCAATTGGGAGTCTACTGGAATTTTGCGATTATTCTAATGAACTTTTTCACAGTTTTTGGATAAGGAACTGAGACAGGGCTCACACCTGGACGATCTTGTCCGTGATTTGTTCGATGAACTTATGCCGGTTTATTTGCCGCCGAGTTGACATAGGCCGATTTTATCTGTGGTACGCGTTGACATGGGCCGACTTAACTGTTGGTAGCCCCTTTTCAAATAATGTCAAAATGTATGGGCAAAAATGGGAAATGACCCCCCCCCCCCCCCCCACTCCCCCCACCCCCATTAGGTCAAGACCAAGAGGGGGAAATTCCGATGGCGCGGTCACAGAGGAGCTGCGTTATGACGGTTGAGTGCCACTTATGTCCGCCATAATGTAAATGTAACGTCGGCATAACAGTGGAAACTACATTGCATTTGGTTGGGAAACGGTAGGAAATCGGCAGATTTGGCAAGATCCGGGATATATCAAGAAAACATCAGGGTAACACCAGGACACATCTGGATAAATCGTTTATAGCATCAGGGTTCATCGATGTGTCCCGATGTTTGGCGTTCTCATCAGATGTTTCCGATAGTTCCCGATATACCCTGATCAAACCCTTAAGTATCCCTTAGGTCGCCTTTGTTGGCACAGAAGAAAACTAAAAGCCACGCAAATCGGCTTTTTTTTGGTTATGTGGAAAACATCAGGTTAGACTTTCGGGTCACATACATTAATACACATATGACGATTTGTCAGCAGGCCTCCAAGGCCTAATATGACAGATAATTTCAAAACTAAACAAATATTTAACATTGTTCTTTTGTGTCATGTGACGAGGTGACATGGCGTCTTTAATTGGTTGCCAACGTCATTCATAAGGAAATGCCATTGTTGCTTTTTATTCGCGAGGTTTAAATTTTGCGATTGCACCAGAACCTATAAAATCTATGTTCAGCAAATCCAGGGCCGAACACAGATAAGGTCGCGACTTCACGCACCATGTTTCCACAGGTGTGATAACTAGTGTGTCATGTTCTCTTGTTCATCTTAGTTGATTGGGCATCTTATTTCCGTGTGTTTTATATTCGCTTATTTTTCATTCGTGAATATCTCGAACTTAATACCCTCTCGAACACAAAGGCAACCACAGTCTAAGGAGGAATCGCAGTAATAGGCACCGTCTATTCGTGTGTATGTATGTATGTTTGTATGACTGTTTGTATTCATGACTAATACAGCAATATTTGGCAATATTTGTATCAACTAGGAGATAATTTCCAAAACATGAGCTAATATGTAGGAATGAGACATATATATAACTAACTGGAATGAAAACAAAACCATACATTGAAATTTATTTGAGAAATCAATAAAACCCATGTGCAAGGAAGCAGTCTGTTTTTTACATCATCCGCCTAGATAAATGTCAAGGTTACTGATCACATGCACAAACAGTTACGTTCAAAAAGATATTGATTTTATGTTTAGTTTAAAGAATTTAAAAGAATTAATGTGATTTTTGGCTTCCTCTGTATATATATTAATGATCCAAGGATAATTCTGGTCATGAAAAGTTCTTATTACGTCTCTTTGAAGGATGTATGAATTTGTTTATCAACAACTTATTTGTAAACACAGCGTTGTTGACAAACGAAAAAAACATGTAACCTTAGATGGCACCATTTGCAAAGCTCAGGCCTATCTGACTTCGTGCCAGATAACCTTGTTGAATTTGTTTTGATTATTTTGTCGGGCCCCCAAATATTATAAACATGTTAATATAAACAAAACAAGCAGCCTGTGTGCGTTGATATCTACGTTTTCTGGCCTGATTTTATAAAAACTTAGAGGGATTATCTTAGTTTATAAAGGTCAGATAGGTAATTAGGCCCCTTTAATTTCTATGACGAACCTTATCTCATATCAATTATAGCTCAAATATACATGATATTCTGAGGATACACGAGTAACATTGATTGACATCAGAAGTATTTACATTAACTACCCTTTGTTTGACGACCGGGGACTGCAACAATGGGGTTTTGATAATGGAAGAGGTTGACAGCCAATGACATTTGTAAATATATTCTGCACTTTTGCTAAACCAGCCCATTTTGCAACAAACCCAATATATTTTACGAACATTGCTGGCATTTAGCAATGGAATGGTCGATCGGTAAGCTTTAAACCAGCTTGCAGGAAGTGAAATGTAGCTTTTAGACTTTGGTTCTGTCACAACAGGCCACAAATCTATACCATGGGTGGGTTAACAGATAAAGAATTGTGCTCAATTCAAAACTGAAAATATGGCATATATACCGCGTGCCTTTTTAGCCCGTTGTCAAAAATGTTACTTTGATACCAAAATCTATTAGCCAATAGATATTTTTGTGCCCGTGTTATACTAGTTAACTAAACCATGACCAAACCAGAAAGCACTCTAAGACAGCAACCCTTCGCAATATCGTCTTCATTAAAGACATAACGATCAGGTTACAGAGACTTTGCCGTGAAAAAAAAATGTTGTCATGTGTTTTCATTAGAGACGTATCATTAATATTTTAATAACATGTAAGACAGAAGGCTTTTGACAAAAAAAGATCATCATCGATGAAAGCCAACGCATCAAGTTCTATCCAACTGTTTATTGAATAATGGCCTACGCATCATTGACAAATTGAAGACATAGTGTGCAGACGAACAGACAAAAAAAAGAGCTAATACTGCATGTGGGTGGATATGCATCCAGATAAAACTCTGAAAAGCAATCAATAAATCAACCCCAAAGTTTAACAACTGTACCCTCTCTTGGTACAATATCAAATTTAATTGAAATTCTTCTTCGAAAAACAATCAGGCAGACAAAAGGGGTATAACACATAACCTTTATCAGCATGTATAAGAAGGTAACTACATGTACATTGAAGGAGGTAAATACATGAACATTTAAGGAAGTAAATACATGTATGAACTTAAAGCATTACTAACAATATCATCCAAATGAAAGGATTCTGATGTTCGAATTCATGAGATTAAAGTCCGTCCCACCATGTTGCGTCCATCGGGTTTTGACGTTATTATTAACAAAATCAGTTTATTTAAAAAAAAAAAACTAATAGAAAGTAAATTAACCAGGCGATCCGGTAATTATTTACAAGAAAAATACTACCCTACCATTTTCAAAGAAAATGGGTGAAACAATTAATATTTGAAAATATAGAGTCTATTTTTTCTCATGGCATATTGACTGAAGTGACAGGGTCAAGAACACTTTTTGACAGGCGTTAATTGGATGATGGTAGCACTTGGTACCATAAATATGATAAAAACACATCGTCAGCTAAAAGACGCCATCATGAAAGTTGCGTAGTATACAATGAACTTGTTTGACTGAACTCTTTCATTCCCTGTTTCGGGAATGCACATTGTCTTCTTTGTAACACAATGGACAGAAATATCAGCAAGTCCAAATTATTGCAAAAAAAAAAAAAAAAAAACAACAACAAAAAAAACGATGGGCGCCCCTTGATGGGACGGACTATGACACAATGACAGAGTAAATTTAGGGAGAGTACAATTAAAGGGAATATAAACCTTCATAATTCGTTTGTTGATATCACGCGTGACAAGTGTCAATGTTTACAGGTAACCAAGGACAGACGTCCATTAATGGCCTTACAACAGCAGAGTGTCATTAATCGTGACAAAACACACTAATATGGGACATACCCCTTTCAAGCCGTAATGAATAAATAAAATTATTATGGTCAAGCTTTTAGTAGAACGTCAGTTTCACTAAGGGTAATAGACAGAATTTTGTAGTATCGTTATACAGAATAAGCTTTATGTTTTTTTAATGCTTCAATACTTAAATAAAATAATTTGTAGCGCTTTTTATGGATTTGCATAGGCATAGTTTATGAAAGGAGTACTTCGATATGCGATTTTAATTCAAATATACAGTTTTGCAGAAAGCACAAAACTGTGCACACGGATACTACTGCTCTTGGGAACCTTTAAAAAAATACAAAATCCCAAAAATTCGCTCCCTCTGGCGACCGCCATCATGATTTTAAATATGGCCGCCAAGTTATGCATTTTTCGAATATATGATACTATTTTTCAATCAGGCAGGCCTAAAATCATGGCCACAAAAAAGGGGGGCAAATGCTGTCGAAGATTTTAATCAATCATGTTTTTGGTTCATAATTAGAAAAAAGCTCGATTGAAGTACCCGGTTGATACCATTCTGTAAAATATGAGCTGGTTCCCTTGGCAACCTTGGTTAATTAAGAAATCACTTTATTTACATCAAGGCATTTAAATAAATGGCCATAACTCTGTTGAAATTTAACATAAGATGTTGAAATAAACAGCAAAGTGCAGGAAATTGAAAGTATTTGTTTACATGAAATGTTTTCTGTCACAACAAAATTTGCATTGTTAAAATGACAATTATTACTAATTACATGTATTCAGAATCATCTTAATCTTAACCATATGACGTCTTTTAGCTTACAATTTATTCTAATAAAAAGGTACATAAATAAAGAGTAAATTAATTAATGTATGTCTTCCTAATTTGCATATTTAAATTGGAATCTTAATGAATATGCATGAAAATCTACCGTTATGTCAATTATCTAGACCTGCATGTTACTGGTGTTGTAAAACACATAAGTCATCAATTATAGTTTGAGGATTTTCTCCAAGCTGCCCATTTTCTACTATAAAAGTATTTAAAATCCAATAAGTAGTTAAATTACCTTATGGAAATTACCTTACTACTTGATACAATATGCATATTTTGCATAATTATACATACTTTAATTAAGAATATCATACATTCTGATCATCACAGAACCTCCGTCAATATGGTCACGATTTAGTGTTTTAGTCACAGGGATCCCTGGTACTGAAAGGGGATAACTGCTTTCAACATTTTATGGGCAGGTATAAGAAAATCAAATTTATGATCTAATTTGCATATCTACTGTATGCATACGGTTATTAATGAATATGCATGGTGTGAAATCGAAATACTAGCTTGTCACTGTTCCATGTGAAGATATTCACAATTGTATCTCGAGCTTCCCTCACAATTTACATTTTTATTATTTGTTTCGCCGTATGTATAGATACAAAAAGCAGTAATTATTTTAAATAAATTTTCAATATTTTCAAGAAAATCTGCATATTTTGCATTGATCTACATAATTTTTATAAAACCAATTATATAACATGTAATCACTGTCTACATCTATAATTCTAAAAAAAAGGGCAGTTGGTACCAACAGTTTTCAAGACGTTCATGCATCTGCACAATACAAATATGCCTGAAAGTGCTACAAGATTACCAGTTATTTTAATATACGATATGGTTTCCATGGAAACAAAGTTTATTCTGGGAATAATGCTGATAATTTAAATAACACTGTGTCTTGTTTTATAAAAAATTAATATTCCAGTGAACAGTCATTTGAATAAATGTCAAATTTGATATTGTTCCTCATTCCTTTATCTTATCTTTGTATTTCAGTGAATATGAATTAAAGTCTACCTTAATATAAATTGAATATCCACATGTAATCAATAATTGTTCAGAATATGTTACAGAAGTAACGCTTAGTAGCAAATTCAGTAAGTTCATAAATGATAATCAAAGATATCCCGTTGTTTGCCCCTCTTGCGGGCCAGAGTTTTAAATATCCAGCAATGGATCCAGCAAGATTATTAAGTGGGCAATCTGTTATCTCTTCAGCAGAAACTCACGGTACAAACGCTGTATGACATTTGATCTGAGGCACGGAAGAGTGTATAGGATGGAGTGCGCGGGTGATCTATTGATGAAATCTTACGCTGGCGGAGGTATGCGTTCTAAGAGCTGTCTATACCTCGCCGTGTCGTGTGGTCTGACATGAACAGTTTCATAGTATTTGGTCATCTGGGTGAAACGATATTGATTTCGTGTTGTCATTAGTGCTGCTATTGTTGTCGTAGTATCGGTCTATCAGTGGAAACCTTAGCCTAGTTATATTTACTGCCAACTCCCCTACATCAGACTGGCTGAAACATCAAATTGACGTTTTGGACGCATCATTGATCCCATAGACACGGGTCACGCAGCCGGGGGCGGTAGTGTTCTATATAAGTAAATGTACACGCTTATACTCCTTTGTTTAGAATAGAGTTCTTTATGTTTACCTTAGGCCTAATGAGATATAAAGAAGCATGTTTGAGTTGATGTCATGATTACAAAATATTGTGAATTGACCTGTTGTTAATTTTAAGCCGGCTGCATGCCTCGAGTCACGTTCCGCATGTTGTCAAAACCAAAAATTTATTTCTTATAAATGTTGTATCTTAGAGGTAAGCGAGGCCTTACAGGTTGGTAATGCTTTTAAATATTTTTTTGGTTTTTATACTTTTTGACCACCTTGTCCGACTTAATGTACGTTTAACCATCTTGTACGACACAATGTACGTTTTACCACCTTGCCCGACATAATGTACGTTTGATCAACTTTGCCTCTGTTTTTTTTTTATTTTTATACGATTAACTAAAAATTTCACTATTTTCTTTCTGGATTCCAAGTTCCAAATCCGACGGTATACCTAGTGAGAGGTAAAGTTTACTTTGCCCAGCCTACCGAAGGCTTCTTACAAACCAGCAGCTAAATTGAACAATATGCTCGAAGAATCGCATATCAGGTCAGTCCTATGTGAATTAAACCTTTCTCATAGTGTAGTCTCATGGGGAGCTGGCAAAAGAAATTTTGAACTGATAAAAAATGTAAATGGTTACCATACTACCATTGCTCTTTCAAAATGGTTTGTGATGAATAATTAATATTATGTTTTACAGTCATGATGACAAATCATGCATTCAGTCGAGCTTTCAGTAGAGGGTACCTATAAATTGTTAAAAGTACAAGGTTTTTGATGGATTCAATGGTAGGGGTCCACTGATACTTTTGAGGTTGGTTGTCGGAAATTCGGGCAATTTTTGAAATATGCAAATTAGGGCCGTCGTTGAAGAAAATTCTACTTTCGTCAATATCTCAAGAACTTACCATGATAATTGGTAATACATTGCGTCATAGTCAAATATTCAAATGGAACCATAATAGCAACGGTTTAGTCGGTATTTAAAATATTAATATGCAAATTAGGACCGCCGTTGATGAAAATTCTCTCTTCCCCTATATCCCAAGAACCAACCATGATAAGTGGTCGAGCGTTGTGTCTAGACCGAGGGTTTCATGGTAAAAGATTCAAATGAAACCATGTGAAAAATGGTCCAGCTGAATATTTTTATGCAAATGTGGGATGCCATTAATGGAAATTCTACTTGTTTAATTAAAAAGAAACATTGGAAACCATTTGATTTTATTTGGACAAACATGGAATCTAGACAGTTTTTTATGGTCAAAAAATGCTAAAATACTATTGGCCTAGATGCCTGATGTTCCGGATTTTTTTTATATTTTAAAACACAAATTACGGCAGCCATTGCGGTAAACCTTATTTTTCCACTATAGATTTAAAACGTTGATATGTGGTCAAATATATATGCTAAACCTGAGGTTTCTTAGTCAGAGTTTGATTTGAGAACCTACCTTTGGGTGGTCAATGTACCATTTAATCTAGATTTACGACGGGGTCTCTTTTCTATACTTAGTGTTATGACGTAGAATCATAATGCATAGTCCTTAAATCTTTTGTATCTTTATTTCACGAAAGGTAATGGATAATATTAATACCGGTGCTGTTCGGGGTTCTGTTCCACATAAAATATAACCTATTTATTGATAATCTTCTGAAAGGGGCCCAATCACCTATAAGGCATGTTGAATTAACATGAGTAATAGCTGCTTCCCTTAACAAAAAAATATGTACCTGCAAAAATATTGCCTTGAAACCGTTTGCTTACTCATGTAAAAGAGTGTTAAAAACAGTCGACCGGGCGCGATCAGAGGTGTCAACATAAACACAGCGCGTGGGGCGGGTTGCATCCCGGAGCCACAACCCGTGTCAATCAGGAAATGTACTGATTGACTTGGCCCAAAAAATCTAATATAAGTTCCCGTTGGCTGAAACACTGCGCTTTGCGGCTAACAATCAAACCTCCGGATACTAGGCCTTGTTATGGTATACATACTCACGTGGAATGTGTTTACTAACACGCAGAGTCATAAGAATGTTAAACAGTCGTATGCGAGGTACTAAGGTTGTGTGCTTGGATGGTTTTGCTGGGACGCTTTCGTATTAAGCAAAACTGAACTGATAGTTGTGAAAAAATAGACATAATATTGCTCCTGATTTTTGTCCCATTAATCTGACTAGTATATGTCATGTGGAGAGAATGTCAAGATGTATATATATATATATATATATATATATATATATATATGTAATTGTATTAGATAAAACTATTAGGATATAAGATCATTTTACATTTGGCCACTGTTTCTGGATGACAACCCCATATGACGATGCAAGCAGTTTTGCTGTCTGTATATATGGTATTCATTTAGTTTATAGAAAACACAGTCTTGTTTAAAGGGACCAGTTCAGATCCACTTGAATAATATATGCCTAGGCGATTATCCTAATTCACAATATTTTTTAAATACAGATTTGGTGTATCTTTTGTAAATTAATGAAAATTAAAAAGAAAGTTTGGTTCATATATGCAACCATAGGTTATATAAGGTTTAAGATACATGACGCCTTTCGGTCCATTTTCCATGGTCAGAAGTTTGAATTCACCAGAATATTTAATGGAAGCAAAATAATCACTATAAATGTCTGCATGTATACAGGGTGAATGGGATTGGACAATGATATCTATTGAAACAAATTTCCGAAATTCATGGTATATGGAGATGTAAGGTAGTTTTACTTAATTCTGACATCCTCTCCCTCTGCTTTGGCCTGGAATTATTTGGTTATACCGATCAAGTAAAACACCCTGCTTGTCTGATTATAAAAGAGCGAGCTGCACCTCACTTAATTTAAGTTACCATATCTGCAGCCAAAGGCCTATTGGTATTTATAATTCCTATCTCGATATGCCTTTAGCTTGAGTCTGGCGGTTTAGCCTTTGACACACATATTTGTGTTTATAATATACAATAGTTTCAGTCATTTCAGTGTATAATTAAACTTCTCATTCCTCAAACACTGATAAATATTAAAAACAGAGCATTGATTCTGGCCTCATATTCCATAAGAAAACTTTCTGAAGATGGAACTGTGCATTGAAAGAGAATAACATGATAAATGCCATGAAATTTAGTCTTTTGGCTAAATTAAGAATATTTGTAGGCACGGGATAGTGAATAACACGGTCATAAATTGTCGTGAAGACATCAGAGCGAAGCTTTCAGCATTTTGCCTTGAAGGCAGTATTGGGGGATGAATCGTGCCCTTTCGGCTCTAAAACTTAAGCCCCAGCCACGAGGCTACGACCGAGCCTATTCACTTTATCAACATTTCAAACTGAAATATTGCATATAAGCTGTTTCTATCAGAAAATCATTTCCTTGTAAATTAATGTTAAAATACGCTAACAAAATCGTATTTACAGGGTTTTGTTTGGATCAATAACCGTGAAAACCTAAGTCTTGATAAAATGTTTGATTGAATATTATGGTTATATCTTTTGATAATACGGACGATTTTCTGAATTTTTTTCCAGATGGTCTTATAACAATACTGGCCATGAATACTTAGGATATCATGTTTGACCAGTTACCATGGTTTCCATCTGAAACCCTGAAGAAAAAGCGTTTCATCTATAGGGACCCTAATTTGCATGTTGAATTTAAAACACGGAATAAACGTTTGTTAACATGGTTTCTTTGAAGCTTTGACCATGGAAACCTAGTTCTAGACACAATGTTGGACCAGATATCTCGGTTAGTACTGGACATAAATAAAGTAGGATTTTCAACAATGGCTGCTTAAATAGGCATATTACAATTTTAAATTCGCTATAAATCGTTCTGAATATTGTTTCATTTGAATCTTTGGCCATGAAAACCTAGGTCTAGTCATAATGTTGGACAAGATATGTTGGTTAGTTCTGGAGATTTTGATAAGAAATTGAATTTTCGCGAATGGCGGCCCTAATTTGCATATTACTAAAAATTGTCCAAGGTCGTCGTGAGGACAATCAATTTATGAAGTGTTATTAGATCCCTACCAACACAAATTCATCAAAAAACCTTGCACTATAGATAATTCATAGTTTCGCTATTGAATAAAATATAGGCGGCAACTCGACTAATTGTAAGATAAAGGGAGCACGATATCTGATTTTTCATCTGTCCTCCAAATTAACCATTTTCTTTTGAAAATGTTATTTTATTATTAATATTTAATATGTATAAAGCCACAAATACGAGCGGTTAAGTGTATGACATTATTCAATCCATCAAATACCAGGTAACATGTGAAGCAGAGCTATAAGGCTTCCTCATTATATTGATCAAAATCTGGTAAAACTGTTTGTTAAAAAAAAGAGGCACTGGATAAATCACTAAATGCTTCCTCAAAGACCGAACGTGAAAGCGAAAGTAAAACTAGAAAGCACTCAGAGAGCACGTACCTGATCCAATTTCTGAATCCGCATAATATTTACAAGCTGTTCCTCGGCGACCTTAATAGAAATTGTACGGGGAAACGTACAAACTAAAAAACCGGGGTTAACACATGACCTATCAATAACGTTTTCAAAAGTAATGTTTCAAACATTTCCCCCACCTAATCCTGCTCCAATAGGATTCATTCTCCGATCGCTGGTGCGGAGGACATCTACAATATCTAGGGGACCATCGAGCTGCAGAAACTTTTTTTATTTAGTGAGCAATATTACGGAAGAGGGGGTGTTGTGTTCAAATGGATGATCCGTGTTCTTCTTCAGGATCAAAATATAGGTTCTTCCTCCCACTGTCTGATTACCCGTCACACTTTTTCTCGGTATTTCTTAGAGCGGCCTGCCGTCTTCTCTGGTGGTAAAAAAAAACACACAGGACTTAAATAATGACTTTATAAGCTGCGCATTTCCTTGTACGGATGCAGTGCGGATACGTTTCTGTGTTTCAATTTATACTTTGTTTTCAGAGCGGTTTTTGGTCTTCCTTACAAAGTGATGATGAAAAATAATAAAATAACCAAAAGAAAACACCTATGATGGGTTCACCACATTAATAGGAGAAGACGGGCATATCACGGTCTCCCATAGGAGCTGCATTTTGATTAAGAGAAATATTTCCATCTCTGGGCATTATAAGAGCTTTCTGATGTATAATTTCCCAATTTCCCAGATCTCCTTCCATTTTATCAAGATCTCCTTTTTATAGCAAGATTCTCTGGGTTAGACCACCAGGGCTGGCACAGAGCAAAGAATTGTAATCAGACCAAAAAGAGCGTGGTATCGCATTGTGCAACCAGCTCCAAATTTTAAACATGCGACACCCCCTCGCGTTGGTGTTATCAGACAAACAAGAGCGGTAGTTGCTATTCTTTGCCCCGTACCAGCTCTGGCGGTGAGACCCAGATAATCTTTAAATCTTCCTATTTTGTTCCAGACAGTTTTAGATATTGTCCGCTGAGCATTGTTCGCATATAGGAGACGGTCACGTGTCAAGTGTCCCACTACTTTCTTATGACAACAACACAGCATGACACACCAGAGTACAAATATATATGTGAACAATATTTTGAAAACATTCCCTTTGTATTGGAGCTATTGTTATAAAATGGCTATCTATAGTTTATTCCTGATCTCCCATCACATTAAAAATACACAAATTATCGGGAACGCATGATATTCGCCAGTTTCACGCGAACTATACTATTTCTAGAAAGGATCATATATTTAGCATTATAACTGAATTATAATTTTAGGTTTTAGGTAAAGAAAGGGATTTCTGACGCAGAGTCATTCTTTTTCTATCGCAGTAGGTCAGAACAAAATATATACAAATCGAAAATACAATACATTTCCTCGTCGGCAAATTCGATTATTGTCTCCACCGATGAAAGGCTGAGGAATATAATTTTATCCAAATTATTTCCTAATGGAATCAATTAATAGATCGATGAAAATAAATATTAAAACATATTGTGGCATAATTTGAATACGAAAAATCCAATGACTTTATTGAAACCTTTTCACATTCGGTACAAGATAAGTTCTGTAAGGATCGCCTCTACCAATTCCATTTTATAGTTTCGTGCCCCTGTGAGGAATCGGTGGACAAATTAATTAACTGGCTGGTGACTATTCGTATCCACAAAGTAGTCCTGGTTGAGACAGACAGTTTATTTACTGCCTCAATCTGAAGGGTATACTTTCATCCCTGTTCTCGCATGTATTTGTGTTATTGTTTGTTTACAACATAGCTCACGCAGTCATGAACGGAATCTCATGCTATTTCCAGGGTGTTTCGGAAATGGACTCGAAAGGATCGATTATACAGAGTTTGGTGTGGATCTTACTCATAATCTGGATTCAGGAACATCATAAATTAGGAATATTCACAAATGTACAGTAAGTTATGTCCGAAAGAACCTGGGAATATTTGCCGAATAAGTGAATACAAACACGGTTTTGGGAGCATCCCACAACGAAGATCCTGTACATGGAGGAAACTTGCACTTCATATTCTCTTCACATGCCCGACTACTCAGACCTAGCGGTTGTATTTGCGCTTTATTTAGTACTCTCGTAGATAATTTAACATTGTCAACACAATTTAGAGAAAGGAAATAATGATCATTAACGTTTCCTATATGAAGGTAGAAAATACAGATGTAATACGTGGGTCCGTCCATAATTTACGTAACGTCAGCTAGAAAATGACCAGACGGCATTTCAAGTGTCTTTAGTGAATAATTTATACTATGTTAATTTAATTCAAATCACTTGAGAAGCTTCCCATTTGGTTTTTCAATTGGACAGATGTTGTGAATCTATGAGAAAATGTTAAAATTCCACCATACCCATTGTCAATAAAGTGAATTTAAAAATGACGCATTAAATCATCCAAATTCACAGTGCTACACTCCACCACCCTTAAGTATTCAAATAAAAAATTTAGCTCAAACTGGATATCCATAACTCTGAGTGGCTTTGAAAAGGAATCTTTGAAAGGATTTATAAAAACAATATGGATGATAATGTATAATTATTTTATTTACATAATATTAATATGTTTGACATACCGGAGGAAACATTTTTTTCTTTCCTGAACCCTTTTCCTTATAAAGAATCTAATCATGCCATATCAGGGTTATCCATTGATCCCAAATGTAAAAAAGGAGCTTTCTAAAATATCCGTATACCAGCAAAAACATGATACGTAACATACTGTGGTTGGCTTCATATTCGCGATGCTGAAATTTCGCGATTTCACCATTTTGAATGATTCGCGAGGGTTTCATTTTCGCGATCTCTCCAGAACCTATATAAAAACTTTAGTAAAGCAATACCTGTTAGTATTATAAAATGAGAATAAGTCATGAGTTTGTGATATTCTACTCATATAACGATGGTCCCGTACACGCAGCACAGGTATAGTTTAGTTCAAATTTAAGGGAACGTTTTCCCTATACCTGCATGTAATTTATTATAAAAGTTCTCACTGTCTAACCTATTCACATACAAGTATTGGTTTTACTAAATAAGGAGGACATACTCAATTGGCCAATTATTCCAGAGGGTTTCATTTTCGCGATTATTTCCCATTCGCGAATATCGCGAAATTTAAACCCTCGCGAACAAAAAGGCAACCACAGTACTTACCTTTATTACAGAGGCGTATCTTTTCACTTGCACGCTGAAACAACCACACCATGGACGGACCCGAGCGCTTCCTGCCCTCCATGTACATCCGCGCTGACTGACAGAAAACTGCGTATTGATCAGAACAGTTTATGGATACACAAGGATATCTCAGTTATACCACGGGCCAAGTGACAGGTTTTCAAGGCGAGGTAAATGAAAGCGCTACGGGGACACTCTTAACAGCGGCAACTAGCGTCTGTTTGATGACAAATGTGTATTTCGCTATCTTTTTTTTCCTGCCATACAAATCATATCGATTAACCGTACACAATAATTTCTCATTTATCTCAAGAGTGATTGACACATTTGCTCTCTACTGCATTTACAGGGCGCCCCCGATTTAAGACTGTGTGTGTATTGAGCGAGCGATAAAAAAAGCCTTCTTAAGTCCATCAAAGTAACTCGCAATATGTGCTATTATATATATATAATCGTTTCGGGAATGGGCCAATGAAAAATCGTTTTTTTTTGTGTGTGTGAATGTGGATCCTGCACAGGATTCAGGAAGTACACAACATAACTCAACCAATCATGGACGATATCCCATGGAATTTTCAGGGCACCTTTGAAATTTGCCAGAAGATTCGTTAAGATTTGTCGCTGGTCTGGCTCATGATTCGGAAGAAGCAAAGACTTCATGGAATATTCACAAATCTGCAATCACATATGCCCTATTGAATATGGGAATATAGGCCGAATAAGTGAATGCAAACACTTGTTGGGGAACATATGCACCAATGAACCAGGGAATTTTGGCCAATTAATGATTGAAAATATGGGTTGTGGAGTACCCGACATCAAAGGCCTCCCGCATGGCGGAGCCCTCTATTCCTGAGAATGCATATTTCTAGTAACACATAAAATGATTATTAATTCCCAATTTCATCCTCATATCAACTCACCAAAGTTATTAACTGTGGAAAATATTCTGAGTTACAGACTGACTGTCGAAATAAATTGTCTCCTCGATACGACGGTACAACATGTAAACTTAAGTCCGTTCCAGCACCCCTGTCCACCTGGTTTTTTTTCGCGATTTTTTTTTACGAAACTAAGAACACCAAAATTGTTTTACCTTAGGACAGAAAGAGGAAAAGGCGTTATTAACTATTATGGAAATAATAGCCAACCTTATTTCATTTTCCTCTAAACAATGTAAAACAATTTTATGAGTACCTAGTCTATTCTGTAGCGACATCCTGCCACTATGCTGTGAAATGGACATATCAGGGAAAAGTGATGACGTCATAATAGACGTGGCGTTCTAAAGAGGCACAAACATTCACGGGACCAATAATCAAGAGCTGCCGACCCTTGTTTGCTCCGCGTGCACGCCCTTTACCGTTACGTCACATTACTTTATGTCCATATCCAAGGAGGATAATCAATGGCCACTTATTAGGGACGCCATGAACCACGGATATATATGAGACATGTCAACAAGGCCGTGAAGTAAATAGTATTTATATCGTGAGGAGGTTAGGTACCAAAATTTACGCTTTTGCCTCTTTATGCCATTGGTGCATATTTTGTTTGGCAAGTTTGTCTTATGCAGAGAAGATGGCAAAAAATAAGGTGGACAGGGTTGCGGAACGGACTATGAAATCTGCATTCCAAGGAATGCATGCCTCCGCTATTTAGGCATTCACTTATTCGGCCCGAATTCCCAGGTTCATTCGTTCATAAGTGACTGAACATTTGTGAATATTTTTCATGATGTTTCTGAACCAGGACCAATTTTCCGGATGCACACCAAAATCAATGAAAACTGCCCTGAAAATTTCATGAGATTCCGTCCATGGTTGCGTGAGTTATTTTGTTAAAATATACACAAACACACGAACGGGAACGAAAGCATACCCTCCTGGCGGAGAAAAATATGTCGTGAACCATGATTACCGCATCGTACCGTTCCGACCGATATGTCATACTCGGACCAAGCCCACGTAGTAACATGATTCAACTGGTCAAAATATAGTTAAGATGTACAACACAGGTTTAATTCCGGGAGGTTGTGGGTACAGATCACAGTCGAGTATCAATGAGATTTTGACGGTGTCGCCGATCCCAAACTCAAGGGGAGCGCTATGCAGGCTTAATGGGAAGGCTGTGTCCTACGCTCTTTACACAGCGCTTTAACTATAGGCCTACTGCCTATATGGTAAGCGCTGTTTGATATGACCTTGTATCCTGAATTGCAACACCAGAGGGGAGCACTGTATTTTTTTCCAATCAGATGAGACCTTGTGCTGGAGGACACGGCCAAGCGAGGAATACACGGAGCCAATCATGTTCATTTCGTTTTGAGTGACAGCTCATCGTCCCGGTAATGGTCTGAACAGGCCACAGACTCGGAGAGAATTGCCGCAGACGTGGTTTGCTTAGGCCCTGGGCACGTTGGATGCCCAGCTGGTGAGCTGTATTTCAAACGAAACGTAGCAACAAAGGCTGCGTGCTGACCTTGCTGGCTGGTTTCAGTTCTGCAGACGCCAGATACATGGCTACGCTAACACAGTCATACTGTCAGAATTGAATCGGTCGATGATGCGAGAATGCAGAGGGAGCAATTAAAAAATTTGACCGTTAACTGTCTTCAAACGGTGCTTGAAGCGCGGCTTTTGGCGGAACCAGGATGCCTGTCGAGTGTTTGTTTATTGGCATCTGGTTGGCTGCTTGTCACATCATACGCACGTGTATTTCAGCGGACAACGAACCGCCATCTGGTGTCTAAATATGTCATAAACGGTCAAAGCTGGCAGCGTGAAAATCAGTTGCTTCTTTAGAAGCGTACGATTTCCGCTGCCTCGGGAGCGTAGCTGTGTCCCAAAGCAGTGTATCACTCACGATGCGTCTTTTTTTTTGGGGGGGGGGGGGGGTGTTCTTGGAAATATGGCATTGCAATGGGAATGATTATACACCCCGGACCTGCATGTAGTGTTGACACCGGGTCTTTGTAAAACCAGGATATAAATAGTTTAGGAAGTGGCTAAACAGCCGGCAGGGTGCGGGCAGTTTAGTCCACAGGCTAAACAGCCGGCAAGAAAAATTGACCTTGTCGGCAGTCTAGCCCACATGCAAATGAATTCAGAGTTTCAGTGTGATACTCAATACTTTCCATTATTAGTTTGACAATGTGCTGACAATATAGTGCTGACTTAACAAATTAAATATTTTGCTGGTCTATATGTAATATTGTGACGTTTTCGATGCAGGCAAGCTGGGTACTAGCGGGTGCTTACTGAGTTCATTGAGTGGGGAGCGTGGCTGAGATAAGCGAGTAGGTCAAACCATGTACAGGGCAGGGTGAGCAACACCTTGGACACGGTTATATGTGCATCTTCCGTGCTCGCTGTTACGCCATACAGGCAAAAGGCTTAATTGGTCATCATCTTTCTTTTATTATGTTTTTTTTATGTTAATATAATACAGGTTTTCTCTCAATACGGGCTATTGCTGTGGTGATTTCAACCCGACACCCCTGTTTCCATAAATGGACTATCCTGTCTCGGCAGTTGTGACCTGCTGTCGTGTTTTGTCTGACAAGCGACCGTTTATCGTGCTATGGTCAGTTTCTGTGAAAATAAATGGTTCATCTTTCACCTATTATAAATTAAGCTAGTAACATTAGTATTAATTTCTTGTAAGAATCGTATTTTGGATTACGTAAAAGTTAAAGATAAATAGCTTTTTATATGCATGGAAACCGGGACTATATGCCGACGCATGATTAACAGAAAAGTAACCGGGTTGTCGCGCATTGATACAGGGAGGGTTTTATAATGTAATAACAGGTAAATCTGACCAAATTACCCTACGTGGATTAATATGAAAAATGCTAGACATGTGTTGAGAAATTGCGCAGTTTTTAACAAACTAGGGAGAGGTGCGCGCAACACAGAAGGAACTGGACGTAATTTTAATTGATGTTTAGAAGTTAGGACACAGTTAACGCGGTAAGAATACATTTCTTCACTAGTAACTGGCTCTCCGTGACGGAGTTGGCTAGTTTACAAGGCTGTTTTACGTAGATTTAGGGGGTCATTAATTGGTAAACCTGTTATTGTAGGATACAGCTTAGGCAGGACTGTTGTATAATGACACAGCTGCTCTGACCATCACCATTACATGTTTGATTGCTGTGTAAATTCAATAAACCCAATAATTTAAATTTGTATTTGTAGTTTCGTCTTTTATTATACTTTGAGGCCCCTGCTTAACTCCCCTTCCCCTGAATTCTTCATTCTGTACATAGTAGCCCCAATCCAGAGATCGTTCCGCCTGGTGGGCTGATATATGGCTAGTGGCGACCAAACCACCCATCGACCTAATCACAACGAGAAGACACGCCTTAACGCCACTTGTCCAGTTAACCCACCTCGGTTGTCACACTAGCCCTGGCCGGAGCTAGGGTCGCTACAGTTTTTGGTGCCGTGACCAGGATTGGGGTTTGAATTTAAAATAATTGTAGAGGTCTGATGGAGTCATTTAGTAATTTGTTTGGAACACTTAGGCGGGGTTTAGTCTCTATGCTTCCTAGTGCTTTATCCACCCCTAGGATTGATAGAAATGAAGGCATTTCTCCCCGAAATGTTCAACCTACCTCATCCCCACCATCGACAGATAGTGACGAAAACGAGTCTGATTTAGAGGATTCGTATAGAGAGGCGCTGCCAGGAGATACAGGTGACTTCATGTCAGACCGGCAAATAGGTGAACGCAGCGTGAGATGGGAGGGCCCACACAGCGATGGGGGACAATACGAGGCAAAGCCGGACAGTTCATTCGGATTAATGCCCGACAGCGCTGCTGCATCCAGAGACGGAGGTATTTTCTCCAGTCCGGATCCCAGTTATGCAACACCGCCAAGTCGTTCAGAGATCGCCTGTGACCAGGCACGAGCAATATGTGCTGATTCTGGGGAAGAGTTATTTTCTCCGTATCGGAGACAGTATGAGCAGCGACCCCAAAGTCCTTTTCCGCCTGCTCCTCGGGGATTTCATAGAGGTATGCAGAGTCATTTGACGGATGACTATCAGACTCCTTCAAGGAGACACCAGTCTGTACACAGATATTGGCCATCCGACCAGCAGCCTCTCCGTTCGGATGTGTCCTGGAGCAGAGGTGACGAGGAGACAAGTTTTTTTCCTTCCGGTCCTCGTCCGGCATATGTTTCTACGCCATATCCACAGGAAGCAGATATTCGGATGACCGGGAGAGATCAAAGGCCCGTCTTCGGGCATACAAGGTCTAACGAAAACAGGCAACGTGGTCGGAAGACTAGCAGGAGGGAAGTGCCACCGCCATCTTACCAGGGACCTCAGATGAGTTCAGCTGCATATGGCGGGCCGCCCCCGCAGATGGACCCACGTGCCAGCAGAAAAGAGAAACAGCCCGACCTCTTTGATGATACAGTATGGGAATGGGAGGACTACTTATCGCATTTCCTTTCAGTGGCTATGTGGAATGGCTGGTCAGAAAGAGAGAAAGCCCAACAACTAGCCATGAGCCTTCGGGGTAAGGCACAAACAGTCCTGGGAGGGCTGACCGAACAGGAACTCGGAAGTTTCGAGGCATTGAAGGCGGTCCTGACACGTCGCTACTGTCCGACCCAGCGGCGACCTTCTTACAGAAACGATTTCCGCTATCGGAAACGTCGGAGAGATGAGAGCCCTTCAACATTTGCATCAGCTTTACGCCGGTTGGCTAGTAAAGCTCATCCTCAATTATCTGAGGTGAACAGGGATGCTTTATGTGTTGACCAGTTCATCTTTGGGTTGGGTGGACCAGATGTTACCAAACATGTCCAGTTTGGGCACCCAGAAGATCTAGATGCAGCTGTCGACTTGGCAGTCGAGTTTGAGTCGCTTTCGGCAGTCGGAGGTATCCGCAAACCCTCGGGGCTTATTTCGCCGGTGGTGCATTGTAATACATCTTCCCCGGACACTGTAACGATACCGCAGACAGGACAGATGGATTTGGTTCAGTTGGTTAGGGAAAACACTGAAATGCTCAGAAAACTACTGACAGCAGAGACACGGTCAAAACAGGGCCAGCTAAATGAGGGCCAGAGCGTGGTGAATCAAGGTATTCAAGACACTAGTTTACAAGGACAAGCTTCAAGGAGCAGGAGACGTCAGCGAGATGCCGGATGTTTCATATGTTCGGATAAGACGCACTTTGCCCGTCAATGCCCTTTGAACCAAAGAAATCAGCCAGGCCAAACCTATGCGGTGCAGCATGAGAGAGCAGAGGTGCTTTACGAAGAAGCGTTAAACCAGGAAGGCTTGCGTTTGCGGCCAGAAACACAAGCCAATTGAACAAACCATCAGAAATTAGGCCACCTGTCCAACTCAATGGAAGTAACAAAGGTTGTTTTTATTTACCAGTCCGTATCGGACATCTGTTCTTGAAAATGCTGGTTGATACTGGATCACCCCATAGCTTGCTCAATGGGAATGTCTTTGAACAGTTGTGCAGCTGGTCTGGCGGCCATACTCTTCGGCCAGCAAAAACCCGGTTGTGCACAGCTACGGGGATGGATATGCAGATATATGGCGAGGACGAGTTCGAACTACACGTTGAAGGTGGAATCTACAAGTGGAATCTAGTGGTGGCTGATCTGTGTGAAATGGACGGCATCCTAGGGATAGACTTTCTAGAAGGCACTAGAGCGGTTATTGATGTTGTGGCAGGGCGCCTAAAGATGTCTACTCATGAGGCGTCTTTGCTCCGATACACCTCGGATGGTCATGTTGCAGTTTGTGTTAAGGAAGAAGTGGTCATTCCTCCGAGTTCGGAGCTTATTATCACGGGATATTTAGCCAGTTCCGAGTTTCACAGTAGCGCTACAACAGGGAACAAAATGATAGAACCTAAACGTTTTTCAGAGGATACAGGTATAGCCATAGCAAGGGCATTGGTAGACGTGGCAAAAGAGGTTCCGATAAGAGTGATGAATCTCAATAGTGAAGCGGTTACCTTAAAACGGGGAACAGAGGTAGCCAGCGCTCAAACAGTGGAGGCCATCGAAGGGCCCACAACTACCAAGGTATGTATCACTGATGCCAGGAAAAATGACAAAAGGGAATCTACGGCTTGTCTACCAGAACATCTGCAGAGCCTTTTAGAAAATGCGTCAGATAAACTTTCTGCTATGGAGCGCACCCAACTGATGCAATTGCTTTGTCAGTATTCAGATGTTTTTGCTGTACCCGGAGGAATGCTAGGGAGGACGGATCTGATAAAGCATAAGATAGACACAGGGGATACAAGACCCATCAGGTTGCCTCCGCGACGGATGGCTCCAGCTCAGCGCAATATAGCGAATGAGGAAATAGATAAAATGCTAAGCCAGGGCGTGATACAGGAAAGTGACAGTCCTTGGGCTGCACCGATTGTTCTGGTGAAAAAGAAGGACGGAACCACCAGGTTCTGCGTCGATTACAGGAAGCTTAATCACGTAACCCGGAAGGATGCCTTCCCAATACCGAGGATTGATGACACGCTAGACACCCTAAGTGGAGCAAAGTGGTTCTGCACGATGGATATGGCATCAGGTTACTGGCAAATTCAGATGGAAGAAGCAGATAGGTGTAAAACAGCCTTTGCCTCCCACCGAGGGCTTTATGAGTTTAAAGTGATGCCGTTTGGTCTTTGTTGTGCACCTGGAACGTTCTCGCGCCTGATGGAGCTAGTGCTCAGAGGACTACAGTGGGACCGCTGTCTGGTATATTTAGATGACATAATCGTTTTTGGACGTACGTTTGATCAAACATTGGAAAATTTGGAGAAAGTGTTTTCTCGGTTGCGGGCTGCGGGGCTCAAGTTGAAACCCAAAAAGTGTCATCTATTCAGAGAAGAAGTCGATTATTTGGGCCATGTTGTGTCCGCTAACGGTATTCGTTGCGACCCAAGTAAGGTGGCTGAAGTCCAGAACTGGGATGTCCCACAGAATTTGACAGAACTACGAAGTTTCATGGGCCTTGCTTCATACTACCGCAAGTTTATCAAAGGGTTCTCTTCAATCGCCGCCCCATTGCATGATCTTCAGAGGAAAAACAGGGCCTTTCAGTGGTCAGACAAGTGCCAGGCGGCTTTTGACATTCTCAAGGGAAAATTAACCAGTGCACCGATACTAGCATACCCCTGCGACGGTGGTAATTTTATACTGGACACTGACTCATCTGCAGTAGGAATAGGCGCTGTCCTATCACAAATTCAGAACGGGGAGGAGAAAGTCATTGCTTACGCAAGCCTGTCTTTGAATAAGACTCAAAGACGGTATTGCACAACATACCGAGAGTTATTGGCTGCTGTCACCTTTATAAAGTACTTCAGAACCTATCTAGGCACCAGTAAATTCATACTGAGGACGGACCATGCCTCACTGAAGTGGCTGTTGAATTTTAGGGATGCAGAAAACATGTTGGCTAGATGGCTGTCAGTTCTTACCACTTACGACTTTGAGATAATACACCGACCCGGCGCCCGGCATGGTAATGCCGATGCCTTATCGAGGAAGCCGAGAAAGTGTAAACGTGGGGACTGCCCCGACTGCGCAGCAACAACGAGTAAGCTTAAATGTGCTCCAGTTCGAAGGGGAACGTCCCGAAGGAACAGACAACAAGGGCCTCCTGCTAACGAACCACCAGTGAACCAGGAGACGGAATCTGATAGTTCTGGTGATGAGGTGGAGGTACTCAGTCAGTGGATCGGTCAATATACTAAAAAAGAGCTGCGTGAACGACAAGGAGAAGATGGCGGCATCAAGAAGATAGTGGAGTTAAAAACAAACAGTGAGGAAAGGCCTGCCTGGACTAGAATTGCAGCTGAGGGTACAGAGTTTAAAGCATTGTGGGCACAATGGCAGAATCTGGTGATAGAGGATGGGATCCTATACAGGAAATGGGAAACCGAAGGCACCAGTACTCAAACCCTTAAGCAGCTAGTGTTACCAGATAGGCTTAGACATGAGGTCTTCAATGAACTTCACTGTAAAAGGATAGCCGGGCATCTAGGTGTCACCAAGAC
Organism: Sipunculus nudus; assembly: GCA_026874595.1. Lineage (NCBI taxonomy): Eukaryota > Metazoa > Annelida > Sipuncula > Golfingiida > Sipunculidae > Sipunculus > Sipunculus nudus. Next base: position 10,612,217 of record CM049317.1, read on the forward strand.
GTTCTTTCAAGTAAAAAGACGGTTCTATTGGCCTAGATTTAAAGCCGACATTTATCGATGGTGTAGACAGTGCACTGTATGCCAGCAGAGGAAACCTGGTGCAGGCCCAGGTAGAGCAAAGCTCCAGCAACAGCCAGTAGGGATGCCACTAGAAAGGATTGCAGTTGATATAATGGGACCTCTACCAATTACTGATAAAGGAAATGAATACATAATGGTCCTCAGTGACTACTTTACCAAATATGCTGAAGCTTACGCTATACCTGACCATCGGGCACAGACAGTAGCAGACCTAATTGTCACCGAGTTTGTCACTCGGTTTGGAGTCCCTCAGCAATTACATTCGGACCAGGGGCCTGAATTCGAGTCACACCTTTTCCAGGAAATGTGTAGTCTGCTGCAAATAGAGAAAACCAGAACTTGTGCTTATAGGCCACAGTCGGATGGGCTCGTAGAAAGGTTCAACCGAACCCTCCAGCAGATGCTGTCTCTTTTCGTCAACGACCATCGTGACGACTGGGACGACCACCTCCCATATGTGATGATGGCATACCGGTCTTCGCCTCAAGAAAGCACCAAGTGCACTCCAAACATGCTCTTCCTTGGTCGTGAGACAACAATGCCGATCGACGTCATGTTTGGCAGACCTCAGGAAGATCAACAGATGGAATGCCCAATAGCATATGTTGAATGGGTTCGTCAGGCTGTAGGCAACGCCTTTGAAGTGGCAAGAACAAACCTAAGAGAAAATGCTGTCCGACAAGAAAGATTGTATAACCGATCGTCAAAAGAAAGGGTATACAGTACAGGGGAATGGGTATGGAGATGGTATCCCCCAAGGGCCAAGGAAAAACTTGGGAAGGGTTGGACCGGGCCATATTTAGTAATTGAAAAGGTTTCGGATGTTACTTACAAGATCCAGTCCAATGAACGAAGCCCCTTTCTCTTGGTCCATGTGGACCATTTGAAGAAGTATGAATCAGAAACCTATCCGCATAATTGGCTTACTAGGGAGGAAGAAAGAGAAGACGACGTAGGGCTAGATGAGAGCAGTAGATTCGATGATTCCTCTATTAGTCAAGATACTTCTTTACTTCCAGTTTATAGACAGGGTAGTGGCAGTGGTATAGACGATAGAGACACTGCCAGTATCGATGATCCCATTGCCATTCGGCGAACTCGTAGAATTATCAAACCTAGAGATATTCTTGATTTGTAGTTGTTACTTTAAGTCCTGATTATGTTTCAATAATTTCCAGGTATGGCGGACGATCAGAAGAGTGGAGGATGGATTCCTGATGTTCTTGAGATGGACTCGGCAGGAGCCAGCCTTGACGACATGCATGGTGACACAGGCGGGCAACTTGACAATGAAATTTGCGACCTACAGCAGGAGTGTGGCGGAGAAGTGTTTGAGAATGCTGAAATGAAGGACCAACACCCAAAGTCAGTTGCACCTGATGACATAGCCGCTTTGCCGGCTGGAGCCACACAGGAGGAACATAGGCCGAGTTGGTCTCCTGGGAAAAAGTGTCCAGTATTGGGGTGCCGCCGGAAGGAACCAATAAAACGATTCAGTAATTACTGTAGGCATTTCGCTGAAACGCACATGGATAAGATGGCATGGTACTGGGAGTGCCCGATCGAGGCAGGTCACTGGCGCGTGCGAAGGCGAAGTGACATGGCTAGGCATCTGCGGAATGCGCATAGCATTCTAGCAGAAAGGGAAGTGCAGCGGTTGTTACAACGGTGCCACAGATCGAGACGACCGAACCCTTTGTATATAGACCCGGGTAAGGTGCCCCCACCAGTAAATACAGTAGAAGATACACCCAGGAACAATCATGATGCGGCACCAACTGTCAGATCCGTAATTCGGAGGGTGCATGAGCGGCCAGACACCAGACCACACCACCAAACCCTACAAACAAAAACATCAAAAGAACGATCGTCTGCAGAACGAAAGACGCACCCAGCCGCATCCGTCGGTAGTAGACATGAAGCAAGAGAGAAACCTGTTAGACAGCACGAGGGGGAAGTCACTGAAACAGCTTTGTCGACCGTTAACCGAGGCGCGACAGCAATCCCAACATCAAACCAAAGAGGATTTCCGATGGACGTTGATAAACCAATGTCATGGATTCCCCAGAATATTGACGAAATACCAGGCTTCCTGACATGGCTTGGTAACTTTACTGTCAGGCTCGATGAAGTTAAAGAGGAAGCCCGACGTCGACTGATGGAGCATGGAGGGAAGGAATCACTGAAGAAAGCGTATCAACAGGAGTTCATAAAACGGAGGAAAGCGGATCAAGAAATCGCCCGTCTTCGACGACAGCTTGAGCAAGCGCAGAAGGAGAAGACCGATAACCAGGACCCCAAGTCACTCAGTGCTTAACATGAATGTTGATGTAATATGTGTGTTTTTATATCTTGTTTTCAGGTATTTGTGTAAGCTAGTGTTTTTACGGATATTTTTGATACATTTACAGTTTATTTAGGTAGATTTAGACTGGTCTATATTATGATTATTTTATATATATATGTGTGTAAACTGAGAATACATTAAGGTGAGAACACATTTTTTAATATCTACCTCTTCATATGGCTGGTGACTAGTAACAAAATGATGTGTTTATTTTGCTTGGGTGTTAAGTAACTGAAACACCGATTATCATGAGCTGTACGCTTTGTTCGTAAGAATGATGAAATGTTATTCTTGTATACGTTTAATCGTTAGTAGGCCGTGAATCATCATAGCCTAGTCTTGTTATCCGAGAGTGGTTAAATGTATTGATAGCAGGATTTTACTTTATTATCGGTTACTAATCGAAACCTTCAACTCGAGGACGAGTTGAGTGTGGGAGGGGGGAATGTGACGTTTTCGATGCAGGCAAGCTGGGTACTAGCGGGTGCTTACTGAGTTCATTGAGTGGGGAGCGTGGCTGAGATAAGCGAGTAGGTCAAACCATGTACAGGGCAGGGTGAGCAACACCTTGGACACGGTTATATGTGCATCTTCCGTGCTCGCTGTTACGCCATACAGGCAAAAGGCTTAATTGGTCATCATCTTTCTTTTATTATGTTTTTTTTATGTTAATATAATACAGGTTTTCTCTCAATACGGGCTATTGCTGTGGTGATTTCAACCCGACACCCCTGTTTCCATAAATGGACTATCCTGTCTCGGCAGTTGTGACCTGCTGTCGTGTTTTGTCTGACAAGCGACCGTTTATCGTGCTATGGTCAGTTTCTGTGAAAATAAATGGTTCATCTTTCACCTATTATAAATTAAGCTAGTAACATTAGTATTAATTTCTTGTAAGAATCGTATTTTGGATTACGTAAAAGTTAAAGATAAATAGCTTTTTATATGCATGGAAACCGGGACTATATGCCGACGCATGATTAACAGAAAAGTAACCGGGTTGTCGCGCATTGATACAGGGAGGGTTTTATAATGTAATAACAGGTAAATCTGACCAAATTACCCTACGTGGATTAATATGAAAAATGCTAGACATGTGTTGAGAAATTGCGCAGTTTTTAACAAACTAGGGAGAGGTGCGCGCAACACAGAAGGAACTGGACGTAATTTTAATTGATGTTTAGAAGTTAGGACACAGTTAACGCGGTAAGAATACATTTCTTCACTAGTAACTGGCTCTCCGTGACGGAGTTGGCTAGTTTACAAGGCTGTTTTACGTAGATTTAGGGGGTCATTAATTGGTAAACCTGTTATTGTAGGATACAGCTTAGGCAGGACTGTTGTATAATGACACAGCTGCTCTGACCATCACCATTACATGTTTGATTGCTGTGTAAATTCAATAAACCCAATAATTTAAATTTGTATTTGTAGTTTCGTCTTTTATTATACTTTGAGGCCCCTGCTTAACTCCCCTTCCCCTGAATTCTTCATTCTGTACATAGTAGCCCCAATCCAGAGATCGTTCCGCCTGGTGGGCTGATATATGGCTAGTGGCGACCAAACCACCCATCGACCTAATCACAACGAGAAGACACGCCTTAACGCCACTTGTCCAGTTAACCCACCTCGGTTGTCACACTAGCCCTGGCCGGAGCTAGGGTCGCTACAATATCAGTATGTCAAGTAAAGGTATTAAATGTGCATGTTTTGTGATATTTAAAGGGAAGTTTTATAGAGATTTATAGGAATTGAACTGAAGTTGTCGGCAAATCAGCTGCTTATATATGCTTATAAGCAGACATTGGGTAATGTGTGAAAGTACAAACAATTCATGAGATGTCATATCAGAGGATATGCATATTCTTTGATTAAAGGTAATTAAGAGTGAAGCATTATAACAGCTGTTTATATACAGGTGTGGTTATGATCAAACAAATGATCCGTGTTTGAAAATAAACAACTGAGGATATGTTAAATAAATGGCCCGGATCAGCTTATTACTTGATCAAAGGTAATCAATCTTACACCACACCCAATTAAAGCTGTTGAGTCTATTTTGTTGTGAGATGATGCAAGAAATATCCACGCCAAATGGTAATTCTTATATATAGGCCAGCAAAATATCAATTGCCGGCTGTTAAGCCACTTCCTAATAGTTTAATATGCCGCTCTTTCACGTTGTCCAGAAACAGAACTGACCAGATATATGTCACGCGCCATCGGTCAATCTGACCTATCGGCCGGTCGATGCACTGATGGGTCGTCTATCGGCTGATGGACAACCCGTCGGCCGATTGGCTTGCGCCATCGGTCAATCTCATATCTTATATTTCCGTTAAAAAATACAATAAAATCACGTTGAAAAACGACGCAATATTTTAATTTTAAAGTGTAAACCTTCTAACCTTGCGATATATTATAGTTTAATTACCCTGAACCCCCCCCTCTGTGGGTAAGGTGCCATGCACTAGCTATTATAGGTGATGCATGATAGAGTATAACAGCGCAAACGGGCTCAATACTAAATTTAGGGGTTTCAATGCTGATAATGCATATTATTTATTGTTTAAGTGTCATAATTTGTTTAAAAGTATAAGTACATAATCCAATATTTATTTTATCTGTGGCGTATGCCTTTGCTTTCTCTTCGACTGTGGAAATGCTTACGTAAATGGAATATTTATCTGATAAAACAATCGACATCAGAACAACCATCATTCAAAACCTACACCGTTTGTCACAGGAGTAAATAACTTATGTAGACCTATAATATTGAAACAAAACCCGCGACCTGATATGTTGCCATGAACCTTGTCCTTTATTAACATTTTACAACTCAACCCTTGGGCGGCTTTAACCTTTATTAATAGTTGATAGCCGTCCATATTGACTACAAGGGCAGACATCGAATCTCTGGCCTGAACCACAAAACGGGTACAATTTTGATCAACATGTACCAGTGGTACATACGTAACTGTGATATCTATTTGTTTTCCTACACATATTTTAAAGGGGGCCCTATCACCTATCTGATTTTTATCAACTAAAGGAGCTTTTATAAAAAATAGGTCAGAAAACGTGGATATCTCGCACACAGGCTGCTTGTTTTGTTTATATCAACATATTTATAACATGTGGGGGCCCGCCAAAATAATCAAAACAAAATCAACAAGGGCATCTGGCATCAAGTCAGATGAGACAGAGCTTGGTGTTTTGCAACAAGTGACCTTATTACCTCCGCATATATGCAACCTACCACCTTGGGCTAATGCTTTCCCATTTTTCAACATAAACAAGTTCATCAACAAGTTCATACATCCTTCACGAAGGCATTATGAGACTTTTCACAGCCAAAATAACCCTTATAGGCCATTAATATTTACACGGAGGAAGCCAGAAAGTATATACTTTTTTTTACAAAAGGTTGGTGAATGGGTACCTTTAATCATCATTTAACATTAACGTCCTGTACCAAAAAGGTATATAGTCCCATCTATAGCACGTACCCGTTTTAACGTTGGTACATGTCCGCGTGACAAGTTCGTCCCGAGGCGGGTTTTCCGTGGGCCGAGTTCAAATGGGTCGAGTTTCGTGTCTCTGATAAATGGAATTTTTGGCAGATGGCGCTGCGATAGACCCTTTCGCAAAATAATGACACTTGTCCTCAGGCTTTATGGGCAATATTAAGTATTATAAGATCTTGTTTATAATATTATATATCCAAGCTACGGTGACAACTCTTCTCCATTAGGAATAAAAGAGCTTATTGGTTTTTATAAAGCAATAGATGGCGATGTGGTGTTTAAAAGTGTTTATCTATTTTAACAGGTAACTAAAGAGGCCTGACATCCCCGTGTCACCAGCATCTGAGCGACAATGTGAAATACGCGATCTGCCTTGAAATATATGTAAGAGTTAAAAAAGTATATATCATGCAAGTTGTCAAATCTATCACCTGTTAATTTTACTGTGAACAAAGTACGTTTTAGGAAAATGAACCGCATTGGAGAACTAGCGTAAACGGGGAGAAAAAGAATAATAATTCTCCTGAGGGTTTTGCACCCCGATAGACCTCACAAAGTCCCCTGAAAAAATCTGAACGCGCATAGTGATATAGAAATAAACTCATAAATCCCATCAAATACTGGGTTATATATATATAGGTTATCACACGCACTTTATGCTTATGTTAAGGCTTACGACAAGGCCAGTCTTAAGTTTATTTACACATTACTGTATGTGCCACAATTGGGTTTGTTCTCATTGCGTCCGCCAGGTTATGCGTTCATTTCCCGTTCGTGGGTGTGTATGTGTGCGTGTGTTTGTTTGTTTGTGTTGTGCCTTACTGAAAGGCGCCACGACAGAAGAAGTATGAATTCATCGCCTATGTCGTCATTTCCTCCTGCAGGCACTGGTTCATGATTTATTTTTGTGAAATGCATTGAACGGATTTCTAAGTTAATTGGTGTATCTGTCCCGGCATGACTGACACAACTCCTCACTTGACGGGAAAATATAAATCGGGGAATTTAAAATAAATATTTGTAGCATTGGAAATATTAAAAAATTCAAATGAGCATTATTTAAAAAAAATCATTTGAAACACTCCAGTATAATGATGATCCATGTATTGAATTTTCTAGCCTAAGACAGGAGTGGGCAGCCGTGTTCAACAAGGCGACACCTGCCTACTATTGAATGAACTACAATAGTCAAATGAATTGTCTGGCATACCTGGCAAAACTCCCTGTTCCTAATATCAGTCCAAAAGTTGTTTTAAGTTCATATTAGACCCAATGAAGTATCCATTAAGTACATCGTAGTACGGTTTTCTTTCCTTCATATACATATATTTTTAAATTTTAATTCAAACTAACATGATATTTTAACATTTTTAAAAATTCTTGTCGTTTAATAAGTACGTTATTTTGGAACCCCATTAACAGCAAGCCAATTTTTAGCGGATCATATCTCAAAACTGCTCTTTTATGTGTCTATCAACACTAAAACTGGAATTTTAAATTTTTGATTCAATCAAAATTTAAATTTCATTTTTTCAACCAAAAAGACACACGGGTATATATCCTTTACATAATCCTTATCGTGGTAGTCTCATGTTCTGATATTTTTGCACTTATTTAACCTCACTTGTCCGAATTTTTTATTCAGAGGTATTAACATATATGTGTTGGCATTTGTTAGCTGATTTAATTTGACCCAACATCATATGTTAGAGCATTTGTTACAAGTGTGGCGTGCAACATATAAAAACAATCTGGCGTCGTTTTAGTGCTAATTTATATGCTATATATCTAATAAAAATATATAATTCTGTCATATCTGTCTGTTGCTGATAATGTCACTTGCATGGGGTTAAGGTCAACAAAAAAATTTAGCACTTTTTTTAAATTGCTACTTCGCATTTATGAGCTCTGTGAAATATCTTAAAGATATTTCTTGGAAAAATAAGAACATCTGTCAGGGAGACCAAAGAAAACAAGTTTTCAACGGCGTCAGCAGGTGGCGCTAGCTAGCGTTCCTCTCCTGTCTGTATAAGCGTGGACCCGGTGCACATAGCGCTTAACTGCGAAGGTTTCCCTTTCTTGTTAACTCAATCTCTGTGGCCGATGGATAGGTGACAGTATTATTCTGAAAATCTGAAAAAAAAAAACAGATGAGTATGTGACAAAAACGCTTTGTTTTACCAGTGGATAGCGTGTCGTTTCATGATAACAGTGAACGGCGTTAAAATCCTTGTGCAGGCATGATCCACTTACAGTGGACTTTCACCCTCTTTTCGCCCTGATGTTTCGATCGTCACTGTATATTCATAAAAATATGGTCCTACAGTCATACACATGCATTCTTTTCATCAGGAACGGCTGGTCTTACCGTAATTAAGGGTTAGACTGTTGATGATGTGGCGGGGAGCGTCAGCGCGTGCCCGGGGTTTTGAGGACATGGGACTACACGCGTTCAGGGCGCGTGCCAGTGAATACGAGCATTATGTGAGAGCGCTGTGACTGAGTGCGAGAGCGGGCTCCTGGTGTTACGTGGGACAAGATTTTCTTGATTTTGAGAGTGTGCGCATGACAAAGACATCCCCTACAAAAGCTAACAAATCTGAGAAGCGTGTGTGGGTTTTCAGTGGGTAATGGGTATACTTGACAGTTAAATGGAGGTCGGGAGAGGAGATACTCAATATTAAAGGGATATTTCCACATGCTATGTGTGATAAATCAGAAGCGGATCCAAGGGGAGGGGGGCGGGGGTCCAGGGGGCCCGAACCTGCCATCACCTTTTTTTGTCAACTGCAGGAACCTTTATTAAGGGTTTCACACAAATGTTTTACGGCCTGCCCCCCCCCCCCCCCCCGCCCTTTTCTGGTAAATATGGATGAAGAATAATGTATTCTCCTGGTAATATTCCGTTCTGAAACCGTTTCCTTGCCCCTGTACACAAAAGGATATAAGCTTGACGGGGT